>OY796677.1:13955877-15155877 GCA_963680715.1 Tetragnatha montana | reverse complement strand
GCCATGAAGAACGGGAGACAGGCCACTTAACCATTGCTATTAGCAACTTGGGTGCTACAGTCACCAAGTTACCAACTGCTCTATATCAGGGGTTTCCAAGTATCAAAATCACAAGTCAAGTGGCGGGCCGCAAAGTAATCTGACTCTTTTTTGTCCATGATATCTTTCAGGGGTAGAGTCTTTAATATGAAACTTTTCCAGAAAGAGAGGTCAAAGGCTATTTACACATAGTGAAGGCACTACTGTATTTTCAAAAAATTTCAGAGGATTAATAAATTTTTGACCATATGCATCTTTTAATACTGAATACTATTAAATATGGGTCTTCCTCCAGAAAATGTTTGTAAATTTCCATAAAAATAGTGTTTCACCTAATTTTTGGGTACTACATTTCGTCCCTCCTCGTGATAAAGGTTAACCTAAGTGTTTACAACCCCTTGCTCAGGGGGAATTTCAAGGTATAAAACCTCCCTCTCGAAACCTCAAACACTTTAAATTTTCACCATAGAAAATGACCAACCAAAATACTCTATAATCCAATAGATCTAGATAGGGGGTTCGAGAGCCCTCCCTCTAAAAATTTTTGAATTTTAGTATGCTAAAAAGTGTTTTGAAGCTACTTTTTGTGGGGTCTTAAGGGAGTTTCGCAGGCTGCACAAAATGACCAGGCGGGCCGACAGTTGGAAACCCCTGCTCTAGATGGTGGTCGCCATAGAAGACTTGTTTCAAATCGGTTCTGTATTGTGTGCAAAGTATGATAGTACCCCTGTTTCAAAGTAATTTGCTAAAAGTTTTCTATATTTATATTAGTTGATGCCCAACGGAGTCCAACCATATCATATATATCACAAGAAAAGGTTGTAAACATAGGAGATACAGTCGAACTGGATTGTACAGTTCAGTATACCAAGGACTATCCTGTAAGTATTGAGGATTCTTTGAGATTGGGATTCAAATATGCTTAATCAATCAATCAATCAATCTTTTATTTAACAACAGAAGAAAATATGAGATAATACAAAAGAATATGTGATACGCCAAGGGGAAAAAATGTTTTCCCGTCCTGGCGTAATAAAGAAATTGTACATCAATTTAGTAATGAAAATAACAGAAAAGAAAACAAAAAGAAGAAAAAAAACCTACAAAAAATCACATATAAAAAATAGGCTGGCAAAAAGCTGGGTAACATTAAAGATAAAAATATGCTTCAAAGGAAGGAGAAATACAGATCCAGGTCGTCGATGTTAATTAAAAATTTAAAAAGATTTCTTTTGAAAACAGAGTAACTGTTTGTTTGAGTTAAATTGGTAGGTAAACAATTGTACAGTTTAGGTGCTAGATAAAAGAAATGCCTACAAAATATGTCCTTAGAAAATGCTGGAATTTCAAATAAATCAGATGATCTAGTGTTATATTGCCTAGTTCTAAAATTACAAAGAGATTTATTGCGGAAAATATAAAGTAAAATACGATAAAATGCATTATGTCTTAATGGTAACAAATTAAGAAACCTAAAATTGTGGGGATTAGATTGATGATTAAGAAGCTTAAATAATTTATTTTGTATTGATATTAAAGGTTGTAGATTGGATCTATATTCCCCTCCCCAAATAATAGCTCCATAATTAAATAGCAAATAGAACCAAGCAAAATATAAAGATTTAAAAAAACTTAATCCAACTTTGTTTTTAAGGTGAAAAAATTTATATAAAATGAAACGTAATTTTATCCCCAGCTCATTAATATGTGTTTTCCATTTAAGATTTGAATCAATGAATAATCCTAAATATTTAATGCTTTGGACAGACTGAAGAATTTGACATTGACAATTTATAGCATTTCTATTACAAGACAGAGAGTGATATTTGATGTTTAGGTTTAAATCGCTTTGCCTCAAGCTAAAATGGATGTATTTAGTTTTGTTTATATTCAGGGTTAAATCATTAGCACAAAACCAAGATTCTATTTCTATTAAATCATACTCTATCTTATTAAGAAGTTCAAATTTATCAGAGCACGAGTACAGTAAAACGGTGTCATCAGCATAGGTTATAATTTTACCAAATAATTTTAATTTACAAAAATCATTTATATAAATAAGAAAAAATAAAGGCCCTAAAATAGATCCTTGAGGAACTCCACGATTTATATAAATGTAATTACTTAAACTATTAGCTACCTTTACCCTTTGAGTTCTATTAGACAGATATGAAATAAACCATTTAAGTGAATCACCTCTAAAACCTGCTTTATCTAATGTGTCTATAAGAATTAAGTGATTGACATTATCGAAAGCTTTTTTGATATCAAGAAAAATTGCTATTGTTAATTTACTATCATTTATACTTAATGCTTTCTATTAAGTAAAATAGCATAATAAATACTAATTTCGATTCTTGTGTATTATCCCATCGACCGTATAGCGGCAGTCTTATGAGATTTGGTAATGCTCTGTGGATTGAGTGGCACGGTCGATGGGATGAAACGAAAGTATCCTAATTTCAAATCAATGACATTTTTTACAATTTCCTTATATTTCATATCAGGTTTTTTTAATTGTGATAATTTAGGTTATTATGTGTATAGGGTCATATTATGTGCATGGGGTCTGTTTAGAAGAAATTTGGGTCTGTTTCCGGACCCTTCTCAAAATATTTCATTGTAAAAACATACCCTACAAAATATCTTACCTTAAATGGTCAGATATTTCAACCTTTATTACCTTAAATGGTCAAAATATTTTGACTTTAAAACAGACTCTTCACAAAGTATTTTAGCCTTTAAACGGGCACTTTACAAGTTTTGCTTCTGTTGTTCCTACTATACATTTTTATAGTGTTAGTCATACGCGTACTAATTTAAAAACTACAGTTCATTGAAAAACACAGTTTTGATTTTTCTCAATATACTACAAATATGGAACCCTATTTTCACACATTCACAAAAACAGGATCCTGGCTTAAAAAAACCTTATTTAACGCTAGCCTCAAATTGACAAAATTATGTAGATTTTTTTACAAAATGTCTCGTATAAAGAAAATCACTCAATTGGTTTTTATGCTGCACACACTATTTATGAAAACTTATTAGTATATGAGTGGGTTAGAAGCCAAGCACAGGAGACATTTTGTTAAAACTTTATCTGGGGTGATAATTACAAATATTAAACTTGCTAAATCTATGGGGGTTGGCAATTTTTTGTCAACCCTTTATAGCAGGTATGGGCAACCTTTTCGAATCCGCGGGCCGGACTCAAAGATTATAATGTCGTGGAGGGCCAAAGAGTAGATAATAGTTAATATTCTTTAAGTAAAAAAATGAGGCCTTTTATTATATATATTTATGAAGTTTAATTATAAAGTTAAAAATTAATCTGGACTTGTACAATATCTAGATTACATAGACTAATTATAATGAAGTTACATTAATCTGGACCAGGCGCGGATCCAGCACGGCTCCAATGTGGGGCTTCTTCAGACCATCATCTTTATCTTTTGAAAAAAATGCCAAAATTTTGGGAATTCGCGAGCTTGCTTTGAGAGGGTTCCAACTCAGCAGTCCCCACCGCTTTGGTTCGGAGTGTGTTTGGCGACATTACTTGATCCGTCCGCGGAAATCGAGGACTTGGCGAAAACAGGGTTGCTTGGGAGAACTGGTCAGAGCTTGGCCTTTGGCTTGGCGTCGCACTGGGGGATCAGTTTCAACATGGTTGGATGGTTGCAACAGTTTCAGGCGTGCTGCTGATAAGAAAAAGCTGAGCCCTCTCATTCCTTCACACCTTGTTGATCCATTACGCGTTGAGTGTGTCTGAATTGTAAGATTGCAAGAGCTGAATGTTATAATTTGGGGGGGGGGGGAGGAACTTGAATAATGAAGTAGGATAAAAACACCTGACAACTTCTGTTGGTACTTTATAATTTTTTCAAGATTTATTCTAGAAAAATTCCCTTGAAGTTTAACCCCTTCGAGCCTACGGTGTCCCACGTCTATCATAATTTATAAATGGTCCCTTCGAATATAGAATTATTCTTCATTAATAAATTATCTCTATTTTGCAATAATACTGTAACTCTCTTGAAATTTAATTACTGTATATGTTACGGGCAAAGTGATTAATCGGGCATTATTAATAATGCCCGAAGTGGAGGCGGGCAAAGTGATAAATTTCATTGATAAATTCCATTGAATTTATCACATTGCCCGGGCATTATTAATAATGCCCGTTTTATCACATTGCCCGTAACATATATGCTATTTGGACAGCATATATTAAAGTAAATGTTACAGAAAAAACGTTGGTAGGGATTGTATAACCTAAAACAATCTTATCACAGTTAATTTATAACATACAACTTTTTTAAGCTAAAAAAGTAATTTTTTCAGAATGTCTTTCAGAATGCAATTTTATTTTGATATTATAGATAAGGTAAAGGGGGTACATTTTGTACATGGGGGAGATTAAAACAACCCAACACATCTCTTAGTATAATTCTTTGAAATTTTTCTAAGGGTAAAAAACTGAAATTTAAGAAAGAAACATATAATTGTTCCAAATATTCAGTTTAATTGATTGTTGTAAATGTAAACTTTAATGTAAAATAAATTTGGTAGCTTCTAAAAATTAATTTTGCATTATTTATGCAGGCCTTTAAAAGTGCCCAAAGGGTGTTCAAATTTGCCCTGTTGAGAATGAATTCAATTTGGAAAGTTTTGATAAATGCTTCTAAAAAAGGTACCGAAATTTCAGGAAAGCTGTAAACTTATGAATATGATTATATTATTGAATAAGATGTTTCAATATCTTATAAATATACTAGCTGATTTGCCCGCGCGGTAGTAGTCTAAAGATGCAAACAATGTTTACTTTATGTTTTAAATAAAAACTGGTACAGTCTGACTAGACGAGTCTTTTGACGTCCTACAATATTGAGGCGGTTTCGTTATGGAAATTAATTATTCCAGTGAATTCTGGGGGTGATGGTAACAATCAACATAACACAAACGCTGAAAAAACGCATCGTGCTAAATATTATAACTGTGCATTTATCATTTAGCTTTGTAGTACCCTCTTTCCAAAGGAGTCTTTCTCGTGGCGGTCAGATGAAATATTTAGTACTTATAGTTTTCATTATATTCTCACTTATGTGAACATTAAAAAAATTTATTGGTTATATAATTTTTTATTTTCGTAACATTTTTAAAAAGAGCATGTAGATAATCACACAAGGATTCTTCCATTTTCCAATATTTTATGTGTAAAAATATATACTAATCCTTTATTTATAATTTCAAAATTCTGTCATATATTGCAAAAGAACAATTAAAAATCTTAGACGGATTAGACGAACTGCATCAATAATGTATGCAAATCCCACACACCATTCTCTGAACATACCCATACATAAACGTTGGTATTTTAATTATATTATACTACAAAGTTTCGTGAAATTTACTGCTTTTTTCAGTTATTTATTTTGGGGTTAGTTTTGCCAAAGCAAGGAGTTATCCATGCATGAACTTTGATTAGTTTATGGTCAGCATGTTGTGCCCCGAGAAGATTCCACACACAGGAAATGAATCTTGAATGGACAAAGGAGGAAAAGAAAACACGTGAGCAGGTGTTCCTCCCCATTCGGTTAAAGGGGCAATCGTCTTTTTTCTAGGAAAAGGGTCGAAGAATGCGATAGCGGGAAAGCGACTGAACGTGGGCGTGGGCACCCTGCTGAAAACTTGTGGATTGCTTGAAAATGCGTCATCCGAATTTGGATTTCTTTAAGAATGTTAAAGCTTCCAATTAACAGTGCTGAAATTGGACAAAAATATTTGGGGGGACTCACCTTTTTACACATTAGAGCATTTTCAATCACATGACTTTTCCTAACAACGGCCTAAGCAACGTTGTTTTTATCCTCCAGTGATGTCATGTGCGAATGCTCTATAGATGATTGATGGAGGGTATAATATGACTAATTTTTGGTACCTAACCTACTCGAATTGATAATCAAATTACATAGATTAAATAAAATTGCATAGTTAGGTTAAAGGGGGGCCTAATGGGACATGTTTTAAATGCTAGAATAAAAGCACAAATGCAGTTATTATAATTTTTATAACCTTAAAACCATGTAACATTGAATTCTTTACAAATATTGATGTAAAGTAAACAAAAAAAACCATTCAACTTTGTGTTACCATGAAGTTGCGGATCCAGGATATGGTTTGTGGGGGCTAAAATTTGGTAATTGAATTGAATCCTCTTGTTCAACCTAATGTTAAGAAAGTTGTGAATAATCGAGTTCCAAATACGAAAAGGGGGGTCTGGGGGTTCTCCCCCAGAAAATTTTAGGATATTAGACTCTTAAAACAGGGTTTTAACTCATTTTTTGTACAGCAAATCGCGAGTAATAGAAATTAAAAACTTAAAGGGGGTCTGGGGTCCTCCCCAAAAAGTTTTCGGAAATTTTACCCTAAAAATCCGAAGACTAATATATTTGCAAATCGGAATACGGGGAGACTGCTGGCTGGCACTCTGATTTGCGAATCCGAACACTCATTCAAATGGGAATTTAGGTCAGAAAAAATAAATTTGCTTTCGTATTTAAATCTACCCTTAAATTTATATTTTTTTATCGTGGAAAGAAGTATTTTAGGGAACGGGGACGGTAAAAATATTTCGGGGGACGGTCCAATCATTTGGGGGGACGGCGTCCCCCCGCGTCCCCCTCCAATTTCAGCACTGCCAATTAAGACTACACAAACGTGATGGTAATGCAAACACACGAGTTACACTGTTTGCCACTTTTCACTATAGAACAGGTTATTTTTGTCAATCGGATATTGTTTATCGTTCTGATCTTGGACAAATGTGATTACATTAATCGGAGTCAACTGTATATTCATACACATACAATGCAAATTATTAATTTTTCTTACCTTTTCATTAAGAAATCTGAAGGAGTGAAAAATGGGACCTCATATTAAAATAAAGTGGTGGGAAACTCTGTTCGAATGGTCAGGGCCCGACTTACAAGTTTGGGGACCCAGGGCAAAAGACCCATTTGGGGGCCCCCGACATGTTTTAAAATAAAACTTAAATTTTTTTATTTGACTTAAATAACCAAATGAATCATCTGTAAACACTGTGTAAAAATTGTTTGTTCAAAAGCTTTACATAGTAAGTTTATTTTACACTTATTTCACATTTTCTTAGCTTTTTAAGCATTTTGGGGACCCCTTTGAAAGGGGGGCCCTGGGCAAGTGCCCTGAATGCCCTTCCAGAAATCAGGCTCTTGTGGTATAAAGACAACTAAAGGTACCCTTCAAACATTTTAATCCACGCCCCGAAACCTGAGTAACCTTTTAGACCTTAGTTCTTCCCTTAATTTATGTACCCTTCATTGACAATTATTTTTTAAATTAAAGGTAAGGTTTTACAAAACGAAATATTGCAAGAAATTTGTAGTTAAAACTTCTGAAAAACTAGGGTGAAAATGGAATCATTTGATTAATCAAATTGTAATACACCTATATCCTATAAATAATTATATCAAATACTAGTTATAAAACAAACAAATAATAGTTCTTCCCCGGAAAATTTTTGAAATTTGACCTTTAAAAACAAGGTTAAACTCATTTTCAGTGTTATATGAATAGACAATTTCAAAATCAATTTTTCTATGCTTTAACCAGTGCTGTAGCTGGAACTCATGAAGGGGCTCGACCCTTTTTTTTTGTTCCTAGAAACAAAATATTTTGTTGGGGTGATGTCCTCCCATTCTCAGCACTGGCCTCAACCTATTCTAAATGAAATCGTGTTAAATCATGGGGGGTCCGGGTCCATCCCCCTCTTATGCTAGGTGCCATTGTAAACTGGCACCATCCTTTATTATTAAAGTTGGGAGAAACACCTTCAGCAAATTTTCAGTCTCCCTCATAAGTTAAAAATAAGTTTTTAAAGAATGTTCCTAATTAGAGGGACGCGTCCCCCCCCCCTGGGATCGACACCAGTGCCAGGAACACATAATTAATGAACATAAACGTAAAATTTACATTGCTTTCATAATACCATTTCAAAGAATTACATTAAGAAATGCATTAAATAAAAGGCTGAAAGAGTTGGGGTTTTTGAAATTTTTGTAAGAAAATTTTGTGGTCTTCTGAAGTTAAAAAAATTGTTTTTAAGTATGGGGGGGGGACGCTGTTAAAGGTCTTAAATATTGGGAGGACGCGTCCCCCCCCGTAAACGACGCCAGTGGCTGAGAGTATAAATTGTAATGAAAGACGTGATATTTAACGGTCAGCACTAAATTAACAATACTTTCAGCTACTATAAATATTCAAGTGAATTCAAAATCCATGAAAAGAAAAAAAATGGCGAACATTTTAGTGGGTATCGAATATTAGATTAGAAGGGAATTGAAACACTTGGTCTGCAGAAATAAAACTGCAGTTTTTGTTCAGTATTTAATATTCATCAGAATATACACCATTTTTATGTTAAAGATCTGAACAAAATTCTTTATACGTAAAAATTATAATGTTTTCGTTTTCTATTTATTTTGAATATATTAGGGGGGAGTGGGGCATATAACCGTGCTAAGGGGGGTGCGCCAAGGGGTGTTCATTCGCAAAATTCATGTTTGAGAATTGTGTTTTTTGCATGAGTTGTTACCATTAAAAAAATATATTCCCGATTTTGTTTAGCCTTCCACAAGAAGCGACCCTCGCCATGCGGGAAAGGCAGGAGGTGGGAAGAGTCCACTGTCCAAAAACGTTATCAGTGGGAGGTTGCATCTGTCGTGAGTGATTTGTGGCCTCTTTTGTCCGCTTATTTGTAGAGGGGGAGAGGGGCCTGTGGTTTCAAGTAGGCTCTCTAGTTTCAAGAACATGTTGTCGCAATATTTGCCTTGGTCGAGATTTGATATTTTAAAATTTTCTAATGAAACTAAAAATACCTGAAAATTAAGAGACGCATAATAATTATAGATTTACAGACTTACTTGCTCAGTTAAAATAGTTGAAAATTTAATGTTACTTATGGGAGAGGATTAAAATTTTCTACATATAATTTTCATTACTTTTACACGGTAAAAAACCCCTTAAAATTTACGGTTTTAAATTGGCAGCTGGGTTGTGGAAAACAGTAAAAATTTTACGAAGTAAATCCGTAAGAACAACGAGGTTTTACCTTGTAAAATGGTAAAACGCCGTCGTTTTTACGGATTCACTTTGTAATTTTCACGGTTTTGCACAACCAACCCAGCTGCCAGTTTAAAACCGTAAATTTAACGGGATTGTTTTACATGTATAATATGAAAAATATATAAATTATGAGACATTAAGATTTGTTTAGAGGATTTTTAAAAATAACACCCTTATTTATGCTCCAGATTGCATTATTTTACAATATATCTTAAATATGATAATTATATCTCAGTATAATATTTATTGAAGGTCGTTCGTTTTTTGTAAGATACTAATAAAAACATGACAAAAATGAGGAAATTGGTAAAAAAATAATGTAAAATATGCTTGATGTCTAATTTAAGATCACTAAACATAGTTTTGAATTAATTAGTGTAATTTTTGTGTTTTTCCATATAAAATTTATACTTTTTGTGCTATTATTGAAAGTGTTCCAAGGAGGGCTATACTAGTGGGGCACCTTGGGACAGCAAAAGAAGTCTTTAAAATTTCTCATCACAAATTCCCTAAAAGAGATAATTGGTCGGAAATTTTTTTATTAGGATGCGTAAAGGAGTATATTTAATATATTATCTGTGTTTAGGTTTAGTAAATATAATTCTATAGAACCATTATTTAATAAAAGTGTCCCAAGGTGCCCCACTCTTCCCTATTGTGTTTCAAGATAATTTAATGATTTTTACTGAAAATAAGCCTTGAAAGTAAATAAGTGCTAATCGTACGTATTTTCCTCTACCCTAGCCCTACGCCTTAGTTTAATAATAAGTTTTAAACATGCATTTATATTAAATAAGGAAAATTATTTAATCTTTTTTCTAAGACAGAGATTTCCAAGAATATTATGAGTCTCTATTTTGTTCAAAAATTGTTTATTAATATCAAACATTTTTCATATTTTATGCAATGGAATTAGAATTAAAACTATGCCCCTTATAGTGTATAATATAAAAAACAGGAATCTGTCCAGACTTTTACCAAAAGGTCCTGTTTTAGTGAAATTTTAAAAATTTGTATTTTATAAAATCAAATTTAGTGCTAATAATTATGTTTTTCGGCCTAAGTTCTATTTTTGTGAAAATAAGATCCTGATTTGACGATATTGTAAAATTTATAAAGACTAACATAGTAGAATTGAAAGAAAAACACAATAAAGATTTGTTTTCAAATGTTTTAAAGATAAATCAAAATTTTTGAAAAGCAAACAAATTAATCACATATTGTCACAACTTTTTTTAATGATTTTTACTGAAAATAAGCCTTGAAAGTAAAGAAGTGCTAATCATACGGATTTTCCTCCACCTTAGCCCTACTCCTTAGATTAATAACAAGTTTTAAACATGCATTTATATTAAATAAGGGAATTTATTTAAACTTGTTTTTAAGACAGAGATCTCCAAGAATTTTATGAGTCTCTATTTTGTTCAATAATTGTTTATTAATATCAAACACAATATTTAGTTTATCTTATACAATAGAATTAGAATTAAAACTATGCCCCTTAGTATAAAGCAGGAATCTGTCCAGACTTTTAACAAAAGATCCTGTTTTAGTGAAATTTTAAAAATTTGTACATAATTTTATAAAATCAAATTTAGTGCTAAATTATGGTTTTTAGGCCTAAATTCTATTTTTGTGAAAATACTATCCTGGTTTGACGATTTTGAAAAATTTATAATGACTAACAGTAGAATTGAAAGAAAAGCACCATAAGGATTTGTTTTTAAAGTAAAAAAAAAATATTGTGAAGATACATAAATTTTTAAGCAAAAATATTTTGTGTAATATATTCTTTTTACGGAACCAATTTTTTCTTTACTGACCTTGTAAAATGTAAGAAACAACATTAAAAAAACCCTAATTTTCATAATTGATTTGTAATTAAAAGAAGGTAAAAAATACCATGAAAAATTCGACGGGAAAAGGTTCTAAAGCGCTACTTTCGTTAACAAAAACAAGAGCATTGAACATTCCTCAATATAGCCTCAAACTAGCTCACAAAATAGGAGCGGAGTGTGACTGTAAAATTGATTCCTAAATTCGCTACTTATCGCTCATGAATCCGCCAAGATTGCACCGCCAAGTAACCAAACAGGTTGGGGTGCCGCATCTGGCGGTGAAGAGCAAGCGAAAGCAGGAAGCTCGCCAAAGCCTGCGGTAAACTGGATCGGGCCGTCTTTCGAGTTGGAACCCTCTCAAAGCAAGCTCGCGAATTCTCTAAAAAGTATCACTCAAGGTCCATTGGTACCGCTGTCCATTGGTACCGTACATTGGTACCGCTGGGGGGTCTGGGGGTCCTCCCCCAGAAAAGTTTTGGAAATTTGACCTGTAAAAGTAGGTTTTTAACTCATTTTGAGTACTTTTTGGGACTTTTTTTCGTACTTATGAATGATTTTTGGGTCCAAGGGGGGCACTTTCCAGAGTGTCACCCCCTGTATCCGCCACTGATCTGGACTAGAATAATATTACATACAATAATTATAAAGTTAGTTACAATTATCTACAATAGATTAATATTTTGATTAGAAACAAAAATTATGTTAAAGTTACAAAAATCTGGACTAGAATAATATGTGATTTTTGAGTACAATTTTTAAAATGTTCCGCGGGCCGGACCAAATGACGTGGCGGGCCGGATCCGGCCCGCGGGCCGGAGGTTGCCCACCGTTCCTTTATAGTCATCTCTATTATAAAGTCACTTATAGTTTCACTTATAGGGGCTCATTTAAGAAGAAATCAGGTCAGTTTTTGGACCCTCTACAAAATTCTGATCGTTAAAACAGACCCTTCAGAAAATTTCTATCCTTAAAACGGATCCTTCATTCAATTTCAATCCTCAAAAACAGACCGTACACTTAAGTGCAAAGATCAAAAGTTCTATGTATCTTGTTTTAAAAATACATTTTAACTTTTCAAGTGGTTTCATATGACTTGATTTTAAATTTTTCTGGCTCATATTGGTGAGTGATACCCGTGATCGCACTGCTTAACCAACAAGCACATCACAATTTAAATACTATAGCTCGAAAAATTTATGCTCTAGAAAGACTTTATTTACAAGCTTATTGAGGCTTTAATTTAAAAAATAATTATTTCCTTTATTTTAAAAATTAAACTTTTGCATTACTAAAAGATCTTAGCAGTGCTAAGATTGGGGAGGATGTTGTCCCCCAAAATATGGGGTTTCAGGTAGAAATAAATGTAAAACAGTTCCTTGGATATTTTTGTTCCAACGACAGCACAGATGTTAGAGTAGTTTGAATGTGATTTCTAGTTTAAGTTGAATAAATTTGATTAAAATGTGCTTCTGTTTAGGTTGTTTGGTTGAAAACTAGCCCTGATAATCCATCAGAGTATGTTTTAATTTCATCTGGAACACTTCAAATTGTTCCTGGAGATAGATATTCTGTATCTTATTCTGAAGCTACTGGAACTTACACATTAAAAGTGAGTTGTACTAATGGAAACTCAGTTATAAGTATTCAAACTTTTCCTGGTGTTTTTAATTTAACACTTGATATTTTTTCTATGCAGGTGACAAAGTTGCAAGAGATTGATGCTGGTTTATACGCGTGTCAAATCATTACAGGTCCTGGAAACAAACTTAAAGCAAATGTTTGGGTGCATATTAGATGTAAGCTGATCGGTATTCCAAAAATAATTTATAGTAGAACTCCAATTATCCCAATCAATAGGGACTAAACCCCATTCGGACAATCAAAAATTTGATTAATTGAATTTCTTCTTTAAAAAAGTATTTTAATTAATTGTTGAAAATGAGAGAAAAAAAACTATTTAAAAAAGAACATTAAATTAAATGAAAAGGCAAAATTTTTACATGTTAAGGGTACTTACAAGTGCTGTACATTATGTATGTACCATACTGTAAATAAAAGTAATTTCTTGCTGAACATCTCGGTCAAAGGAAGCTGTTTGACTGTCATTTTGCAAATCGAAGTCGGAAAGCAATTCGGATAGTTGGAGTTTTACTGCATTATGGTAAGAAATCCACTTTTCCATCTGTTGTCCCTACTAACTGTCCTTTTTTATTTAATAGTACCCCCTGTAATATCTGATAACAGCACTAGGTCAGTTATTACATCTACTGGTTCCACTGTTGACTTAAACTGCTATGCATCTGGATATCCCGAACCACGTATTTCTTGGAGAAGGGAAAACAATGACCTGCTTCCAACTGGAGGTACTATGTACATAGGAAAAAAGTTTACAATCTTCAATATTACAAAAGATGACCGAGGAACATATTATTGCATTGCTGACAACGGTGTGGGCAAAGGTGCAAGAAGAAATATTGGACTGGAGGTTGAGTGTAAGTTATTGTCAGTTTTATAATCTTCCTTTATTTCCAAATAATGGCTATTACAGATTGTACACCACTCTTTCAAGGTTATTAAATTTTAGCCAATGAGTCACAAATTGTTTTTTAAACATTAACCTTTTTTGTTTTAAAACCAATTTAATTGTATTTTTTTTTTAAAGAGGTTTACTTATGTATCCCATTATGTAATATTTCTCCTTTGCTTCAAAGTTAGTTAATTTCTCCACAACAAGACAGATAAATAAGAGTACTATACTCGATTGCAACGTTTCTTGAACCCAGTAGGTACCCAGTACGTCACAAATGTGGAAGGAGAAATCTGTAAACACAAAGCCTGTTGTGTTGATAGGAGTTTCAGTACGCAAATCGTGATTGAAAAGCACTATATATACATAGGTTAAACAAAATCATAGTTTTAAATTGACGCTCTTCATTTCACTCAAAATTCAGACACCGCAATGGGAACTACTTTGTTTGTTAGTGACGTCGTAGGGTCAACTTAAGTTGCTGTCTAGTATAATAATAAGCCTTTAATAGTATGTTTTGGTTTAATTTTCTCGATTCCTTTAGCTTAAACATTAAACTTATGACATTCCCTCATAACATGCATTAAAGTGATTTACTAGTGGAATATTTCTACCCCTTTTAATTATTTTTAGGGTAAATTTAAACATATGTCCTACATTTACCATCATTATGGACCTTACGCTATGACTATTGTCAATGAGTGTTCTCCCTTAGATTCTGCGCTCATAGCTATAGCAAGCACAGAATGAGCTTAGATAATATTTACAGCGGCACAGTCAAAAAGCTAATATCAAGTACCAGAATAATTTATAAACCATAACCAATGAAATACAATTAGGAAGATATTTGCTCCCTTAAGCAAAAAGTACCTTATAGTATTGAACTTGAGATAAATAAATACACTGAATCTATTGAAAAACACTAAGGGAAGACAGGTGACTGTTAAATGAAAATGAACATTTAAAAAAAATTAAATACCTTCTCTTATTTTAAAAACAATAGTATAAATATGAGTTATTAAAAATGTATATGCAATATAAGTGTTTTGGGGTACTTAAGGATAAGCTGGGTACAAATCTCACTAATATCTTGTCTTCAATGTCAGCGTTTGGCAAATTCTTCATAACATTACAAAGTAATTGAAAGAACTACTGCTAGTTCAGGTATTTTTATTATTTTTGGCAGTATCCAATTACCCTTAGCACTTGCACTCAGCTAATCCTTAAGTACATGGATTTGTTTTTCAAACTTGGTATTAGGTACACACAGTTTAATTGTTTACATTAGTTTGAAGGTTTTAAGAAACACAAATAGCAGTTTAAATAAGAGCATACCTGGAAAGATTGGCTGGTCAGATTTAAAACTGGGTACTACACAAATCGGCATAAATTCTCAAATAATCCCCATACTGAAAGCCTTTCTCCTCGTAGTAAAGAATTAATCCATCAGAATCAAGCCTAAAAAGAGAAACCCATATAATATCTACGAAACAAACAGCATCAACAAAGTAGCATGCATCGATTCAAAAACAAGAGTTAAACTTTAAACATCTCTCATATAAAAGCCCACGTCACTCACTGACTCACTGACTCACTGACTCACTGATTCTGGAACGCTCGCACACTATGATGCCATCTCGCAATAATAATCATAATCATCAGAAAAATATAAAAGCCCACGTCACTCACTGACTCGATGCCATCTCGCAATAATCAGAAAAATAAATAAATAAAAGTAATTAAAATTTTAAAATAATATAATAGCTTTTAAATAAATATCTTTCAAGAAAGTTGGTTTACTTAATAAAGGTTAAAAAGTTACTTTTAGGGAAGTTGGTTTCTAATTCAACAATAATAAATTATTAAAGTTAAACTTCTTATTTAATGTATAATTAATAGGAACTTGAAGTAGTAACGAGCGAAGCTCGCATAAAAGGCTAGCCTAGCTGTAAGACCCGGCTTTGCCGGGTCGTAACAGCTAGTATCACAATAACAACAAACATTAAAAAGATGAATAATGTATTTTGTAATCTTACTAAGATGTAAGTTTAACTTTTGGAAGTTTTATTTAAGCAAGGATACAAATGAAATAGTTTTCGACGACACTGGCAGACTGCTCCAACTCTACGAGCTATAGCATGGAAACAGAAATAAATGCTTTCAAAGATACGGATTCAATCAGTTCCGATGTAAAGTATATCATAAAAAGTAGAAATATAAGGATAATATTCACTCACTTGATTTATTTCAAACAATTCGATAGTAAATTTCAGCTTCCTTCCAGACATCGGACAGACCTTCTTTTGGTAAGAAGAATTTTTACTAAGTGCTTCATCTTGATTGGTTCTTTTTCGGCGCGTTCGATCACGTGACCCTACGCTCAGTAGAAAAAAATCCAACAGGCACCCTCGTGTGGGCTCGGTGCGTCATACGCCTCGGATAGAGCCTGCTATTGGTTTAGAAGGAGAAATAGCGTGGCGCCCCGCAGCGGCGGGCGTTGCAGGTGTTCGCGCGCCAAACCGGTAGGGATTTTTCGGATTTCCTCCCCCCATCGCGCGCTAGCGCGCGCGCCGAAAACGCGTGGAATACGCAACATGGAATAGCGGCATAAAGTTGGCCTGGGGGGCGGAAGAATGAATGGAATTCCATGAAACCACTCAAGCATGTAGATAAGGGTCAGAAACTCAGCTACTGATAAGGAAGGAATGAACAGGTGGGTAGTTTTCCGTAAAAACGAATGTCAACGAGAGCATGGGGTTATAAAATGACCCCGCGCGTCCCAACGGGTTAACAAAAAAATGTTACTGAAATATATTCCTTTTCTAGCTCATCAATAATTTAATCTAAATGTTAAATAAATATACAGCAAGTCTATTAATAATCATCTACCATCTTAGAGAAAAAAACATACATTAAGGAACATTTCAATTTTCAGCACTTTTGTATCAAGTGAATTGTTAAAAATAAAAAAAATCATACTCATCATAAAACACGCATAAAATCCGTCTGTTTCTCTTGTGAACGGCCAGAAAGAGAAGAAAAAATATTATTTGAACCTTAATTCCAAAACTAGTAAGAAATTTTTGAAAAACAAAAAGCCAATCTTTTTATAAAAAATATTTGTATGTGTCTTTAAAATATCATAGTTCTACTGTGAGTAGTTTATCTTTTATAATGAATAAACTTGTAATTTTTTTTCTCAGCAATTACATTGGCTGCAGCAACACAACATTCAATTTTTAGGTATAGTTAGATATTAATTTTTTCATATTTAGAAATATATAAAAAATAAAGTCATTTTAAAATAAGTTTTTGTAATATTTTTTTTTGAAGTCTTGGATAAAAAGAAAGGAAGGAAGCTTATCCTGAATAGTGTACAAGTTAGTATGGATAGTATGGTGGATAGTATGGTGGATAGTATGGTGCCATAGTGATACATGAGAAATTGAGCAAGTTATTTAAAATTTCCAAACTATTCCTGAGATATTAATTGCATTGTTTTGAAATTATTTCTTATGAAACTATATTAAATTAATTATACTACAATAAATATATAATTACAACCAAAATTCATTTGTAGCCACTTCTCCAAGCTAAAATAGGATTACTAAGAGAAAAAGAAGCTGCATCTCAAAAATAGTTTCAAATATAAATATATTTGAAAATACACTATATAAAGAGCTGCATATAAAACTAAAAACTCAATACATTGGAACTGCAGAATACTCTGTAACACTTAGGAATGACCTGCAGTTTAAAAAAAATTAAAATTCATATGATTATAAGTCTGGAAGACTACACGAGTAAATCAGAATGTTTATATTAAAATTGTAGATTTAGTTTAAAATGAGACTCGTAACTCTATAAAGAGAATATGTAAAAAATATAGTTGTTGAATAACATTTGGAATGAAAGTGCAAAATGATTGTCCAAGACATTAATTGCACTTGAACCTACAACATAGTGACTTGGATGGATTCAACTTCAAGTAAAATTGAAGGGGTAGTTACGCCAACTATGTTGAAGATAATTGGTTTTTATATAAAGTTATCCTAAAAAGTGCAATCACATGTGCTATGTAAAATAAGCTTGCTAGCTAAATTCACAAAAAATTTGAAGAACCATATAGTGTGCTATAAGATGTGCCAGTTGTACATATACGAAAAGGCAATTACAATGATAAAATCTTTTGATGGCGACTGTAAAAGCTCCTTAATTTAAATGAGATTTGTTGCTTAATTCATTGTTTCGATAACAATATTAAGTAATGATTGAAATTTATTTACTCTATCGAATCAGGGGTTTGTTTATTTATTGATTATTTTGCGAGATCTGAGTAGTTAATTAATTATTTATTTTATCGTTTACAATTGAGGTGCTTGCAGCAACAACGAACCAACTCCAATGTAAAGCTATTGGAGTACACTCAATCACTCATTGCTGAAGGGGCCTTAATTTTTACAAGAATGATGTTAAAACTATGTGACAAAATTTAGTCTATAGACATTTTAGAAATACTAGTAAGCCTCAAAAGATTTGGAATCTTTCTAACAGTTGATTTGGCATGCAGGCCTTTAGGGTTGTATCCAGCACTAAGAATATAGTTTGGAAACCCCTGATTTAAATTGGCAAACATGGATCTCAAAAGATATAAAGATAAATATATTTTTTCATCATAGGAAATTTTGGATGGCATCCACATTTATTACAAAGCTCTAATCAGAAAGCCACTCATAGGAACATGTATTTTCCTCAGAGAATAAAAACTAAATTTTTGATTGCAAAATTGCACTATAATGTAATTATGGGTTAAATTAGAGATCTTGTTATCGAAGAGGAGTAAAAATACACACTAATTCACATAATACTAAGAACACATTCATCAGATCCAAAAAATCACAAACTACTTATAAATACACAAACTAGACCCAAAAAAACATTGGAAAAAATCAATACCTTGCACCAAATGTAAGAAACACGTGGTTAAAATAAATATTGCTGTAGTTAATAAAAATACCCTACAAGGGAAAACACATGAGCAAACAAAATCCTTAAAAACAAGTAATTCATTAACATAACACAAGGACGGAGCTGAGAAAAAACAGGTACATTTAAACCAATTTTCAACAAAATACCAAACACAAGAGTTATATACACTTAAACATGCAAGAAATAAACAGTATTTCCATCATGGGTGAAAGTTTTCTATTTAGGGACAGAAACTCTGAGTGATTTTCTTCAAGATAGAAATATTAACTCGCAGGTAATTAAGAAATAATAAAAACATTGGTTTGAATAAAACGGTTCAAACCGATTCTGTCCTGAAAAATTTTTCAAACTTTCACATATGTGTGTGATTTCATAACTTCATACTGTTACTCAAAAAATTATGGAGTAAATCCTTAAAAACAACGATGTTTACCTTGCAAAACCAAAATCATGGGTTAGAATGGTGAAAAGCCGTTGTTTTTACGGATTGAAATGGTAAAACGCCGTTGTTTTTACGGATTTACTTCGTAATTTTTACGGTTTTCCACAACCAACCCAGCTGCCAGTTTAAAACCGTAAATTTTACGGGAATTTTTTACAGTGTAGTGTAGTCCAAGGTGCAACTTGCATTTTCAATGATGCCATGGGCGTAGCCAGGTTCCATGTTAGGGGGGGGGCAAGGATACTTACCTTTGTCCCATGGCATGGTCTCAAGTACCCCCATGGGGAGTACTTTTACACGTTAAATTTTAGAGTAATTATACGAAGGGTTTGAACTTTTGCACTTTGCACACTTAACTTAAATAATAGTGTAATTAATGTGTGCTCTAAGAAAAATGGGGGGGTTGGGGGTCCTCCCCCAGAAAACTTTTTAAAATTTGCCCCTTAAAGTAGTGTTTTAGCTCATTTTTAGACTCTTTGGCCAGAACAGAACCACCTCTTGTAAGTTGTAAGCCACATACTTTTCTAGGAAAGTTATGTGGCTAATGACTAAAAGTATAATTTGTAGAATCTAATCGAGTTGAGTTAAATTCAATAAATTTTATCTATTTTATTTTACGTTACCTGGTGAAACTTTCGTATGTTTGGACATTAAAAAAAACACCAAGCTTGAGGAAAATACGCAACTGCTTTAATTACATAATAATTTAGAAGATAATAAGAGAATAAAGAAGAATACTAAGTTACAGTTAGTCTGAAAATAGTCCGAGCAACTTTGTATCAACTGTTCAAGTTGTTGTAGTTACTTGAATAACCATGATATAAAATATAACATTTAACAATAACCTTAAAATGTAAAAGTAAAACCGTCCTGCTTTCTCAAATATTATTTAGCTTTTTTTTTTCACTCTTAAAGAAAAAATTCTCTAATTAGATATTTTAAAACAAAAGTTTATCCCCCAAAACTAAGATGCAATACTAAATTCAACTTACTTTAATTGCTGGTGCTGGATTAAGGCTTTACATAAAACGTCTAGATAGTATTAATATGGAGTACTGAAATACGTACTCTTTTTAAGTTCAATGCTAGAAAATTAAATCACATATCTTAGACTAAAGGGTATTTTCTGCAGGAATAGCCAATGACCACACGGCTTTCTTTCTATTCGTTGAAAGGTCTGCCAAAGCTTCGAAATAATAATGGCTGGGTTCACAAAAGACCCCTCGGTTTTTGTGTAAACACTTGAGAAACACGTTGAAACAATTTCCTGACACACCCAGACACCTGAAGCCTCCTTGCTTGTTTGAGTCGTTGAGTGCCGAAGATTTATGATACCCTTTCACACCCCAATCCATTGTCAAAGGCAGAGGTGTACGTATAATTGGATTTTGTGGTTTGGGAAGAGCATTTCCCCCTCACCCCTATTTCTTCTCCAATTAGGACAGTAGAGGACAACATAGGAAAGAGGAGCAACGTAAAGTTTTATTACATCGAGCCACTAGATGTAATAAAACAATTTGCGGCAGGGCCACCTGCAGTTTATGGTCTTCTAGTGAAGAGAAGTGTAGTCTCGCGGTTGATAATGGAGTGGGAATGAATGGGAGTGTTAGCGAAGCCTGGCGAAGAAAATATCGCCAACGTTTTTTGACTGAGGGATTCACGTACATCTTAGTAAACTTTTTTCGATTGATTATTCATGAAAACAATACATATCAAAATCATGATAAAAAAAGTTAAAATTGAAAACATTTCTCAATTATTTTTTTTTCGTTTTTATTCTAAAAATAATTTTCTTGACGGTTTCCAGAGGAAAAACATTTTAATTACTGATAAGAATGACACATTTTTATTTTTAAAATGTTCAGATTCTTTTGACGGTTCCGTGTAAGCTTTTGTAATTTCTCGAACATATTTCTATTTTATTACATCACGGATAAGATTGCAGTTATAGTGTTAAAGAGTTAAACTTACATATCAAGTTATGCATTGAATAGGTTAATCTTTGAGCTGAAAATGAACGTCGGGTTTATTATTGAATACACTTTTAATTAATCACTCTCAATTATGCCAACTAACCACAGTCTCCCCTATCCAATGAAAAGATATATGAAGGGTATCAATGGTCAACAAGATACAGGGCCGGATTAACCATGTCGGGGACACTAGGCAGTGCATGTCTCGGGGCCCCTTTTCCCCCTGAAATATTTTTTCCCACCACAACGAACTTTTACTGATAATCACTACGTTGTAGATACGAAATAGAGACGTTTATTTTCATTTGTTTCAATGTTTTGCAATAAACGCTAGTTAAACCAGATCAAGAAAAATTGAAACAAATGAAAATATTTTTTTTATTAAATTATTTAGTTTGAATACAACTTAAGGAAAAGTTTGTAACAAGTACAAACGTGCAAAAAATATGCAGATATCATTATTTAAAAATAATGCACCAACCCCAGCCAGAAAAGTCTGCATAAAATCTGCAATAAAAGGCCTAAAATGAGAAAACTGCCTCAAAATACTTTAAAGTTATTCGGCACATTGTTCCGCAGTTTTTTTTGCAGAAATTTTAAAGAATTTACACCGATTCTGCAGACAGACTGTAGATTTATTCTGCAGACTAAAATTTAAGGCAAAAGGTTTCAATTCCCTTCCGTTTTTGAGGTTATTCTGTAGTTTTCCTTCATTTTTCTGTGCAGATTTCTTGCAGACTTTTTATAAACTTAAAAGAAATTATTAACTTATTACCCTTTACTCTATGAGGGGTAGTAAGAAACAAGGTATTTTGCCAAATTTAGTCATGAAAACAAATATAAATACTCAGTCAGTTAAAAGTTAAGCAAAAAAAAATACAAGTTCAAAGTTTCACACAACTCAATATTTTTATTTATAACAATTAAAAAAATATGAGACGTTACAAATAAAATTCTTCTCTGTTTTCATTTGGGGAGATTAATTGATTTATTTTATTCACAATATTTGAAATTAAAATGAACTATTTTGATGAATTATTTTACAAAAATGCATATTAAAATTTAAGTGAGGAGTAAATTAGCTTCTTATACCTTACAGTTGTCTGTGAAAAGGAGGAAACAAGTAATTTTAAACTTAGCTTGATAAAACAATAAAAACCAGGAAACAGAATAATATGGAAAAAATAGGAAAAGTAAACTCCTAGGGATAAAAACAAATGTAACTTTTCCCCCTATGTTTAAATTCTGTAAATTTTATTACATTTAAATGTTTACCCTTCTAGCTTTTTTGGAAGCAAAATCTTTCAAAACCTCTTCAAAACTAATGCGTTCTAATACATCATATTCTATTGACATTATAGACAATGAATTTAATCTATTTTGAGCCATCGATGAACGAAGACAGTTTTTGATGAGTTTTAATTTTGAAAAGTTTCTTTCACCGGAGGCGTTCGTAATCATCAGGCATCTGTAGATCTGCAAGGCAGTCATTACATTTGGGAATGTAGATTGCACCATATTATTTACAATAAGTTGGTTTAACTCTTTAGCAGGGCCGTAACCAGACTTTTGTTTCGGGGGGGGGGTTGACTCAAATATTTTCTGAGGTACCTTCTTACGGGTACTTTTTATATGTTAAGTTTTAGGTGACAACACTGGATTTAAATTGATGCACTACATTTCACAATTGTTTAAACAATATGAATTCGAAGTAAAAGGGGGGTCTGGGGGTCCTCCCCCAGAAATTTTTTGGAAATTTGCCCCTCAAAAGAGTGTTTTAGCTCATTTCTGAGACCCTTTAGATTACACCCATAGAGCACCACTCATTGTAAACGGCCGAATTTTCAAGGTAAAAAGAAGGTATATTGTAATAAATGGCGAAATGTTAAGGGGGTTTTTAGGTTCCTACTCCAGAAAATTTTTTGAATTTTTCCCCTAATAGTGGCATTTTAACTCATTTTGAGACATAGGTAACATTAAAGAGGACCAATCCTTGTAAATCACACAAGTTTGAAGGAAAAACCGTATACTTAATAGATTTCAAAATTTCGAGGGGGCTTGGGGGTCCTCCACCCAAAAAATTTTGGAAATTTTACCCTTAAAAGTAGGGTTTTGACTCATTTTGAGACCCTTTGGGTTATACCCGAAGAGGATATCGCTCCTTGTGAGACACAATTTTCAAGAAAAATAGCAGTATAAAAATTGATGTCAAAATTTCGGGGGGGGGGTTTGAACCCCTAATCCCCCCCCTTGGATACAGCCCTGCTCTTTAGCGGTTAAAAATTTTCTATTTTCTTTGTTATCATCCTCTAATTGCTTTACGAAATATTTAAAATGTAACATTCCCTCAATGAATTCCGGCTCGATATCTTCTGAATAATGTTGCCTAAACTTTGAACAAGCCTCTTTAATTTCTTCGTTGGACATGGATGAGAAGTTAGTAAGAAACCCAAATAGAGAGTTAATTTCCCGGTAGGCTTCCAAACGTCGTGACAATTCGGTGGAAAGCAAAGCATGTCAAGAACAGGCAAATATGTTTCAATTCTTAACTTATTCTTTCCAGTGTGAAACAAGTCATCGGCGGGCGGATCCCTCATCGTGTTGCCTTTTTCTTTTTCTAATACGCTGATTTTCATAACTGCAATTTGTTTTTTCTTACGCCTTTTTCTCATAATGGTAAAATAAATCTCTCTGGGATGTTAAAAAATCCACCAATGATTTTAACAGATCCACTGCCGTTCCAAGTTCGATAGTATTTTTCTACGATATACACATGAAACAAACATACTTTTAATGAGTCGAATTTGTGACTTACCCTTTACTTCTCGAGTATTAGTATAAAAAAGACACGAATACGAATGTACGACCAACAGCACGTTCATACAATATATACTTCCAAAGGACACTCTTTACTTTGTGAATTCTTCTGAAGTACGCCTATTAACAAGTGTCCATTGGTCTAGACATGCAGGTCACGTGTACATTTTCAACCTCTTTCTGTCCAAGGACAGAACAGACCCCTATCTGAAACTCGACCCCTTAATTGGAAATAGTTCCCAAAATAAACAAAACATTCCCGATGAATAGGGGGCCCACCGGTGAAAATGTCCGAACGATTTATGACCGCGGTATTTCGACCCTTTTCCTCGCTTATCTGGAAGTGTGGGTATAGTAGCGCACATACATCAACACTGACAGGTGAACCCCTTTCTGATTAGGCTCGCTTGCATGGTCCCTACTTAGAGCAGGGCTTAAATTGCACCGGAGAGCACCGGAGCGGAGCTCCGGTACTTCTGGGTTTTAAGTAAATATTTACCGATATTTATTTATTAATCAGTAAATATTTGTAATGCTGAAATAGTAGCGCTCCGGTACTTCTTTGGTTAGAATTTAAGACCTGACTTAGAGGGGCCCGTTTCTGATTAAACCGAGGCCCACATACTGATCTTCATGTTAAATTTCCACTTAAAGAAAATTTTAAAAAATCTTAGACCAGTGGGCCCCTGGCTGACGTGGGGCCCCTAGGCAGTTGCCTACTCTGCCTATTGGATAATCCGGCCCTGACAAGATATAAAAGGGAACAAGGTGGAAACTTGTTCCTGAGTTTTAGTAGTTTCTCTCATCATATCTTTCTATTCCTAATCAACGAAATTAAAATTATGAAGTAAATATTGAAATCCAATTTTATAACGTATAACAGTTAATTCGTGGTATATTAATATTTTTTATTCAAATCACACGATATTTCTTAAAAATGAAGTGATTAAAATCACGATTTAAATCATGAAAATTAGTTATGTATATGTTACGGGCAATGTGATAAATCCGGGCATTATGAATAATGCCCGGATATTGCTCGGGGATTATTAAGAATATAAGAGTACATCGGAAACTTAATTTTTTAGTTTAGTAATGTTCATATCTAAGCTTTAAAATTATTTTTTCCACAGAAGTTACATAAACTAAAGTTTATTATTACTTGTTGGTTTAAAATTCGGTGAAATGTTACTACATTAATTAAAGCAAATTAGGGCCAAAATTTAGTAAAGGGGGAACCTGAAAAGAATTTTTAGTTAAAAAGGGAGCGGTGTTCTCAAAAAGCCCATGCTTTAACATGATCACCAAAAGACGATTTCACCCCAAACATGGGAACCCCACAAGTAAACATGGGAACCCCACAAGTAACCCTGTTAACCACAGATAGCGATCGAGGAGGGCTCCCATATCTCCCGTTACACCGCAAGTGCCGGAGGCCCAGAAGTAATTGTTTTATTACATCCAAGTTTTATGACATCTAGAAAGTCTACCGCCCACCAGAGGGAGCGTTCACCCCCCGCTGGCTCCTGTACGTGAACAACAGGTGTGACCAGTAACGAGTTTACTTTACCCTTATCTTATCTTGGGGCTGTTTGTCAACTCTTCCCATTTCTAGCCGTTCAATAGATTTCCACTCCGCGGGAGGTGGTCAACTGGGGTTGTATCTTATCTTGTATCTTTGAATTTGTCGAATATTTTGACTAGCCCGATCGTTTGGGGAACTAAAAATGGTGAATGAAATGAATTCTGCGTGAATTCTTCAGCCACATCTCACATATAAGCTCGTTTTTTTGGCACATATTCTTTAAAAAAAAATTGAAGGGTTTCGGCTTTAAAAAAATTTTTCAGAAAAAAAAATTTCATAAATGTTTTTCAATTTTACAGAAAAAATTATTTTGGGGGAAAATTTCTGAAGAGTTATAAAAAATTTAGGGGGAGCTGCCCCCTGCCTCCCCCTGGCTACGCCCATGAATGATGCTATGAAACTTGATACATATGTTCCGGGATCTATTGAATGAGTTTTCGATCGGCTGCTTAGAAAAATTTCCTTGACAATTTAAAATTTTTAACTTCCCCAAGAACCCAAATTTGATGTCATATGCAGTAATAATTTTTAGGAAAAGAGTCATCGTCAAATAGTCATCATCGAAAGAGTTATCGCCCCCGAAGCACCCGCGGAAGGGTTAGGAAGGATCTACGTATCACGTTGTCACACTCAAGAATTAATATTCATGTGTTGAAAAATGAATTTTTTTTTATTATAAGACTTTCCTTTGTAGAAATTATTCAGTTCTTTAGTAAATGAACGTTTTTAAACGAGACTTACTGCCATATTCACAGCCATCAGCGTTGGTGTTAAATTCTTGGTCAAAGAAGGATTCCACCAATCAGAGTCAGCGAAAAGTTAATTTTTTTTTTCTTTAGCTCCTGGTTAACACTGACGCTGATGGTTGTGAATATGGCTGTTAGTGTTTCACGCCGTTAGAAAATGCACGGCTAAGAATAAAGAACGCCTCCTATAGAGAAAGGGTGTTTTTTTTTCTAAAAACGCATACGCAATCATCACACACTTTGCTATCCCTTAGATCTGCAGTTTATAATCGTGATATAAGGTAACCCATATAGTATTTTTTTTTTCAAATATATCTATCTTCGGGATCGCATCTTAAATTTCTGTATAATTTAAAGCTTTCACCTTTTCATAAAATTTCAATTTTAGGTATTCACAAAGTGGATATCGTGCTTCTAATCATGTTTAAAATTTAAGTAACTATAGTCCAAGAAAGTTAGCTCAAAAAAGGGCTTCCTTCGGAACTAATTGTTAAAGAAAGTTTGATGGTTGATTCTTATAGGAAATTTTCCGTAGAAAACGATGGTGAAAAGTCTACCGAGCTACGACGTGTCCTTTAGCCAATATGGCGGATTTTCCAAAATGGCGGCCGCTTATTTTACACATTTTTATTTTTTATGTTTTTACGTATAGATACATATATTTTTTGCATGATATAAATTATTCTCCATTAAATTACCTATAAAATGGTATATTAACCAAGATTGTGCGATATTTAGAACCTAATAAAATAATTTTCAAAATGGCTGCCGCATATTTCAAACTTAGTGGAAAATGGATATTTTTGAATTCTTACCCCCCTTTAGGATTATTTACCCTTAAATATCGGTAAATTATGACTATTCTGCTTATATTTTACTTAATAACATATAAAACTTTTAATTTTTAAGAAAATACACACATTTAAAGCAAACACATATTTTTAATCTTGACTATTTATACTGATTAATTACAACATTATTATTAGAATCTATAGATTCTAATAACTTTCACTGTTTAAAAGAGTTTATCATCAAGTAAAGCAATGGATAGGTATTTCCATGGATCCATGTAATTGGGAATTAAGGGAAGTAGGTTTAAGACCTATAAAGATGGAAAGCGCACCTGCTCCAGAACATCTTTAGAAATTTGTCAATAAAAAATAAAAATAAGCCTATGTGCTACCGCACACTGTATATTATGCAGAAAACAAGGAACAATATATACAAGTGCTTGTAGCGACTGTAGAGGTGTTAGCTGCTGCAATACTGGATATGTAGGTATGGAAGATGATTAAAATATTTCGTAAAAATATAATTAGACAAAACTTTTAAAAACCTAATGAAGGTTACCTTTTACTAAGAACTCGCGATATTAAAATTAAAATAATTAAATTTAAGTTTTAATAATTGAATAAATATAATTTTCATTAACCTAAAATTCATTATATTATTTAGAAATATTATAATATTATTACTTGATCAAAGAAAATAATGTTTTGTATACATAAAATCAAAGTGAATGTTGGAAAATGTTGTAATTAATCAGTATAAATAGTCAAGATTAAAAATATGTGTTTGCTTTAAATTTGTGTATTTTCTTAAAAATTAGAAGTTTTATATGTCATTAAGTAAAATATAAGCAGAATAGTCATAATTTACCGATATTTAAGGGTAAATAATCCTAAAGGGGGGTAGGAATTCAAAAATATCCATTTTCCACTAAGTTTGAAATATGCGGCAGCCATTTTGAAAATTATTTTATTAGGTTCTAAATATCGCACAATCTTGGTTAATATACCATTTTATATGTAATTTAATAGAGAATAATTTATATTAGGCAATAAAAATAAGTATTAATGTGTAAAAACATAAAAAATAAAAATGTGTAAAATAAGCGGCCGCCATTTTGAAAAATCCGCCATATTGGCTAAAGGACACGTCGTAGCTCGGTAGACTTTTCACCATCGTTTTCTACGGAAAATTTCCTATAAGAATCAACCATCAAACTTTCTTTTACAATTAGTTCCGAAGCAAACCTTATTTTTCTTGGACTACTAGGGGGCCTGCCCCCTGCTCGCTATCGCTCACCAACCCCCGTAACTTCTTCGCAGTTCTTTTCAGATCGCTTCGCGATCTTAGCGAGCAGAGCTCGCTTGTTCATTTCAACAATCCAGCACCACCCTCTTGGCTTAATTAATCCTAATTAATTAATTAAGTTTAATTAATACCGAAAATACCTCTCTCTTGCATAAATAATTTAATTCGGATCATTCCTCCAAATTAACAGAAAAAAATGTTGTTGAAATATATTCTTTTCTAGCTTATGAATAATTTAATCGAAATGTTAAAAAAAATATCCAGCAAGTCTACAAATAATCATCAACCAGTTTGAAGAAAAAAGCATTGTTGAAAATAAAATAAATCAGACTCATCATAAAACACGCTTAAAACTCGTCTGTTTCTCTAGTGATTGGCAAGAAAGAGAAGAAAAAATTAAAAATTTGAATCTTAATAAGTGCAAAACTAATTAAAATTCTTGAAAAAACAAAAAGCCAATCTTTTTATAAAAAATATTTGTATGTGTCTTTAAAATATCATAGTTCTACTATGATTAGTTTTGCTTTTATAACAAAAAAAAAACAGAAAAACCGTCAAAAATTTCGAAACTTTAAAATTTAATTACTCCAAAACTAATTCGAAATTCGAAAAAAGGGCGACGTGGTGCAAAACTGCACATCTAAGAGTATGTGTCTGCAAAATATCATATTTCTGCTGCTAATAGATTTTACTGGGGGCGAACTCGCAGCAGAAAAAAATAATTTTCGACTTTGACATTAAATAACTCTAGAACTAATTATATCATCTATTAGCTTTTAGAACGAAAACGATCCTCATACAGTTGTCTAGAAATGTTTAAAATTTCACAAATTTCTGTGGAATAGTTTTTGCGTAGTGAGAGTTCAAAGTGTTCAAAAATAAAATTTTCAAAAGCAGCGGCGGCGGTCACTGTTACTTTTTTTTAATATAGAGAGACTACTATTAGCCCAGTAAATTTAGGGTTTTTTAGCGCACTAATTCCTAACTCGCTGAAAATTTCAGAATAAGCTCTCTATGATGTCTATATTCAACCCTGAAAAGTCCCCTAAAATCCCCCGCGGGCTTCCTTCGAAAATGGCGAATCAAAGATGGCCGCCAAGTAATCAAGGTTTTTTGCCATATCTCAGTCAAAAATCAATATTTTTTATTGCTTTAAAAGGCTATATACTCAGAATAAGACCCTTTATTAGTTCCAATCACTTTTCCTGGTAAAAAATTCGTATAAATATGGTTTAAAAGGGTGTAATTGACGCCAAATGGAATTTTTTTTGTTTCTTTTCACCTAATTTGCCCCCTGCCTTTATCCGCATAAAAATCCCCAAAACCAATCGAAGTATTTTCGTAAGTATTATAAATAAGGATTATTTCAAAGCAAAATTTTTGAAAATCCGTTTATAATTGGCTGAGATAATTGATTTTGAGTTAGTCGTGTTTAATTTGGATGAGCGGCCCTCTTCAATGGATGATCAAAAATGACGTTTTCAAAACTAATAGGTAGAAGTTTTTCTGGATGGTTATAGATGTTTTTTGGAGCGCTGAATCCAAATATCACGTTTTCTGCCTTGAAGAAGGTTGGCTTCACGTGAAAAATCGAACAAAATCGAAACATTTTCGTTCTTTTTACAATTTTTTGTTTATATTTCAAAAAATATAAGTTTCACGAAAATATATTCAGTTGCAAAAATAAACTTGACGAAATTTCCTACAAAATGCATATTTTAACTTTGTTTTTGTGATGATTGGTTACACTGCTAGAGCGCACTGTAAAATGGCGATTTTGTTTGCCCTTACTGAAAAATAGGAAAAGACCTCATCTCCCACTCCCAACAACTTCTTTATCGAAAAAACGCATATGCTAGGTAAAAGAAAATTACATTTAATACGAAGTTCATTGGTCAACCTAACTTTTTGGCAAGGTTTATTGCGTTAGAGTACGAAGAAAAACACAGGGATTTTATGGCTCCATACAAATACATAAAAAGCACCCTCTCCCAAAGCCGATAAAACAAAACAAAAATCATGGATGCTATCAAAAATTTTATTCCACCAGAAAGAAAATTATAATTTCTACAAAATACAAGTTCAAATTTAATGTCTTAAAGGAGACAGCCAGCTGAGTGAAAACTGTAAAAACAGCCATCTGCATTATTCCATCCCTACTGCATTATTCCACCGCTACCAAATATTACTAATTGAAGCTTTATTTTCAATGTATTACTCATAAAAGATGTTTGATTCCCTTTTCAGGGATGATTCTTTTAAGTTAAGGAGGAAATTAGTGTTAGAGATGGAAGGGTTCGTTTTGTCTGTAAAGTGAAGATTGCTGTTCACGGAGCTTCAACTCCGCTGGGTCTCTTCTATAAAGAAATTTAAGTATTAAAAATGTATTTTGTAGAAATTATAATGTTCTTTCAGGTGGAATAAAATTTTGGATACCATCCATGATTTTTTTTGTATTATCGGGTTTGGGAGCGGGTGCTTTTTATAAATTTGTATGGAGCCATAAAATCCCTGCGTTTTCTTCGCGCTCTAACGCAATAAACCTTGCCAAAAAGTTAGGTTGACCAATGAACTTCGTATTAAATGTAATTTTCTTTTACCTAGCATATGCGTTTTTTCGATAAAGAAGTTGTTGGGAGTGGGAGATGAGGTCTTTTCCTATTTTCCAGTAAGGGCAAACAAAATCGCCATTTTACAGTGCGCTCTAGCAGTGTAACCAATCATCACAAAAACAAAGTTAAAATATGCATTTTGTAGGAAATTTTGTCAACTTTATTTTTGCAACTGAATATATTTTCGTGAAACTTATATTTTTTGAAATATAAACAAAAAATTGTAAAAAGAACGAAAATGTTTCGATTTTGTTCGATTTTTCACGTGAAGCCAACCTTCTTCATGGCAGAAAACGTGATATTTGGATTCAGCGCTCCAAAAAACATCTATAACCATCCAGAAAAACTTCTACCTATTAGTTTTGAAAACGTCATTTTTGATCATCCATTGAAGAGGGCCGCTCATCCACATTAAACACGACTAACTCAAAATCAATTATCTCAGCCAATTATAAACGGATTTTCAAAAATTTTGCTTTGAAATAATCCTTATTTATAATACTTACGAAAATACTTCGATTGGTTTTGGGGATTTTTATGCGGGTAAAGGCAGGGGGCAAATTAGGTGAAAAGAAACAAAAAAATTTCCATTTGGCGTCAATTACACCCTTTTAAACCATATTTATACGAATTTTTTACCAGGAAAAGTGATTGGAACTAATAAAGGGTCTTATTCTGAGTATATAGCCTTTTAAAGCAATAAAAAATATTGATTTTTGACTGAGATATGGCAAAAAACCTTGATTGCTTGGCGGCCATCTTTGATTCGCCATTTTCGAAAGAAGCCCGCGGGGGATTTTAGGGGACTTTTCAGGGTTGAATATAGACATCATAGAGAGCTTATTCTGAAATTTTCAGCGAGTTAGGAATTAGTGCGCTAAACCCCCCCATTTTGACCTGAATTTACTGGGCTATATGTAGGTAAAAAAGGATTGGGGAGAAATTTATTACTTTAAAAAACTAAATTAAATTCCGTAAAATAGTAGTTTTAAAATTTTAAGTCCCTGATCGTGTCCTTAGTATTTTTCAAATAACGACTGCTATGTATCGTGATGGATTATAATATTTAAAGTTTTTAACAGTTAGCATATTTAGTATGAATCGAACCAAGTATACACCACAAAAATATAGCTATCATACATAAAATTGAGTTTTTTAATGGTTTTGACGCCTTTTCTACTGAGGATGTCTTCCGATCTTTCTGAGGTATGTAAACATAACCCTTCCGGCCTCGGAAGGTTTCCGGAGATCGTCCTTCGGTCCTCGTGTCAACCCAATCCCCGGTGAAAGAAGATCATCAAATAGAAAAAAATAACAACTCGTAAAAGGAGTAAGAAAAAAATATATTTTTTACAGAATAATAAAAAAAACCGTTGAATTTTATATGAAACTGGGCTAGAATTTTCCAACGATTCCAAATCCGTTAGAATTATTTCAATATTTTTATTAGTTCAAAATTTGCGATTTGTGAACCCATATGGTCTAGTACTCGAAAGAGGAGATATAGATCTTGATATCGCTATCTATGGTCTCTAGGCCACCTGCGATGCCCCCTTTTCTTGGCTCCTCTCCGCGCGCGCTCCTCTCCGCTCAATGGCGATAGAATTTATCGCCAACCTAAAATCAGACCAGGACCGTGCGAGAAATTTCTTGCCAAAGATTACCCCCTCGCGATGGGAACCCATGCCACGCTATTTTGACAACTCTTTCGTGACGCCATCTGGATTTTTTTTTATCGTGAGTCTGAGTTGCTTTTTTTGGGAGGAGGACTCTTAACAGGAAAAACTCGATAATTGTCCATTTAAAAACTCCATCAGCTATGAAAACGCCAAAATAAATTCAAATAATTTATTTTCAAGCGTTATTTTCCTTTATTTTAAGATTTATTCCTTTAAAATAAAATTATTTATGGAATATAACTTCCATAAATGGACTCTAACCGTCTGACGTCACACGGAACCAACACGTGACCTACTGAGCTTGCAATGGACTCTAACCGCCTATCTGGTTCGAGACTTCACGGAACCAACACGTGACCTACAACTGAGCTTGCAATTGGTTACCACAGATACTACACTAGTAGATCTACTAGTGTAGTATCTGTGGTAACCAATCGCAAGCTCAGTAGGTCACGTGTTGGTTCCGTGTGACGTCAGACGGTTAGAGTCCATAGAGCATTCGCACATGACGTCACTTGGAGGACAAAATCAACGTTGCTAAGGCTGTTGTTAGGGGCGGGACATAGAAGTATCCAATAGCAGCATTCGCACATGATGTCACTGGAGGAATAAAACAACGTTGCTAAGGCCGTTGTTAGGCAGAGTCATGTGATTGAAAATGCTCTATAGAGCATTCGCACATGACGTCACTTGGAGGACAAAATCAACGTTGCTAAGGCTGTTGTTAGGGGCGGGATATAGAAGTATCCAATAGCAGCATTCGCACATGACGTCACTTGGCGAATAAACAACGTTGCTAAGGCCGTTGTTAGGCAGAGTCATGTGATTGAAAATACTCTATTGGAAAGACACGGTTCACTAGACTTAAAAATTTACTAGGACTTTTTATTATATATTATTTTTAATTTTTCTCTACTTGAGTAGATCTGTTTCGTTTCACTCACTGTTGTAGATGAAAACCTCAAAACTAATTATTTTAACGGGAAAAATACTAAAAATGTCTATTAAAAACCATTTTCAGTTATGAAAACACATAAATAAATTAAAATAATTGTTTTAACATTATTTTCCTTTATTTAAGATTTTTTTTCTTTAAAATTAAAATATATTTATGGAAAAGTGAAAATTTCATAAATACAAGGAACACTGGGATATGAAAGATTACCAGGATCACCGGGCAGGAAATATATCGGAAACACCGGTATAATATCTTAAAAACCTGTGTAGGAAAAATTACCGGGAACACCGGAATAGGAAAGATATCGGACACAAAGGGATAGGTAAAATATCTTAAAACCGAGAAAGGAAAAATTACTGGGAGCACCGGAATATGAAAAAGGCGCCTGGGATACCGGGAGGATTGTAATTGCTGATATACAAAATTAGAATTGTATTTTGAGAAAACTTTTTTGAATTTTTTTTTATTTACTCCACAAGTGCAAGGCTGGAAAAGGTGGCAAAAGTGGGTACATAATTTTTATTGAATTTCTCTTTCTCATATCGTTTTCTTCTCTAAAAATATAATATTACAATATGCATCGTGAAAACTAGAATTAAAACTTAACTCGCCGCAACGCATCCGGTTGCTATTCAGCTAGTCTATACTATTAAAATCCGAGAGTAAACAAACGTATATCCGTTTGTCCGTATGTCCATCTATCTCCTCCAAAAACACTGAACGCAGAAGGGCGCCCGAGGTACCAAAAGACGGCAAATGACCCACGGACGCCGAGTGGCCCGTTTTCAATTCGAAATACTTTTCGAGATATTTGCGTTTTTTGCTCTTTTACGCTTATTTCTCCATTTCTCTACTAGAGTAGATCTGCTTGACTCACTGTTATAAATTATATCAGCGGTTCTTAAACTGTGGTCCGCCCCCGGGGGTCCCCAGTGCTTTCCTAGGGGGTCCGCGAGTTACCTTGGGGAACACTCACAAGTTACCTTTGAATGTTCTTCAAAGAGTTACAAAATGAGATAAAACACTAGTTTAATGGGACAAATTTCAAATAATTTTCTAGCCCCCCTCGAAATTTTGACTTATATTTTTAATTTTTTCCCTTGAAAATTCTGTGGTTTATAAGGAACTGTTCTCTTCGAGTGCAACCAAAAATTTCTGAAAATGATCAAAAACACTACTTTTTGAGGCAAATTTTCAAATATTTTCTGGGGGAGACCCCCAGACCCTCCATTATTACTAGGAGTAATTGTAAAATTTTAACATAATGTGGGATATAATTTAAATGCTACTTTTAAGTAATCTAAAACTCAACTTAGTATAAATATATTCGTTTGGGAGTAACTTAGAAATAACGTTGAGTCAACCCCCCGAGACAAATGTCTGGTTACGGGTAATCTTGGGGGGCCGCGATGTCTGGCTGTTACGCAAAGGGGGGCCGCGGTGATCGAAAGTTTAAGAACCGCTGAATTAGATGAAAACCAAAAAATTAATTAACCATTAAAACCAGGAAATTTTAAAAATCTGATAAAAAATAATTTTTGATGATTAATTAATTTTTTTTATGATAACCAAAAACCATTCTACTGTAAAAGTTATTTTTTTCTTTTTAATCAAATTTAAGTATTTCTAGCAAAGCTCAAAGTAAACAATATTTCATCAGAGGCGTTATTATCGCTTAGTGTTATTAGTTAGTAATAGTAAATAATTATTAGTGTGGCGTTAGTGTCGCTTCAAATGATGTTGTTGTTTTTTTAAGGTTTTGTTTAATATCTTAGAAAAGTATGTAGTATTGTTTCGTATTTTAATGAAAACTTAGCAGGATGAGGGGGAAATAAGTTTTATATATAGAAATTGCTGTTTAATAATATATACCTTTATTGCGAAGTGAAGGCGGAGAAATTTGCCTCAACTATACTATACCGATTGCACAAATGGATGGAGAGAGCAAAGGACATTAAAAAGAAATAACACCCCAAAATAAGAGGGTTTTAGAAAGTCCCCCTGACTTTTTCTACTTTGAAAAAAAAATTACTCTTTAAAAAGAGGGATGGGAATTTCACACATTATATCTAAACAGATGGTATTTGTAAAGTTTTTTTTTACATCTTAAGGAAAAGTATGGCATCAAAAAAGAATCCTAATGGGAAGGAAGTTGACCCTATTGCACCTAAATGCCACCTTAGAAAGGAATACAGTGAAGAAAATAATTCTTATTTATTTTAACACACAGTTTGAAAAGCCTTTTTTCCCCCGAGGCAACACGGCGGGTATATCAGCTAGTTTTTGGTATGTTATTATTGTGATCATTCCTAAATGAAAACCATTGAGAAACCTTTGATTGCAATTTGTCCGATGTCCAACTATATTTTAGTGGACTATGAGAGCTCTGTTTAGATGTATTCTCTGAGCCTCCTCTTACCATATCTTTTTGGGATTTTCAGCCTCGTGTGGAGGAGTAATCCGCGAGAGAAGCGGCATCATAACCAGCCCAGGTTTTCCGAATCGGTACCCTGCTAACCAAGAGTGCACGTGGGAAATCATCGCCCCTTTGAACCATAAAGTCTCTATTCAAATCGATTCATTAGATTTTGAGACCTGTGAAGTAAGAGTTTATTTAATCAATAATAATTTAATCTTGGTATAATTTAAGAAATTTCTTTTGCTTATATATACAGGGTGATTCAAAACTTTTGGGCAAAAATGTCATCGGGTTTTAATTCTCAAAGACAATTCAAAATCAACAATTCAATGTTAAAAAATGTACTGTGTTAAAAAATGATAATTGGTTTTTGATTGAATTATTGATTTTATATCTAACCCTAACCACATTTGCTCACAATAACAATTTTTTCTATGCTTCTGGCAGTTTTTGTCCGCAGCCTAGCGCCTTTTGATTTCTTCGGGGACCCCTCTTTCCTGTTGATTATGAATTGTCTGTCATTCATGAGTTTTATATCACCCAGTTTATTCACTTAATGTTGACTTTACTCCTTGTAATTAGAATCGGTGTATCAAGGGTAGGTGTTTTACTATCTCGCATTGGTGACAATTGCAGTACAATGAAGGCATTAGGGGGGCAATAAAGTCCTTATAGCCGAGTCAAAATAGATATTAGACATCGGAAAAATTCGCATAAAGCTTAAACTTGGTACAGACGTAAATTATATCATTACAAGTGATGTACCATATACCAAAAGTCCTCATATATCCGATATGATCTAATTATTTTATAGAGGTTATTTTATAGAGAGAATGCTATGCATTCGCCTCGAATACTAAGCGCTACGGGAAAACCAGCCGCGACAGTGGCGCCGCTCGTTGTTAAAACAGCCTCACATTGTGATTATAGTATTCGCCTTTGAATAGGTTGTAAAGAGAAATCCTTTTGTCAAAAAGAAGAGGCTGTTGAACATCATTAAAGAGAGCAAAATCCTATTTTTTTTTGGATCAGAGAGGGAAAAATATCTTCGCGTTTTCTTTTTCCTGCAAATCTCAAAAATTTAAAGGAAATATTTCGTAGTAAGTACAGGGTGTCCCAAAACTAGCTGAACGATTTCAAAAATTAATAAAAAAAACAACTAAGAGAGATATAAAGATAGATTGTTTATATTTACACTCAGAATATCCTCCCATAGTCCCACCATAGGTATTTTCAATTTCTGAAATTCTTGTTTTCCACTCCATCCTATTGACCAATTGCATTTATAATTCCTGAGAACCACGTGTTATTTTTTCAAGAAAATAGGTATTTTTTAAAGTGTATATCTATAGATCACGCATGGTACCACATTTCAAGAAAATCTGAGATGGTGATGCCAAAAAGTGTGTTGATTTGACGTGGAATAGCTTTCTTCTTTTCTTTTAAACCATTTTAACTTGTTCTTCGACAGAACTGTGGATGCGACTATGTACGGATCCTCAGCATCCTTTTTGGAGGAGCAGAAAAACTGCACGGACAAATTTGCAGACCTTCTGATCTCAAGTCGAATTTCATTTCAGAAGAGAATCATTTAAGGATCATTTTCAAATCTGACAATAGCAACAATGGTAGAGGGTTCAAGGCCAATTTCACTGGTATATATTGCATCCAAATTTTATGATATTCGAATTAAAAGAGAAAAGCTGTACGATGTAATAATCCCTATTGATACAACCAAAATTATCTCGAACACTAACAAAGCTAATTTTAAACGAAATTTTATTAAATAATAACTTATACCGTGCATTACAGTGTATCTAATGGTAATTGAAGACCACTGATTACTTCGATTTTATAGTGGGATATACTATATTATAATCTAAAAATGAATTCTAATCAAAATATAATATTAGATAGCCCTGGAAGTCCCCAGTGTGTATTAGGATTTTATAAAATTTAATTAATTAATTTTTTTATTTCAAAAATCTTGCAAGCTTTTGTTGAGAACCTCAGAATTTTTCTTAATGGAGTATTATAACCGTTGGCTTGAACTTGAAACTAACTGAATTATCTACATTTAAATACATAAAATTATTTTATTTGAGAAATTAACTATCGCAGATAAGAGTTTTCATCGGGGTTGGGGAAGTTCAGTAAATAACTGCGAAGCATTTCTGGGGGGTTGAGAGCAATAGGAAGTAGGATTAGAGAGTCCTAGTAAAAAACAAAATTGAATTTCTTAAAGAAATTAAACGTTAGTTCCTAGAAGAGAAGTTAGATAAAGGAATAGGGTCAGATTTTCAAATCAGAGAATATCACTTTTAAAACATCAACTCCTTTCCTCAAAACGCTTAAAAAATTCTATCATTTGGGGACATCCATAAATTACGTGAGGTCAAAAAGGGGGGAGTAGGGGTTTGGAAAAATATCACCATGGGGGGAGGGGGGGGTCGATTAGTTAGAAATTATACGATTTTCTTTTTTTTTAAGTATGAGAAAGGAATACACACAGGTAAGATATTGTGGTGATGCATCAGTTTGAGCGAACCGTTGGCTTTTCCCATTCAAAATTATGCGGTTTTGCGTTGAGGTTACGTTTAAAAGTTGTAGGTAAATCTCACGTGGGGTGGAGGGGGGGTTCGGTCCAGTAAAATCTCACTAAATCTCACCAAGTGGGGAGGGGGGGTCCAGATTTTGGAAAAAACACATCACGTAATTTATGGATGTCCCCTTTATAGATACTAAGTGGTTTTGATGTTTTTAAACAAAAATTTGGCTATAAGACGGATGTTATAATCTTCTCGGATGAACTTAATCAATTACAAAATTTATTTCTCATAGTTACGGGAGAAGATGAAAACCCCAAAGAGTCGTCAAAGGACAGAAACGTTCAGTGGTTACTGAACCAGATAAATGAAAGAAGAAGCTTGGAGTTGCCAAGAGCCACATTGGCACTCTTTCTGGCAGAACCAAAATTCTTTGAACAAGGGAACAAGACCTTCACTGAGCTGACAGACAGCCTCACAATTCGTGTTCTTGCTCAGATATCAAGGTAACAAATTATCAAGCCCATTCATAAAGCTAAATGGTCAATCAACGGATATTAGTGGCAAAAGGTCTACTAATACGTACAGCGTGAATGAAAAGTCTGTATACAGTTTAATCTTGAGAAATACACGAATTAAAAATCCGTTTTCAGTGTAGGCATCGGTTGGTCAATAATTTTGACCCACAAATTGAATTGAAAAGAAGGACTGATAAACTGATTGAAAACATCTTTTACTTTAAAAAATGAAATACCCTGAAAAATAATTTCCGCTTCCTACACATTAAGAAATACGATAACTTACTTAGACTGTATTGGTCTATACAAAATAATGCAAACCCTACAATAGAAGTAGCATTGTGCGTGCGCCCTTATTGGGTTGTAAGTGCCAATCAGAGATTAACATAGTTGCAGAGCTATTCAAGAGGGTCAAAAAAGATATACAGATCAATAAGGATTCATGAGCCAATGACCCTGTTTTCTGACAGGAGTCAAAGCTATAAAAAACTGGGATATGCTGAATTTAATAAAAGCATATTTTTATATTGTAAATATCCTAATTATTATATAACCGCAGACAATAATTTATCAGCCCAGTACGCGGTCTTATGCAAAGAGCTCAGGTAATGACCCCGACCGGTGATTATGTCCTCGCAAAATGTAAAACGACTCCTTTGTTACATGACCTAAAAGCTTAACTGTAACCACAGTTTTAGTTTAGGTACCACGGGTCGAGGGCGTTAGTGTCTACGGAAATTTCCATGTTGAACATAATAGCATTAGGGTCTTAAGTGCTCGTTCTTTCTTCCTCTATTCTGTGATTATAACAAATTTAAAGAGCTGACATCTAGTCGATGTGAAAACATACCTTTTTAATCCTACATTACTTAAAAACATTACTTCTACCTGAAGAAATTTCAATGCGATTAATTTCCACAGAAACGAGACAATCCGCACCCACGAGTTGGCTCTGTACGTCCAAGCTTTATTGGTCACTTGTCAGAACCCTCGCGACTTCTACGGCCATGACTTGGTATCCGAACTTCGAGCGAGGGTGGACGCATCTTCGACCTTCATCAACCCCTTCGAGATCCTGGCGCTGTGCAACGCGGGGGCAGAGGTCACCGCACGAGACGTCGAGAGGGTCTCAGCGGCATTTGACTCTCAGCACAGGCCTTTCTGGACAGGTATGATTATCAATCGGAATACCTATATGTTTTGTGTATGAGGCAAACGATAAAAACATACAAAATGCATTCAACTTTTAGTATTGGAGAAGGGTAAACCATTTTTTACAACGAGGGGCACACGTCCCTCCGGGGGAAATTGGATTGATCAGGGGACTGTAACACATTTTTGAAATTTTCTAAAGAAATGCTGTGTTGTGCATCCTACACCAGAGAATAATAAAAAACGAGACACACTTAATCTGTTTAAAGTTACTTACAAAAATTAAAATTTGTGAACAGAATTAATGCTAAAAAAGTAGTTAGGGGCCGAACCCCCCAATAATCTTGAGTCTGCTCTTCAAAGAGGGGCATAAAATTTAAGAATGCATAATATTTTTTATTATTTTAGGATTGGCATGAAAGCGGTTGAGAAATACTGCGTTAAACAATTCACATGTCAAACTTACCACATTCTGTTTTCCTAGACATCCAGGCTATCGCAACAATGGCCATGCAGTGTCTCTCTTCCAAGGTGGCAGTGGATGAAAGGTTGATCAATGACATGAAGGACGATCTGAAAAAGCGACAGTTCAGAAACGGGACTGTCGAAAACCTAGTCACAACTGCTCTCGTTGTGCAAGTGAGTATTCAGTAAAAGATATAAAAACATTTTATATACCTACTACACTTTATTCATTTTGAATATGCACACGAAAAACAGTGTTTCACCCCCCCCCCCCCGTTAGAAGCGTAACCATAGTTCCGCTCTTCGCTAAGCCTCAGAGACCGCTGAGTTGCTTGTATATTTCCTACTGTAGTTGAGGCTAGCTTGAAAACCAATTGCGCCTCGTTGGGAGCTGTTAATATTGCCGCGTAAAAAATAATATAAGAATTTTAAATATTAAGTTATCAAAATTTACAACTGTTTAAAAAAATACACTAATTTAAATAATCCAGCTAAAAATCAAAAACTGATCTCATTGGAATTTTCCCAACAGGGAAATAATTCCGGAGACATCTAAGTAGAGCCCCAGAACACAAATAATGAATAGAATATAGTAAAAAGCATTATACTAGTTATAAAAGAAACAATTATAACTGTAGAAACTATTTGAGACAAGATATATGCTACCATATTAATGGTAATAATATAATTTACGAAAAGGACGAATGTTACTTCCAGGAAGACAATGCTTCCTTCCACTTTGTAGCCTCTGTCAAGCAGGGGAATCAAGATGTGGATCCAAAATTAAAAATTTCTTTGGCTTATTTAGAGTCCCGCCAATACCAAGAGAGTATTTTTGGAACAAGTTAGAGTAGTGCTTAAGGACTTGAGAATCACAGTCAAAATCTACAGCTGAGAGAGCGATATTCTTGCGACAGGAATAAACACGAATTTGCATAAAACCGAGTATCAAAACATAGTGAGAATATCTCTAGAGGGGTGGGTTAATTATAACATTGCAGCACGTAAAAGACTATTCCACCCTAGGAAAGCATGCATTTTTTTTATTTAAAGCTTCATACCTCGGTGTCCGGTCCATTATTGTAGGATAGTGTATGTGTTTTATATTTCCCCTCACCTTTCTCAACCTTAAATCTCTTAATTTTCCCCTTCCTTTTCTCCTCAATCGATGTCCCTCTCTCTCTTCCCAAAATATTTCCATCTAACCTTCTCTCTTCCGTTCTCTTCATCTACTTACTTTTTTCTTAAATGATAGTTATAAACTTTTAGTTTGATAGGAAATTTGTTATCAATGGACTCTAACCGTCTGACGTCACACGGAACCAACACGTGACCTACTGAGCTTGCGATTGGTTACCACAGATACTACACTAGTAGATCTACTAGTGTAGTATCTGTGGTAACCAATCTCAAGCTCAGTTGTAGGTCACGTGTTGGTTCCGTGAAGTCTCGAACCAGATAGGCGGTTAGAGTCCATTAAGGATATTTTGCAATTATTGAACCAACCAAATCAAAAATAAATCTTGAATCTCATCGCTCTTTTTTAATGCGTTTGTCTTGGTCATAGGCCCTGGGGTATAAAAACAGCTCCGTTGAGTTTTTCGACCTCCCTTCCGCCCTGGATGTGCTTCTGAAGGCTCAAGAAGAGGACGGTTCCTGGGGCAGGTCCGTCCGAAACTCCTTCTACGTCCTCCCGGCCGTTTCCGAAAAGAGTTTCCTGGACATCAATGACAAGCACTGCCCCAAAAAGACAGAAACTGGTGAGTTCTTGATTCCAACATCACTTACCTTAACCAAATTCAGGAGTAAAAAAAAATACAGGAGTATTTTAGGGGTCCGTTAATTTGCCCGACACTGAACTGGCCGGGACGTTCATTTGCGCGAAAATTCGACTTCCTTTGTTCCCCTTGAATAGCATTGGCGATGATGATGATTATGATGTCGGGCAAACGTACCTGTCGTGCAACTGCCTTGTCGGGATCTCAAACCAGACCCAGTGTTTTGACTTATGCTTATTATGAACTATACCAATACTTGAGCTGGTTAGAATGAAATGAAAGTGGTACAAGTCCACTTAACATAGTTTTGAGTAATTGAAGGTTTTCGCCAACGGGGCGCCTGTGTTGTTCCTATGGAGAAGGAGTTTTTCAGGCGGCTCTTACGGGTCGCTTAGTGTGCTTTTGACTTAGACAACTACCACACTAGATAAAGGGCCTGAAATGAAATTCAAATACAAGTTTTTCTCAAATTTTGTATTTTTGGACTTATACCACTTTCATCCTGAGCAACTCACTTATAAATAAACATCCTATTGTAGAAAAATCAATAGTTCAAATTTTCCATAGGATTTAATGGGAACAAAATAAATACCACCCAAAACACATAAAGGTAACTTTTTTTTCTCTGTCTAATAGTAGGGGAGCCCATGATGCTAAATGTGGATTTACTCGAGCGCGTCAGATAATCATAGGGGAGATACCTTGCATGCTTTTGAGTAACTCCATCAAATATAAGCTCTCCATGTTGGTGGGTTTGTTTAGAACAGCCCGTCAAAATTTGAAAGAAAACTAGTTACATGGCCATACTCGAGCGCGTCAGATTGGCTACCAAGACAGTTTACAACTAGTTGAGCCTAGTTTCCTGGCTATACTAGTCTATAAACATTTTGTTTCGTACATTTTTCTCAAAAAGAGCGATAGCGTCTTCTTACCGGTCTTGGCTTTACTTTGCAACTTTGTAACCCTCCCGCTCCCTTACCCACCGCTCAAATCGGCAGATTTTAGAAAATGTACACTTTTTAGCTGGTAACTAACCTACCTTATCGTTATCTGACGCGCTCGAGTATGTCCATTTAACTAATTTTTTTTTTACAAATCTGACGGGCTGTTCTAGACAAACCCCCCTACATAGAGAGTTTATATTTGGTGGAGTTACTCAAAAGCATGCAAGGTATCCCCCTTATGATTATCTGACGCGCTCGTGTTACTACCCAAAAACACTCTGGGCTCCCCTACTATAATGTATTATCTTCTAACTTCTAAACAAATCCCAGTTTCTAAAGGCAGAAATGGCACCTTGTCCGCATAAACTTACCCCCTCGTATTTTTATTAGTCAGTGTGTGTCATTCATTATTATGTTTCTCACTCTGTGTGTTTTTTCGATATTCTTAGAGGAGGAGGTTCTGGCCCGCCTCCAAGAAGCCGGTGGCGACAAGTTCGTGGTGCAGTATTCGGTGTGGATCGGGGGCGACGTTGACCTGGGACGAACGTGGAGGGTGAGAGTGCAGTCGAACAAAACTACCACCTTCTACGACATCATTGAGATGGTCTGCAAGCTGGACAACAGGCACAAGTAAGAGAATCAGCAAGAGTTTCCAGAGATTTCCTTTACACAGGATTTCTCTGTTGACTGAACTTTTTCTGTATGCCACAGTGGCGGCTCGTCCATAGGAGCACAGGAGCACGTGAACACCCACAGAAAAAGTAGAAAAAAATCGAATATAAAGATAAATAAATATCAATGGAAATATATTCTGAATTTCTTTTTTATACTTAGAATTATGTTTCTCCCCCCCCATCTCTAGTCAATAAGAAAAATTTACTACCGGAAATGCGAAAGACATCGAAAAAAAAAAAGAATGAACTCTTATTTTTCTTTCCTTTTTCGCACGTGTGAGCGTAAAAAATATGAGATTCCGAAGAAACCTCCACTGTTCGCCGGTAGAATATTGAGCTTACGTCCTCGCATTTTAGATTCCCGTACGCACAGATTTCGTGTGCCGAGGCCTTCACTTCTGAGGCACAGCTTTCTTTTTTGACGTCTGATTGAACTGATTTTTTCGGCTAATTGAAAAGTAAGAGTAAGAGCACTTTTAAATATAATTAAAATCTTTTCATTAAAATATTTTAATACTTTTGTAATTTATTAGGATGCTTTTTAAGTAACGGCGTTAAGTAAAATTTCCGTGTTTGAGATAAAGCATCTTTATTTTTCCCAATTGCCGCTGGAAAAAAAAGTTCAAATAAAGAACTTAAGACCAACACCTCATCTATCCATTGTCCAAATTACAAAAGGAAAAGATAGTGACTTTAAAGTAGAATTTAAAGATGACATTTATGACAAATATAAATGCATATTTTTTTTATAAATAAAAGTACATGCAGTGAATAACTGAATAATTTAGGTTTTTAAAATTATTTCCAAGAAAGAGATGTTTCTACTAAAAGAAGTTAGATTTATGATTTATGTATATTGATCCCCCATCCCTTCTCTTTCTAGATATTTTGTAAATTTAATTTTTATGTAATAGGTGTGAACACCCTATTAATTAACTCACGAGCCGCCACTGGTATGCCACGATATCTTTTGCAACTCTTGGGGAAGTACTTAACAACGAAAATATTCTATTTATTTACCCAAAATCCTCTACAAAATTAGCATGCAAATTTCAAGATTCTAGGAAAAAAGCAGATTTGTCGTTTTGGCGTTTTTGTACCATTATGACATACACCGTAACACTATTTCGTAGTGCAATATTTCCTTTTTATAAAGTTAGAACTTCTCAAATTAAAAGGGGGGGGGGGATTTTTATGGTACCTTGCTATCATGTGATTTGCAGTAAGGATGCCATGTTAGAATCCAACATCCAGAATTATTCAGGTTTTCTTTGTTGATTTTTATTTAAAATTTAGCGTCGTATGGCACCTGGACGAAATTTTTGCGAAACAAAAATGGATAAATTTAATTGCTATCTATGGTATCGTTGCAAACGCAAAGCTAAGTGAAAGAAGTACAAGAACGTATACGTAAGTACAAGAACAAGAAAGAATTATAAGGGCTACGTGAAAGAAGGGGATACGTTTTTTTTCCGGCATCTTATTTTTTAGGATACAGTTTACATGATACGCCCTTATACGCAGGGATCTTTGAAAACCCCAATTATAGAACACATTTTAAACTATTATCATGAGTATAGGGAATTTTTCCATATAAATTCCTGTTAAGTACCTACTAATGATTTTTTGTTGCATTCATATCCATCGCATTCTCTGTTGCAGTGTGTCCTACCAGGTGGTGGATCGCAAGCCGTACGTTCGTTCTCTGATCGGAAAAGAGGACGACCCTGAGTCGGGTATCTTCTGGTTCACATACGTTCGCTCCACGACTTCCAAAGCACCTCCAACACTAGTGGAATCAAGTAAGTTTCTATGCATCACTTCAAATGGAAATGTGAATTCGTTTTATAGTGATTTTTAATATGAAGAGTTAGTTTTTGAATAGGGAATATACTCTATCTAAACAAAAAAAACCCCTAGAAAATATTCAAAATATAACTATCAAAACTCGATACCTCAGTTTCTTATTGATCGGAATATGAGATAACAGGAATAAAATTAAAAAAATCTAAAAAATAAAAGGTAGGGGAATACACAACACACGCAGAGAGAGTGGTTCAAAACTTCGTTTTACGGATTTTATATAAAGGCAACGTTTCCTAAGGGTCATGAAAGTAAGGAAGGTCTACCCCTAGCTATAGATGAATCCATGGAGTATTGGACCATGGAAACTCCATTGAGATGACTTAGGCCTGTTGGCTTCTTCCAATTCCTTAGGATTGATGACCCCTTGAGGCAAAATAATACAGTAAAAAAATTAAAAACTAACTGAGGTAGAGCAAAACCTTCAATGATAATATTACTGTCACTATTAAAAAAAGAAAAAAATTCATGAAAACATTGTGGGGATAGCACCCGCAATTTTTTCATGAAATGTTTTCTTCTCTCTCTGTTAGTAGTGGGGCAGTACCGAGCAATAATGGCGTAGTGGCGGCAGCAATATCATGAATATTTGCGGAGATATTAGCATGCTAAAATAGCATTTTTCAGGCCTTAAAAAAGGAAAATTTTGCAAATGTGAAAGTTTTTCAGTGTTAGTATGTAGTTTTGTTTTTTAGTTTAATAAATACAAATTTTAATGAAAAAATATTAAAAAAACTTGCTTATTTCATTGCAATTTTATTTGTAAATTTTCATTTTATGTTTTCAAACTGACTATTCAATTGAAATTGGTTTTACTTAACTATAGAGCATTTTCAATCACATGACTCAGACCTAACAACGGCCTTAGCAACAGAAGTTTACAGTTTTTTGTCTTACAGAAGGTTAACAGTGACAGAAAATGACTGGCCGGGGAATTCTTCTAATGGAGCATTTGCAATCACGTGACCCCATACCTAAAATCAGCCTTAGCAACAGTTAAAAGCCCTACAAAAGGTTAACAGTTAAAAGAAAATAGCTGGTCGTGACGTCACCTGAAAACACTCTATTTAATGAAAAAACAAACTCCTAATATGTTTTAAAGAGCTTCGGAAATTTCATTAGAATGAATTTCTCTGGCCTAATGAGTCTAGGTGTCCATGGATGTAAGCCGTTTTTTTAATTTGCGCATTAAAGGTTGTAATATTTACAGAAACATTTAATTTTTGGGCCATTATAACAGAAGAGAGGTTTAGAAATTGTATCCTTTTCAGTAACAGCTATTTGTTTTTTTCAGGCCCTGCAGACGTAAGTGTCACTCCTAACCAGGAGCTCATCTTGTGGTATAAGTCGAATGACTGGAGTAGCGACAACACTCAAGAGGCCTAGATTGACTGTTTTCTCTAGCTAACCCTAACATTTTTCTTATTTCGGGGACGTTTCTTAAGAATCATTCTCAAAAAACTATTCGTCAATGCTTTTCGGAATGATGACAGCGCCAATCTTTGTGTAACCTGCTTATTCTTGAGTTTATAATAAAAATATGTCCCTGTATACTTATTTTTCACAGTTGTTTAAATCAACTCGAATACTTAATACATACAAATAAACAAGATACACAAAAAAACTAGAAAAGAAACTTGATATAATTCGTCAGGGGGATAGTTAACCTCGTTTAAGAAAAATTAAAAAATATTTTTAAATAAACACTAAAAAAAAAACAATTTTAAAGTAGAGAAATATTTATCAAAATTACTGGATATGAGCAAAAACTTTAAATAAAGTATAAGGAAAAGGCTATGCTAACAAGGAAACGTTCCCAGACTAAACTCACAGAAATGGACGAAACTTTTACAGGGGTTAAAAGATGACTCGCAAAAATCGTACTGTAAAATAAAATTCGCTGCGGAACTACAGTAGAAAAGCTGTAAAAAGTTCTTAAAAATTAATAATTTATAATGCCAAAATGCAACCCAACTAGGAGAGAAATGCAGAAAACCCGCCAAATTCTTAAAGAACTGGCCATGTTTTCTCCTGGAACAGTTTAAATATGCCAATCAAAAAAGGTTCATTAAATGCACGCCAAGTCGCCAAAAAAATGTGAGTTTAGTCTGGGAACGTTTCCTTGTAAGGTATTACTATAACCACAGAGTACTAGAACAGAGGGTTTAGTGCCGATTCATCCGTTCTCAACTGATCCGTTAATGAAATATTCTCCCAACTCACCCGGTGAGGGTTATATGAATTCTTATCTTGTGTCAACTCATCCGGTGGGTTCCCAAGTTACCCCAATTGGCTTAAAAGCGCGTTCGACGGCGATTTAATCTCCCTTTAAGCCCCCCAAAAATGTGGATTTTTAGAAATTATAAACAAGGATCCGCACATGGACGTATATAAGGGGGGGGGGTTTAAGGGGTCCAGACCCCCCCCTTAGCCCAAACCTTAACACACATTTTAAAACTAAAAACAAAAAAATTATTGTTGTTTCTATAATTGTAATACATATCAATTGTAGTAGCCAATTGTACAAATCAAAAAATATGCACATTTATCTTACAAAAAAATCATAAATTTGTAAAGTCAGAGACAAGGATTTTATTTTTAACAGTAAAATAAGTTTATTAAACTTAAAATTAAGGAACCTAAAGGTTAAAATCTTAAAAATAAAAGTATTTGATGAACAGTTTTTTCAGCGAAATTGGGTGGTATACCCGACTAAGAGCCAACAAATTTATTTTAACGCCAAACTTAGTTTGTACCGCCAAACAATAACTCACCGGATCAGTTGGGAGTAACAAACCATCATAAATCATCACACCGGATGAGTTGGCACAATTTTTGACAACCGGATCAGTTGACACCGGACGAGTTGGCACATCACCAGAACGGAGAGTCCACGGCCATAGGCCATAATGGAAATCGAAAATCATGACATCTTGTTACAGGTTGGGAGAATTGTGGCGCTGGGATCGCACTAAACTCACTAGCGTCTGGATCCAGTCTGATGAGTCGTTCGCCGGCTGCCTACGGGAGATCGAAAACACCTTTTTGCGCATGCGGTGAGTTCTAATTTGGCGAGAGATTTAAGCGGCCGGCATACGTTCTAGACTCTAGTGTGGCGCCCTCACATCAGTAACGCATTTGAAAATAGCCTCGTGGACCCTCTGTTAGGATATTTCTCTGTGACTATAACTTCTCTTTATGACATTAGAAAAAGTAAATAATTAAATTGTTATATATTGTTGTAAATAATCTGTTGCTCAAAAGGTAAAGAAATGTAAGATAATTTGGGGGCATCAAGAAAAAAATGTGTTTGAACAATCTATTATCTAAAGCCAAATATCACTGAATGATTCACTCACTGACTGATTGGTAATAATGTGTTTGAATTTGAACAATCTACTATCTAAAGCCAAATATCACTGAATGACTCACTCACTGACTGACTGGTAATAAACAAACAATCAACTTCAATACGAAATCTCCAAAACTACTGGACTCAGAGGCTTGCAATTTGACAGAGACGTTCCTCTCAGGTATGACACGCACTAAGAAAATATTTTAAAAACGATCAACTCCCTTCCCTATTTTTCGACTCCATTTTAGCCATTTCAAATAGCATTGTGCAAATGTACATGTGCATTTTTAAAAAGCATAAATTGCAGTAGGTTTATATCCCTCTCTTTAAGGTGGCGCCTGATTTCATTTGATAAAATATCATTTCAAAACATTTTATAAATTTATAACGATACTTAAGAGGAAAAGTGCAAACTTCTGTATTTAAAAATTACAACAGTTAACTGAAAACTAAAATATATTCAATTAATTAATTTTGAAACATTATTTTCCTTTATTTGATATTTCAATTTTCTACAAAACAGATATTTCATGGAATAGCAAAGATAAAATAGTTGCCATGAGAACAGAGATGAGTGTTTGTTTATTTCCATTATAGTATGCATATTTTTTTTTCAAGCCTTGAACATTGATTCTGAACAAAACTCTGATATTAAGGCTGTAACAGATTTCCTACATCACATTGTAGAAACTTAAACTACAACCATATGTTACTCCATCTGTAATGCCATAGGAACAAGAAGACGAAGCAGCTTTTCAACAGCAAGCAAATGTCCCAAATATACCATCTCACATCTATAGAGATCTCATCTCTCATATTTTTTAAAAATGAAGGTGCATGCAGTGAATAATTAGGTAGTATTTAAAACTACTTCCCCGAAAGAGATATATATCTCTTTCGGGGAAGTAGTTTTAAATACTTTTAGTAGAAATATATATTTCTACTAAAAGAATTTTGATTTCTCAGAATTAATTTCGAATATTGGCGAGAGTCTGATTACGTCGTCGGAACAGAAAAGTTATGTCTTAAGCGGCGACAGTGAGAAGGAAAGCGTGGGAGTGTTGATGGAATTATAGACTAAACGGCCGAAGAAATGGCATGGCATAATTTCGATTGAGAAAAATTTATGAGATGCGCGTGATGGGAAAAAGCTAACGTGAAAGAAGGAATGGTTTAGGCCTAAAATATCTCAGTAGGAATTTAGAAATTAAGATAGAATAAGTACACAAAAATATAGGGTGGTGTGAAACATCACCACAGCATTTAAATTGAGTCTTCGTTTTCGTTAAGAACTCGTAATTAAAATTGTTAGGCAATTATTGGTTCTTATCCATTAGATTAGGTTATTGGTTCTATAATGATACAGATTTGCAACATAAAAGCTGTTTAAAAGTTTTTATCGAATTCCCATGAATTTTGGGGCGAAACAATATTGAAAAACATCCTAGACGTCAGGATTTCTGTGGTTTTAGACTGTGTAAATCAACCCATTTCAGTTATATAATTATTTTCATGGAAAATAAGTAAAAAATTAAATCCATATTCTTATTTTCATTTATATTGAGGTATTGACTTATTTTACACAGTAGTTATCAAAATTCTCAGGAAATAAGACGTTCTTGGTCAAAACAAGCCATTTTTGGACACGTAAGTTCCAAAAAACATTGAAAAATTTACCTACCTTGATAAAGCATCTGAATAAAATAATTAATTTCTTATGTACTATACTATCACTTTTTGTGTGAAATATCACTCTATTTGCTAAATTTAAAAAAAAATGTGATGCCTTAAAAATCAAAAGAGGTCATTTTCGGATTCAGCCCACCAAGAAACATCAAAAAATGATTTTTAGGTAAAGTTTGAGTTTAAAAATTATTATTCTAAATATGCTCTCATTATTCTTTAAAAATTGCCTTATTTATTTAAATTCGCAAGAAAGGTGATAAAACGGAGGTCTTTTTAAATTTAGCGCACTGAAAAACATTAAAAGTGTGGAAAATTTTAAATCAATTTTTAGTAGATTTTTAGTATAATTGAGTCCATTTTCCAAAATTTTGAGGTATTTCCCTATTAAACATAAAAACCGGATTGTCAGAAAATGTGATATCCCAGGAAAAAATGGTGGTCATTTTCGGATTCGCCACATCATTAAACATAGAGATCAGGTGGAATAAAATAACAGCTTTCAAAAAGATTTTTTGAAGACCTGTTAAATTTAAATACGTATGTATATCCACTGACAGTTTCATGAAATTTGGAAATCGAAACACTTCGGAAAGAGGAATCCCCGCCAAGATCACGTGATTCATTTGGCAGGTTTTGTACTGAGTCTATAGTGGGATGAGTTTTACGCGAGCCTAAATGGCTCGAAAATATATCTTTGGCGAGAAAATGGAACAGAATTACTCACACCACTCGAAAGTTTGTTACATACCTTACCAAGATAGATTCACTAGCTCCCACAGTCGGCAGTTGTGTCATACAGATACGCCTTTATATTTCCTAATTTGTTGTTATCCGGTTGGTTAGGACTTCATGCACCCTGTACGTGGCAATCCTACCGAGAAAAAGTTTTAAATATATCATTAATTCAAGAGTAGGTTAGCCTGTATTAACCTAGTGAGCCGTGGATCAGCCCTTAGTATTGGTATGTTATATTTCTGTTTTTCTAACTAATAGATACATAATAAACAAGTTTGCCTTATAATTTAGTATTGAATGGTTTTGAGGTATGTTTTTCTATTTTATTTGCTTTACGTTTCTACGTTTTTTAATGCTCTTGTCTCTTTCATTTTCTTTGTACAGTGTTATAGCTTACATATTGTCTTATGATTTTGTAAGCGACATATAGAAACCCCCTCTGCTATAGTCTAAACCCCCTAATAACAAGAAAAGGTTTTATCTTTTTCTTTATTTTAATATCAGTTATCATTTGCATGATTTCTAATAGCATGATATTTTTATTTAATTTGTTTTTGGGAAGTAAATTAACAAATGCTTATGGTTTTCCTTCAAAAATGTCGGTCAGTTACCCGCGTGGCTGAATTCAAATTTGCAAGTTGTTTCTCTCCATCACCCACAGTTTTTTGTGACATGTATTTTAATTTTGAACCAAATTTGTATTTCACATATAGACCTGATAGTATTCGACTAACTTAAATTGTAAAGGTTGAAACTTTCTTGTGTGTATAGCTTCACACATGTTCCATTAAAGTGGCCAGAAGTAACCAGCAAGAATTCTAGCCCCCCATTGTCCTTACACCCCCACTTTTGTCTAAATATTCAAAAACCAACGGTTTGGTCTCAACAGCATCTAACAAAATTAGTCTCATGGGAAAAAATCCTAGCCTAAGATCCATAATGATGGTAAATATAGGATATTTGATTAAATTTACTTTAACAAAACTTTAAAATGGTACAGAGACATTACACTAGTAAAAGAGTTCTATGCACGTTCACACTCGCTACTCGTGAGTATAACGTCTATAAAAAGAGCACTATATGAAAAATTTCATGTAATTAGTTATGATAGAATCATACAAGAACTTATTGCATAATTTATAAAGTTTGGGCCAGCTTTGAATGGAATTTTTAGGGAGCAAGTAAGAGATATTGGCTCAATCTTCTCTTATAGATGATTCTGGCTCCTGGATCGCTCCTGGTGGATAGAATAATGACTGATAATCATATTTTTAGGTCTCATAAGAGCTTAATTGAATGTAGGTCTGAGAATCTTTAAAGTTGATTCATTCATTCAATACCTTAACTCTCGAAATAGCTACAGTATGATCGGCGCAGCACTGTCATCTTTAGAGAGCAAAAATAGACCCAAATTACCTTTTAAAAGCAGGCAGGAATAAAGAAATGAGGTTTGATAAAATTCATCATAATAATCCAATAAATTATTTAAAATTTTATTTTGAATGCATTATGAAGCAATATTTTAAAAATTGAATGGTGAAAAACTTGAGGGTGATGGAAAAATTCTGATTGCAGATTTGAAATCAGCATAAAAAGATACCCTAGAAACACTATAAAAGTATCTTGTGCCAAAAACCTTGTTTAACAGTGTAATTGCAATTTTCCGATAAGACGTGATTACAAAACAGTTTGAAACATTACTGTCATAACTGTGAAAAAATCTTAACAAATTCAAGATTTCTTTGTTGACAGAAGCCCACACAGATTGCATTTCGTATAGAACCAGAGTTTTACAGTCGTCTACGGGTGTCTATTAGAGATGTTGATTTGGGTGTTCTTGCTTGTAATCTTTGCCTTGGTTGAGGCACAAGGTAAATAATTTTTAGTTTTATTTTTTCTTCTTAAAAAGTATGGTTTAAAAGTATCGATAGTAATTAGAATATGTGTATGAAATGCTTGCTAATTGAGCGCAAAATTTTTTTGAAAGTATAGTTACGTTGTAAAGGCGAGGACATAGGGAAGCGAGGGCCAGTCAGAAGAGAAAATTCATTTTGCTATTTGAATAAAGGCACATCAAGGTTATTTCAAACATTTCGACAGTGAAGATTCGCAAATAAGCATTTCACTTAAGAATTTTCTCTTAAATTGGACATGCAATTCAAAAATATTGCTGGGTCATTAAAACAAAACATATTTATTCAAGGTGATATAATTTGTGCCATCATTTAAACAACATTAACTGGACTGGACCACACTGATGTAACCAAATCAAGAATCGGGAATTTTAAGTTTTTTCTGGAAAAAGGTCATGGATAATGTAGGAAACAGCAATAATGAGAGAAGAGCCTACTTATAATAACTTTATGAACACTATTTCTTGAAAATTTGAATAACTAGGAACCGCCCCCTGCTCGCTATTACTCGCCAACCCCCGTAAACTGATTACGCAAGAAGTTATCTTGCTGCACTACGAAACATTTGTAAAAGTTTGAACTTTTTCCTTCATTATTGGCCCTGAAGATTTTGAATTTAAACCACACGAACTATGAAATCTTGCCAAATCAACTTATAGTTAGTTAGTTAGTATAGTTCAAATATCGGAGAATTTCGATCAACATAAACTCCTAGTTTCTCAAAAGTCTGCTTCTGTTAGTTTTATCATTCATATTTTTGTTTCAACTTTTCTGTTTGGAACTCCAGAAGCAGAATAATGTGTGTACTCAATAATGAATGAAAACACCTTTGCTTATAAAACAATAACGTAGAGGTTTATAGTATACAACTCAAAAATCAACAATCTAGTTTGAATTTACATGAAATATTTTAATTATTCATAACGTTAATGAAACTAATAATTATATTGCAAACATTGCGAATACTGAAATGATTAGGTTCCATACCAATGTATTTCAAAAATAAATCAATAAAAAGATAAATTAATTAAAAATCAACATAGTTTAAAATATAGTTAAAATCGTTCAAAAATCGTTCTCTCATCAAAAATTGAAAAGTTTTTCTCTTGAAACCGTTTACCAAAAACTTTTTAGTATAGAGAGATACTGTTTAGCATATTACGTAAAAAGCCTCTTTTTCATATATTTGAGTTTGCAATGAATAAGGTAAATGTGGGTATAGTGGACATTGTCCCAATAATGGCCACCTAGTTGATTAAATTTAAATAATATGAGTTAAGAGGCATCAAATAGCTTTAAATTTCATTGGAATAGTAGATTATGCTATCAGGTAATCAGTTAAATAACCACCGATACCATAGATCAGCCTGGGAAGGATATTAAAGTCTGAAAATAACACCACTGACCGAGTGATTAAATTTAATTTTGCTTATTGAATCGCGTAAGGAAACTGGTATTAATGTCGGAACTGAATTTTTTTGTATTTGTTACCCTTTGATTGATTTTTAAATACATTTTAAGATAAAGTAGAATGTATACAATCATACTGAAATTTTTTTTTGAAAATTTTGACTTTACGAGGATTTAGGGGGTGTCCACTTTACCAACACAGAATACCTTAGATTTTCCAGAAGTGGCATAAAAACATAAAAGAAATATAAATAATTTTTAATTTGAATATTAGTTTTTCTTCATAAACTGTAGATTATGCTTTAAAATGGGTGTTGTAAGAATTTGGTTTCATTCTGGTTTCGGAAACCACGGTTTCTATGATATTGAATTACATGTAAAATTACCCTCAAATCAGCTACAGCGTAGGCTATGAGCCGGAAACCATAAAGTCTGTTATTCTAAGTAAAATAAAACTAATTTGATTTTGATATAAAATATATTTCGCTAGGAAGGAAGATTTTTTTTTATAACTAAATGACTATACCTACTCAATTTCATCCATAGGTGACTACCATAGAAATATCAGATACAAATACGTATATGGTCACTATAAAAGCAATTTAGAATACTTTTCAAAAATTAATTAAAAATACTTCCTCGATATAATAGACGATATTAGTGTGACGTCACTTGCTTGTTTGGAAACGTTGATTCTATCCGTGATTGGTTCCATGATTGGAGGTAAATCCGTACCAATCCGTACGGAACCAATCACGGATGGAATCTACGTTTCCAAACAAGCAAGTGACGTTTTGACTAATGTCGTCTATTAAGATTCTTATGGATGGGTTGAAAAATGTAAACAAAAACAAAGTGCTAGAGACTTCCGGTATAGAACCTCAACATAGTAGATGCATTTGGCAACTTGGCGAGGTTAAAAATATTATTTTTCTCTCTAACCCTTTGCTAATAAAATAATAATAATAAAAGAGTGAATGCAAAAAAGGCTGATTACTGAATGAATAGAAAATAATACATTAAAAAAAATTAATTCGAAAAGAGCAAAACGAATTTACGTGGTTGAAGTTGACTTCGAAACAAAAACAAACAACAAACAAGAATGAAAAGGATGCCAAAGCAATGCCAAGGATAACGCTAATGTGGTAACCCGGAAATAATATATTAGCACTGCCAGATGCAGAACGAAACTAGTGAAACCCATCCATTGGTAAAATCAAAAAAAGATCCAGTTAATCTAAAAATATTATAACCGTTTCCAAACAAATAGGTTGGTATTTATTGAGAACTTAAGTAAAACTTTTCCTAAAAGTGTTCACTATACCCATACTTTTACCTTTTATTTAGACATCATTTTGAAATGTGAATCATTTTTACCGAACGATTGACCTATTTGCCCCAGAGTTGGGTAAAATAGGCCATTACTTTTACCAGCCAAGTTTAACCTACTTACAATTAAAAAAAAAGAATAATAATTTAACTTGGATGGAAATGTTCTGAAGGAATGTAATGTCAAGATCCAATTGAAAGAAATCATGAAAAAGTAATAGTTTTGGCCCTATAAAACTTAGAATATCAAAATAACTAAAAAGTGACCCACTTTCCTCTCCCTATCATTTTCTTTATTTTAGTGTTTGATTTTTAGATCCATGTGGAGGAGAAATTCGGAGAGCCAATGGTAACATCACCAGTCCAAGATATCCCAGCGATTATCCTCACAACCAAATATGTACATGGGACATCATCGCACTTCCTGGGCAGAAAATCACTCTGCAGTTTACAGATTTTTATATCGAGTCATGTTCAGTAAGGATTTCCTCTGCCTGTTACTTGTCAATAGACGACATTAGTGTGACGTCACTTGCTTGTTTGGAAACGTTGATTCTATCCGTGATTGGAGGTAAATCCGTGCGGAACCAATCACGGATGGAATCTACGTTTCCAAACAAGCAAGTGACGCTATGACTAATGTCGTCTATTTCAAGAAAGGTCTATTTCAACAACAGATGAGTTAGCAGAGCACATAAGCCCATAATGAAAGCTATTTAAATTGATGAGCTAAATTACAGTGATTATCCGTTGCACTGCACCAAAAACAGTAGTAGTTTTATTTTTTTGATAAACAGTATGATGAAACTAATGATCGTATGAACAAACTAATAAACACAATTTTAAGTCAGTGTAAAAAATAATTATTAGGGTGTTTCATTTAAAATTAAATAGTATTTTTTATACTTCTATTGATGATCTTAAAGATAATTATAGCAGATCTTAAACAGGAATATTGCAGATCCTAAATAGAATTATAGTGCATCTTTAAGATCATAAAGCAAAGCTTAAAAACCCTTAAGAAGTATTTGGTGAGAATGGATTACGTAATTTATATTCGAGAGCAAGTTGTTTACATGCAAAGCAAACGAATAAAGTGACTAAATTTATTCGCCAATTTCAAGTTATCAAGATAATTATAGCAGATCTTAAATAGGAATATTGCAGATCCTAAATAGAATTATAGTAGATCTTTAAGATCATAAAGCAAAGCTTAAAAACCCTTAAGAAGTATTTGGTGAGAATGGATTACTTAATTTATATTCGAGAGCAAGTTGTTTACATGCAAAGCAAACGAATAAAGTGACTAAATTTATTCCCCAATTTCAAGAAAATTTCGCGCCCTGCCTTAAGTGATGTGTAAAAATAAAAGGTGATTGTTTATATTTTTTCGTAGTTACCAAGGCAACGAATGTTAAACCTGTGACGTCCACCCGCCAATTCAAATTACACAGACCCTATAACATGAACTAACAAGTTTAAAATAATTTGTGCACAAGGTGCACCACTGTATATTCAGATCACCATCCTTTGTAACTTTTATCACATTTTTATGCAGGTATAAAATAAAATTAACACAATCGTAAGAGCTTAAAGTTTAGAATTTTCTTTGAATTAAAATTTAATACGAAAATTGAAGAAATTTGCAAGTTTCATAATGCAGACGATGCATAAATTTTGTTATCATAAAACTAATCATTTATTCAAATTAAATGCAATGCAGAAATTACACAACACTAACTATCTAAATTTAATAATGACACGAATATAATTACAAGAACAAGATACAGGGCCGTGGGGTGGATTTACCCAGTATGATGCAAGTCCTAGAAATGCCGCCCATGGGCGCCCATATGTTTGAATTCAATTCAAGGGGGCCAAGAAAATGTTTTTATAGTTAGCTAATACTCGACCTTACTACGGTGTTTAGGTTACGGTGTTTGAAAATTATGCTCTTATAATACTGAGAAACTCTATTTTAATCAAATAAATCAAATTCTTTTAATTTTATATGTTTCATGTGTGGTAGTTGAATCAATTAATCAAATTTATAAAACTTAAATCAGATTAATTATATAGCAGATCTTAAAGATCATTGTGGCAAATCTTAAATATTATTATAGGAGATCTTAAATAAGATTATATGAGATTTTTAAAATATTATTGCAGATCTTTAAAAGATTACATCAAAGCTTAAAGGATAAATTTATACTAGAGCGAAAACTATTTACAGCAAAGCAAACGAAAAACAGTGTGAATACTTCTTTTTCAGGGGTTTTTTTTTTTTTTGGTTGTGAATTATGTTGTAATTTTTTTTATTATCAAATTTTTTAAATTGAGTTTTTTAAATTTAACTGGAATATTCGTATTTAGCACTGAAAAATAGCCTATAAAAAGTATCATAAGTCTCAATATTATTACTATTTGAGTTTTGAAATTTTTTTCGGATATATTTTTATTTTTAAAAAAATTAAACTTTACGCTGACAGACTGTGTCCGATTTTTAGTATGTACAGCTGAGGAAAAAAAAACGTTACAGTAGACTTTGCGGGCGAACGGGTGGGGTTAGAAAGATGCGGTTGGTGTCATTTTTCAGGATTTAGTGTATGCTTGAAAAAACTAATTGACTATTTTTCTCTCAGAGGTCGTCTTCTGGCGCAACGCAATAAAAAGTGCAACTTTTTTCATGGCGACCCCCAATTTTTATTCGATTTTATGAAAGATCATCCCAATTTAACCCTAAAAACCGAGTTTCGTTTCATTTAATTTGGTCATGAAATAAAGCCATGACAGACCGTCAAAAAATGAAAAATTCATATACAAAGCCTTAAATTAGTCGCCAACATCCGACCGCCAAGTAAGAATTTCTGTCAACCTACCAGTACTAGTGAACCGATTTTCATATTTCAGTTTTAAATTATCGAAACATGAGATAATATTGTTTGTTTTTTTTTAAGTTTTAATTTAATGATATAAATGATAGAATGATATTGATTCATTTATATAGCATTTACTGGATTAATAGATATTCGAGTTTTTGTGGGGGGAAAGGAAAACATACATTTTCATTAGGTTTTTTAGCATATTAAATTAAGTCTGCTTTTACATATTTTTATAGGGTTGCAGTTGTGACTATGTAGAAGTCAGCAGTCTTATTTCAGACTCTAGCTTTGTAAGGCATTTTGAAGAAGGACGACGATGTGGTGCTTCTATCCCTACTATCATTACTTCAATGAAGCATTTTTTGAGGATTAAGTTCGTATCTAACAGCTACAATAGATATCGAGGCTTTAAAGCTATTTTCTCAGGTATTTTTGCTTATTAAACCTAGATTAACCCGTAACAGGGGAGGTGAAAAAATGGAACATACCAGGGGACGTGGGGTCTCACAGACCGCGCAACGTTATATTTTTTTAAAAATTTCTAATTAAGATATGATTCTGATATTTCAGTACATTGTTCTTGGAACATTTATCTCTTCATAGAAAAATATTTGTTAACTTTATGATAAAATAAAAGTTTTCACAGGCAATTTTCCAAGAGACTTAAATTTTTCGATAGAAACCACATGGTGCAGTAAATTCTTTATAATTTAAAATAAAACGCATTTATTGTGAATTACCTGTTTTGTTTTTATTATTTAATATGTAATGCAAGTTTTAATTGGAAAAAAATTCATTGCAGAACAATACAAAAAAATTTTGACACTACCTGAAGTATCATTTTTTCACCAGTGTTTTAGAAGCAAAAAATTTAGAATTTTTCACAGAAATCTTATTCACAGTTACCTTTACCACTCTAAAATCACTCCCAACTTAATATAATTTTTTCAACTCTTCCGGATAACCAGGATCAGAAAGATAAATTAATCTCCGCGGACCGAGCTTCAAAGCCATGCGTACTAACTCTGGACAAATACCGTTACACTGAGTGGGACCTGAGGTCTGCTGGACCGCGTGGGAAAGAATTTGTGGAATTTCGAACACATGCACTTGCAAAAACTTGCTGATAAGAAAGGGTCAGTCTCAAGGTCACGTAAGGGGAAGGTAGGCGAAAATTCTATTCAATTTGACCCAGTATGTGGTAGGGGGAAGGGGAGGAAAATGTTGCGCGGTCTGTGAGACGTCACGTCCCCTGCTACGGGTTAAATTGTGGCTTTAAAAAATACTGTGGCTTATTTTTTAACCCGAAATACGCGGGCATTATCAATAATGCCCGGATTTATCACATCGCCCGTTAACATATGAGCTGGTTAGAATGAAAGTGGCCCACTGAACGAAATTTTGAGTAATCGGAGGTTTTCTACGGTGCCTGTGTTCCTATGGAGACAGCACTTTTTAGGCAGCTCTTACGGGCCAATCATTGACTTAGGCGATTACCACACTAGGTAAACGCCCATAGAAGAAATCCAAATTCATGCTTTTCTCAAATTTTATATTTTTGGAGTTATGCCACTTTCATCTTGATCAACTCATATAAACCGGGTGTTTCAGAACTCTGTGTCATGAATGATAGGGTGAAGTGGACCTAGACAAGCATATTTCAAATTGGAATTGGAGATGCCGCGTTTATGCGAGAGTAGTCGCACATAAAGCCCTGGATGGACCGAGCCGCTACTCGTTCAAGTAGCGACAATGCACCCAAGATGGCCGACAACCGCAAACCGAAACTCTCTCGCTGACACGATGGACAAGGCAATAGATGGCCGCAAATGCCTCTCAGGTCATTTCAATGAAAAAAAAACTATCTAAAAAAATTATTGATTCCAACTTATTAATAATTTAATCAAAATGTTTTCTTTAAAATATTCAGTAATAACTATTGTTAACCAACTTTCTATAAAAAAAAGTACACAAATAAATAGAGCATTCGCACATAACGTCACTTGGAGGACAAAATCAACGTTGCTAAGGCTGTTGTTAGGGGCGGGACATAGAAGTATCCAATAGCAGCATTCGCACATGAGCAGCTTCTATGTCCCGCCCCTAACAACAGCCTTAGCAACGTTGATTTTGTCCTCCAAGTGACGTCATGTGCGAATGCTCTATTTTTTAAACTAAATATTTACCTAGTAACTCGTAAATACATCTTGTATTTTATAATAAATATTTTTGGTTAAACAATACCAATTAAACCAGTCAAAATGATGAGGAACACAAAATTACACGGCACTCAATGTTTACAAACGATTTCAGTTATCAGAATTAAATTTAACAGATTTTAGGCAAAGAATGTGTGAAATTCTAGCATTAAATAGTATTTTGTAAGTTTCTACAACACTTTTGCACATTAACCTTAATCCTTTCTGCTATACAGTGTGCTAACATATCCCAGACGGCCATTTATTCAATCAAAAGGGACCCAAAATGGCTGCTGTTTATACACGTGACGGGAACGTCCAATCAAAATCGAGAGCAGCACGAAGCGGCCGGGGGAAAACACTGGCGCTACTTGAGAGAGCCACTCGGCTTTAGTCCCAAAGAAAGCGAGTTTCCTAATTTCCGTCAAACTAAATCAAACATAATTTCATAGAAAGATTCATTGCACAAAATTGCAACAATGTGTCGAATTATCATCATACGTTTCATTGAAATTGAAGCACTTGTAGTATGGCCATGGGATGAGTAATAGAATCGCCAGTTTGAAAAAAGGAATAAATCCAAACAAAAGGCAAATTGACTTTTTGTGCCCAAAAAATCTCAAAGTTTCGCTCTACACATGTTTTTTATCGGTAAATAATTAACTAGTACGTATTAATTTTTATAGAGTGTTTTGAGGTGACGTCACGATCAGTTATTTTCTTTTAAATGCTAACTACTTTAGGACAAAGCGTCTGTTGCTAAGGCGGTTGTCAGGTGTGGAGTCACGTGATTGCAAATGCTTCAATTATAGAGATCTAATAGTAGGGTCTGGTGGGGTAAAATGGATCACTTTTTAGCTATTTTCACATTCTAAGTGTTATTTCATCAAAACTATTATTTTCAAATGATTTCTTTCAATTGGATATTGACATTACAATCCTGTAGATCATTTTAATCCAATATAATTTAACATTTTTCAATAATAAGTTTGTCAAACTTAGCATTAAACGTAATGATCCATTTTACCCCAACCTGGGGTAAAATGGATCACACTGCAAAATGATACTAATATATTTATTAGCAAATAATACATGAAAATAAGAAAAATATATGTTCTAGGCATTACCTCCTAAAAAATACGCAAAAATTAATACTTTATTTAATCAGGTGATGAAACCTAGTTATTAACTTAGTTACTCAAACATTTCTCAAAGCTATGTAATTACCATTGTTCAAATATAGAATCAAAATACTTCATTTAAAGAAAAAACTAAAACTGTTTGACAATTCAATACATATTTCAAGGAAATAAGTTAAAAACATTCATTAAACTTAATACAGAAAGACTCCTCCAAAAAGAAAAGAATGGATCAGCTCTGATCCACTTTACCCCAAGTACGAAATATTGATATAAAACAGAAAATATTTTATAATTTTTTTTTATCTGTTTGGATTAAAATGTCTTTCAGACTTTCTTTTGTTGAAAAATACTTCAAAGGTCTACTGCAATTAATTACACGATATAAATATTCCGAAGTTGGTAGACTGTGTTTTTTTGTCATCACCATACACGGTTCAAAATGAATACTTTTTTGGTTTCCAAATTTAGGAATCTGAACTTTTGATGATCGGAAAATGTTGTCAATTTAAACTTGATGTATATCGATTATCGGGTTAATTAAAACTGGTCCATTTTACCCCAAGATCCACTTTACCCCAACCCACCCTATATTAAAGTGGAGATCACGTGACCCAGTAAGGCTATATTGCATAGGAGGTAACCGACAAGGCGCCATATTTGTATAGACCAGGCGTAATGTTAAGTCTATGGGGAAGGCATATTTCCGATTTCACCATGAGAAGCGCACAGAAGAAGCACAGAGAAGCGCATGAGAAGCGAGAACAGTGTACCGATCGACCAATATGATTCAAAGATTGCCTTTTTTAGCCCAACCCTTCAACTACGTCATACAAAATATAAAAAGGATCAAAATAAGAACATATGTTATACAAGTATATATTCTTATTTTTTTAATGAGAATTATTTCGTCAGTTTTTCTTTCGTGCAGTTTTCTTGGTTTTTCGTCCCGATTTTTCTACCGTAAGACTAACATGTCTATTTCTCTAGATATTTCTTGTCAAACCGTCAAACACCATTGTTATGCAGCTTTGGCCAGGGTTTCACACTGGTGGTCTCAGACCACACAAAATTCACATTCATTTCAATAGTCTTCAAAAGACTATAGAAAAGTTGTCTAAAAGACAACATTCACGAAAAAAAAATTTTTGCCACATTCTGTAGGCATATTAATGTCTAAAATAAATATTCTTACCTAGAAGGGATATCGGCGGTCGCGGAGTTCAACAAATTTGGTGCCTAAATTTACTAATAATGTACTTGTTACTTTTTTATATTAAGTCCTTCCAAGTACCTTAATTTGCAGAATTTTCTTAGTGGGGGGCGTTACCCACTTAGGGGGCCACAAAATGTTACCCACCTTAGGGGGGCGGTAGTTTTAAAAAGCTTGGTCTAGCGGTAATAGGCTGTTTCACAACCCAGAGGTCCCAATATTGAGTCTCTCTACATGCCGAGTCTTTTTCTTAATTCTTACTTTCCACATCCACGCAATAGGAAGCACAAATATGGAATTAGATACATATTAATAACATTTAGTGATTAATATATTTTTTCTTCTGTGAGAAAGTTGAATTTTCTGCCAGGTATACAGTATTTATACCAGGAAAATATGGCATAGAAGTAGACATATGTATTAAATTTTTGTGAGATATTGAATATAAAGTATATGCATCAACATGTACATGTTTTTAAATCATTTTATATACCATTCGGCATTAATTATATGTTCAAAAATTTCTGAAAAGCGTGACTTAATATTTACACAAGTTGATGTCCTATAGTCTACTACTACTCACACACGAAAATTGAAATGGTCATTTCCTTATTAGAGACTTTTTTCTTGATGAAATACTATCAGTACAGGACACTCCATACTTAGGGTAAACTCTTAATTAAGCAGTTAGAGAGAAGTTCTTGCAAAAGCAAAATTTTTAATTCTTAAAGTGCTACAATGTTTTTTGTATATAGAAAATTTAATTCAGGGTTGTGAAAAAAAATATTATAATTTAGTCCCACATAAAAATCTTGTTTCTCAGTTATAGGGAAGGCGATCACCAAGGAAACAATTTCCAAGAACAAAAACGTTCAATGGTTACTAGAGCGAATTAAGAGAAGGAACTGTTTGGAGTTGCCCAGAGCCACTTTAGCACTTTTTCTGGGCGAACCGGGAATTTTTGCTTCGGTGAACAGCACAGTCACTGAACTAAGAGACAGTGTCACCATCAACATTCTAGCGCAAATTTCAAGGTGAGAAAAATCTTAAAGAAGAATTGTTTAAGTCTTTTAGAAGTTGTCCATTGCATAAATAAATATTGCTACAGGAACGAGACAATTCAGAGCCAGGAGCTGGCTCTATACGTCCAAGCTCTATCGGTCACTTGTCAGGACCCTCGAGATTTCCATGGCCATGACTTGTTGTCGGAACTTCGAACGAGGGTGGATGCATCTTCGACCTTTGTCAACCCTTTTGAGATCCTGGCACTGTGCAACGCAGGAGCAGAGGTCACTGCAAAAGACGTCGAGAGGGTCTCGGCAGCCTTCGACTCACAGCACAGGCCTTTCTGGACAGGTATGTATGTTTACAATTAATGACCATGAGGGATACCCTTTCCAATAAACCGAGGCTAGCCGGCATACTGGCCTATTGGTTATCTCCAAGGGGGTTTCGAATCTCCGTTTAGGCATGAATGTTCGTTTCAGGATCTGAATGAATGTGGCCTCCAGGTAGAAAGGGGTTGTCGAACGAATGAGTGTGTGGGGGGACGGTAATAATACTTCACCTCCGTGTCCTCGACCCAGAAGTAACTACTGACTGGCTAACGCAAAGAAAGTACTAATACCAGGGTATTATGTATTATCATTAATAATGGGACAAACTTCTAGGGGAGGTAGGGTACATCATAAGGATTCAAAATTGCATAGGAACCCATGGTTCCAGACGTCACCCTAAGGGGCTAGGGGGTATTTTGGAAACTACCCAACAACTTTGAAACTAGTAAGCCCGGATCTTGTCGATCATCCTTCATCACATCATGATCGACACGATCCAATACTTTCCTTTCAGTAAACCATCTGCGATCGCATAAGTTCTGATGTAATCATGAGAACAATCGGTTAGGTTTAATTCAGTCTGGGAAGTGATCGAGGAAACGTCGCTGGGTGCGGGACACAGCGAAGAACTCGGAGAAGAAGTCGGAACTTTAGCCACCACACTCTTCGGGTCCCGTGGGTAGTTTCAATACCCCCTAGCCCCTTAGGATGACGTCTGGGACCATGGGATCCTATACAATTCTGAATCCTTATGATGTACCCTACCTCCCCTAGAAGTTTGTCCCATTATTAATGATATACCCGTATAACAATGTAATCCTCCAAATATTTCCCACTTACGGCTAATCGGATTCCAAATCGGGTTTTATTTCATTTCAGTACTAAGCGATAAGCGTGTGGTGTGGGTTACATTACTTGTTCTCCGAGGATTATTTATTCATTTATTTGAGAACAAAAATAACACAAGAACAATACACATAGTCGCCTAGGACCTCTAGGTCCATTTAGATGACCAAATAATAGTTAAGATAATAAAAAAGCACAAGAGTGGCAAACAGGTTGTCATTAAATTAAATAAATATTTTCGATCATACAGGTATGTACAAAAAACACAAAACCATATGTAACGGAAGGAAGTATAAAAAAACTACATTAAAATTTTTTCTATATTTTCTATTGAAAACAAAAAATCCTTTAGTTTATTTTTGAATACATATTTGGACGGACTATTTTGGATTTATAATGGTAGCATATTATAAAGTTTGGGGGCTATATAACAGAAATTATTACAAAATTAGGTCCACTTGTTCCCGAAGGATAAAACCGCTCTTTCAGTGAGGAAGACGTTTCTCGTAGTAAAAAGTAGCAGTACTTTTCAACGAAATTAAGTTTTCATGAAACAATTACAAATTATTTATAATGAATTTTCAAGTAGAACAGCGGTTCTTAAACTTTCTATCCCCGCTGCCCCCCCCCTTTGTGTAACAGCCAGATATCGCGGCACCCCAAGATTAACCCGTAACCAGACTTTTAGCATAGTCAATACGAAACAACGCAAAAGAAGGAAGGAGAATTGTAAACGGATCCCGTATTTCTGTGATAAAACCTTTAAATTATTAAATCAGAATATTCAGTGTTTTATCTGTAAAACATATCGAAATAATAATTGATATAGTAAATTATATAGTTAATAAAATTTGAAACAGTTCAAAAAGTAATTTTGACATGTTTAGTCTTTACACCGTTTTGAAAATGACTATTTCCTTTTTTAAACGGTCCTACCAAGCAGTGTGGTCCAACCTTTAGGTACCCGAGTGCCAATTAAAATTTTCATGAGGAGGCGAGTACCAGAGACAGGAAAATTTACATTTTACTATTTTAAAACAGGCAAATCAAGCTTATATATCAACTCTGGATCATTTACTTAAACTACAAATACTTACTAAGACACATTTTACTTAAGAAATATCTTTCCTACATTTAAAATGCAATGCAAAAATATTGACTGGGTCTCATTACCTGCCGATGTTCCCAAATGGGAACATCACTTTAGGGAATTTTTTCACCACTTAATTTTTCATGCAGGAATTTGATACTTGGTAGTAAGAAACTCAAAGATATGAAGTTATTTTACATGCAAACGTTTTTCACGTGCAATTCAATCCTTTTTGTGGAATTTATATCAAAATAACAGATTTTTGGCTCTTCCAAAAGTTGCACAAGTTTCAATTTATGATAAATTTAAATAAGTTTAGTTTTAATTAATTATGCTGTTTTTAGGTAGCTTTAAGTACATATCTTTTCAATTGGCTTGGCAGAATAGCTCCATATTCCAATTTTGGAGAGTAATTACCAATTCAACGTATATGTTCCCAAATGGGAACATCGGCGTTTGGGGTATAGTTTTTGAGGGGATTTGTATAACATGTAAAAATTCAAGCTATTTCTTATTTTCTTTAATTTTTTCAACCTATTCTGTCTCAAAGGATCTAAACAGGTTAAGCATGATGTTTTAAATTTCTAAATCTATAATTTTAATTTTTTCACCTGATTTATGGAGGAACAAAGGCCAAATCTTTATAGCAGATTCCTACTTTTGTACATTTTTCTAACTCCCTGACCGCTTAATTTTCAGTAATTATTATTAGGGGTTATGCAAACGGCATATTTGGAGTACTTCTGAGGACTTGGGTACTTATTTTGTTCAAGTGCTCTTTTTTACATAAAATTTTAGGTATAAATTTGAAGAATTTTGAAAATAATGAAAGTGTGTACATCTAAAAACACTCTTCTAACGTAAGTTGGATGTAAGAGAAATGTTGTTTAGTTAAGAATCTTCCATGAGAAACGCAGCTTTAACAAATCAATGATGGAGGTAGTTATGATTATCACTTTTGAAAGCTAATTAAATTATTTGAATGCAATTCATGGATTTTATGCTAGATATACTGATAGAACAGTAATTAAAAGTAATTTTTCTCGTAGAAAGATAACTGTTTAGCTTTGAAACGCATGGCAACATTCTTTCATATTTTTTATACCGAAAAATTAACCATTGTGCAATAAAAATGTACGGAAAAGTGTCACGCATGTAATAAATATGTAAATTTTTTCTTATGAAAATCTATAAAATTTTACCCAATCGTCCAACCATGAGAATTAAATATGAAGAAACAGTCCAATATCATAAAAATGTTCAAAATTATTGAGTATAAACCTATTTCAGTAGTTTTACTTGAATTAATTTTGAAATATATGCCTTTTGGAAATCCCCCTAAAAACTTCACTCCAAACGCCAATGTTCCCAAATGGGAACATCCTGAAAATCCTACTTAGGATTTTTTTTCAGCCAAAAAATGTCAAGATTGGTTTTAGTAATGATGAAACAAGCCATTTAAGCCAAAAATCAGAACATTTAATTTGAAATTTGAATTGCGGCGTTTAAAAGGTTAACATATTTTTTATTTACTGAAGGGGATTTATTTTGTGCCACAACTTAAACACTAATTTACTTGATGTTCAAATTCATGAAATTAAAATTTAACAAATTATTTCTTGGTATTTTTTTCCAAATCGATTATTTTTTTGTTAAAAGGAAAGGTACTTACCTACGTATTATCCCGTCGACCGTTCAGCGGCCGTCTAATTCAGCGGCACAGTAGTAGTAAAGTCAATGGGATTTGATAAGTTTTCGGATTAAGCGTCACGGTTGACGGGATAATACGTAAGTACCAAAGGAAAATTAGTCTAATTTTTAATTAGCCCAAATTTTTTTTTTTTTTTTGAAAATTCGACCCATAAAATCGTTTTTTTTTAACAAATTTCTGAAATAAAAATTACTTTTTGATTAGTTACTTTACTTTATAAAACTTATTACATTTTGTGGCCATGGAAATTTCTTCGAGGGCCGCGGGTTGGACCACACTGTTCTAACTGAAGCCCAAAGTGAATTTTAAACCAAAAATAACTTCCAAGGGGTGTCAGGGGTTCTCCCCTGAAATTTTCTTGAAAATTAGACTCTAAAACCGGGTTTTTAACACTTTTCTGCAATAAAAATTGAAATGTGGATTACATTCTATATAGTTAGAAAACGAATTTAATTTTGAGGCCGAGTGCCACGAATATTTTTTAGAGTGCCACTTGTGGCCCGCGTGCCACGGGTTGGACCACACTGCTACCAAGTATTGCATTGGTAAGTTGACTTTTCCAACCATAACTGTGTTATGAAGGAAAAACAAGTTCTACAGGGACGGAAGTACTAAGGTGCAGTAGAAATTTAGGGGACGGTTTATTGCGCCTGCAAAGGAGTATTGCAGGCCTGGGACATGCCCTCGTAGAAACACATTAATTTTCAAACTCAATTTTCAATTATTAACTAGTGCTCAAGGTAGGGGGAAAGTGAGGCACCTTAGTACACTTTTCATTGAATTATTTTTCTAATCTTGAAAAATGAAAATTTTTGTAACCAATTATCTCTTTTAAGGAATTCATAATAATGAATTTATACGGAATCGACGGTAGTTGCGAGACACTAAAAAGTAAGCAAATTTTGAGGTGTCTTCACATTTTCGCTTTCTATACCTATTATAAGAATTTTAGGGGATTTTTGGATGATTATATTTTTATCCATAATTTTAATGAATTAATAGCTTTGACAGAAAGTTTTTAAGTATTTTTGTTTTTTTATTATGATTAATAAAGTCGATCTGGACGGAAACTGGTGACTGGTCGGCTACTGGTGCGTTTACCCTATAAAAAGAAAATTATCTTCATCGTTTTTTACTTTATTGCCTTTTACTTATACCTAATTAAAACAAAAAGTAGTCAACTACAAAAAAAAAATTAAACTAGCTATAATTTTTTTTTCAAAGAATATACGGACATGGACTAACTGAGAAACTAAAATTAATAATAATAAGTATAAAAAATACAACTTCAAACTAGAATTTCAAGAAACGTTAAACTTATTTACCTTTAAAGAACCTAAATAACGCTGAATCTTATTTGCTTTGTTTTCATTCGACCATTCGGAAATATTTTAGTAAAATCGTTTGCTTGTGTCTCGTGCGTTGATTAATTATTTTATTTTGGTCTTTGATATATTATTCTAAACGATTAATCGATAAAAATGGATAAAATACTAAATATTTTTGAAGACATCAGTAAAAGAAATTAGCAGTAACAAAAAATAGTAGAACTATACATCAAATAAATACTAATTATCAACTCTAAAATTAAAATAACTTGATGCGCACATTATCTATAAATAATAGTTTCTACTGTTCTAATAGGTTTTTCTGAGATTAGAATAGATTGCGTTGGTTTGGTCAACAATTCCCTGTAATTTAGTAACTTTTTAATTACTGGTTCAAATTTGTTGTGTGCATGTGTGTGTCAGGCAATGCTTTCTCCATGGCCCTGCCTAAATCCGCTTATGCTGGACGTCCTTTAGCTCACCTACCTTTGTTTGTTTTCAAAGATATCCAGGCTATTGCAACAATGGCCATGCAGTGCCTGTCTTCATATGTGCCAGTGGACGAAAGGGTGATCAAAGACATGCAGGACGAGCTGAAAAAGCACCAGTTCAGAAACGGGACAGTCGAGAACCTCGTCACAACCGCTCTCGTTATGCAAGTGAGTTATCTCGAAATTCTGCAATAAAATTAGTTTAAAACATAAACTTTGTTTTTTTTCTATGCTTTTTTGACCAAAAACTAATTTTCAAAGTTTTTTATTTCGAAGTGGTTATTTCCACATAAGTTGAAGCATGCGCAGCAATAGGAGTTTGTTGTATAACATTAAAATTATGTTATTGAACAATATTGGCTTGAGCACCGATGACCGAGTGGTATAGTGTGCGGCTGGCAACCAAATGGTTCCGGGTTCGATTCCATCAGGTTCCTACTTTTGAGTATATTGCTTTTATTTAAGGCACTGTCTATTTGGCCGGCAGATGTACAACTAAACTCTACTCTTTTTACCCGGCAGATGCCCAGCAACGGTTCTGATTGGAGCGCCGGGACTGCTACGTAACCACGAGACCTACAGCGCATGTGCCATCTGCCGGTTTTGCCGTCCAAATAGACACTTCCTTTATTTAACTTGTAATTTTTCCGAAGTTGCGAGATTAGTTAGAGTTGAGTTGTTACTTTCGTTGAAATAACCAGTGCCTTAATATTTTAGCCATATATTGTGTTTAACTTCTCTACTCCATGCCATTCTCTTCAGCATCCCTCAAAATATCTCCAACCAAAATTTTTCATTCATTCACAAATATCTGATGGAGCAAGTAATGTGGAAAGAATATGTGTAGCCAAATGGCTAGGGTAACAAAAACATCATCAAAATTATTTCTATCTAAAATAACTTCTATCTCATTTCTAACTTAATGCCTTTTAACTGTAAGCCTACGATTTATGTATTTTTTCTTTGGCATAGGCCCTCACCTCCAACGGCAGCTCCGTCGAGTTCTTCGACATCGCTTCCGCTCTTGATGTGCTGCTGAAGGCCCAGGGTGAAGACGGATCCTGGGGAAATTCCGTCCGAAACTCATTCTATGTCCTCCCCGTCATTTCCAAAAAGAGCTTCTTGGACGTCAATAACAAGCACTGCCCCAAAAAGACCGAAAACGGTGAGATACCCTGGTCTTTAACAGGAGTTTTTGCCTTGTTGTTTACTGAGATGTTATGCTATACTCGACAGCAACGTTTCCTGACCGTATGACGTCACTACTCGGTAGCAGTTACTGCGTAAACAGAAAGCCACGAAAGTCAAGAAATGTTGCTGTTGAGTATAGTATATTATTTGATATACCATTACCACCACACCAGAAACTTCAATTTGCTTTTTACTGTTGTTTTTACTAGTATCCCTGAGCTCGGCACTCCATAGAGTGTTTTCAGGTGACGTCTCACGACCAGCTATTTTCTTTTAACTGTTAACCTTTTGTAGGGCTTTTGACTGTTGCTAAGGCGGTTGCTAGGTAACGAGGTATCTGTTGCTAAGGCGGTTTTTAGGTATGGGGTCACGTGATTGCAAATGCTCCAATAGAAGAATTCCACGGCCAGTCATTTTCTGTAACTGCTAACCTTCTGTAGGGCAAAAAACTGTAACCTTCTGTTGCTAAGGCCGTTGTTAGGTCCGAGTCATGTGATTGAAAATGCTCTATAGCCGGCAACCACCGTTATTTCCACAAAATGGATTTGCTAAAAATTAATATTTCTTTTTCACATTTTTCATGTTTCTGTTGAAGCATTACTCTTAAAATTTTTTAATGGATTTTTCTTGAAATTTACTAGGAAAAGCAATAGTTTTTTTTTAACATCGCCTTATTATAGCTTATTGAATGATACGAGGTGTAGTTTAACAAGTCCCCGGAAAAAATATTCATTCTATTCGAGTGGTACTCCGCATAGGAATTTATGCAAAGTAGATATTTCTAAAAAGATCCTGGAGGGTGATATCCCCATATGAATCCATAAATGGCTACAAGCCACTGATGTACAACATTTAAAATCACTTGTATAATAATATGAATTTATTTTTTTCTCTCACAAACATTTGTCATCAGTCATGTGACAACAGGAATGAGGGTTCTGGTTTTAAAACTATTCTTGAACGCTATTGTGCCTAGGCAGTTCAATCTGTTTGGACCGTCATTGTTGTTATAGCAATGGAATGATTGTTAAAACGCACGTCAAAAAATTTCAAAATAAGTTAAAATAACGCATTGACATTGAGTAAAAAATAGTGTGCAATACATTTCATTTGTTGTTTGGGGACATCCATAAATTACGTGAGGTCAAAAAAGGGGGGGTTGGAAAAATCTCACCAAGGGGTAAGGGGGTCGATTAAAATCTCACGTCAACTTTTTAAGTTAGAAATTATACTATTTCCTTTTTTTAAGTATGAGAAAGGAATACACACAGATAGTATACTGTGTTGATGTATCAGTTTGAGCGGACCGTCGGCTTTTTCCATCTCTTTTACAAATCATAAATTTAAAATTACTTATAAAAATTTGCAGGTAAATCTCACATGGGGGAGGGAGGGAGGGGTCCAGATTTTGGAAAAAACACCTCACGTATTTTATGGATGTCCCCCTTTTAAGAACTTCTGAATAAAACTAATTAGCTGAAAGTAATGTTCAGGAAGCCGTTTTAAATCTTATACATGTGTTTATATGCATTTTATTTTTTAACGTGCCTCACATTATGTTTACTGATTTTTTACTACTAGAAGAAGAGTCCCTGGCCCGACTCCAAAAAACCGGTGGTGACAAGTTCGTGGTGCAGTACTCTGTGTGGATCGGGGGTGACGTCGACCTGGGACGCACCTGGAGGGTGAGGGTGCAGTCGAACAAAAATACCACTTTTTATGACGTCATAGAGATGGTCTCCAAACTCGACAACAAGCACAAGTAAGAGGATCGGACTCATGTCTATGGCCAGGATATTCAATGTTTATTTAAGTTTTAGCCTGTTAGCCGAGAGAGTTTTATAAAAATTAAAAAAACTTCATTTGGGGTTTGAATATTTTACTGAACTTATTGATTGATAATTTATTTTAAAATTACCTAGTGTTGCAAAATGCGTTAAAAACTGGCTTAAGGTAGAAATCCTAAAATTGTACGGGGGAGTGTATCCCTATTAATTTTTACATCTGCACTACTCAGACATGCATGAGAAACAAGTTTTGTTTCTCAAATGGTGGCACTCTATCCAAAAACGTCGGCCACCTCTAATGTATAGTATAGCACGGTAGCGGGTGTTACTAACTGCCAAGGGGGAATAAACACTAGAAACACAGATATAGTATTTAGTAAAATTTAAGTAACTTTCATTTAAATGTTGTAAACAAACTCTCAATTTTGTGAGTGATTTTTTGAAATGGACCATACACAGGTTGGAAACCATTGATTTATATGGATGATAAATGTTTTAAGGAGCTTTTAAATTTTTATATTGTATATAGTAACAGCAAAATAATGACCATTTACTTTTGATGAAATGTTTGTGGTTTTTTTTCAGCGTGTCTTACCAAGTAGTGGATCGCAAGCCTTATGTGCGTTCTCTGCTAGGCAAAGAGGACGATCCAGAGATGTGCATCTTCTGGTTCACGTACGTTCGCTCCACGAGCTCCAAAGCACCCCCCACATTCGTGGAATCAAGTATGTTGGCTTAGATTGACATTGTTTTTAAATGAAGAAGATTAAATTTAATGTCTTGTAGTATAAGAATCACCAGTGTGCGCTTTCGAAATGAACATGTTTTCAAGGTAAAATCACAGAAATACAAAAACTTATTTGTAAATTCATATACAATATACAGGGTGTCCCACGAAAAGTGGCCCAACCCCTATAACTTTTGAACCCCTACAGATATAGTCATGAAAGTAGGGTCTAGGTATAATAAAGTGACCATGCCCTATCCGATGAGACAGCTTTTAACGCCCCCTAGCGGAAACTTTAGGAGTTATAATTTTTATTTTAAACACTATGTGAGGTATGTGGAAAAAGTCAATGACTAAGTTGTAGAGCAGCATCGATTCATTATAAATCGATACCACCACCACAAAAATGCCTACAATAAAACTCATTAAACGCCCGTTTATTTAATTGTGATTTGGAACACTCAACCTCACGAAGCGCTTAAAACGCTTTCTTGTTTATTTGAGGTCTCGAACACTTAACCTCATGAAAATAAACTTTTTACATTTACCGCTGATGCTTTATGTGCTTCCCGTCCGCGACAATGCACATTTGGACTCTAGATTGAATATCGAGTTGTACATTTTACAACTCACACACAATTACGCATAATTAAACAATAATACCCTAAATTCAATAGCCTCATAATTAGTACATCCAACAAGACAGAGCGTTTCAAGCACCAAGTTACTACATGCAAAAGCGTTTCGTGAGGTTAAGTGTTCGAGACCTCAAATAAACAAGCAAACGTTTTAAGCGTTTCGTGAGGTTGAGTGTTCCAAATCACAATTAAATAAACGGGCGTTTAATGAGTTTTATTGTAGGCATTTTTGTGGTGGTGGTGTCGATTTATAATGAATCGATGCTGCTCTACAACTTAGTCATTGAATTTTTCCACATACCTCACATAGTTTTTAAAATAAAAATTATAACTCCTAAAGTTTCCGCTAGGGGGCGTTAAAAGCTGTCTCATCGGATAGGGCATGGTCACTTTACTATACCTAGACCCTACTTTCATGACTATATCTGTAAGGGTTCAAAAGTTATAGGGGTTGGGCCACTTTTCGTGGGACACCCTGTATACAATTATACGAACGAAAATCATACAGTTCATACACAATGCAACTTTTTCCACTCTAAACTTTTTGATGATAGTGTTTGCATAGTCCACTAAAAATAAAGTTGAACCTCGGACAAATTGCAATAAAAAGTTTCTCAACGGTTTTCACGAATGGGACTATTTTAAGGACTGAGAAATTTAGTTTTTAAAATTTTAAAATCTTTGTTACAAATTCAAAGTGTTTAACTTCTAATAATAATCAAATGTTTAATTCTTCTAACTAATGACTAGTTAAGTTAAGTTAAGTTAAGTTTATTGGCAAAAAAAGGCCAGCTGGCCCATACCACCAAAATACAAAAATATCAGAGCATACAAATAAGTGCAAGATAAAAACAAAGCATATAAATAGAATAAATAGAACCAAAATACAATTACCAAAAAAGAGAAAAAAAACCTCAGGAGTCTAAAGAACAATTTGCCAACAGGAACTGGTTCAACTTTTGAGCTGATTTAATAAAATTTACTATTGTAAAAAAAATCTTATGATTGTAAGTGAGGAAACCATTAAAGTTATTTAGATACCCAATAAAAGGGGAAAGATACTTTAATCTGTAAAAACGATACATAGGACAATATAAAAATACGTGTTCCCATGATTCTGGTTCGTCCATATTACAATATTTGCATTTGTCTTTGGGGTTTATTTTAAAGAGTTTTCCCTCGAAAAAAATGGTCTCCTGATTTAATCTCAGTTGGAAAAGAATTATCTTCATTGAAACATCAATTCTTGAGGTAATATAGTCTTCTATGAAAGGGGTTAGTTTTATAAATTTATAGTGAGGGTAATGTTGACTTTTTTCCATACTTATCATATCTAACTGTTTGTATTGATCAATGTAGCTTACAAGGATTTGGGGCAGAAACTTCATTGCAACTTCGGGATCTTGTGATAGCCAAACATAAGAAAAGCCGGAGCTTTCGATTATAGATTTAATTTTTAAAGTCCAATTAAATTTTATTGGGTTCGAACGGCCATAAAAACAATGTTTGTATGCAATTTTGGTAAACCTACGGTCATCCATCTCTAATATTCTAATCCAGAATCTCAAAATTAATTTTATGAATATAATGGAAATATTAGTGTAACTAATGACTAATTCAACTAATTACATGCTTTACGAAAAAAATTAAATTTTTTGCTTTTTAATGCCTGTTTTTATAAAAAAATTTGAAAAATTAAATTTCCCATTTTCCGATTTTTTCCGATGTTTAGTATGATGTTATTTAGGCTACTTCTAAGTGAAAACCGTTTAAAAATCTTTCACTGCAATTTGTTCTAGGTGTAGGGACTAGTTTTACATAATTAAGAATTTTTTAAAACATTAAATATTTTAACTCTATTTCAATTTTTATTGGAAAAATATTACATTTTTTAGCATCACATTTAAACATTGTCCAATAAACATGGATAACAAGTTTATATAGCAATATTAAAATGTATTAAAATTTTAAATTTTTAAAAATTTTAAATTTTGGAAAAACTTTTGTTTTAATGCTATATACTTGTTATTTCAAAAATTTCTTAGGAGCAATCCATATATTACGTGAGGTCAAAAAGGGGGGGGGAGGGGTTTGGAAAAATCTCACCAAGGGGGGAGAGAGGTCGATTAAAATCTCACGTCAACTTTTTAAGTTAGAAATTAGACGATTTTCTTTGTTTTTTAAGTATGAGAAAGGAAAATAATTTTTAAAAAGTTGTAGGTAAATCTCACGTGGGGGGGAGGGGGGGGGGAGGGGGGGGGGTCCAGCAAAGTCTCACTAAATCTCACCAAGGGGGGAGGGGGGGTCCAGATTTTAGAAAAAACACCTCACGTAATTTATGGATGTCCCCTTATGGAAGTATGCCAAAGTATAACCTATTTTTACTTGTTTGGAAGTAAGATTTACATTTCACCAATTTTAATTTATTAAATTGATTAACTAATTAGTTAAGAGTAAATTCCACCGGTTTCCATTATATAACTATCTGTGGACAATATCCACGGAAAATGACCTTTTCAAAAGCCTCAAAAGTTTAGGGCACTAATTGTTTTTAAAAGAAAATGTATTTTTCGCAAAAAAAAAATGAAATTTCAAAAAAAAAATTAACTTTTTTTAACTCGTGAAGTTTTCAAATTATAGTATGTTAATTAAAACGGTTGGATAAAAAAATTAAAACAGTTGGATTTATCTCTTTTGACCTTTTGTTAGATTTTTAGGGGGGGTATTGAAATTTCAATTTCTTTTCCAAACTAAAGGCAATATTTAGTTTCAGCACTCAAAAATAACCTATAAACATGTATCACATATCTATATTATTATTTAAGTTTTTTTCAAAAAAAAATTTCGGTCATTTTTTAAAAATTAAAAAAAAATTAAATTTTCCATGATCCGATTTTGTCCGATTTTTAGCATGTTATTATTGGGGTCATTTCTGAGTGAAAAACCTTTTATTGCAATTTGTCCGAGGTTCGGCCCAGTTTTTCGCTATTTTCAGTGGACTATTTATAGTTTTTTTTTTCAGAACAGTAATTTATTTTACTTTCTTTTAGGTCCTGCAGACGTAAATGTCATCCCGAACCAAGAACTAATCTTGTGGTACAAGTCTAGCGACTGGAACAGCAAAGTTTCAGAATCCTGACTTTGACTGGATGAAAAAATCATCCTTTTTGTAATGAAAAACTTCCACTGCTTTGATAAGCGTAATAAAGATATTGTAAATCAATATGTTGCAATAAAATATTTGAATGAAATTATTATCCAATCACATTAGTTAAGCCACGGCTTACTAGATACTAATACAGGCTAGTCGAGTTTTGAACAATGAAAACCATTTGACAACTTTTCCCGCTTGGATCGCCACAAGTCCTACCTACTGTCGTACCGCGAGGAGAAGAGCTATTGACGTCACACGATGATGCCGCGGTTGTTATAGAAACGGATTATCCCACTGAATTTTGGGGGTGATGGTAATTCACTTGGCGCTAAAATAAATGTTCCGAGCCAAATCTGAGTGGCTATCTTTCAGCTGTGTACTTCTTTCGATTCTAGAGTAACGGATTTTGGAATTTCCTCTCGCATTACATCTGATTTGATTAAATATTTCTAATCTCACCTTTTTCAACTGATCTGGTTTATTTTAACTGATCTGATCTTTTTCAACTGATCTTAAATATTTCACCGAATCTGACCTTTTTAATTTGATTTTATGTTAAGTGATTTACATCAATTTATCTGATTTTATTTTGGATATTTTATAATTTTTTTGGATTTATAGTTACTTATAGTTATAGTAATATTCTTTCTTTTTAAACTCTTAAGTTGCTTATCATTTATCCTATCAAGTAGTTACCTTTAATTTTATTTGATCTGATCTACATCAACTAGTCTGATCTATTTCATATCTGATATGATCTGATGTGATTTTATAATTTTTTTTATTTATTTGCGCCTTAAATTTTTGCACCTTGTCCATTGATCTTTTTTTTTAAACTTTCAAGTTTTTTATTATTTATCTTATTATGTAGTTATAATTAATAAAATGACAACATTTAAAATTTAAAAGACTTTGAATTCTCAAGCACGTGCTATAGTTCACAATGTCACGGAGTTTTTTGAAGAAGAAAAAGCACGAATTCTCTAAAAGTGCCTATTGCAAATGCCATCAAGAGAGAAGCCCAAGCAACAGGAGTTTCAGAGTCGTCAGTTAAGAGGACTTACAAAATATAGAAAGCGATTATTGGAAAAAAGATGGGTTCATCGAAGATATTGTAGACGAATTAGTGATTAATTTGTCGGACAGCGATTGAGAATCTTTGTCAAACTCTGACAGTGACTGCAATTCTAGTGACAATGAATTGCATTAAATTGTATTTAAATGTTATAAAATATTTTTAAAAAAATTATAAATATTTCTGTATTTTGTGTTTTTACAAGTTTCTAACGCCTCATTTAAATTTCAAGTACGGTGATTAAATTATAAAATTATTAATTTAAGTGGTATGAGCTATTTTATATAAAACTAAATATAACTTATTCACTCAAAATAGCAATATAAACGCATACTAAACTCACAAAAATGTATCATGCTTAAAAGTAATTTCGATTTTTATTAACGAGAAATTTCAAAGATAATATATATTTTAATGTAGTTTAATAAAATATGATTATCTTATTTTCATTCGCTAAACGCGTTTTCTCATTCGCCAAATGTACGATTAAAAACCCAAATATTGCCGTTCAATTCATACCAGCTTCCCTCTTCTTTTGGACTCGTCTACTCACGGCAACCCTGTTCAAAGCTCTTCTCCTCGCGGTACGACAGTATATCACCCACCGCAGGGCCGTAACCAGACTTTTGTTTCGGGGGGGGGTTTTGACTCAAATATTTTCTGAGGTACCTCCTTACGGGTACTTTCAAAATTGTATAAACAATATGAATTCGAAGTAAAAGGGGGGTCTGGGGGTCCTCCCCCCAGAAAATTTTTGGAAATTTGCCCCTCAAAAGAGTGTTTTAGCTCATTTCTGAGACCTTTTAGATTACACCCATAGAGCACCACTCATTGTAAGCAGCCGAATTTTCAAGTTAAAAAGAAGATATATTGTAATAAATGGCGAAATGTTAAGGGGGTTTTTAGGTTTCTACATCAGAAATTTTTTTGAATTTTCCCCCTAAAAGTGGCATTTTAACTCATTTTGAGACACTTTAGGTTACATTAAAGAGGACCACTCCTTGTAAATCACACAAGTTTGAAGGAAAAACCGTATACTTAATAGATTTCAAAATTTCAAGGGGGTTTGGGGGTCCTCCCCCAGAAAATTTTTGGAAATTTTACCCTTAAAAGTAGGGTTTTGACTCATTTCGAGACCCTTTGGGTTATACCCGAAGAGGATATCGCTCCTTGTGAGACATAATTTTCAAGAAAAATAGCAGTATAAAAATTGATGTCAAAATTTCGGGGGGGGTTTGAACCCCTAAAACCCCCCCTTGGATACGGCCCTGACCCACCGCCTTCAACACTGGATATGCTTTGCCAGTTTGTCCAGTGTTGCCATCTGGATTTTTAATGATTTCTGTACTCGGCTAGCCTGTATAGTATCTACAGGGTGTTTCACAAAGAGCCCCCGATTTTAAAAATTAATAACAAAAAAACGAAAAGAGATAAAAATACGCCGTCAGCGGCATCCTACTTAAAAGACCAAAGAATTTTCGTACACAAATTTTTAAAAATTCGTAGTTCTCAAATCAATTTATAGATGGAAGCACAACTTCTTTGATATTTAGGGAAAGCTATCCTCAAAGTCCCTATTTTCGTTCGCCATAGGGAAATCAAATTTTGGGAAAGAATCGATTCATGAATCGAATTAGAATAAAATAATTTGGAATCAAACCTTTGTTCCCAGTCAGCAGAAACAGGTTAATCTGATCTATTAAGCTTCTAAATAATCAAAGAAAATGCATATTGAGTTTAATTTAAATAAGATGCAATAGTTTGTAAAGCAAATCTTTTATATATTGTTTTAAATACAATAATCAATTTTTCCTTGCAGAAATTTCTTAGTAGTTCAGAATATTTCTTTAAATTTATTTTACTAAATTTTTAAATTTGCTCGTGTTTCCTACAGATTTTTTAAAACTGTTTAATGAGCTCGTCATAAATGATCAGACCTAAAAATGTCGAAGATGGAACTTAAACCCTTCTTTGTCTTGGGGTTTTATATTTGTATTGGTATTGGTAACATATATTTTCCGGTCTGTGTTCTTGATCTCAAGGATCCGCTTATCACTTTAAGACCTAGCCACCCCATATGTTCCATAGTATCTAATGGTTATCTCGGGCACCTTAGGATTGAAAGGGTTATAAAGCTTCGTCAAGAAAGACAGACACAACAGAATTTTTACTGACACAGAGAGAGAGAGAGAGAAAATACCCCCAGGGCAAAGGCTGGAATCGAACCGACGGCTGGTACAGTGCGCAGACTGCTAGCGTGGTTTGCAGCACGTAAACCAACTAAGCCTCCCAGCCCCCTTTTTATTTGTAATATGAATTTTTCGATCGATATATTTGTAAAAAATTATTTGTCTTAAAACTTTTTAGTACTGGAGGAGTTTATTAAAAAACTGATTTCTTATTCTAGGGTTCACGAAAGAACTCCAAACTTTAATTTATAATTTCAAAATGATGATGAAAGCATTTAAAACACAAGTGACACATTAATTTAAAGAACAATCACATTAAAATTGACTCAAAATGCGCCCCTTTTACTGCACAGACATGTCTCAAACGAAGAACGAAGTTTTCGGTGACTTTGTGGAGTGTGTCACGGGAAATCGACACACAAGCTTTTTGAATTGCATTTTCCAGCTCGTTGATTGTTGAAGGATTAGTGCCGTAAACTTGGTCCTTAAGTGTGCCCCACAGAAAGTAGTCACACGGGGTAAGGTCGGGAGAATACGGGGGCCAGTCGAAACCTTTTCCTTTGAATTTCAAATAGTCTAATGCAATTACTCTGTCATCAAAATATTCCTCCAAAACGTCAAACACGTCTTGGGTTCGGTGTGGGCGTGCGCCATCTTGCATGAACCATGCCGTGTCAGGATGATCGTCCAAAGCTTGTTGGTAGTCGACAAATTGGTTCAAGAGTGCAATATAACACCCTGTAGTAATGGTTTCTCGCAAGAAAAGGGGCCCGATAATTCCTTGTCTCGAGATAGCAGCCCAAACAGTGAGTTTTGGAGAGTGGAGGGGTTGCGCTTGAGACAAATGAGGGTTTTCAGTTCCCCAAAAACGCCAATTTTGTCTGTTGACAACCCCGTCTAGATAAAAATGGGCTTCATCTGAGAACCAAATTTGGCCGACATCGAGACTGGCACCATCAATCATTTCGAGCATTTTTTTAGCAAATACCTCTCGTTGTTGTTCAGCTCTAACAGGTATAGCCTGCCGGCATTGAATTTTGAATGGAAACATCTTTAATTTTTTTCTAAGGATTCTATACGTGCTGGATGGGCTGATGCCGGACTCAGCTGAAAGTTTGCGCACAGATTTGTTTGGGTTCTTCTCGATAGCTGCAGCAATTGTCGTGGCATTAGTAGATGTTACGACAGAGTGTTTGGGACCCACATTTCCCACTAAGTCATCAGTCACGCTGCCCGTCTGTTGAAATTTTTTAAACAGTTCACGAATTGTCTTCTCCGCTGGTCCTTTTTGAACTCTGAATCGGACTTGGAAACTCCGCTTTGTGGCAATAGGGCTGTGGTTTAATCTGTGATACTCCAAAACTATGAAAACCCTCTCCTCTAAAGAATACATTAGGATTAGCTAAATAACTATCAGATGAATCAATCGTACAATAATATTTATTCGCTGATAATAAACCTAATCGTTCTGAGCTCTTCGAAGCACTCCGTAGTTTGTAATGCCAACAAATTTTAAAAACCTTCTACATTTTACAAAGATTTTGTTAGAAGTTAAAATGTCGAAATTCCTGTATCTAAGATGTTAGTAAATTTGTACTCCATCCACTTATTATCTTTTAAAAATGTCCTTTTTTATGGGATAGATAACGAAATACTACTACAAAATTTAACTTAGATTATAACTTAATTAATTGATGTTCCTAAATTAGTGAGATCTAGTCTTTAAAATTGGCTGAGAGCCGTTTCTGCAAACTGGAAACAGGGTTCGATTTCAAATTGTTTGATTCTAATTCGATTCATGAATCGATTCTTTCCCAAAATTTGATTTCCCTATGGCGAACGAAAATAGGGACTTTGAGGATAGCTTTCCCTAAATATCAAAGAAGTTGTGCTTCCATCTATAAATTGATTTGTGAACTACGAATTTTCAAAAATTTGTGTACGAAAATTCTTTGGTCTTTTAAGTAGGATGCCGGAGACGGCGTATTTTTATCTCTTTTCGTTTTTTTGTTATTAATTTTTAAAATCGGGGGCTCTTTGTGAAACACCCTGTAGTAAGCCGTGGTTAAACTATCCAATCTGTTTCTGTTCCCTTCAGAATTTTTAAACCTTTCTAAATCATCTTCATTGATGCTAATAAAGTGGGAAAAACTGTTTTTTAAGATTTAGGAAATATGGCATGTGTTACGACCACGCCAAAAACACGAATCTACTATTCTTATATTTACATAGAAGATTCGTGTTTCTGGCGTGGTGGTAACGATATGGTCACGCTTGTCCTTTATGTGAGCAAAATATGAAAAATGACATTATTTTACTTGCCCAATTTATTTTATTGCTTATAAACTAAATATACAAATACAAATTTCAACCTCCATGGACATATTTTAAAAACTATTTAGTATAAAGTTTAGTATATAAAATATCCCACACAAAGTCCTACACCGCATTTTTTTTACATAGTGTTCTTCCCCCAGATTTGCATAGTTGTCCGGCACATCTTCTCTTGTTATCTAGTACATTTTCAATAAAATAATCCATTCCAATCATATCTAATATCCGCAATCACACAACCACCAGTTTTATTAGTTGAGGGTCACCCTCTTCCCTTAGGAGAATTACGATAGCGATGTCTGTGCAATCTCCCGTCGAAAGTAAAGCTGGAATGTGTCTGATCCTATTTCTTTTATTTATTATCCATGTGAATTGTTGATACATACATCAATTAACTAGGTAAATATACACCACCATCATTTTTTTAACTCTCTGTTTATACCAATATTGGCATCCATTTGATCAGTGCCAACCATGTATTTGGTTATAGCATTAAGTCTAGGAATTTTCCCTCTCATCTTGGCAACTTAGGCTGGGCGCGCACGAGTGACTAAAGTCACAGCGACCAGGATTACTAGTATCAAAAATATCATTAGAAAACAATAGAGCATTTTCAATCACATGACTTTACCTAACAACGGCCTTAGCAACGTTGTTTTTATCCTCCAGTGATGTCATGTGCGAATGCTGCTATTGGATACTTCTATGTCCCGCCCCTAACAACAGCCGTAGCAACGTTGTTTTTGTCTTTGTCACCGTGACAAAAGTCGCCCGTGCGCGCTCGCCCTTATGAATAACGATCAGCTGTAGTGAGAGGAGATATACCATGGATATTTGATGCAACTGAGTAACACACTGACTTACGACTGAATACGCGATCATGCTTTCATCATAATTTATTTCATGCTGAGGGTTGAAATTATGTGCACCATGTTTAATTTTATCTTGTTCATAATAGGCCTAAGTTTACACATTTTGTCCATCTCGCTTAGTTTGCTATTATCCGCACTGCCACGCTAGGATTAAAATGACTCTTGTCTGGAAAAAAGTGACTACTTAGGAGACTAGCGTAACCGTATGATAACGCAATATTACAACCTAATTTGAACACAAGAACCGCGAAGTGGGTCAATTTGACCCAAAACTAGTTTTGATTACGTTTTTCTCCAAAAGTTACATGCGCAGACTTAAAAAATTTTGTGACTTTTCCTGAATCATAGTTAATAGTAAACTGTGAAAGAATGTGGATTCTAGCTCTTACCATTTTGTTGTAAAAAAGTGGAAAATAGAAAAACTAAGATTCAAAAATATTAAGAAACAGTCATTAATGCAGTACTATGTAATGAAAAACACAACTGGCCGATTTTATGGGGGTATTCCATGTTTCAATTGTTCGCTCTGGCGGATAGCTATCCGCCATCGAATACCCCCATAAAACTGGCCAGTTACTAAAAAAAAGAATTTCCACTTCGAAAATACTTATAATGTAAGAAAAATGTCATTTTTAAACTTTTCAAAACATGAAAATAATTTCGTGAGCGCGCTTGCGCCAGTCTTCCGAACCCTTCCGCGGGTGCATCGGGGACGCTAATACCTCAACCGCTTTTAGTAAAAATCATTTCTACATATTGTCATCAAATTTGGGTCCTTGGGGAAAGGACACTTCAAAGGTGAAATGCGTAAAAATTAAGAAGAAAAAATATGGTATAAAAACTTCTATAATTTTTAGCTATTTTTTGGCTTTCTTAGGGGGGTAATAACCCCTTAAACCTACCCATTTGCAACAAAATTTCATATTTTAGAAATAGCAACCTTCTGTCCCTTTGCAAGTAATTTAAAGACTTAAGTTTTGCTTTTTGACCCTGAAAATCGAATTCAAAGTCATTAAGCCATCAAAAAGCGTAAAAAGGGGGGAGTGGCCATTCCCCGAAAATCCCGAGCCCATTGAGAATTTTGTGTTCAGGGACCCAAAATCTATAAGAAATTACTATTTTCATCAAGGAAAAAATTTTGAAGGTACAATTTGTTGAACAGTGTTATTGTCAGGCTTACCATACGTCCGGGAATACCCCGGGACAGTCCGGGGTATGAAAAAATAAAGTTTAATATTTCTGTTTAATGTATTTTTGTTTGAAGTTTTTTTACTTATTTTTTAATATTTGATGAATAATGAAATATTAATTATGATGAATATTTTTCCTGATAGACCCAATAGAGCAGTGGTTCTCAACCTTTTTCACGATTGTACCCCCAAAGGAAAAATATATTTCCCTGCGCACCCAGAGCAAAAATCAAGGGGGGAGATTTTGTGGGAGTACCTAGGTCGTTGGACCTTCAAACTCCAGTATAACAAGCCTCACTCGTACCCCTCGCATGCAGTTGCAGCTATGTAGTTGAATTATCACCTTCATTTACTTTAAATTATAGGATCCCAAACCTTTTGGGACCACCGCCCCCTTTTCAAGAAGAAACTTTTCCACCGGCCCCTTACAAATTTTTGCCCCTAATTTTCATACATTTCATAGAATTTCATACCAACGTTATGTTATGAAAAAAATTTAATTTATAACCAAATGAAATGAAATTTTGCAAAGCTAGTTTATGGAAAATATTCAAAAGTTAAGTTTTCTATGCACCATGAAATTTAATTTGAAACAATTAGTATAATAATTCGTCATTACCTTTTTATAAAATTTGATTCGAAAATATCTCTTTGCTTAATTTTGAATATACGAAAAGGACGTATACCCCGTTTGCTGCTTGATATAGAGTACCTCGTCTGCGCATCAACTTTAAAAATTAATAAAAAAATAAATTGAAGTCGTAACGACCTCGGATTTTTTTGTAAATGACTTTTTTCAGTGTGTTCTATCTAAAAAATTAAACTTCGCCCACTTACCAGTCTGTGGTATAGATCGATTGTTCACAGGTGTTTCAGATAAATGTTTCAGAACTTCTAGGAGGGGCAGGGTGGGTACAGAATCACATAGGAATGGGGGGGGGTTGAAAATGCACACCTAATGTGATAGGGGATTTTATAAGCAGACATGGGAGGTCGTATAATTCCCAGTGTAAATTTACAAGTAGCCTTTCAAAATTGGATTAAAACACCCGCAAAATAGTTCGATTCCAGAATTTATTACATAAAATCTATTTAAGACAGTGGTTCCCAACCGGTGGTCCGCGGACCATAGGTGGTCCGTGAGAGTCAGAAGTGGATATTGAAAGAGAAAGGATTGAATTACAGTGGAAGCTCTTATAGCGTAATTAATCCGTACCGAGTTTTTTGTCGCTATAAGAGTAGTGATGGGCGATCCAACTCTTTTTTGGGATCAGATCTAAGCAACTCACTCACCAAAAAGAGTTAACTCTTTTATATAACTCACTAACTCACTTACCTTGAAATTAAACGCTACGTTTAAGGAAATTTTCCTTAGGCAATCCTTTGTAATCGTAAAATTTTTATATGTTAATCTTAATTTTTCCAGATTTTCTTAAACTTAAAGATTGAAAAAATAAACATTTTATAATATTTTTCCAAAAGCGTAAATTAATTAATGATTGTTATCTGTTAAAAATGTGAATAAAAAAACGGCGAATGCCATTACACTACACATAAACTCACTCTTCAAACATCAGAGCAGAAAAGTGTTCAGACTTTATTTAAATTAATAATCATCTTATTAATTCTTAAGTAAGAGAATTAATTCAATACAATTTTTTAAAGTACAATTAAAAATTATAACTACAACGCCATCGTAGCTGGTAGACTCCCGTTTCGATTCTCAAAATTAGTTGGAAAGAGACTTTTCAAATCCAAATCCATCGCCTCATTAATTATGTAAAACACTGCTAAACCATTAAAATATAAACCTATACTGCATAACTTTTGATAAAGATAAATTATTGTTCAATTATCAACAAATATTTAAATAATAATAATACCCAGTCAGAAATAACTACATGCCTTTCAATCCTGACAGCGCGTTTAACAAAATTCTTATTTTCTCAATCTTTTTTAATCGTCGAAATTTTTAATTGAGTTTCTAAATATTCAAGGATTACTTGAACCTAATGATCATAAGAATATAAAATCATACACATTTTTTTATTGTGAGCTGTAGATTTTATTATTCATCATCATAAACTTAGTGATTAAGACAATGTGTAATCTCGCTCAATTTCGTACAAATTTAAACGCTACGCCTAGACCTATTTTACCCCACTAGACACCATCGTAGCTGGATACTCAAAATTAGTTGAAAAGAGACTTTTCAAATCCAAATCCATCGCCTCATTAATTATGTAAAACACTGCTAAACCATTAAAATATAAACCTATACTGCATAACTTTTGATAAAGATAAATTATTTTTCAATTATCAACAAGTATTTAAATAATAATAGTGCCTCGTCAGAAATACGAGCGCTTATTTAGGAAATACTTTGATCCAATGCGCATGCCTGTGAACGTAAGAAATAACTACATGTCTTTCAATCGTGGAAGCTCATTAAAAGAAATTCTCATTTTCGCAATCTTTTTTAATCGTCGAAATTTTTAATGGAATTTCCAAATATTCAAGGATTATTGGAACCTGAGTATAGAAAGAATATAAAATCATAAAAATTTTTTAATTATGTGCTTTAGATTTTATTAGCCATCTTCATAAACATAGTACTTAAGACAATCTGTGATCCCAAAAAGAGCTACCTAACTCCTTTCCACTCTTCGATCCCAAAAGGAGTTCTTTTCAACTCAGGAGCTATCTACTCCGAGGGAGTGAACAACTGAACTATCAAGAGAGCTTCCCGGATCGAAAGAGTTAAGATAGTTCCGATCTCAACTCATCTGATCCAACCACTCCGTAAACTACTCCGTTAGTAGCTCTTTTGCTCTTTTGATCCCTCCCAAAAGAGTGAGTAACTCTCTTTTCATCGTAATCGTTTCAACGTTCGTCATTCACTAGCGCAGCGAGGAACATAGAGAAAGGAAAGACCTGAGTGAGCGTTGATGCTGAACGGTAGTGGCAGGCGTGCTCTCGTGTTTCTTTACGATTTTCAAGGGGCAGTATCACAAATTAAAACTTTTGAAAGAAATTTTTTAAAATTGAAACTGAGTTACCACTCTTTTTTTCTCGCTCCTTGATCCTTCACTCAGTTTAAGGAGTTAGTTCAATGAGTTAACTCCTCAAAAAATCGCCCATCACTATATAAGAGCAAACTTCGAGTGATACACTCGAATGTAGAATATCACTCGTTTAAAAGCAATAAACTCGTTAAGCTAAACTATCAATTTTGATGCTTTTCGGGAAGGTGGCCTCGATTCCCTCAATGATGTATTTTTAGTAGACTAATTTATAAAGTCTGGAGGAAATCTCAACCTGAAAACGATATCATTGGGATTTAGAACACAGTTCGAATCATCCAATTGATCTTTCCTCACTTTAAACATTTATTTCTTATTTTATGAAGTCTTGATACTTCCAATTTCATGTTATATTACCTTGTTTTTTTGCTTTTATTTTAATTTATATAAAGTTTAAGATCAATATTTTACAGAGTATAAATATTTGCTTTTTAAATTTTGATTTTGATATTAATTTATTTCATAGCTTAGCTTCCTTAGAAATGTCTGATGCTTAATAAAATTTATTACATCAATTTCACCTGCATCTGCATGCAATTTGAAAAATTTACGTCTTAAATATAAGTCAAAAAATTGGAAATAAAGAAAGATAAATGAATACGCTAATAAATTTAAAGTCTAAAATCAACAAGGACATAAGGTAGCGAAAGGTTTCGTTTGGGATTGTAGCCGGTTACCCCGGGCGAAAGCAAGCGAGAAAGAAGAAGATGCGATCGTTATTTGGTGCTGTTTGTCATACTCTGATATTTGTTTATTGGCTAATTCTGGTGTGACGCACACAAACCGATCCAGAAAAGTATTCGATAAGCTGAATCGATTCGAAGATTAGTCTTTATAAGAGCACAAAAGTGCTCTTATAGAGACTAATTTTTGGGTCTTTATAAGAGAGTATTTTTATAAGAGCAGGTCACTATAAGAGCTTCCACTGTATATGCATGCCGATAACTTTCGGTAATTTAATATGTAGGGACAATAGTCACCACTGAATTGATAGCAATAACAACACTTTCAACTACTGTAAATATTTACAAGTAAATCGAGAGTAGTTAAAAACACTGGGGGGGCTAAGTGGCCTGGTTGTGTTTCGTGCAGACAACCACGCTAGCAGTGTGTGCACTGTATTGGCCGTCGGTTCGATTCCGGCCTTTGCCCTGGGTGTATTTTCTCTCTCTTGTGTCAGTAAAAATATTCTGTTGTGTCTGTCTTACTTGACGAAGGTTTATAAGCGGATCCTAGAGATCAAGCACACAGACCGGAAAATATATGTACCAAAAACCAAACCAAACCAAAACACTGGGACTAAACACGTTTTTTGAGGGTTTCTAAGATTTAATATTATAACAAAAAGTAATAGTATCTGTCATGGGATAAAATTAAATGTTTCTTAAAAAAAGATATATTTCAGAGCATCAGGTGAAGTTTCGTGCCTAATTAAGGAAAAATAAACTTTCCTCTTGGAATTTTTGAAGGGAGAGAGGTTTTAAATTATAAAAGGGTGGGTGGTCCGTGAAAGTTCCAAACTAAGGCTTAGTGGTCCTCGGAGTTCTACGAGTTGGGAACCACTTGTAGTAAGTCATGACTTGGATTGAATTTGGTTTCTATATATTTTCCGGTTTGTGTGCTTCATACAAGGATCCACTTATAAACCTTCGTCACGTAAGACAGACACAAACCGAATTTTTACTGGCATAGAGAGAGAAAATGCACCCAGAAATGGGCCGGGAATCAAACTCGACGACAGGTACAGTGTGCAGATTGCAAGAGTAGCGGGCCGCACGTAGTCCCACATAGCCGCCCCGGCCCCATATTTGTATGTGGCTCTGGCAGTATTCTCATTAAGCTAGCGGCTTAATACTCTGTGCTCAAGGCCAATCAGAAATTAACATCTCAACTCAACACATTCTTTCTATAAAGTGCCATCGCATTGATGTCAGCAGGTGTTACACCAATCCTCCTCAAACAGACGACGGATCTTTTACTTTTACAAACGTAGCTGCATTAAACCGATAGACCATGGCCACTGCACAGATCATTGCACGGATAGAGTTTATATCGGAATTCTTTGCTTCTGTGGAAAAAGCGTTAGGGTCTAAAAAAAAGGAATTTGTAAAAAAACTTCACCGAGAGTTTGATGAATCTGTGAGCCTGGCTGAAAAGAGACTCATTCTGAAAAGAGTAAAAGACGTTATTGGTAAACACGAAGATTTGATGAGCATGTTCACCGGAATCCTTTTTGCTGAATACTGTCCTGAACTGTTCGAATCAAAGACTGATGACAGCGATAAGCTCAAAGTAGTCGACGACGTTGAAGAATCGTCTTCAAAATCATCAAGCAGGAAAGTTGAAATATCAATCCTAGAAAATAACGTAACGAAACTTCTGAAAAACCTTCTCGTACAGTGTGAGCAGTTCCGCACCTTAGGGATAAGCCGAGCTGACTCTAGACTCATTATGAAACAAGTGAAGCCCCTTCTTGCTGAATACAAAGACTTGTTTGGAATGTTCACCGAATTCAATTCAAGCGACGGAGAAAGGTAAAATTAAAACGATGCCTACAGATCCAAGGATAGTGACTAGATTTATTGTAATTCTTTTTAACGAACATTAGAAATTTTATATAGTGTTTTTTGATATAGGATAATTTTGCTGAATATTTTGAAGTGCAGTTTTAATATTAAGTCTCCCTTGTAAGTTTTAATGTGTGTAGTATGTGCTTTTTTAAAAAAATAAATTGATGTTGATTGGATTTTAAAATCTGCTTGTAATGCTTGATCTCACAATTTGGGTTTACTTTGAGATTATTTTAATTACTTTAATGATCCGATTGAGATTTTCTTATCTTTGCAAGTTCACTGTTTTAATAGAAGGAAGCTGATTGATTACACAGGTCTTTGACGAAAAAGCTGTTTGAATGATTTCATAGAATTCCTATGTATTCATAATAGACGACATTGGTCATGACGTCACTTGCTTGTTTGGAAACGTTGATTCCATCCGTGATTGGATCCGTACAGATTTACTTCCAATCGCAGAACCAATCACATTGAAATCAACACGTTTCCAAACAAGCAAGTGACGTCACACTAATGTCGTCTATTATTTCCAAATTTGGCCTATTTTCACCAATGGAGAATTGCAGCATCTCTTAAAATTCAAAGTTTTCAATTTTAACTTATTGAAAATTCTCTCCTGAATCCGAAAATACGCTTGTCTTTTACGAGAAAAATTTTGTAAGTTAATTATAAGATATTTCATTACAGAAAAGCTGACGTTAAAAGTGCCTCTCGGAAATGAGGGAAACACAGTTTCCATGGAAACACGAGGTTGTAAAAACAAAACAAAAACTTGAGCTCAATGTATTTCAAAGCGGAATGATTGTAAACAAGGCACGCATGACGTCACAAGCTGTTTCAGCTCAGACCAAAACGAAGCTCTTTTTAACTAAAAATAACTTAAAAATTAGCGCTTTGAAAGGTATATTAATGGTTTTGTGGAGGTTTTAAGCGATTCTGAATACATTAAAATTTTCAAAAAAATTGACTGCAATTGTCCATTTTAGGTGTTCTTTATCCGAGGGTTTTCAACGAAATTTTTAACTCACTATTTTTATATAGTTCATATCAGTGCCTTTAAGATACATATTTCCAAAAATCCCTAACTGTTAACACTGAAACCGCGGAGTGGGTCAATTTGACCCAAAACTAGTTTTGATTTCGTATTTCACAAAAAGTTACACACGCAGACTTAAAAAAATTTCTTGAATTTTTCTGAATCATCGTTAAAAGTAAAGTGAAAAAATGAGGATTCTAGCTTTTACTTCTACTCTTATGAAATCGCAATAAAGCGCTGTCCAGAATTTGAAGAACCCAGTTTTATCAGTTTTACCCCCTTTTCCTACAAAGATAAAGGTCACTAGACCAGCTTTTGATAATAAATAGGGCTAAGATTTATTTGTAATTAAAAATCCAAAATATGTACATATAATATGTGTTTATTTTAGCAAAATATGTATTAAAAATGCCAAATATGTAATAATAAAAAGAAAATGTTATCAGGGGGCGAATCCAGAGGGGGGGCCCTGGGGGCCATGGCCCCCCCGAGAAACCCTAATAAATAGCTTAAAAAACACCTTCTTAATGCTAAAATTCAAAAAAAATTCTGGGGGAGAACCCCCAAACCCCCCTTTAATATCTTGACACATGACATCTGTTTTAGAGTGTTTTTCCCTTGAATATTCTTCCGTGTAAAAGAAGCTGTTCTCTTTTGGGAAGTTTTAAAATATATGAATACTATAGTTTAAAAGGGCGCATTCGCAAAGATTTTCTGGGAGTGGACCCCCAGCCCTTTTCAAAATTTGGCATCTATTTATAATTTCATCCTTGAAAATTCTGTGGTTTACATGCTTTCAAAATGAGCTGAAACTTTAATATTAGAGGCAAATTTTCAAACTTTTTCTCGGGGGTTACCCCCCAGACCCCCTATTAATTTCTCAGGGTTACTTATTTACTGTTTTCTCCTTGAACTTGTTTCTCTCCTCTGCTCTCCTTTTAGGAGTACAAGAAGTTGCCCTCTTTAGGTATTATCCAATGGGTACCAAATGTTCAAAAATGAGTAATAAAACTTCTATTTGAAGCCAAATTTCACAAAAAATTTCTAGGGGAAGACACTCAGACCCCCTTTTTGCTTTAGAGCTAGCATTATCTGATGAAACCTTTTTAACTTTAACAAAGTTTCGCATTTTATTTATATTATACTCGGAAAATTGGGAGCCAAACCCTCGCGAAACATAGGTATTGTTATGCCCCAACCAAAAAAGGTTTCGTCCCCCCCCACTTTCTAAAACAATGGCACGGGCCCTGGATATCCTCTAAGTTACTATAAACCCCTAAAAAGCTGCTTAAAAGCAAGCACTCTTCAAAAATTTTTCTGAGGCACTGAAAATTTCGAATGTACTAATACCCTCTGACTCTGACATGCCCCCCCCCCCGAAAATCTGGTCTGGATCCGCCCTTGAATGTTATAAGTAATTTTTTTAAAGGGGCTCATATATATTACGCGAGCACATAGTATGAAGATTGTATAGGGAAGGGTGGTTTTCGCTATTTGCCGACAGAGAAAGGAGTGAAGGATACTTAGGTAAAACATTAAAACACCGTATTTTGGAAAAATTATAGTAACACTTTTTCTCAATCAAACCCTAGGTAGCATAAATAAATCCCAAAAAATTAGTCTCCATGTGAGAGATTATAACAGGGGAAGGGTGGTTTTCGCTATTTGCCGACAGAGAAAGGAGTGAAGGATACTTAGGTAAAACATTAAAACACCGTATTTTGGAAAAATTATAGTAACACTTTTTCTCAATCAAACCCTAGGTAGCATAAATAAATCCCAAAAAATTAGTCTCCATGTGAGAGATTATAACAGGGGAAGGGTGGTTTTCGCTATTTGCCGACAGAGAAAGGAGTGAAGGATACTTAGGTAAAACATTAAAACACCGTATTTTGGAAAAATTATAGTAACACTTTTTCTCAATCAAACCCTAGGTAGCATAAATAAATCCCAAAAAATTAGTCTCCATGTGAGAGATTATAACAGGGGAAGGGTGGTTTTCGCTATTTGCCGACAGAGAAAGGAGTGAAGGATACTTAGGTAAAACATTAAAACACCGTATTTTGGAAAAATTATAGTAACACTTTTTCTCAATCAAACCCTTAGGTAGCATAAATAAATCCCAAAAAATTAGTCTCCATGTGAGAGATTATAACAGGTGAAGGGTGGTTTTCGCTATTTGCCGACAAAGAAAGGAGTGAAGGATACTTCGGTAAAACATTAAAACACCGTATTTTGGAAAAATTATAGTAACACTTTTTCTCAATCAAACCCTAGGTAGCATAAATAAATCCCAAAAAATTAGTCTCCATGTGAGGGATTATAACACCTGCTTTTTTGCTTTAACAGCTCATTAAAATTCACCCTCCACCTGTTGACCTTGACAAATGGTCTTTGGGAAGAAAAAAATCTCGCTAGATTCCGACTCCACAACCTTTTAAAAGTTAAATTCAACATTTAATTTTAACTACGATTTGAATGCGCATTTCATATTATGGGTTACTTTAATTTGAAAATCGGTCAAACGGTGTGACTATTTTTGAAAAACTTTGAAAATGGATAAATATGTAATAAAAATATGTAGTTATAGGTTAAATATGTACAAATATGTTAATAAACCAAAATATGTGAAAATATGTAAAATAAACTTGGTCTTAATCGATTCCAAATCTTTTAAAACGTATAGAATTCAAAAGCCCACTTTAATATCAGATCCCTGAACAAATATGTAATCACATGTAAATCCTTGCCCTAATAATAAAGAATGCCTGAAATAGGTTTTTTGAGCAGATAAGTTACAAATTGCATTTCTCTGAATACACATGGGTGGATCAGAAAAAAATCATGGAAGAGCTCTGACCATTCCCTATTTTTTGAGGGTATTCATTTTTTAAAGTTGAAAAATGTCTTCAATGCAATTTGGGTATACATTAGGGTGGTTACAAAAAATCAACTTTCGAAATTCTTAGGTCTCACCCCCCTAAAATGTGCCAATAGACTAAAAAATGAGATTGGCCAAGTTTTAGCTCAATCCGATAATATTAACACCCGCCTCATTGAGGTCAAAGTTCAGAAAAATAGCGATTTTCAGCAAAAAATCGTAGTTTTTCCTCTATAAAATCAAAACTATTCGTCTCACAAACCTGGTTTTGGTCTCATTTTATAGGGAATTTTAGTATTTAAAGTTTGATACCATGCACTAAGTGATAGAACTGTAATAAAGTGGTATTTGATTGTTTTCAGGTAAGGTTATTGTAGATATCTAAAAAAGTGAAATTTCGGGATAAGTCTAAAAACGTCACAATTAACTTATAACAATCCCACCCCAGATTTTCTTTTTGTATTTCTTATTTTTTACATTGATACCTTTTATTTAAAGGTAAAATAAATTCCTAAAAATACTCAAAAAATAGTGGTTATAAGAAGAGAAATTGAAGTTACAAAAATAGCGATCAAATGTAATTTAATAACTATACTATTTACAAACATCTCTTAAAAATTACAATTTACAATCACAAAACTAAGGTGGTAACGGCTTAGAAAGAGTTGCTTTATAAGAGTCGGGGAAAATATGCCTACACTCAGCTACACATTGCAGTAGAAATTGCCACTGATCTTCATCTTTTTTCAGACAGAAATTAAAGTCTTGAATTAATTTCACTCCCCTCTCTGCTGTGTCATTTACAACTCTTAAAAAGCTGACTACTTTCTTACCTTTCAAATAAATAATCTTGGTTTTTATACTATTCTTCATTATCAGTGTTTAAAAATCTGTATTTATACCAAATCGCTTGAAAAAATTAATAGTTTTAGGAGAAAAACGAAATAATAAACTTTAATTTCCATTAAATCAACTTCCTGTAGATTCAGTTTTGCTCTAATACCTCTTACTTCAAAATCTTCATTATTGTTTTCCGTAGTTTCTCCTAGAAACCATGTTTATTTTCTCATTTGTTTTCACTTCATCATTGAAGAAAGAAAACGCCACTTTCTCCGAATTTAAATACCGTAAATGGTTTATTAATTTCGTCATAACCTTATTATTCATTAACGTAAAGTGATAGCACTTAACTTTAACTTTCATTACCTTAAAGTGATGTCTTTTGGATGAAGGTCCAAAAGACATCACTTTCAGAGTACCTGGCGCAATTCATCACGCCAGATGGATGTCCAAAGCCTTATATTCTCTAAAAATATACCACTTCATGGATCAATTTAAGTTAACTGATTTAGAGAAAAAAGGAATTGAAGAAATTTGTTTATTTTTTAATCAATATTTATGTTAAAGCATGGTTCAATGCCCCAAACCTACTATATGGCTCCTAACCAAGACTTACAACTGTTGAAATCTTTGGTTCAGTATAGGAAAATTGATAAAGAAGTTGCGATAAGGTTATGACGAAATTAATAAACCATTTATGGTATTTAAATTCGAAGCAAGTGGCATTTTCTTTCTTTGACGACACCGTGAAGAAAAATTTTAAAATAAATATGGTTTCCAGACTTCAGTCCGAGGAAATTATATAAAATGACGATGATGATGATGATTTTGAAGAAAGACATATTAAGACAAAACTCAATCCACTACAAGTTAATTTGATGGATATTGACATTGATCATTTTTTTTCTCCTAAAACTCTTAATTTTTTAAGCGATTTAATATTAATCCAGATTTTTTAAACACTGATCCTGAAGAATGGTGTGAAAACCAAGATTACTTAAGAGGTAATAAAAGTAGTCAGCTGTTTAAGAGTTGTAAATGACACACCAGAGAGGGGAGTAAAATTAATTCAAGACTTTAATTCCTGTCTGACAAAATATAAGAATCAACGGCAGTTTCTACTGCATTGTGTAATTGAGTGTATGTAGGGATAGTTCCCCAAACTCTTCTAAAAGCAGGTGTGGCAGCCTCTGAATGTGTTTAGTCACTCTCGCCACTGAGAGATGGCGCTCGCACCATATAGATGGCGCGGCTCTCGGTGTGAGAGCTACGCATCGGCTCACTGCCACAACACCACTTAGGCTAGCAGATCTGATGAAGCATGTCAATAAAGTGCGTCTCGTAACCCGAGTGTATTCCTTCACGTTTCACGATACCCACATCTGGTGACCCGGACGTGATGGGATACACTCGTCGATGAATCGCTGGAAGGTTTGTCCAGCGTTGCGAAGGCCAAAGCTCATGAAGGGGAATTCAAACAGGCCGAACGGAGTAACGATAGCGGTCTTTGGGACATCGTCCTCGTTGACCGGTATTTGGGTGTAAGCCTTGACTAGGTCGACAACGGAGAAAAACTGGCATCCACGGATCCGGTGCGCGAAATCGTGGATGTGTCTCACCGGGTAGCGATCCGGTACGGTACGAGCGTTTAACGCTCTGTAGTCCCCACAAGGACGCCAACCGTCTGTCTTTTTGGGGACGAGGTGAAGGGGTGAGGCCCATGGTCCCTCTGATCTTCGTGCAATGCCTTCCTTTACCATCGCCTCGAACTCCTCCTTAGCGATCTTTAGCCGATCGGGAGCTAGGCGCCGTGGTCGGCAGAAGACGGGCGGTCCGGGAGTGGTCCTTACGTGGTGTACCGTGGAGTGGCGAATGCTACGGGGGGTTCCAGCCGGACGATTTAACTCCGGGAATTCATTTAAAATTTTTTGGAAAGGGTTGGAGACATCCTGTATAAGCTTGATGCTAGGTTGCACCGGATTGGTCGGTTGGCCCGCAGCTGAGAGGCCAGTAACACCGTCGACCACTAGTTTTAAGCTCAACACTGCACAGTCTATACTGATCATAGGCCCATCACATTTGCGTTCCAGCAGAGTCGTGAAAAACTTCCCCCCGTTCAGTTGAACCACCTGTCATTCATAGGACAGTTCACAACTGATATCCAGCATATCAGTGGGTCGGAAAACGTGGTCGCTGACGCGCTGTCTCGCATCGAGGCTATTTCTCCACCTCCGGTCAATCTCTCCGACCTCGCAGTGGCTCAATCGACTGACCCAGAGTTGCAGCAACTTATGAATTCTAATCTTTCATCATCGCTGCAGTTACAAAACGTCAAACCTTCAGGCTCAGACATCAGCCTCACTTGCGACACTTCGACCGGCCGTCCAAGACCTTTCGTTCCTGCATCATACAGACGCCAGGTCTTTAATTCGCTACATGGCCTCAGCCACCCCGGCACTCGAACAACTGCTCGCATGGTGTCAAGTCGTTTCGTCTGGCCCAGAGTCCAGAGCGACTGCCGTGCGTGGACCCGCTCCTGCCTTCTTTGTCAACGGGCGAAGGTTACACGACACGTCCACTCACCACTACAGCAGTTTACCCTAACGCCTCACCGCTTCCGGCACATACATGTGGACATCATAGGACCCCTTCCACCAGCAAAAACCTACCGATATTGCCTGACAGCCATCGATCGTTTTTCCCGCTGGACAGAGGCCTATCCACTGGAGGGAATCACGGCGGAAGAGGTAGCACAAGCCATCTTCTCCGGTTGGATCGCCCGTTTCGGCTGCCCTGAAAACATCACCACCGACCAGGGAAGGCAATTCGAATCCCGGCTGTTCAAACATCTGGGCATCGGAGTAGGTTATCGACGCTCCAGAACAACTAGTTATCATCCACAAACGAACGGAATGATCGAACGCTTCCACCGTCAGTTGAAAGCTGCTTTGATGTGTCACCCAGACTCCTCCTGGCTGCAAGCGCTTCCCACAGTCCTCCTCGGCATCAGGAGCGCAGTCAAAGAGGACCTAGGCACCTCACCCGCAGAGCTGGTTTATGGCGAGCCCCTCCGTCTGCCCGGAGAGCTGATCGTCCCGCCTTCCACAGAGAATCGACCAAGCGATTCAACGACATTCCTGGATCGTCTCCGCCACATTATGGCCAAGGTGCGTCCCGTCCCTGCCTCCCGACACACCACCCCGAGCACCTTCGTTTTCAAAGACCTTGCGACCTGCTCTCATGTGCTACTTCGAGATGACTCAGTACGTACATCTTTGCAGCCCCCATACTCCGGACCGTATCGTGTTCTGCAGCGCCATGACAAGAATATAATCATCCGGATGGGAACGAAAGACGCCCTGGTGTCCATAGACAGGGTAAAGCCCGCTTATGTGTTGGCCGACGATTTGCAAACACTGAACCCTCCTCAGCTAACGGTCCCTCCACCCACCAGTCCCACGGAAAGAACCACCTACACCACGCGCTCAGGTCGGCGTGTACGGTTCAGAATGTAAACATTTAGCATATATGTTCTTGTATTCTTACATTTATTGTTATTTTCTTTATTCTTGCAAATGCAAAATTAAGCATCTCACTCCCCGGGGGGGTGGTGTGGCAGCCTCTGAATGTGTTTAGTCACTCTCGCCACTGAGAGATGGCGCTCGCACCATATAGATGGCGCGGCTCTCGGTGTGAGAGCTACGCATCGGCTCACTGCCACAACACCACTTAGGCTAGCAGATCTGATGAAGCATGTCAATAAAGTGCGTCTCGTAACCCGAGTGTATTCCTTCACGTTTCACGATACCCACACAACCATATTTAAAAGCTGTTACCACCTTAATTTTGTGATTGTAAACTAGAATTATTTTATAATATTTGTATCAATTATATAGAAAAATTACTAAAATACCTTTGAACACTGTTTTTGTAACTTTAATTCCTCTTATTTTCTCTCTTCTTTACTACAGTTTTTTATTTTAAATTTCATGAATATTGTTATAAATTCTTTACCCTTAAATTAAAAGTTGATAAAGTTAAATAAAATAGTGTAACGTATTTAAGACTTGACTTAACTACCTAAAGATGTCATATACACTTTCTTTCAGTTTACAGTTCAGACAAAGTTTAATTTAAACGAGAATTCACTATAGAGGGGTTCATGGGAAGATTTGAGGAGTGGGAGCACACTGAAACCTTGGGGGAAGATGTCCCCGATGGCTTTTGAATCATGGTTATTTGGTTAACCCTTATGAAATGGAATTTTCTCAAAAAGTTGGAGAGGGGCATTGCCCCCCTATGACCCCCATAAATCCACCTAAAGGTTCATCTGTACTATTTATACTATGTATTAATACATTTAAACTATCTTCAATAAAATTGATGCACATATTACATATTTTAAAGATTTCGGTCTTTAAGCAGTTTTGTAAGCATCGACCACAACCTTGTCTGAAAAATGTCAAATACCACTTTATTACAGTTCTATCACTTAGTGCATGGTATCAAACTTTAAATACTAAAATTCCCTATAAAATGAGACCAAAACCAGGTTTGTGAGACGAATAGTTTTGATTTTATAGAGGAAAAACTACGATTTTTTGCTGAAAATCGCTATTTTTCTGAACTTTGACCTCAATGAGGCGGGTGTTAATATTATCGGATTGAGCTAAAACTTGGCCAATCTCATTTTTTAGTCTATTGGCACATTTTAGGGGGGTGAGACCTAAAAAAAAGTCGAAAATTTTTTTTCCCCATGTTACTTGTGACCACCCTAGTATACATATTATATCCTGTTAATTTTCCTTCAAATTCATCTGTCAAATTCAAATTCATTTGAAGAAAATAATGCAAAAAATCATAAATTTATCTTTTTTTAAAGCTCTGAACTAACAATTTCATAATCTAGAGGTAGCTATAGCAGAAAAAATTTAGAACTTTATATTTTCAGGTTAATCATGATTTTGAGAACCACCTATCTATTGCGCTTCTATGTCCAAAATCCTATTTGTGGGAAAAATGAGAATTTGCAATCATGAGATAAAAATTACTTCAAACCGATTCTTTCTTAATTATTTCCGAAACTTAAAGTAAAATTATAATAAATTTTATTAGTTCTTACAAAGAAACGATTTTTTAAAAAAATTGACAGGCAGTGGTTTTACACGATACTTTGCGGAAAAGCCTGAAAATTGAATTGAAATTACGAATTTGAAACTAAATATGGCATTAAATTATGGATTACCGGTGATGTTTTTAGTAAATATATATTAAACTAGCTGACTTACCCGGCCTTGCACGGGTTGAGTTAATTAATAAATATTTTAAAAAGTTTTTCAAGTTATGTCTTTTCTTTTTCTGGAACTTATCATCCCGTCGTCTTTTTCATCCCAGTTCTTAACTGTAAAAATATACCCTAACTCATCCCGTCCCGCATTTAAATTTGGCTGTTACCTTCGCTGTAAAGAACAATCAAATTGAAATAAATCATCAGGTTTATCAAGTTATATGTCTTTTCTTTTTCTGGATTAGCAGTCACTTATCATCCCGTCACCCCCGTCGTGTTATTCTTCCCGGTTCCTTACTTTGAAAATATACCCTAACTCATCCCGCCCCGCTTTTAACTTTGGCTGTTAAAGAACAATCCAATTTAAATCATCAGGTTTATTGAGTTATATGGTTTTTCTTTTCCTGGTTAGCAATCACTTATCACCCCGTCGTCTTTTTCATCCCGGTTTCTTACTGTGAAAATATACCCTAACGAATCCCGTCCCGCATTTTACTGTGGCTGTAAAAGAACAATCCAATTGAAATCATCAGTCTTGAAATTTATAGTTTAAAATCTTAAACAAAATTTCTATGAAGTATTTCCGATGTCCTTTTCAAAAATTACGCTTCGGTTTTTATAAATCACTTGATAAAAACTTCGGAAGTAAAAATCACAACCCTCTTTGAACCCCTTGGGAATAATTTCCTACAGGATGTTATAAACCGTATTTGAAGTTTCTATCTTTTTCCAAAAATGATATTAATTTAATCAAAAAATAATCCCTATGTGTAATCATAGATATATATACTAACGTAACTGGATAGACTGTTCAACAGTAAAAAAATGCAGCCGTTGCCACCGCTGTTGCCAGATCGTTGGGCGTATGAAATTTCGCAGATCTCCATAGAGCTTCATGTTGTTTTGCGATTAAAAATTTTATATTAGGGGTTTTGAAGAATTAAAACTCAAAAATGGATTATTTAGGGCAATGTAGTTTTTAATTAAGATAGTGCACTAGTTATTTTATTAGCTCCCTTTCCTTTTAAATATTAATTAAAATCTCAACACACGTTTTTCAGTGGCGTTTTTAGATTGACGGTTGAATCGAAACATTATTGAAGTTTGTTTTTACTTATTTTTTTTGGAGATATTTATGATTTTATGCTGAAAATTGCATCTTGAGAATGTTGTTTTAAATAAATAATTAGCAGGAATGATAATCTTCAATTCTTTCAAAAATCATGAGCAAAATTAGGTTGTTTTCTTCAACTTTTTAGTACAACTTCATACATATTTAGGGTGAGATATTTAAAAGCTTAAAATGTATTAACAGATGTACTAAAAAATACACCTAAATGTAGAACAAAGTGTTTTTTTTTTGGAAATAGTACAATGAAGAAAGGAATAGGATTAAATACAATATCTTTATTATATCAGAAAAAATCACATTTCACCACAACTAATTTTTCAGCATCAATTGTGCTGTTATAAGAACAGATATTTTTAATCTTAAGGAGACATCCATAAATTACGTGAGGTCAAAAAGGGGGAGGAGGGGTCTAGCAAAAGCTTACCAAATCTCATATGGGGGGAGGGGGGAGTCAATTAAAATTTCACGTCAACTTTTAGTTATGAAAATATAATTTCTTTTCTTTAATATTTCTATAATATTTTTCTTTTATATTTTTTAACACAACTTCAGAAAAAAAGGAGCAGATTAGTCAAAACAGCGGAGTTAAGAGCATGTTTTTGATTTAAACACTCTTATTTGTATCTAAACTTTTGAAAGTGAAATGTCTATTAAGACTGAAAAAAGGCCTTTCAAAGAAATTTATTTGTTTAAAAGTGATTGAGAAAATCTCACGTGAGGGAGAGGGGGGGATCCAGCAAAATCTCACTAAATCTCACGAAGGGGGAGGGAGGGGTCCAGAATTTGGAAAAAACACCTCACGTAATTTATGGATGTCCCCTAAAATTACAATTTAAAAAAAATTTAGTTGGTTCAAAATCCTTTCTATGGATGGCCTTCACCCATTCTCTTACTACCTCAGGTCTTTTGAAAGGAAATCTGTAAAAGTAAAATAAAATCATCATTGGGTGAAGTTTAATTTTTGACAACACATAACGATGGTGAAGACGAGAAACCTCGTATCTCCAATTTTTCCGAAATTGAGTTTTTTTATTGCTACCTACCTATTACAAACTACTCCACCGATATTAGTGTTTGCAGCGCTGACAAAGTGAGTTTTTAGCCTTAAAATCGATTGTAGAGGTTCCTCTACAATCCCAACAATCACAATACAATGTATACAATCTACAAAGTAGAGAGAGAGAGAGAGAGAAAGAGAGGGAGAGAGAAAGGAGTTTGAATCAAAAACTTGGAAATTGGCGTCGTAACCAGGTAAATAGGGTGTCATGGCCATGGTCATAGGCACCCAAAAACAGTTTTTTTGCTCTCCTGAAAAGTTGAGATTTTAAAGATATACGAGTTTTCTCATCTTCACCGTCGATAAATCACATTGAACTAGTTCCGCGCGTGTCATTTATTCACGTTTATTTATTATTGTTTTGAATTCTCTTTCAAAATTTAAGAATGTCATTGTTTTAAAATAAAAGATGTATTTTTTAAACGTTTGAGCTTTTAATATATCCAACTCTGGAAAATGCTCCCACATCAATGACATCTCCACAAATTATAGAGATTTTGATATTTATTATTTTCTAGGAAGATCAAATAAGTTGATAAAAATTAAGTGATGCAAGTATTACAAGTCTTGAATGTTGACTGAATTTTAATAACTATAAACATGTTAAGCTGGCTTGAAATTGTTTTAAAAGATAACTAGATTTATATACATATTTAATTGAACTGAGTAGTGAAAAAATATCATTTGGTTCATAAGGAACAAACAATTCCTTACACTTAAAGCGAAATGATAAACAATCATGGTGATCACACTTGTTTTATAAATTATAAATACTAAGCTTCACGATTTATTAACTGATAACATAATTTGCCTTATAATATTGATGGCTAAGATAATAGTTAACGTTTTGATACAAGTTTTTAGTTTTGTAAAGGTAATAACACAATTACCAATTAAAAACAATTTTCCTAACCTATAAGCCATCAATAACAAAACAACGAGATTGAAAATAAAGGATGTAAAACATTAAAATTAGCATCAAAAATAGTTTGTACTTACCGATGGAAGCTTATGTTCTTATTTTTCAAAACCTGCTTGTTCTTGCAATTATATGCAACGCAGCAGTGAACCATATTTCTGAAGCACAGGACCACAGACCTCCAGGAATCATACGCCCAACAAAATGGATGCCAAAAGTTTCAACTGGTCGCATTTTTATCGGGGCGTTGCCATACGAGCAGTCCATCCAGTTAGTATATATATATCTATGTGTGTAATTCAGTCAACAACTCCCGCCGCCAAAGCAAAATATTTAACTGTACCTAATTTAATTTATATTCAAAAATGATAAATCTCATTTTCCTTTTATCATGATAGCCAACTTTTTAGTAAAAACGGTTTTCTAGTACTTAACAATAAAAATTTAGTGAATGTATCTAGTAAACCATGCCCCATGAAACAATGAAATAATTTCAGCTCTGTTTCCATGGAAACCATTTATTTTAGCCTTTCCATAAATATATTTACCATGATATTTATTTTAGAAAAAAATAAAATTACAAATAAAGGAAAATGTTGTTTCAAAATTAATTATTTGAATTTATATGTTTCCTGAAAATTGTTATAATTTTGAAATAGAAATTTACACTGCGTTTTTCGTCTTAATTTGTTATAAATTATGAAATTTTTGAAATTATATATTAACAAATGAGGCCAGACGAAATATAAAGGGAGAAATAAACCTACTGCAATTTATGCATTTCAACAATGCACAATGCTATTTCAATGGGAAAAACGGCGTCGAAAAAGCACCGAAAAACAGGGAAGGAGTCGTTCGATTTTAAAATCCTTTCTTAGTGCGCGTCGCATAGCTGAGAGGAACGTCTCTTTCAAATTTCAAGCCTCTGGGTTCAGTAGTTTCGGAGATTCCGTGTTGAGTGTTTGTCACTTACCAGTCAGTCAGTGGTATTTCGCTTTTATAGATATAGATTATTTGGATATTGATATCTGGGTGTCTTGAAATTTTTAGCTTCGAAATATAATCAGTCCCTGAATAGATCTATTAGGTCATCCGGAAAGTAGCGCTAGGGAGCGTCTGTATGAGTTATATTTTTTACCTCTCCTATTCCATTATGCGAGATCAACATAAACTGTAACTGTATCAAACATCAGTTTGGCATCTTGGCTTGTTTTTTAGATTGATCTCCACAGGCTTTCCTTAAATCTATGATAATTTGGTTCTCCTGGGGGAGGACCTTCAACCCCCCCTTTTGTACTTCTTTATTTATCTTATCTATTTATCTTACATCTTTTATTATCTTATTCTTTATTTTTACCACAAATTAATTTTTTACATGATGAAAAACAAAATTTTTCCAAAAAAATGCTTTGAAAAACATTTTTTTTAAACAAAATTTTCTGGATAAGTACAGAATTCTGTATTACCCACAAATACTTTACCTTTTGCTAATTAAAATCAATTTTTACCAAAAAAATATTCTGAAAAACTACATTTTTTAACCTAATATGAATGCATGGAGGAACTTGATGGGATTTTCCTGGGGTGGTCATATTAATCACCCCAGGAGCAAAAATCTAGCTGCGGGCCTGACTATAAGGGGATGGATATTTGGGCCCTCCCCCCAAAAAAATATTTTTTACGCCACTGTACCATGAATAAGTAGGAAAATATATTAAGATCTTTTGATAGCGGCAAGCATTTCATCCATTCAGATAAGACGTGATTACAATGCGGTTTGAAACATTTCTGTATATTTATGTAAATAAAAAAAATCTGATAAAGCCTTTTAATAAGATTTCTCCGTTGACAGAAGCCCTCATATTTTGAATGAGCCCAGAGCTTCACATCCGTTTGTTGGGAGTAAGGATGTTGATTTGGGTGTCCTTGTTTGTAATCCTCGCCTTGGTTAAGGCACAAGGTAAATACTTCAAATTTCCTTTTTTTTCCTTCTTTAAAAGTACATGTGGATACTATATGAATCGTCAGTTAGAAAAAGGGAATATGTCCAAAAAATGGCAAATTGACTTTTTGTGCGCAAAAAAAATCTCCAAGCTTCGCTCTACACGTGAGTGTAAAGAGGAAAAAAATAACTACCCCCTATTGGCAGATATAGCCCCTTGAATTTGCGAAATCGATGTCCATTCAATGTATTTTTTGATTAAATTTGAAATTTTCCTTAATTTGTCTTTCTTTTAATATTCTTTGGCCTGTAAACTTAGCCAAAATAAAATTTGATTTGAATTTAAAAGCGTTTTTTCTTTTTCTTTTTAATTAATGGATGTTTGATTCCATTGATACTCGTTTACTCTATTGATAGTGCCTTAATGACGCAGTTTCATAATAATTTTTAATTTTATTCGTCTTAGTCTTTCTATCTTTCACTTTTGTACTGTGAACAAAGCAGAAATATAATTTAAATGTCAATTTAAGTGGTTTTTAAGATTTTTGTTCAGCTGAAATTTCATAAGGTTTAAGAAGGGAATAAGTCCATCCTCTTTTTTTTTAACTGTAAAACATTTTTAAATACACTTATAATTTTTTCGATGATTGTTCTGTATTCCTGTAAAAATTTGGTCCTGTAATCCTGTAAAAATTTGGTGGCTATATAGTGCCTTTCTCCTGTAAGCCGACTATATGTCAATTAAAAAAAGTAATATGTAGGAAATGCTAAATATATACAATAAATTGTTTAAAATGGTAGAGAGTAAAGTGTTCATTAGAACTTATTTCATATAATTTATCATAGGGTATATTATACACAAAGATATTTTGAGAGTTGTTAAGGGTTGTTTTCTGGCGGAGAAATTTGTTTCTTACCTTAATTTTCTGTGTGAATTTAGATCTATGTGGAGGAGAGATTCGTGTAACGAACGATACCGTCATCACCAGTCCAGGATATCCTAAGGAATACCCACCCAACCGAATATGTACATGGGACATCATCGCACTTCCACAGCAGAAAATCACTATCCAGTTCACAGATTTTGTTCTAGAATCATGTACAGTAAGGGGATTTGTTTTTTTAAGTCTTAATAATATTCCCTGACTTTACATGCCAATTTAACCAGATAGATATGTTCTCGAAATGATTTTTTGTTGTTGTTTTGTTGCTAATCTAAAAAGCTCTAAAATAATCTAACCAAATCCATGAGCCTTTGCTGATGAGTCCACCATTTTGTTGCTCCCTCCCAAACGACAGGACTAGCAACAAGTGGCATTACTTCAGAGAGATTTACAATTCCATTATTGGGCAGAAAACTTAATTAGATGAGTATTCCAAGATTTTGAAAAATTTAGTAATTACTTCGTACTGTACTTCGGTTAAATTGGAGGCATGGGAGTTTTCAACATGAATAAGAAGAGAGGGTTTTTTGTGTGTGACAGTAAGATAGAAAGTCAAAAAAGTGTGACAGTAAGATATTTTTCCTCATTTTAATAGAATTAGCATTTTATTCCATATTTTGTATTTATAATAAGGGAGAATCAAATTGTTATAGAGCAATAGAGCTTTTTGCCTATAATAGTTTGAAAAATGTTTTGATTAAGTTGTAAAGCAATCCCTTTCTAATTTTTTAAAGGTTACCCCTTTTAAGCGACCTCTCTTTAAGCGAATACCTCTTACTGACCAATTTTTCTCAGTCAGATAGGAAGGTGGTCGCTCAAGAGACGTTTTAGAATAATAAGACATTATATGAGCAAGTACTATTACATGTTCGTGTTCGCCCCTTATTGATACCTATTACAAAATACGAATAATAAAAATAAAGATTTTAAGCGGTGTTCTGATTTACCCCTATCTATGGGGTGCATAAGAACACCATTAAACTTAATAAAAAATGTACAAAATTCAAAATAAAAAAAGAACTTTTTGTTTTTACTCAAAATTGAGAGAACAAAATATAAGAACGAATATATTCCAATCCAGAAATTTTCCAAAAATAATAGTTTTTAATTTATTTTTACGTTGAAAGTAGAAAATATCGATTCATCCCCTTTTACGGTATCTTGAATGCGTTCTTCTCAGTAACTTGGAAAAACAAGGATTTTCTTACAAAACACGAACTTTATTTGCATTGTAGTATATGCCATAAAAAACTTACGGCCGTTTATGTGGCACCTGACCAGCGGTTAACCGGCAGTCAAAGAATGATTCCACCAACCAGAATCGGCGATCCCTTCTTTTAGAATGTTAGTTAACCGCTGGTTAGGTAGCATAGAATACGGCCGTTAATTTGTTTGAATTTCTCACCAGAATTGCATATGCGACCATGTTGATGTCAGCAGCATTCTCTCAGACTATAGCACCGTTGTGCATGCAGTACGACGTTGTAACGCTGAATCAAACAGCCCTCTATACACCACCTCAGAGGGGAATCACTTGAGGATCAAGTTTGTATCTAGCAACCAACGTAATTACAGAGGTTTCAAGGCTACTTTCTCAGGTATTTTACATTTTTTTCCTTGACTGAATTCAGTCTTTCAGTCTATTTTGTATAAATTAAAACACCCAAGAAAAGCATTTCTGCAATTTCTTATTACTGACCTTTTTATTCAGCATTACAAATCTTTAAGGACCAAAACAACTAAAGATAAGTAGGGAAAAGCACTTTTAAAAATGGAAGTTTATTAAAGTTTTCACATGCACCCAGTTAATAACCATTGGGGTGTTAAAAACCTATAATTTTAAGAAAGTACCATTCCTTCACTCTCTTTGCAGCTAAGAAACTGAAGAAATCAAAGCAAATCAGTTCACCTTACAGAGTGTTTTAGATAGTTTTCGAGCATTTAAGGTCCCTAAAGTGGGCTTAAAATTGTTTAAGGGCCGTATTCAGAAACTTTTAACCGAGTCGTTAACGAGTCGATAACGATTCGAGACCGAGAAGATCGAAAACGATCATTTTCGAAACGAGTACTTCAGCTCCCTCGTTTCCTCAAAAACGAGTAATATAACGGACTCTGATTGGTTGAAAAGAAATTCGCGTCATCGCTGGACCTCCCAAAATTTCTTTTCAACCAATCAGAGTCCGCTATATTACTCGTTTTTGAGGAAACGAGAGAGCTGAAGTACTCGTTTCGAAAATGATCGTTTTCGATCTTCTCGGTCTCGAATCGTTATCGACTCGTTTTCGACTCGTTAACGACTCGGTTAAAAGTTTCTGAATACGGCCCTAAGTCGTTAGCAAATTTAATTTACGGTTGTGTAAGAATATTCTAACATAATTAAGCCCTCTCCCCTTAAAATTTTATTTTTCATAGTCATAGGTAATTCTACCACCGAAGTAGAGTCCAAAGAATCATTATCAAAGGACAAAAACGTTCAATGGCTTCTAAAACAAGTTAAGAGAATAAACGGCTTGGAGTTGTCCAGAGCCAGTTTGTCGCTTTTTCTGGCTGAACCGGGATTTTTTGCTTCGGAGAACAGCTCAGCCACTGCACTGAGAGACAGTGTCACCATCAGCATTCTGGCGCAGATTTCAAGGTGAGATTAATTTTTAAAACGCACCAAATCTTTCAGAAATAGTAGACCATTCCGTTGCATAAATAGTCCAAGGTGTTTCATAATTCGAATTCAACTAACAAATTTAGTGGTATGATAGTAGGCATCATGAAGAGGAAGAATAATCCTCATATCTGGGGGGTCGCAAACCACGCTTAGGGGTGAAAACCCCTAAAAAAGAGGCTTTGAATGGTTGAAATGCGAGGTTTATGAGAATTTCTATCTAAAAGAAGGAACTTTTTTACGCAATTGAGGAAAATTAAAGAGTCGTTAGCAAATTTAATTTACGGTTGTGTAAGAATATTCTAATATATAATTAAGCCCTCCCCCCTTAAAATTTTATTTTTCATAGTTGGGAAACAAACTATTTTTAACAAAAATTTAACCAAAGACCGATTTTAAGGACATTGTTCAAAGTTGTGAACTGAAATTAGTTGTATCCATGTTTAGTCTTTCTTCCATAACATAACTGTTTTATTTTCATCATACGCAAGATAGTTCTGCACAAAAAGTTCTATTAATTAGATAGAAGTGCTTTTAAACCACGCATTTCACAAATCAACGCTTATATTTTAAAGGGTTTTTGCCAGTTATGGGGTTAATTCTTCATCCTCATGATGCCAACAATCGCTCCTCTAAGTCTGTTCGGTCGAATAATGAAGCAACCTCTATTGGTTACAGGAACGAGACAATTCAGAGCCAAGAGTTGGCTCTATACGTCCAAGCTCTATTGGTCACTTGTCAGGACCCTCGCGATTTTTACCGCCACGACTTATTGTCCGAACTTCGAGCGAGGGTAGACGCATCTTCGACCTTCGCCAACCCCTTCGAGATCCTGGCGCTGTGCAACGCAGGGGCAGAGGTCACTGCAAAAGACGTCGAGAGGGTATCGGCAGCCTTCGACTCACAGCACAGGCCTTTCTGGACAGGTATGTACTATGTTTGCAATCAAAAACCATGTTTTGTATTAGTAAAAGATACCAAGAGATATCCTTTCCAATAAACCGAGGCTAGCCGCTGGCCCAGAGTGGTTATCTAGTCTGGCTTTAAGGGGGATGTAACTTTTGATAGCTCTTTGGCCACAACTTAACTTCACAAATTAATCAAATTAAATTCTGGACCTCAGAACCGAAAGATCCAATAGCTTATTTTCTTAAGCAGAGAAAAATAACTAAAATTTTAGAGATTTTATTTGAACTTTAGAAGCTATAAAAGTTTTAAAGTACTTAAATCATATTATTTTAATAAAAGTTTATTTAATAACTACTTCAAAAATATGAAATAAAACCTAAAATTTTAGTTTTTCTTCTCTCCTGGAGAAGCAAAGAGATAAGACCTTTTGGTTCTGAGGTATAACTTTCGAGGCGTTTCAAATAATATTAGCATGACTTTTAATTAAATAAAAGCATAAATAGTGGTTACTATAATTGAAATCGGTTATTATAAAAATCTAATTAAAAATCATCCTGCTAAAATTTTTTGAAATGCCTTGAAAGTTTCATTAAAATAAATTTTAAAAATATACTTCAGAGTGAAGTTGTGTTGTTATCAAATGATGATCAAAAATGACGTCACGACTACTATCACACGTCTCAGTTTCGAACTTATCTGGCTTTTTGAGTCTAGATGGCCATAACAGGGCCATCTAGACTAAACACATAAGGCCAGAGAAGTTCGAAATTTTAGGTGACATTCTGCCTACTATTTTGCGTCATCATCGCTTTTTGGACAACAGCGAAACTCCACTCTGAAGGGAGCGTGCAAGATTTCAGACTGGAGTTGAGCTGTTGTCCAAAAAGCGATTATGACGCTAAATAGCGTCACTCAAGATTTCTAGCATCTCTGGCCTTATGTGTCTGTAGTAGATGGGCATGGCCATAACTCCTTTTGGCTCACTCACCTTCTTTGTTTTCAAAGACATCCAGGCGATTGCAACAATGGCCATGCAGTGCCTCTCTTCACATGTGGCAGTGGACGAGAGGGTGATCAAAGACATGCAGGACGAGCTGAAATCTCACCAGTTCAGAAACGGAACGGTCGAGAACCTCGTCACAACCGCCCTCGTTGTGCAAGTGAGTCTTATCTCGATAGTATCTGCAGTTAGGTGCTTGGGAATATTTAATGTTTTATGACGTCACTTGGGCTGATTTCAGGTATTCACTGTCATTTTAATCAATTCCATTTATAGCTGCTAACTTGACGCATCTGCTGTTCTGAACTTTCTCCGTTTATTATTCTTTACCAATTTTTACTTAAATGAATAAATTAAAGCTAATGATTGTAGTATATATCCTCTAACCCAACTTCCTAAGATTTCCACCACTTTTGGATCAATGACTGAAATAAATTAACCATCCAAGCTTATACTAAATTTGACAGTTTCTCAATAATAGCGCCACTATTAAAATATCGCAACACAAAAATTTTTGTAACATCTATCATTTCTAACTTCCCTAATTTTGCGATTTATATTTGTTCTTTGGCATAGGCCATGAACTCCAACGGTAGCTCCGTCGAGTTCTTTGACTTTGCTTCCGCTCTGGATGTGCTACTGAAGGCTCAGGATGAAGACGGATCCTGGGGGAATTCCGTCCGAAACTCGTTCTACATCCTCCTCGCCATTTCCAAAAAGAGCTTCTTGGACGTCAATAACAAGCACTGCCCCAAAAACACGGAAAACGGTAGGATTCCCAGGTCTTTTACAAGTTTTTTACCTTGTTGTTTCCTGAGATGTTATGGTAGTTGTATAGAGTGTTTTCAGGTGATGTCACGACCAGTTATTTTCTTTTAACTGTGTATCTTCTGTAGGACTTTTAACTGTTGCTAAGGCCGTTGTTTTTCTGTTGCTAAGGCCTTTTTTAGGTATGGGATCACGTGATTGCAAATGCTCCAATAGAAGAATTCCACGGCTAGTCATTTTCTGTAACTGTTAACCTCTGTAGGGCAAAAAACTGTAACACTTCTGTTGCTAAGTGCTAAGGCCGTTGTTAGGTCCGAGTTATGTGATTGAAAATGCTCTATTTGGATGTATCGTTACCACCACACCAGAATTTTCCAGTTTGCTTTTTACTATAATTTTCCCTAGTTCATTGAGAGCACGGCACTCCATACCCTTATTTCCATAGATTTTCTCTTTTTCACGTTTCTGTAGAAACCTTACTCTTAAAATATTTGAAAGCATTTCTCTTGAAATTTACTAAAAAAAAGCAGATTGGCTTTTTTTGGCAAGGTTAGTAATTCATGATATTCCCTTAGGAATTTATAAATGGCTACGCGCCACTTATGCACGACTGTTTAAATCACTTGTGTAATAGCATGAACTTATTTTCTTCAATCAGAATTACTATAGAAACATTTGTCTTTAAATTTAGAATTATGTGACAACAGAAATGAAGGTTCAGGTTCCCAGCCAAACAAATTCTGCAAAATCGCTTGAAAAAACTGATGGGAATTGAAACATTTTGTCTGAGTTTTCTTTAGAAAATCTGCATGTTTTATTAAGACGGAGAAAAACTGCAGACTTGCATGCTGAAAGACTTCTAAGTCCTTACTACAAAATTGCTGCAGACTTCTTTAAAAGAACTGCACTTCAGACTATCTTTCGAAGCAATTTTGCAGATGTTTTTTGCTGGGTTTTAAAACTATTATTGATCACTATTGTGCATGTAATCAGTTTAATCTCTTTGGACCATCATTGTTGTTACAGCAATGGAATGATTGCTTATACGCAAGTAATCAAAAAAAAAAATTAAGTTAAAAATAATGCATTAACAGGTTTAAAGTAAATAGAAGTATGCAATATTTTTCGGTGGTGATTTTAAGAACTGCTGATTAAAACCGATTAAAGTAGAACTCCAATTATCCGAATCAATTGGGACCATACTCCATAGGAATAATCAATAATTCAGGTAATTGTTTTTTTCCGAAAAAAGGTCCATTTTAATTCATTACTACATGCATGTTGAAAATGGGAGAAAAAAAAAACTTTTTTATAGAAAGAGAGCATTTAATTAATTAAATGAAAAGGCAATATTTTGATCAATTCGGATAATTGGAGTTCTACTGTACCTAAAAGTAATGTCTGGGAGGCGTTTCAAATCTTATTTTGCGATACACGTGTTTATAATGCATTTTATCTTCCTTTACTCGCCTAATGTTTACTGATATTTTACTACTAGAAGAAGAGTCCCTGGCCCGACTCCAAAAAACCGGTGGTGACAAGTTCGTGGTGCAGTACTCTGTGTGGATCGGGGGTGACGTCGACCTGGGACGCACCTGGAGGGTGAGAGTTCCATCGAACAAAACTACCACTTTTTACGACGTCATAGAGATGGTCTCCAAACTCGACAACAGGCACAAGTAAGAGGATCAGACTCATGTTAACTCATGCTCTCAGTTAACTCAGCTAACTCAGGATATTCAATATTTATTTAAAATTTAGCTTGTTAGTCGAGAGAGTTTTTATAAAATTAGGATAATAGGACTTATCAAGAAGAACAAGAATTATTCCAAAGGAACATGTGAAAAACGATGCCAACTTGGCGCATACGCAAGTCTGGCCTTCAACATAATTTAAGTAACTTATATTTAAATGTTATAAACAAACTCTCAACTCTGTGACTGATATTTAGAAAAGATTCTGAATGATAAAAGCTATGATTTCCCGTTCATGATTCATTTTTAAACTAAGAGGTCTACGGAGCTCTACAGGTTGGAATCCATTTTTTAATAAGGATGATAAACGTTTTAAGGAGATTTTAAATTTCTATATAGTAACAGCAAATTTTTTTTACCATTTGGTTTTGATGAAACGTTTGTTTTTTTTTCAGCGTGTCCTACCAAGTGGTGGATCGCAAGCCTTACGTGCGTTCCCTGCTAGGCAAGGAGGACGATCCAGAGATGTGCATCTTCTGGTTCACGTACGTTCGCTCCACGAGCTCCAAAGCACCCCCCACACTCGTGGAATCAAGTATGTGGCTTAGATTAACATTATTGTTTTAAAATGAAGAAGATTAAATTTAATCATGTCACAGTGTGCTTTCGAGATAAAATCACAGAACTCATTTATAAATTTAGGGAGTAAAGTCTTTAAAAAAATCAGCAATGATATGCACTATAGTCTGTGTAATTAGAATCGGCGGTTGACCTTGAGTTTTTTCTCAATGTATTTCTTCTGGCTTTGCCATGGTAAAGAATGACGTGTAACCGCCTATTTTATTCACACAGAGTATAGTCTAGTTCGAAACAAGAAACAACATGCATAAAACAACTTTTCGCACTGAGTATCTTTTTGATGATGGTGTTTGGTTTTTTTTATCCAAGCTTCTAATCCAAGACGACTTTTTAATAGTGTTTCAAGACAGTAATTTATTTGACTTTCTTTCAGGTCCTGCAGACGTAAATGTCCTCCCGAACCAAGAACTAATCTTGTGGTACAAGTCTAGCGACTGGAACAGCAAAGTTTCAGAAACCTGACTTTGACGAGATGAAAAAATCATCCTTTTTGTAATGAAAAACTTCCACTGTTTTGTTAGAGCATAATAAAGATACTTTAAATCAAATGAGTTACATCTTTTCTAATTATATTCTAGTGTTTTATCTATTTCTCACTTTTTAACTCTTTGGGAAGGAACACCTAAAAGGAACTGTTATTTCTTCTAAGCGACAGAATTAATTTTTATAGGAAAACACTGATAACAGGATGTTAAAATTTTGGAGGATGTAAGGGGGGGATTTACAGCAGCGCGTAAAACGAGACAAAAGCAATGAACAGCGATCGTTTTCGGCGCTTCTTATTGGTTCTTTTGATAACCCTCAAAAGTAATTTTTTAACCCATTTTTAGACCCTTAAGGTTTTATCCAAAGAGTTTTGCTTCTTGGAAGTTGCAGAGTACTAGAACAGAGAGTTTATGGCCATAGGCGGTATTGGAAATTGAAAAAGCCTGGAATATATCTTAGGATAGGGGTTAATTTGGCGCTGAGATCGCATCAATTACTCATGCAACTCACGCCTCTTTCGTCCCTTCACATCACGAGAGGCGGACGGAGATATAAAAGCTTTTGATCCTCCACTCCAATAGCTCTCCGAAAGGACAGATTAAATGAACATGTCACAGCTTTGACCACCAAAATGTACTGCCTTGCCTACCTCTCTGTCAATCATTTAATTTCCAGTGTTGCCCTCTAACTAGTCTAATTTATGAGGAAATTTGAGAATAGCCGTTTGGACCCTCTGAGCCTCTGTTAGATTTTCCTCTGTGGTTATCCTCAAAAGTCAGAAATTTACCATTTTTGACGAAAGGAACTAAAGTTACTCCATATCCACCCGAAAAATTCAATTTTCCCCTTCAAAACCTTTTCCGGGCTACATCAATGCATAAAAATGAAGTGCAAATCCACCACTAGAGGGCTAACTAATGGTGGGATCTTGAAATGATCTTGAATCGTTTGCTCTGTATGTTTTACTATCTTTTTATTGAACTGAACGGAAGTAAACATTTTTGAAATCGGAATCTGAAAATAAACAATAACAAAACCCGCGACCTCATGTCTTCAAATTTTTATGTGAAACTAAATTAATGTTTATTATTGTAATTAATCTTCAATATGCCATGATTTGAATTTCAAATTAGCCACTTATTGAATTAGGAGGGTCCATAGTTTTTGTTGTAGCATTATTATATAATCTGACATTTATTTATATTGAGTTGTAGTCAATCAATCAATTCATCTGGTAAAATTGATATTTCGAATCCTCCAAATCATGGCATCGGTTTTTCGTAGAAGAATAGCATCTCAAGTAATCTTTTCTTTCAGTTCATTGGTATTTTAGGATAAACCTTTTAGTTCAGGAAGTGTTTTAAGTATTTCTTAAAGTTTATTTATGAATAATAGTACATAAAACTTGGAAAGAGGGAATGTCTGAGCAGGGTGCCCTTAACACTAGAATGATGGGACATAGCCATATACATAGAAAGAGGGAAAGGGCCTGTGTGTCCCCTCTCAGATTTTGTGTGTGTATCATTAATTATACATCCAAAAACTAAAAATATCAATTAAATGACTTTAAAGGACCATAGTGGATACTTGGACATTAGATTTTCATGGAATTTTTGTATTTTCAATTATAAAAAAATAAGATTAAATTAATCATAAAACAAGTTGAAATTATATTTTACTTTAGTCATTCAGATAATTGAATTATTTAGGTAAATAATATGAATTACAATGCCTTTGGTACTTGTAAATTTATTACTCCCAAATTTTATTACAGTTTGTTTTTAGGATGCAAATCTACCTAAAAATGTATTAAAAAGCTACATAGGATATATTAAAAATGTGTAGGAGGGGCTGGAGTGTAATTTTGGGCCCCTGCCCTCCCGAAATAAACTTCTGTATAAAGTTTGTCGGTCCTCGCTAGGCACGAGTGGCAAACCTAAATTCAGCACCCACAGCAGGAAAAACAGTGGCGAGTGCACTAAAAAAGCCATAAAGATGGTTATCTCACTTCTATTTAGATACCCGATACCCTGCACTCGCCACTGCTTTTTCTGCTGTGGGTACTGATTTTAGGTTTGCCACTCGTGCCTAGCGAGGACAGACAAACTTTACCCCACTAGACTTAGTGATAGCACAGGGCTCTGTAAAATGATACTAAAATCAAGTCTATTTCTTTCCAGTTACCTCCTCATTAAAAATTAACTCCCCTATTGTAATCAGCTTTATAATAATGATTTTATTTATTCTCTCTTTTCAGATTCTTTCCTCCATAAAACCCTTTATAATAAAGAATGAAAAGGGATTAATTTATGATTTACTCCCACTATCAATAAAGTTCAACCAACCAAAACTGTAAGTTAACTAAATGTTTGCCTGCTTTGCTGGGCATGGGTTTGATTGTGGCAACTTTAGTTTAATGTGTTGTTATTTCATTCATGAATTTGTGCTTAACATTTTATATTTTGTGACATTTTTATCTAGTAAAAAAATTTTTAATTTGTAAAAAAGAGCAATTTTCTGATAGCAACGAAGATGGGCATCGTAGGCCTTGGCCCACTAGGGTTGTTACGCCGAGGAGTTTAGTTTTAATTAAAAGAATGCGAGAGGTGACCTGGAACATAAGGGGAGGGAGAAGTGTTTTGTTTAGCTGTTAATGTAGAACAAAATTTTATCAGATATCTCTCTGTGGCTTACAAGCTTCAGGAAGGAGTTAATTTTTAACTTTTAAACTTGTTTAAGTCAAGTCACTGCTTATCAACCTGAAATTATGGTAATTCTGATCCTTATTTAGATTAAATTTTAATTTTTCTCTTCTCTTTGTGATAAGTCAGGTTTGATGGTATTAATTCTCCTTCCTAACATTTCCCTTAATAACTTGTAAATAAAATTTAAAATATGGGTTTGATTATTATGATCAGGGGGGGGGCACTAATGTGTTTCTGATAAACTGCTGTATTGCACACATGCATTTCTGATACATTTAAACTCTTTAAGCTTCATTAATAAATCAGTTTTGTAAAATGTCCTTCAATAGCTACCAATATTCCATTCTGATTATTCTTACTCCTTTTCAGTTTACCTCCCCAGTTTGAGCTCAGCTGGAAAGATGTAGTGAAGTTAAAGCCTGACTTGAAAGATAGAATACATTTTACCACTGTAAATACAATTTTAAGTAATCAGGTAAACCAGTGACTCTAATTATACTCTGCCCTTGTTTCTATTTTCCATTTGAGATGGGAATCCCTCATTTTCTGTAACAGTTTTAAGTTATCAGTGGTCTGTCTGTCTACATAACAACAACATAAACACTTACATAGTTTTTAAAACATCAAAATTTAACTATAATCTGGTTTGGAATGACTTATCAAATTTTAAATTTAAGAGAATATAGCTTATCAGAAAACTTCTTCTTACAATTTATTTTTTGAAAATACCCTTTTTTCTAAATCTGAATATGTGAAAGTACTTGTGGTGTGAAGGTTCTTTATAAAGTAATAAATTTGTCTTGGACAGATTCTGGATATTAAATATATTAACCATAACATTTTAAATATAAATAATTATTAACTAAATGATTGCTATTGTCCTTATTTTTCCCTAAAAAATTTTAATAACAAAAGGGCTGTCATAAAATTTACTTTTTCTTTCCTAATTCTAGGATTTTCCCACTGCAGATGGTATAACTCAAATATTGACAGACAGTGTTAACCAAGAAAAATTAATTTTTACTGTTGATCAAGATGTTTTTTCATCTGTAAGAAATTTTTCACCTCTATCCACTCTAAGTTTTCGTTTATTTACAACATTTTCCTACATATATTTGCTTTGTTTTTTTTTTCAGAGTGTTCTTTTAGATATCTGCAGTAGGCTCGATAAAATGCCTGATTACAGTTCCTTCTTCAAGTCCATTGTTCCTGAAAATATTATTGTTGAATATAGGTAGATATATAGAATTTAGTTGCTATTAACAAATTAAATCACTCAATTTTCTGGAAGCTTGATCCTTGCAAGTTGTTGCATTTCAATACCTCTCTCCTCCCTATGAGTGTAAGGAAACAATTTTTACATTGAGCATAGTTTTGACATTTTAAGTTGCATAATTATTATTTATTTGGAATCTATATTAATTTATTTTCATCAAGTTAAACACTCAGTAGCAGAAGAGTTTCTTTCAACCTAATAATAACAGTGAAGGAACATTTTTCAAAGTGTGATGTTCTTTAAAAATGTTATTGATATAACCTATTTTACAATAAATACAGATGCTGAAATTTCATTTTCATGATGTTGAATTACTCTATCAGCCGTCTACTTGCCAGGTCTATCAATGGATTTTACCTAATCATCTTGTCTCAACAAAATTAAACAACCAAACATTTTACACTTAAAAAAAAAAGAGTTTATTTTCTGTCTCTGAAAAGAGTCAGTTTGTAAATTTTTGTTTAAATAAATTATTAGTATCTAAAAGGTTTATTTACCTTTCTCTTTTGTGTACTTAATTTTGATTTAATAGATACATTTTAAGCTCTGTAGATGACTTAGTTTCATTCTCCCCCAATTATCCTAATATTTAAGCGTTTTGACCATTGCCTGTCTTGAAGTTCAAGGATAATCACAGGGTTTTTTTTTTTTAATTTGTCCTAAAATTTCAATTTTACTAAAGATTTAACTATAAAGTTATTTTCTGAGTAAGAATTCAACCCCCTTCCCCGTATATAGCATGTAAAGATCCAAAAATTATGCTTGTTAATTAAATGTTGATATTTCTTTTTCAGCTCTCCTAATGTTGCAAAGCCCTTCCACTTTGGTCATTTCCGATCTACTGTGATAGGAAATTTTATTGCAAATTTATGTCAATATGTTGGCCATAAGGTGACAAGAATGAATTATGTTGGTGATTGGGGCTTGCAGTATGGTAATGAAATCTTAATTCTGTGTTCTATCTTAGCAACTCTAAAATGAAAGAAAATTTCTGAAATATTTAAAATTTTGCATTTGTATTTTAAAATAAAACTAAGTTAAAATACTGTTTTTATAATGCCTTACTTAAAAAAAAGTTGACTAGATTTTAGATCACAGTTTAATTCTTAATAAATCATCTAAAAATGTTATCCCCTTCTTAAAATAAGATAGAGTTTAATTTCAGTAAATCACTGTTAGAGAAAGTATATCCACTAAGCATTTACTTTAAAATCCAAACCTAAAGGTTTTACATGTATTTTAAGGAAATATAGCTATGAAGCACTTGTGTATTCTGAGAATAAAAAAAAAGTAACAAAATCACTCCAGTTAATACTAAAATTGACATAATAATATAAAAGTAGTTTAAAATGCTAATCAAATTCTAATACTCATATTATGAAGATAATTTTCTTTCCAGGAATATTGGCTGTTGGTTTCAATAAATTTGGCTCAGAAGATAAACTAAAGGAAGATCCTTTACATCATTTACTAGAGGTAAAGTTTTATTTGTCATAATACAGTGATATATTTACAGAATAGTTGAACCAATTTTGACAATCTTTTAATTACACCTTTTAAGAGATAGGACTAATTAAAGTTTCTTAAGAAAGGACTATTTCCTACAGTAATTTTAAATGGTCATGATGATTGTTTTTTCTGTTTGCTGTTGCACCGAGTGTTATTCCTAGGATTTTTTTGGAGGAGTAAAAATACTCCTTGACTTTTTTAGGAGGAGTGAAATACGAAAATAGCATAAACTACATACAGAAAGACAAAATTTCTATTGAAAACGCCTACTTTTTAATAGACAAAATGAAATTAAAAAAAAATGAGGATGCAATTTTGGGTTTCAATCAATCAAACTCCCTAAGCATCAGAACAATAAATAAAAAAAAATTACTATGGCTGCATGAAAACACAATTAAAAAGTATGATAATTAGGATGCTGTGGCTGAAGGTTGAAGTTAAACCTTTATGAAAAATTTAAAGAGTGAAAATACTCCTGTCTAGTTTTTTAAAGAGTAATTCCAATTTTCAAGGAGTGAAATACTCTCTCAGAGGAGTTAAAAATATCTCTGGTTGCACCTATTGTTACACTTATACTGTTATTCATTATTACTTATTCTTTCCTCTTCCTAAAGTTTTATAACATTGATTTGGTTTTCTGGTGTTAAGGATATTTTTATTTAAAAAAGTTTCAAGTTTACACTTATTTTGGGTAGAATAGCCTATTACCATATAACTATGATTTTTAATTCCTTTGGGATTTTCCTCCATAATGAATTCAATAACAACTTATTAATTTTTTAGTTGCAGACATAACTGAGGTGTTTGCTGCAACAAGGAGTTAACTCCAAATTCAGAATCCACATTTAAAAGCTCCACCTTGGCGGCAGCAAGCGTTAGTTGCCAAGTTAGTACTATTTTACAGCAATGTACTACTGGGTTGGTGACTATGGCCACCATTTTTTACCTCAAAACAAAGTATAAGATTAAAAAAATAACGACTTTACAAACATTCACACTAGTGGAGTTATCTCATAACTCATTGTTGCAGCAAATACCTCAATTATAAAAACTAACATGTTGAAAATGAGAAATAAGTTACTTAGTAAGCTTGTTCCTTGATTCTTCAAAATATAAGAACATTGTTTTCATGGCAAATTTAACCTTTTCAATCATAGACTGTTAAAATAGAAAAACCTTCTATTAAAACCAATAAAAAATTTTGGGTGTCCAGGACTAAAAATGTTGAGGGTATTATTTATTTCTTAATAATTATATTCCTTAAATTTTATTTTTATATTTGAAATATGAAATGTATCTCAGGTTTACCAGCTGGCAAATGAAAAGAATGATAGTGATGAATCTTTCAGTCAAGAAGCTAGAGCATACTTCAAAAAGATGGAAGAAGGTATGACTAATTAGATGTTTAAGTTAGGGATTATTTTCTTTGCATTTATCATCTTGCCTGTTGGAAATCAGGCAAGACAACCTGGCTAACATGTTTAGTAAAAAAAGGAGAAAGATGAGATTATGTTTTGCTGGAAACATTCTCTTAGGTTTCAATGTGTACAAGTAATATTAGACCTTTAATCCAAATACAGACTAAAATTTCATCTCATATTAATATTAATTATTTACCTAGGCCCATTTTGAACATACGTGAACTCTTTGTCTTCCGCTTACTTCTTTTTATTTTTAACAACAAATCTTTTTATCAAATAAAAACCAGCAACTTTGAAATTAGGAATACAAAAGGAAATTATTTCATACCTTAGACTAATAAAGAAATATTACATAAATTTCATGTTTTTTTAGGACCTTATATATTTAATAAGTTAAATGAAAATCTAAAGATAACCAACAATAAACTTGAATTTAAATCTGGCATATATAAATTTTTAAGCGAGCAAATTAACACTGAAGTATTATTTCAAATATTAAAATAGTCAGCCCAGCTTTTGTTGCAGTTTTTTTTCGTGTGTATTTTTTATAGGTATCAAGGACGAGCTGCTGGCTCTTATGATACCACATATTTAATTTCTTTCTTTGTTTTTTCTTTGTGTATTTGTTATTTTTGTATATTTTGATGTTCTTTGTGTGTCTTTCGTTTTTCTGTATTTGTCTTTGTACAATACATTTGATTGATTGATTGTACAATAAATGCTTTGTTTAAGACAGAATTACATGGATAAATTTGCTTATTATTCCATCAAAACCTTTTTAAAGGGAAAAGTAATCCTTAAGTTAGTTATATCTAGTCAAGTTGTCAGTTTGTCTCTGCTTGGAATCCAGTATAACCTTGAAACATGCCTTCCACAATGAAAAATGTCCAAATACCCAGCCACCTCCGAGGACAGCTGGTTTTTTAAATAATTTCTTTAAAACAGAAAGATTTTATTTATCTTGAAAATGAATGTGAAGTACAAAAATATCTCCTTATTCCTTTGTCATTCTTCTCAGCATATTTATTGAAATATTAATCTTATAAATTGGTGATTTATCTTAGATTTTTAAATAGATTTAAAGTGATGTATCCTTTAATTTTAGATTGTATAGTTCATATTCTTGAGGTACCTTACTTAATTTTACAAAATTATCATTTTCCAGGTGATAAGGATGCTTTGGAGTTATGGAAAAGACTTTGCAACCTTAGTTTAAAAGAGATTGACGTTACCTATGAGGTATTATTTCGCAGCCTGTTTCTCTTTTCAACTTACTAAAATTAAGTAAATTTAAGTCACACGCCCACTTGGCCCATAGCCTTAAAACCTTTAAGATGGTAAGGCTGACTGTTTGGGCACTCCCAATCCCCCAAGTAATTTTGTATACAAAGAGTTACTTACACTCTTAGGAGTACAGTCGGAAAAAAGGTTTAGAACCAATGATATAAAAGTGTTTTTGTCACATGCTGTAACTTGCACATATTATGGTGCCTGTTGTATTAGTACATATCTATAAAGTTATTGAAAGAATCATATGATTTCCATTGATATAACAGTCAAAAGTTGTTGTTTTTGATATTTTTACATTTTTTTCTTGTTCACTTTTATATCTTGTCATGTGAAGTTTCAATTTTTACTCTTCTCTCAGAAACTGAATGTAAAGTTTGATGAAGTTCAAAGAGAATCTATGTACTACAATCAAGTTGATGACATTTACAACATTTTGTTGTCCAAAAAACTGGCATTTCTTCAAGAGTAAGTACAGTTTTCAAACACTTAAAAAATAACTTTTATATTTTTGAAATTAAATGAAATTTGAATGAAAGGAAAACTACCAATGTCTTTATATTCTTAGTTTTAAAAGAATTCAAATTTAACCAAGTTCTGAAAAAACTTTAATTGATATGGAGCGACTTGGATATATTGAGCATTCTTAAGTCAAAGTTATAAATAATGTGAAGATTTCTCTTGGTCTCTTAAACATTCTATGAAATTATTTTTACTTTTATACTACAAAGTTTTGGATAATTTGGTCTGTTCCAATCATCCAAGTTGGACTACATTAATAGCAAACAGATATTTTAAATTGTTTTTGTATTCAAAAAATTGTTTTTCAACTATTCTATGTTCATAAGCAGTTGCTTCCATTTTTTTTTAGCAAAACTGTTAGTATATTTTTCAAGTAATGAGTTGGTAATAGACTTAAGAATGGAGCAAAATATTTATTAATATTTTGAAGTAGAAAACTTCAGAAATTATTTATAACAATTAATATAAGTGAATGGTAAATTATATTTGATAAAATTTAAAGAAAATTGATTTAATAACGCACAAAAGAGGATCTATTTTCTGAAGCTACAAATGGAATAACTTTGCTTTGCTTAAACATGAAGAACTTGTCTCCCCCAATCAGATTCTTTCTACCATATTAAAAATTGAATGTATTCTTTTTCTGTGTGTGTTATGTTTATTTTGGATGTAACAAATAATTGAAGCTTGTTACAGTGATAGCAGCATTGACTTTTGCATTACCAATGAAGAAGATTCTGAATCAAAAGAAAAGGTTGTGTTACGAAAAAGTGATGGAACTTCTCTTTATTTAACAAGGTATAATTTTGTATTTCATAAGTGCTCTTCTTTTCAAGACATTAAATTTATTTTTAAATAATTGTCTTTTTCCTTCCTCCTCAGAGATATTGTTGCAGCCATTGAAAGGAAGAAAAAGTACAACTTTGATAGAATGTATTATGTGGTAAGAATATATTTAAAATAAAACTAATCACATTCTATTAATATAATTTATTCTGTTTCTTAAACATAAGTCAGGCATTACCATTCAAAACCAGAGTCTTTTGAAATGCAAGTTTACAATTCAAATTAATTTTTCTCATTTCTGAAACAAGTTATTCTCTATGGATCTTTCTCTCATATTCAATCAATAGAGTTTATAGTTTTTCTCTTTTAAGTACAGGTTGATTCTGGCCAAAGAAAACATTTCGATTCACTGAAAAGAATTCTTGGAGAGATGTCACATTCCTGGGCTGAGTAAGATAATTTTTTGCATAGTCTAATTCTTTAATATTAAGATTCAGCAAACCATCATATTTTATAGCCTATTCCATGTCAGAGGTTTTGAACTGCACTTACTAGTTTCTAATTAAGTTTACTCCTTTTTTTGTAACTGGTATGGAATAGCTAGCCTTAAATATACTTAATATAGCTACTAAACTCTCAATATTTCTCAAACATGGTTTGTTCAGTCATTAAAAGTTCTTATTTTTACTACTACATACTAAAGGATCCTTGAGGTACCTAAATTGTTCATTAAAATCCTTACTTTCACTCTGGTGTACTTAATCAACCCAGCCCATTACTGTTGTTCTCTACCATGTGAAACATACTATGATCTGAAATAAGCATGTAGAATGAATCAAAAGCTAAAATTAAATCTTAAGCTATTAACCATTGTATCATGTCAGAACAGCAAAGCATGATGTGATCAAGGCAGATAATTTTAGTTTATATTTTCTGGTGTTATTCCTTTTACTCTGGATAGTGATTTTAAAGACTAAATTAACATGGAAATAATTCTTATTAACATTTTCAAATGTCTTTGAAAACAGTCTTAGTAAATTATATTTATATCCTGAATATTTTAATTCTTAAATTTTTATTGTCTATAGTTGATTATATTTATATTTTTGTTATAAAAATCAGGGACCTGCAGCATGTTCCCTTTGGTAGAATTTTAAAGTTCAGTACCCGCAAAGGATCAGCTGTTTTTCTCAATGACATTTTGGAAGAAGCCAAAGAACGTACCTTGGAAAAAATGAAAAGCACTGAAAGTAAGAACCACAATGATGCCTTTTTTTTACTCTGATTGAACATTGAGACATTCAATGTGCTGAAATGTTTCTTATTGTTACTATGAATAGTAATGAACTAATTTTACATATATTAATCCAATCACTGCACTTATTTAGAACAAAAGGTCTCAGTTCCCAAAAAGAAAGATCGTTGCTGCATACATCTCAATTTCAGAACTCCAACTACACAAACTTCAGCTATCTAAATTAAGATTTTGAAATAATAGCTATAATTTTACATGATAGTAAAAATGATTTAAATAGAGTATATACTATAGTCTTGTCTGTGTGAATAAAATAGGCAGTTTGACGTCATTCTTTACCATGGCAACACAGAAGATATACATTGAGAAAAAGGTCAAGGTCAACCGCCGATTCTATTTACACAGACTATAAATAGCTATATTGTATTTTGAAGAAAACTGTGTTGTGCAAACTGTAGAAATAACCTTTTTTGGTCTTTAAAGTGACCTAACTAGCATTCTGTACAATTGCATATATCAACAAATTGTTTTTTAATCATCTAATTATGGGGTTGTTTCTGGTCTGGATTATTTTGCATACTTTGTTTAGACCCATTGGACCCTATGGAAATCAAGGCACATGAAACATTAGTATTCATCATCTGTTAAAATATCAATAGTTTCAAATTGCAGTATCATTATCCAACTTTTTGCTAAGAGGGATTTGCTGACCCTCACTAACTGTGCATCTTTTTTGTTTTTTAGCCACCAAAGTTACCGAAAACCTTGAGGAAGTAGCAGAAGTCCTTGGGATTTCTGCTCTCATGATCAGCGACTTCCGAGGCAGAAGGAAGAGAGACTACCCTTTCGACTGGGAAAAGGTGCTGAGTATGAAGGGAGACTCTGGAGTCTCCTTGCAGTACTGCCATGCTCGACTTAATAAGTGAGATTCTGCTTTTCTTAATTGTCTTGATCTTTTCTCTGTCTTTTACAAAGAACTCTCTAAAAGTATGAGGTTTTATACAAATTGTGTTTTAAATCAGTCATTATAGCTTCTTTGAGTCTATCTTTTTTATTGATGCTAATTATAATTAAAAACCTATTTTTCCTTTTTAATGTATTGGGTTTACTTATAAGTCTTAAACGTGATTTTAACTCATACTGAGACTAATGAAACAAAGTAATAAGCAATGAATGTTTTAAAATCAGTATCCAGAATATGGAACATATATGTTTAGAAACATGTTTCTTCTCAATATTAAAATTTATTAATTAATAAAGTAATACTTCCTGTAACAAGCTTGAATATGGGTGTTATATCCTTACAGTTAATCACTTTATATAATTTTATTTTGAATATGAAATGGTATTTCTGTTGTGACAGAAACATGTTTGGAAATACTAGACTTGCTTGCTTTAAAGCCCCAAAACAAATGCAAGCAGATAATATCTAATAACAATAAACCCACTTCATAAACATGGTAATAATTTTTCTACATATGCCTTCATAGACAATCTTTATCATACACATTGACAATCTTTATCATACTTATTTCATAGCCCTGCCTACACATAGGTTATAAAATGTTTGTTAATCCTATCATCTATTTTTAGCATAAAAGAAAACTGTGGTGTAACATTACAACCTGATTGTGAGTTTCAGTGCCTTGTAGAGCCTGAAGCTATTGCTCTTATTGCTCATCTCTCAAGGTAAAGTTCTACTAAGTTAATCAAACATTAATTTTAAAGTGTTCAAGATTGTTAAAGACATTTTAAAGGCTTCTTACTGTAATTGAATTATCCCATTATACTCTGTAAAGGTGGACTAAATGATTTAGTCTAATTAAGTCAACCATTATTAAATATTTAGTCTGACAAATTCATTTAAACTCTAAATTAATTAAGATGGTGTAATTTCAAAAGAAATAATGAACTTTACTGGGTTTTTTTTTTCAATTTAGCCAAATATTTCATTATTGTGGATTAAGAAATAATATGGCTTTCCTTTTGTAAATTTTCCATTATTTTTTTACGTGTAATTAGACATAAATGGTTCTCATGTCAGTGCTTGTTTATAAATAAGCACCAGTACATCTTTACTATCTTATGTGTTTTTAACTCCTTGAATATGGATACTTTATCTGCTATATCCTCATGAAAATTGAAAGCATTTTAGAGCTATAATTATGAAAATAATTCTGCTATTTTAACTTCTGAATTTTTGCTATTTTAACTTCTGACTAACTGAATTCTTTCTAATATATCTTTCATTGAAATTCCCTTTTATGCTTTGTCCATACACATATATGCTTATTTATTTTTAACTGGACAATGACAAATTTTCACAACTCAGTTTTTTCACACTGTTACAAAGCTTCTTATTATCTTATTTACAACTTTATTCTTCTGGCCTCCTTTTTTTAGTATCATATATCTTTGTTTTTATTCTTTAAAATGACTATTTATGAGAACAAAGAAATGATGTAAAAGACATATATGATTAGTAATAATGCAATTTAAATTTCTTATAGGTTTGACGAAGCAGTATACCAGGCCTACACTGATTTGGAGCCTTGTGCTTTAGTGCACTATCTTTTTGTTTTAAAGTAAATATTGGTTTTCAGCAATATTTGACTTGAGTTATTTTATTGTCTTACAAAAAAAGTAATAGCATATTTGTAGCATCTTACTGATTTTATTGTTTGAGTGTAGACTTTTATAGTAGATCATAAACTGTAATGATTGTTTTCTTTGAAAGAGTACAGGTTTAGTAATATTTTAAATGTTACTAAACAATAGGTAAATATTTTTAAAGTATTGTATAAATACTTGTAAATGTATACTTGTAAATTGTATAAATGTATTTTCCTCCTGTAAGGCCCAGGATATCACTGTTCTGATAGTTGTAATGGTTTAAAGGTAGATTTTAATGGTTTATAGATGGATATGACTTTTAAACCATTCAAATTAGAGATATTTAAGCTATCCAAGTTACCTTGTATCTACAGTAGTTTTGTATTTATTACTATTACTCTAGCAATGTTCCCAGGTAGTAGAGAAAATTTGAGAATCGCCAAGGATTTTAATTTTAACAAATAAAAAGCCAGGGATTAGTAGGAGAAAACTGTTTCTTTTTTTTGTTAAAAAACTGGTATAGTCATTCTAAACAAACTATAAAATGCCCAATACTGTCATAAAAATCTCATTTTATCTCCATAAAAAGAAGTTTATATACATTACATTAAGAATATACTATGTTTGTAATGATCAATATATGTCTGATACCTGAAATCTGAATTACCTTACCAGATAATGATTTGAAAATTTAACTTGGGATATCTGGAAATGTCAGGGAATTTTATCTACAAATTTGAGTGTATAAACAGTGTTTTAATCATATCTATATTCATAACTGAAATTCAATATCAATAATGTTTCTTTATAGGAATGAAGTAGGTAGTGCTATTAAAGAACTGCCTGTGAAAGGTTCAAGTATATATCTTGCTAGGGTAAGAAAAAATTAAGTACTTAATATAATTGATAACGAGCTGTGAAATCTATCTTGCAAAACTTAGAACTTCTTTTTTTGTTCTTTCTTCTCTCTGAGTCAACCAATTGAGCTTATTTGATTAATTTTAATTATATCCATTTCATTTTGATTACTTTTCAATGAATTAATAAAGGTTGATTTTGCTAAATTGTTTGAAAAGTAAACTTTTAAAAACCAGCTTTTAATTAATTGTCAGCCAAAATTCTTTTGATCTATGAAAAAGATAGTTACAAAATTAAAAAGATCATTTGATCTTAATCAGAACTGTAACTTAAAATATTAATCTGAAGCTGCTTCTAAACTTAGTTCTGCTCCCAAACAGTATTTATCTGCTCTAAAAGTGCTTCAAAAATCTATTTTTCCATCCCATCATCTTAACATAATAAAATTGCTGTGTAAAAAAACTTCTGTAAAGTTCATTATACTTATTTATGCATGCATGAAAAACTTGTCATTATTTATTACTTTTTATTGCATTGAAAGGTTTACTATATAAACCTTTTAATTATAGAATAAAAAAAACACTTTTTTCTTCGTTATATAAAAAAGTGTAATTGTTTCTTTAAGATACTTATAAATACAAGATATATTTATTGGTTTCACTGCATTTGTAATTTGATTTATATTTTCTCATTATTTTCCTAAATAAAATTTCAATTTCAAGTGTTTTACTATATTTAGTGGAAGTCTTAAAGCTATAATAATTATTTTTTTCTTTTTAGGCTCGTTTACTACTATTCCATGCCAGTCACTTAGTTATGAAAAAATCACTTGAAATACTAGGTTTAAAACCTTTAAATAAAATGTAATATGCAGTTTTGTAAATTATGAACTTAGGTAAAATTTTTTGCTTAATAAATTGTTTTATATAATTTTTTGTTCTGTTGTAATTATCTTTCCAGGTTTGATTACTCTGTTTTAGCTGGCAATTTTAAATTGAGGTAGGTCCTTGCAGCAACAACATGCTAACTCCAACAGCTTTACATTGGTGTTAGCTCAGTATTGCTGTAAGTAACTGAATTATGTTTTAATACCCTTCATCTAAAGATAACCTTCAACTATATGTTGTTTTTTTAAGTTTCATTGCTGATAGGAATCAAACACTTATCAGACAAACTTCAATTAATATACTAACTACTTAAATGTCAAGTTATGATCTACCAGTTAGGAATTGAGAAATTTATTGAGTCTTTATGGTGAATCTACAATCTACACAAAGTAGATCAATTGATCCAACTGCTATTAACTAATTTAATACCTTTGAGTTGTAAAACTTTTTAATAGACAGTGTCTTTAGTACTGGACCACAAATTATAATACCCAAAAGCCATGAACTTGAACTGTATTCTAAGATTTAATATGATGAAATGACTTAAAAATAATTAAATACTCGCAAGCATCTTTTTAAAATTCAGCCGTAATTTGTCAGGTGTTCGCCCTTTTGTTACTGTAAACTCTGTATGATACCAATCTCTTCCCTAGCTCATAAATTTTTGACCATAATATTTTGAACGTTCATTTTATTTATTCCCACACCTAAGATACTGTAAAGGGAGAATGCCATATAAAGGGGTCATAATTTTAAGAGATGCTGACCCCAGCTCTTGCACCAAGAATTGTCCCTTTTTACTAGTCACTTAAAACATCTTTAACATTGAATTCTTTAGAAATTATATCTGAATCTGAGATTCCTTTACAAAAGTTTCCCTGCACAGCATATGGCAAGATGCATCCTACTAGCTCTTTTTCCCCCTATAAGCTTGGAACGAGTCTAAAAATTTAAATGACTGCTAGAAAGTATGGTAAAAAATATGCATTTATTTTGTAAAAAATCCTCATAGATATTTAAAAATCCTGAAAGTATTTAGTTCTCTTATAAATGCAGATAAATAAAAAAAAGTTTGCAGAAATTTTGAAAGTATAAAAATTTTATTGAAGTTATAATGCAAAAACTTAACAATATGTTTTGAACTTACAAATTATGTGGTTATTTCTATTCATTATTCATGGTATGAGAAAACGCCAGTGAAATGTGATCAATATTTTGGCTCACAAGGTCAGACCATGGCTTACTAGATACTATACAGGCTAGCCTGTATAGTATCTAGTAAGTCGTGTTCAAACCAAGCAAATGGTTTTGCCCACAGCAAGTTAAGTTGTCATTGTTTGGCCAACATCACAGTTAAATTAATGCAGGTGGTAAGCTCTAAGTTATTCTCATACTGATCTACTTCCCAACATAGATAGTGCCTCCTATTTTGCCACTTAATGTACTATATGCTATTAATGGTATGATTTTAAAGTCATCATTCTGAGTACATTAGCAGGTTATGTATTATTTTTATACCCAATTAACAAACTTCACCATCTACAAGGTATTGCTAAAACATTTAAGAATGCCTCTCTAAAGGAGATTTATGCATCTCATTTGAGTTTTAGGGGCAAATGAAGGTACTGAACTTTTAAGAGTAAAAAATTAATATTAATATCACAAATAAATATTTTTTGTACATTATACATAAAATAGAGTTCAATATTCAAGCTGACATCATAACATACTTCAGTGTATAATATCCACTGCAAAAAAAGAAAGAAACTTAATTAATATTTTGGAAAAAATAACTCTTTTTTATTAAGTTAAGATAGGCTATGCAGTTTTTTAGCATCCACCAGTGGGTAGCTTAGCCAATTTGAAATCATAATTGTAGATTTTTCATTTCAGCATGTTTTTGTTGAAATTGACCATAAATACTTTTTGTAATATGCTAGGATTTTGTTTAACTCATTTTTATTTGAAATGCATTTACTGGGTTTTTTTTTCTTATGACTGTATTCTTAGCTAACCTTAATGGGGAATGAATGACTGGCTGTGAAACTTCTGATTGGGTGATTGGTAGTTAAAAAAGGAAGCATAGTTTTATGCTAATGCAAAGTTGGAAAAGTTTGATTCCAGGTTAACCTTCAATCAGGTTAGCAGTGAATATGTCCATTAGAGCAGTGGTTCCCAAACTATTTTGCTCGTGGAACCTCCCAATTTTTTGCCAATGACCGCGGAACCTTGAATATTTTTTATTCAACGACTTTTCCAAATTTAATTTTTGATATTAAATGAAACAAGCCAACTTAATGTTAATAAAGTTGTGATTAAGTGAGTTCCAAGAACCATCAGGGGGTTTGTGGGTCCACCCCCAGAAAATTTTTGGAAATTTGACTATAAAAAGAGGGTTTTAACTTGCTTTGGTACACCTAATCCGAATTTCGGACATACATTTTTACGAATTTAATACATATTTTTGGTAGGATTTGCATTTTGATGAACTTAATATAAAAAATACCATTCTTATTTTCTTTAAGGAGATAAAATTTGTCTCGCGGAACCCCTAAATTTTTTCGTGGAACCCACTTTGGGAACCACTGCTTTAGAGCAAATCATTAAGTCAGTCATCATTAATGTATTTATTGGTTTTTCTAAGAAATTAAATACAGTCAAACCTGGATAAGCAGAAGTAGCAGACTGTATAAGTGTCTGACCCGACCCCTGGAACACCAAAATCCTCTTTAAGGATATTTTTTTACATGTTTAAGTGGAATGGAAAACTTCTTCGAAAAATTATATTTGCAGGGCGATTTTGGCAACTCCAGATAGGTATGTAAGTTTTGGAATAAAATTTTGTGGACCCCATGGTAGCTTTATGCACCGATGGAATTCCATCAATGGAGCTCTTTAAAAAAGAACGATAATTCACGGAATTTGGTGGAGCAACCACCGATTATCTGTTGGAGCATACAATGATAGACCTGTAGCAGTGTTTTGACAGTTTGAAAGATGTCGTAAAGTCGCTGAGTGATCCGGCACTGTCATGCGAATGAAGTCTCTTTGATCACGTGCTGACATGACTATGAGGCGTTCAGTCCCCGATTTTCAACTCGCCTGACCATCTCGGGACCTCTGCTTTCACACCCATATCACTATTGTCCTATTGGCTTTCATCTGAGCATCGGTAACACAGTGTGAAAAACACCCTTCAGGTAGGCCTATCATTGATCCTCGTTCAAACACTGTTAAATGCTCATATGGATCATTTAAGGTATAAGGGGTATAATGACTTCTAATGACAAGATAATCAGCGGCAGACAAACTTCTTACAACTTCTTAACCACCCGTTACAGCCCCCTACATATAAAATTAAATTAGTGATTGAAAAGGCGCTGCTCATCTCACGCATGCGCTATAACTCTGAATTTGTAATCATTTGAATAACAAACCATAACGAATATACCCAGAAAATTTCAAGTTGATCGGACAATTCCTTCTTGGTGTTGCATTTTTTATGATCAGGAGTGTAGATTTTGTGGAAGCAATGGTTAGATTGAAGGTTTCTATACATGCACCTGCATAAATTAAATGAAATATCCTGAGTGATTTCCCTTATCCAGGTTTGACTGTAATGTTATTTTAATTGAAATTTTTTTTCCAAAAACCAAAATTGAATATTTGTATGGTTTATTTATTTATTTGGAAAGGTTTCTTTCCAGTTGTGGTACTTGAGGGTAATTATTTTATATAGATTTCTTGAATGAATAAGAAAAGTATGAATGCTTAGTATATCTATCTTGAGACTTATGTAATTGTTTAAGATTCAAGCAAAAAAATGATGGATTATTACTTACGTAAGCAGAAGAAATCATCTGCCTTGAAACCTGGAGGACAGTGGCAGTGCTGTGTTTTGTTAGTGAAAGAGCATTCTACTGGCTCGCCATCAAAATAACACTGGCAGTCTGAAAAACAAGTTTCCTGAACTAAAGCATTTTATGATACGTAGATAGTTGTTACAATGCTTTTAAACAGCGTTCGAAATTGGGGTGTTTTGCTGGTCCGGGACAATTAAAAAACGGCTCGGACCAGTGGAATCAGAAAATCACTGGTCCGCCGGACCAGTGATTTCTCGAGCACGTGTATAATCATTTAGATGATTTGTTCATTGATAGTGGTATTCGTTTGATGATTGCATTTGGTGAGGCAAGTACATATTTTTGACAGAACCCGAAATGTGGTGATATGGGATAGGGGAGCCCCCGGCGAAAAAGAAAAAAAAAATAACATTACTATTTGGTACTCACATTCAGTGCAATAGTTACTTTAAATATATTTAAACCGGTCCTTTTTAATTTGTCGGACCAGTGATTTCTGTTGCGGACCAGTAAGATTGGCAAAGCACTGGTCCGCAGGACCACTGCGGTTTTTTTCCAATTTCTAACGCTGCTTTTAAATCTTGAGTAACCGTTCTATAGCTTCTTATAATACCATTAAAAATCCTGAATTTCGGGTGAAATATTTTTACATAAACTGAAAATATGAAACGCAAGTTTTCCAAAGTCCTACTACAATAAATTTAAATTTCTTTTATAAGTTTGAAAAGTTTTGAATTTTGTAATTTCAATTAAGATTTCAAGTTGATAAGAGGATTTCTCTCAACTTATACTTTTGATGTGAAGTTAAGGTTTGAAAGAGAAAGTGGGCTTGGATATTAAAAAAAAGCAATATAAAAATAAAAATGAACTTAAAATGTTAAGGAATGGGTTCCAGGGGAATAGAATTTTTCCAATTTTCGATTCCTTACATTTATTCATTAAATTTTTAACTTTTTTTAGTTTAATTGAGCTGCTTTCTTATTTACCAATCATTTCATAGTAAAGGAAATTTGAAGGGTGTGGTTTTACATGCCAGAAAAGTCTATAAGATAAGTTTTGGAGTTTTCAGGAGACCATAGTATAACACAGTAAGTGGTTCGAGGAAGGAATGGCCCCTGTCCTATCCTAGATCTTTACCTCTTGGACTAAATTTTTCTTGACTAAGTATAAAGAGTAGGTACAAAATCTGTGTTTTTAGGTACTGAGTACTCATAGTTTCAAATACTTTTCTGCAACAAATACATTGAGGTATCGCAGGTATTTGAACAATGGCATTCAAAATAATGTTGGATAAACATTCAATATTTCTCAAAGTACTTGTGACGAGCCAAGTAATTCAATTGGGGCGTTAATACCGACTGACACGAATTTGATCAAGTTTTAATACCGAAAAGTGTCGGTTCTTTAAATCTCTAGTTTAAATGCCGTTGTTTCTTCTCTTACCTATGCAGTATCCTTCTCTGTCACCGAAGAACTTGTTGCAAGTGCAAGTCTTCTTACCTTCGTCGTCCAATGCACATTTTCCGTCCCTACCGCAGTTGCACTCTGGGAAAAATCAAGGTAATGCATGAAAAACAAATTAAGCATAGCGAAATTATTAGTTGGAAAAATATTAACATTTAAGGTATAGATCAGTCATTATTAACTAGAAGATGTTTGCGGATCACTTTGCCTCAAATAGGCAATTCATGGACTACCATTTGAATCGTCAGTTTGAAAAAGGGAATGTCCAAAACACCAAATTTGAGAAAATATAAAACACTGCTTAAGTAATGAAATTTCCATTGTATAACAGCCAAATTTTTACCGGAAATTCAGGACCCTATTTAGAATACAAAACATGTGCAGAGCAAAACTTGCATATTTTTTGAGCGCAAAAAGTCACATTTTGCCATTGACGATTCAATTACCACGATATCATTTAGTACCCTGCGCTTACATGACAAAATTCACTTACTGCAGTGAAATATTATTTAAAAAATTAATGATGATATAATTATTTTTTAAGTACTAATTTAATTTTTCTAATTTATTTTACTTTTCAACTCTAAGAGATTGCCGATTAAAAATGGCAGTTATGTCAACTCATTTATACGTTTGGAAGGTATAGTTAACAATTTAGTGGTAACTGTTACCCTACATATTATTCGGCATTTCATCTTATCAGAACGTTATAATTCAGCCATCTCTTTCAACTTAAATAAATATCTCTATTGGTATTTTTTTTTAATCTGCCACACTCTTTCGCAACCTCTATGAACAGGCCCTGATTTACCATTAGGCCAATGAAGCCCGGGCCTAGGGTCCCCTAATTTAAGGCCCCCCAAAATCTCAAAAATATCTTAAAAAAAAAACCCCCACTTAAGTATAAAAATAAAACTTTTCATAGTTAATTTCAATACTTTTTCTTACAAAATGTGAAATAAAAATATAAATTTACGATTTAAGGCACTTTTTAGTGACATCTTTGAAAAAATCACCAGGCTAATATGAAGCTATCAATTACGGCGTGTTGTAAATTTGATTTTACAATTACCGAGGACGAGGCAGTACAATAGAGCATTCGCACATGACGTCACTTGAAGGACAAAAACAACGTTGTTAAGGCTGTTGTTAGGGGCGGGAACTAGAAGCATTCGCACATGATGTCACTGGAGGGCAAAAACAACGTTGCTAAGGCCGTTGTTAGGCCGAGTCATGTGATTGAAAATGCTGTATGGAAATGAAGTGCCCTACGCCACTAGTCTATGTCTGACTAGTAGTGGGCCGCCTATTCTATTTACACAGACTATAATATAGGTTGACTTACCGACACATTTGTCTTCATACTGGAGTGCATCGGGATCGCATTTAGAAATCTTTTTTCCGTTCTCATAGTAGCAGGTGCAGTAGAGACCACAGTCGCATTCTAAAAGAGGCAAATTCAGTGTAATTAAATATGAAGCGGATATTGCGTATTAAGATAGGAATAAACAAAATTCGGTTAAATAAAGTCAATTAAAATAAATCCGATTAGATTGTTGATTGCGTTAAGCATCAGTACATCAAGACTTAAAAAAACCTGAAAGAGAAATTGTCTATAGATTATCACCTCTTCCGTTAAACTGAGGTGACCGGAATTTCACGACGACTCAGTTCTGGATCAAAATTATGAGGATAGAGCGAAAACTTATGATAGGACCTTCTTATATTTAAATCTCGTCAGTTTGAGAAAGGGAATAAGTCTAAAAGCCAAGTTTTGAGAAAATCGAAAATAAAAAACCGAAAAGTTTCATTGTATAAGCACAATCAAACTTTTACTGGAAATTAAGGACCCTATTTAGAATACAGAACAATCAGCGAAAAAAAAAGTAAAAAATATTGTATAGTTGAAACAAGGTGATGGGGGACTTATTCCATTTTTCTGACATGAAATTTCAGCTGAAAAAAATCTTAAAAACCACTTAAATTGACAGTTACATTATATTTATGGTTAGTTCACAACACAAAAGTGAGAAATAGAAAGACTAAAACAAATAAAATTCAAAAGTATTATGAAACTGAGACATTTTTAGGGGGTTAAATGGATATCGATGGAGTCCAATATTCACTGTGAATAAAAAAAAAGTAAAAACACATTCAAATTGAAAAAAGTTAAAGAAAAAAAACCAAATTAGCTTAAATTTTAAATTAAGTAAAAAAATACATTGAATGATAATTGATTTCATTTTTCGGACTTGCTTGCTTTTTCAAACTGATGATTCATTTCAACTTCAATAGGGAAAAGCACCACTTCATCAGTCTATGAATCTGCGGGTGACCTATACGTTCACCAGTTAAATTCAGCAATAAGAACTGGTGTATGAATTCCAACTGAGATAATATATATGTGTATATCTGTATCATGCAGCTTTTGCATGTCTGATTCCTTTAGCTGGATTGAGCGACATTTCATTGGAATATTTCTTATAAGTGATGAGATTTTACAAAATTTTTTTTTACTATTTTAACTTTTTTTTACTTTTTGAAAAATCAGCTTTATGAACTGAAACTTTATATACTACGTGAGAATTGCATTTTTCTCGTTTATGAATTACCATCATGGAGCTCCTTTTATTGCCATCACCCTCGAAATTGAATGGAAAAATCCGTTTCTATAACAACCGCCACATATGTTACGGTTACGATGTCAAGTGTTTCCTGTGGAGGTCAGACTATATCCGATATTTCCATTGTTATCCATAACTTGATTGGCTATTATTCTCTTGATCTTCCAAAGTAGCACATTTTGCTTTCACGATAAGTAGTTTTTAGTTTTTATATTTTATATTATTTTAATTTTACAGTCGTGATTGAAATAAAAAAAATAAGCAAGAATCCATTTAAAAAATGAAGGCACTATTTTTCTTTTTGACCATATAGAAAATGACTAAAATTTCCTTCAAATCCCCCTCCGAATTTTTTTTCTGGCTGTGCCTAGGCCATTGTTTCTGTTAATCATAAAAATTAATTTTTCCCAAACGTCATCACTGACGCTTGAAAGCTCGCAGCCCTTATGCTATTATTAAAAATAAGTTTAATCACATTAAAAATCTTTTAAACTTTTTCTCACCAACGCACATTCCGTCTTGCCAGACAAATCCTTTATCGCACGTGCACACTTTCCTGTACCCTTCAAATGAACAGGTCGCATGATCACCACAAGAGCATTCTAAAAAAAAAAAAGCATTTTATACACCTATACAGGGTGTTTATAAGTTTCGATTTTCAAAGGCTATAAAAAGAGAACCATTGGAAAAAACTAATTTTGTGTAAATGATCTTAGCAGGAAACATTTCAACGCTATTTAAAGGCGACCATTGCATATTTAAATGATACGAGAAGATATGAAACCTGTCTAAATACATTTTTGACCAATAAATAATTATTTGAATGACTCTAAAATACATAAAATCGAAAAAAAACAGTTGTTTTAAATTAAATTCTGCAATAAATTCAGTGAATTAGTGAATCTAATTGAGTTGTCAAGTTTACCGGTTTCTAATTTTTTAAAAATCTTTTTCCTAAAAATTATAAATCTTCCTTTCTTTTATGTATATAATGCATATATAATGTATAAACACCTAGGGACACTTGTTATTAAATTATTTTTATACAATTATGTTTTTTTAAACACAGCTAAAATATCAAATATACTTATTTTCGTATCTAATAAAATTTTCAGATCAATTATATCTCTTTTAGGGAATTCATAATAGCAAATTTAAAAATCCTCTTTAAGTGTCCCAAGGTGACCCACTTAGTGGCCCACCATGGGACACTTCCAATTATAAAATAAAATTATAAATGTTATTTTGAAAAATACAAAGTAACATTAATTAATGAAAAAGCTATGTTTAATCTTAAATTGGACACCAAACATATTTTACTAATTTCCTCATTTTTGTCACGACATAAATCACTGATTTTTTGTTTCCTTCCAGATACTTTTTTTGCAACAATTTTTAAATTATAATCCTCAAAATTCTTAAGTTATTTAATTTTTTTTGATAAAAGCAATTTTTTTTACTCATGAGGTTTGGACATGTCCCAAGGTGCCTCACACCTGAGTGTCTCAAGATGCCCCACTTGACGCTCTGGATACTAAACTTAATTATTATTTTAGGTCTAGCAAAACAAATTATTTTCTTTTTCTAAAATATTAATGGACACACGTATTCTAATCGCAACCTAATTATAATAACATAATTACACTCCTTTTATTAAAAAATGTTTTTCAAACAACGAGTGAGTGCAACTTTACACCACGCAAAACATGAAAAACTTATATAATTAATTATCCAGAATCACCAAAGGTTCCAAAACACGTTGAAGAGTAGATTTTAGTTTCATTTATTAGTACAGCTGAGGAAAAAAAACGTTACAGTAGACTTTGCGGGCGAACGGGTGGGGTTAGAAAGATGCTGTTGGTGTCATTTTTCAGGATTTAGTGTATGCTTGAAAAAACTAATTGACTATTTTTTTCTCAGAGGTCGTCTTCTGGCGCAACGCAATAAAAAGTGCAACTTTTTTCATGGCGACCCCCAATTTTTATTCGATTTTATGAAAGATCATCCTAATTTAACCCTAAAAACCGTGTTTAATTTAATTTGGTCATGAAACATAGCCCTGACAGACCGTCAAAAAATGAAAAATTCATATACAAAGCCTTAAATTAGTCGCCAACATCCGACCGCCAAGTAAGAATTTCTGTCAACCTACCAGTACTAGTGAACCGATTTTCATTAATATTTCAGTTTTAATTACCGAAACATGAGATAAGATTTTTTTGTTTTAAGTTTTAATAAGCATGTAAATATTATGGTTAATTATTTAAATTTTTTTTATTTATATTAGTTTATTAGTAATTTAATTATTTTTACGTGTGAATAAATACACGCTTTGACGGAGGGAGTAAATTGAGCTAATTTTCGTGTTGAAAACGTGTAAAGAAAAATAAAAACGCAAGAAGCGCCAAATCATCGATAAATCGCCAAGCCTAAAAAATAACTGTAACGTTTTTTTTCCCTCAGCTGTACCTATAAGCACGAGATCATAAATTTAAAATAGCGTCTAATGATATGGTTTATCTAAAGGTGCTAGCAACTAATTTGACGGTGATGCGACCAAATTATGTCAACATGACTTCCCGCGGGCCAAAATTACCAACTTATATTCTCTATCGTCAACTCATAGAATTGAAATAAATTATAGTAATAAAGAAACATTCTGTGGTACAAATTTTTTTAAAAAAAATTTTGATTAATAAAGATTATGAAACTTTTGAGCTGATGTCAATAACTTTCATTACTAATTGATAAGCAGTAGAATTCATCTGTATTACCTTCATGACTTATCGGGCCACAAAAAATAGAACATTTAGGGCCGAGCGTTGTAGCTAGTATTTGACTTACTCACCTTTGCACTTTCCAGCTCGCTGAGAAAATCCCTCTTTGCAGTTGCAGAACTTGCCAGTACTGTTGAACTTGCATACTTCGTATAACGAGGGATATTTCTCGCCCTTAGTGTCGGGTCCACAATCACAACCTATCTCAAAAAGTATAATCAATTATGCCTATCGTAATATCATATGAAAAAAAAAATTTATGAGAAGATAATGTTGGGGTAGATATTTCTTTTAACACTATGACTTTTGAGGTCACGCACCATGGTAATTGTAAAGCCCTGGATGAAGACGTTACTTAAGTAGCGACATACTTTGATCTTGCTGATCTTGCCGCTTTTGATTTTGATTGGACGTTTAACAGTCACGCATGTAAACAGCCGCCATTGTGGTGAAATGGGATTTAAGCCCAGAGCCAGTGCGATAGATTTTCATACTAATACACCTTGTGAGGTAAGTTTAAAATAATTTAATTATATTTATCCTAATAAAGTTTTACGGAATTATATTAGTAATGATGCGCAAGTTATGTATTGCATTTGTCATGCTCACTTGTTAAATTAATCAACCCGTATTGATTTAGTAAAGTGATCAGGTCTTTATAAAAAAACAACACAGTTTTCATTAATCGTTTTTGATTAATTTTTTAACATACATATGTAGCAGATTTGAAATGCATGTCGTGGCCTCAAAAAACTCATTCACACAAAATATCTTTAAAAATACAAATTTAAAAATAATATATCCATCCAGTATCTTATAATCAAAGCTATAAACAAACAATGCTTAAAATCGTTTTCCCTAATAAAGTTAAAGTTATAAAACAGCCTGAGTAATAATTATTATTTCTTTCAAAATAACCAACTTCTCGCAGAGGTTGGAAAAGAAAAGAATTTTTTTTTTCAACTATTGCATCTCCTTTCCCTCATAGCGGACTTTATGAGAGAATAGCGCATTTCACCACAATGGCGGACGATTGAACTCATGTCGCTACTTAAGTAACGTCTTCATCCAGGGCTTTAGGTAATTGGAGAGTCTGCAACTTTATTTTTACCTTAGTCCAGTGGTTCCCAAACTATTTTGCTCGTGGAACGCCCCAATTTGTTGTCAATGATCGAGGAACCCTAATTATTTGTTAATCAACGACTTTTCAAAATTTAATATCTGATATTAAATGAAACAAGCCAACTTAAATGTTAAAGAAGTTGTGATTAAGCGAGTTCCAAGAACAATCAGGGTGTCTGGGGGTCCTCCTCCCAATTTTTTTTTTTTTTTTTTTTTTGGAAATTTGACTGTAAAAAGAGGGTTTTAACTTGTTTTGGTACACCTAATCCGAATTTCGGACATACATTTTTAAGAATTTAATACATAATTTTGGTAGGATTTGCATTTTGATGAACATAATATAAAAAAACACCATTCTTATTTCAAATAAAACTAAATTTGTCACACGGAACCCATAAATTGTTTCGTGGAACCCCAGGGTTCCGCGGAACCCACTTTGGGAACCACTGCCTTAGTCTTTTGCCTTCAATAGCTTTTCTTGAGGGTAGTCACCATGACAATAGCAATATTTTTAGGTCCCTAAATACAGGTTTAACTGTATTTCGAATGTTCACGAAATAAGATCGCCCCCCCAAACCGAGTCTCTGGATCCGCCACCCTGTATTTTTTTCATTATTTAAGTAATACTACGTTGAGAATATTCCATACGTCTGCATATGCCTTCCAAGTAAGCCCCCTTTTCCGGCACCACGTGGTCCTCTTCACACTCGCACTTCTTTTTTCTTCCTTCCTCCAATGAGCACTTGCCTTTAGGACCGCAATCGCATTCTGTAAGTATATAACACACAAATACAAGGGGGTTTTATGACACTTTCAAAATATGAATGTTAATGTGAAAACATATTTATAAAGTTTTTTTTTTCTAATGGCAGGTAATTTAAACAGTTACAGCTGTAACAAAGTTCATTAACCCAGGTAATGCCGAAGCAGTACTTACTTTGCGTTACCCAGTGTAACGAAGCCACGGAGGTGAAGTACTGTTGCCTACGCCACACACACATTCACACAGGCACAGCCCCTTTTTACAGGGAGGCCACATTCATTCATCACACACAAGGACAGAAACTAACATCCATGCCAAACGGGGATTCGAACCCCAGACCTACGGCTTCGCAGTCAGATTGCTCTGACCACTAGGCCAGTACGTCGGCATATTATTTATAAAGTTGTGAAACGGTATTCAGATTTTTTTAAGCACACTTTTTATGCGAAGTTTTTGAATTTTTATGGCTTACCAATAACTTTTCATATTTTTTGCCCCCCCCCCCGATGGCGGAAATACTTGGGAATAATATTCTAATATCATGTTAAGCCGTTTCCCATTTTGCGTTACCCAGCGAGAACCTGTGGACCGACACCACGGAAGCGACTAAAAATGCTCTCAAAGGTGTTAAATCTTAATTTAATGAATGGACTCAACCCGTCTCACACAGAACCAACACGTGACCTACTGAGCTTGCAATAGACGACATTAGTGTTGCTTGTTTGGAAACGTTGATTCTATCCGTGATTGGTTCCGTGATTGGAGGTAAATCCGTACCAATCCGTACTGAACCAATCACGGATGGAATCTACGTTTCCAAACAAGCAAGTGACGTTTTGACTAATGTCGTCTATTTTGGTTACCACAGATACTACACTAGTAGAGTTTGTAGTGAAATATGGTGGTAGTGAGATATGATTTGATGGGGAGAGTTTGTTTACCACCGTCACCTCACTTTTATAGTCCCGAACCAGATATAGGCGGTTAGAGTCCATTGAAGAATACTTAATTTTAATACAAGTATTTATGCTTAATTTTAAATTACTAGTATTTAGTTTTGGGGACTGCGTTAGTGGTACTTTAGTATTAACTTTCCAGAGATTTGTTCATGGGAAGAGCCAAAATACAGTTGTTTTCTTTAGAGCAATTTTAACAACAGAATGCGACATGAAGTTTAAAAGACAACCGCATTTGGAATTGGCTGGAATCATCGTGTGAACTCACAGTCGTCTAAATGACTGATATGAGATACTTGGGAGATGAACAGCAGCCAAAAACTGCTTTGGCTCTCGCACCGTATGTGTTAACCAGAACATTATTTAAAATTTATACACTAAAGATACAAAAAAAAAACTGGTGCATTCCGGGGGCGTATATAAGGGGGTCTGCCCCGCCCCCGAAATATGGACTAAATGTACCAAAACAAGCTAAAACCCGGTTGTTAAGGGTCAAATTTTTTGGGGGGACCCCCAAACCCCCTCTTGTACTTGGAACTCTATTTTTATAATTTTTCTTACATTAAGTTTTTTAAAAGACGCAAATTCTGCCTAAAAATGTATTAAAAAGCTACATTGGACCAATTAAATATGTATGAGGGCTGAGGAATAAATTTGGGCACCTCCCGAAATAAATTTCTATATGCACCACTGCTATATACACTTACACTACTAGAATATCGTCCTGCAATCTTGATTTACCGAATGAAGAATCCCAGGAAGGAAAAATTGGCGACATTTTGTTCTTATGCCTTAGTTACTTTTGGGTCCTTACTTCCGTACTGCAACCAGATTCAAAGTGGAAGCCAGTGGCGTATATATAAATTTATTTCAGGCAGGGTCCAAATATTCTCTAAAAAGTTAGTCAGTCATTATCAGGTCTAAAACTAGATTTTTGCTCCGGGGAAGAGGAACCAAAATTATTTCTCAGCCACTCCCAAACATATAGTATTAATGGATCCCAAATAGCTTTGCAATACAATTTTTAGGTAGAATTTGCATCTTAAGGAACTTAGCATAAGAAAAGTTGTGAATAGTGGAGTTCCAAGCATAAAAGGGGGTCTGGGGGTCCTCACGCAGAAAATTAGTTTTGGTATTCCTAGTCTGAATTTCGGGAGCCCCTTCATATCTTTATATGGACTTCCCTGCCGGATTTATCACGTGAATTTACTCCAGGCATACCTTCAGACATCAGCCCAGCCCATGCTACGTCGTTTTGTGTCGATCTGCGAGCTTTAAAGGGACCTACATAACATTCCAAAGGTGCACTTGTTGTGCTTTTACATACGCCCCTGGTGGAAGCGGTCCCTCGGAACTTCCCGTCTCAAATCACAACAACGTGAAAATCTTTTTCTCGGAAGCTGAATTCGGCTTGAAGTAACAAAAAAGCGTACCTCCACAGATTCTCTCCCTCTCGTTGTAGATGTGAGCTGGATTGTTGCAGCGGCAGGGTTTTCCTGTTGATCGGCCGGTGTAACCGCAGGTGACTTCTAAGGGGTCCCCGCACGTGTATGCACCCTTCAACCCTTCGCAGTCATTCCAAAACTCGCAGCGATCCCCGTACATGTTACCATTTCTGCAAACGCACAGATTCTGTTGGCACCACATGTCGTGCTGGCAGCCGCATGCCTCTGTAAAAAAATAATCCTCCGCAATCTCATCTGAGATACTGTCTGTCTACCACAAGTTGAACTCCCGCATAGTTGTCTATGGTTGTGGCGGTTGCTATAGAAACAAGACCGGTTCATTTTAAACAGGGATGAACAAACAGTATTACGATTTAGCGGGGATTAAAGCCGACGGAGGATTATTGGCAGAATTTTTGTCAACACAAGCACGTCTTCTCCTCGGAATTCATGCAGTTGCACGCATATGTTAGAGGCTGGGATTAGTGAACTGTTACAATAAGGCTGGGCGCACACGAGTGACTAAAGTCACGGCAACCAGGATTACTTGTATAAAAAATATCACTAGAAAACAATGGATCTCTATGAAGAAATTCTTGGCAATCGCGGCCAAGTGTCACGTCGCCTAGTGTGCGCACTCTACCAATACTTGAACTTGTTTCAATAGCCAAGGCAACAATTTTGTCTTTGTCACCGTGACAAAAGTCGCTCGTGCGCGATCAGCCTAATAAACTAGAGGACTAGTACTTCAATGCAACAAATTTCCCCGTTGAAAATGAGGAGAGTCCTGTTGCTTTGGCAACAGAAATGTAAACGAGAGCTCAACTTGTGATAGACAGACAGTAAAGAACTCTTAAAACCAGTTTCAAAATCCCTTATATTTCATAGATAGCGTTAAAAATCATGCGTATATATAATAAATTCTGATAAAAATACTTAAATTTAATAAGAGATGGCACACGAAACCCTAAATTAGTCACCAGTTTAAAAGTACAGTAAACTCCCGTTAGTACGCCGTTCAAGGGGATTTGGGAAAACGTTGTAATAAGCGGTACGACGCTATATGCGGAATTCCATAAAACACCGTTTCGGCGATATACCTAATACCCGTAATACCTAATCTTACCTAGACACCTTTTTAAGCGGGATTTGATCACTAAAACTAAAATAGAAACGAAAGAACAATGTCTAAAAACAGAACAAACATTCTTACCTTTACAACCTTTATTGGTATACTATTTAAATATAACACTTGAAAATCATGACAAAACAAATAAAATGGTGTCTCTCTTATTTCATTTTGTGAGACTAAAAAGTTATTCCCCCCAAAAAACTCCATTTTTTTTCCTGAATCTATCCAGCCACACAACCCGCAGTTCCACTAAAGTCTGTTACATTCAAACTTTTAGCAATTTCTCGTTGTTCTACTCGCGTTTTCAACGGTTTCTGTAGCTCATACATTATTTGAAAGGAACTCGACGACGCAATAACCGGGATTTTTCTTCGGGGGACCGGAGAAAAGCGTCGAAATATGCGGGAAGTCGTTATAAGCGGGGGCGCTATAAGCGGATAGTTTTTAATGATAAAAGGCCTATTGGTACCAGGGACCGGAGAAAAACGTCGTAATATGCGGGACGTCGCACTAAGCGGGGGCGTACTAACGAGAGTTTACGTAGTTATAATAAACGTAAAATTAGTAATAAAGTAGTTAAATAATACGTAGTTATATAAATATATTATTTGAAAGGGAATCACTCAGAAAGTCAAAATTTGCTGTATTAAAGATCGTTCTGAATATAATTTGTTAGAGCAAGCGTATCTCTAATAAAGATAAACAAATTTTTTTCTACAAAGCCAGCGGTTGTCTGTTGCTTACGTTTTAAAGCGCACCATGCAGGGGCGTCATTTCAGTTTTTGGTTGGGGGGGGGCCAAGGATTTTTTTTTTTAAGTGGGGCTGAGCCACGCCGTAACCAGACTTGTTTTTTTTTGGGGGGGGTGACTTAACACCATAAGTTCTAAGTAAAAATGGGGGATCTGGGGTCACCCCCAGAAAATTTTTTAAAATTTGCTTCATTTTTACAACGTTTAAGTTACATCCGCAAGAGAACAGTCCCTTGTAAACCACATAATTTCTAGAGAAAAAAGTTACAAATAAACGTCTAAGTTTCAAGAGGAGCCGGTGGTCCTCCCTCAGAATTTTTTTTGAAAATTTCCCTTTAAACTAGGGTTTTATCTAGCACCCAGAGGGACCCGCTTGTTGTGAGTGGCAGAATTTTCAAGGAAAATATACTGTATAACATAATATATATGTTTAGAAATTTTAAAGGGGGTCTGGGGGTTCTCCCCCAGAAAATTTTTTGAAATTTGCCTCTTAAAGTAGTGTTTCAGCTCATTTTGAGGTCCTTTGGGTTACATTCAAGAACAACAGTTCAACAAAGAACAGTTCCTTGTAAATCATAGAATTTTCTAGGGGGAAAATGTTATAAATAAGCGTCACATTTTCAAGGGGGGGCGGAGACTTACTGGGGCCTCCCCCAGTAAAAATTTTTGAAAATTTCCCTTTAAACCAGACTCTTAGGGGCTTCAAACTCTTTGGTTCCCAAAGGGAACTGCTTCTTGTAAGCGGCAGAATTTTCAAGGGAGACAAATTGTATAACAGACATCAAAGGTCAGGAGGGGGGTTGGGGGTTCTCCCCCAGAAAATTTTGAAATTTGACCCTCAAAAGTAGTGCTTTAACTGCTTTTGGGATGTTTTGAGTTAAATCTGTTGCTCCTACTTGTGGAAGTTACAAAATTTTCAAGGGGGGGCAATTGCCCCCCCCCCTAAATGACGCCCATGAAACGCACATTATATAACGAAGCATTGGCAACTTGGCGGGGAATTAAACGTTTTGTTTCTTTAGAAACGAAAAAAACTTTCACGTTTTTTCTCTCACGCGTTTTTGAAGTTGCATCATAACTAGACTTACTGATACAGGTCCCGTTAGGTGCCTGGCCATAGCCGTATTCACAAGTGCAGATTTTTTTATTCTTGACGAAAGTGCATCCTACAGTGTGGGCCCCGCAGTCGCATGCTGAAATACAAAGGGAAAAGCTTATTAATTTATCTTTCAAAAAAAATTATAAATGCGCCATTTAGTAGAACATAGATTGCAAGGGTTTTGTAGTTCTTTAAGTCAAAAATTCAATGTTGTACAAACAACAAATAAGAATAAATGAAAATAACAATTTATATTAATTTTCCCTAAAAACATATTTTTTTCTCTCCATAATTAAATTTTTAACAACTCTCATAGTTTTTCGTTGCATTTACATTTTGAAAAAATATTACTAAACCTTACGTTTTCCAACAGCTGCATACATCTTTCCAAGTTTGTTATTTTGGCAAGTCCCATTCTCTGTATTGCAGTCGATGTCTGCAATTGAAACAGCACAAAGTGAACACATCTTAATTTAAGGTTACGAAAATAAATGCTATTGATCAAATATGAGGTCATTTGCAAATTACAGCAGACAATTTTAAAGTATTTTATATCCATCCATCCCATTTCATAAGCAGTCCCATTTCAGTAACCTCCATGACCTCCCTTAAAATTGAGTCTCAGAGGGTCATCATTTAGGGAACAATTCCCGGTTATTTGTAAAGGATATGATATTCCTGAAGGACGTGCAGGATGATAATATGATGATTAGATGATATTAAGTGAACTCCTAAATCTTCAATTTGGGCAGATTTTAGCTTTAGCAGATTCTTGGAACCTTTATTGGTGGGAGGTAACTATATTTGATGGAGCTCTCCTATGTTTTTGTTTCGATTTATGTCTCGGGACTCTCAAAATTACATTACAAGATTTGTGTCCATTATTCCCCAAAACTCAAATTATCCTTAATTTTCGGACGCGAGTGTATATCATGATACCATACGGGCATATCATGTTATGCCCGTAGTTTAAAAGTGAGAAGAATTTTGAAAGTTATGGATACACAAATGTTGTAGAAGAGATGTAATTAAAACTGTAAAATAATGTCGTAATGGAGTCCTTTACCATTACCAGATTTAAAACGTAAACAATTAAACTTTTATTTATAGAGTGTCAAAGTGTGTGATCAAATCCAACAACAACAACCAAATAGCCCGAAAGGGAAAAATAGAAAGTTTAATACAAATAAAGTTAAAGATTGTTAACAAACTGAGTCATTAAAGAGCTATTTTGGAGATTTTTTTGAGCATAAAAAGTCAATTTGCCATTTTTTGGACATATTCCCTTTTTGAACTGACAATTCAGTTTATATAACTTTGCTTATACTACTTTAACTTTTTTAAGGGTGGATAGCCACATGGTCAGTAAAAGTTGTTTCACGCAAATTACATGTTCAAGAGAAATTCGGCCCTGTTATTACATCTTGACGTAATTACGTAAAAATGTTTTCGATGAGAATAAATGGAATCTCCAGGTTTCCTTGAACCTATAGCACGAATCGAGGTGTATTTACCTACAGTCCCTTATACAGAGGCTGCAGAGACTGGATACCAGTGGCGTATATCAGGGGGGGGGGGGCGATGGGGCCCTGCCCCCCCCCGAAATTTGGACTAGGTGCACCAAAACAAGTTAAAACCCTGTATTTAAGGGTCAAATTTCAAAAAATTTCTGGGGAAGGACCCCCAGATCCTCTTTTGTACTTAGAACTCTACTTTAATAACTTTTTAAATATTAAGTTCATAAAAATGTACATCCAAAATTCGGGGTTAGTGTACCAAAACTAGTTAAAAACCTGATTTTTTTTAGTCAAACTTCCAAAAATTTTCTGGGGGAGGACCCCCAGACCCCCCTTTGGTAATTGTATTTTTATTACTAACAACTATTCCTATATTAAGTGTTTAGGACCTAAATTATCACCTAAAAAGCTACATTGAACCTATTAAATATGTGGGGGAGGGTCTGGGGAGTAATTTTGGGCCCCTCCCGAAATAAATTCCTATATACGCCACTGCTAGGTGTACTAAAAAGAGTTAAAACCGTGTTTTTTAGGGTCAAATTTCCAAAATTTTCCTGGGGGAGGACCCCCAGACCCTCCCCTTTTGTGCTTGGAACTCAATTATTCACAATTTTTCAATATTCACTTCATCAAGATACAAATCATATCTGGAAAATATTGAAAAACTACAATGAATCTATTAAATATGCATGGGGGAGGGATTAGGAATATTTTTAGGGCCTCCCCTCCCGGTGGGAAATTCTAGCTTTCGGCTTTTAAAAAGTTTAATTTTTTTGAGGATGTTTTGGGCCCCTCCCGAAATAAAATTATATATACGCCACTGCTGGATACAACGAACGATTCATCGCCATTTTAATACTTGAAGGGATCGCCATAGAGTGTAATGCTTATTCTTCCACTTCAAACTATTTTTATTGCTACAAAATCACATAGAAAACTATTTAAAAATTTCAATAGTTCATGCAGAACACAAAATGATATTTTTTTAATTGTAATTATATACTCTGTGATTTATCTTATGAAATGCATTTAAAACAGCAGATTGAATGTTGGTTTGCCACAGGTAAATTTTATTGTCATTTGGCACACTATCGCTCTTTTCAAGGAGAAATGTGAATGAAAATGAAACGAAATGAATATGATTATGGACTAGTTGCCATATGCCATGAAACTAGCTTCAACTCAAATTCTAGATGTATAACTTCGTTTTCAATTTCGTATGCAAATAGGTGGCTGGTCTCCAACGGCGGAAGCCAATAATGTCACCAACAGTTCAACAACAAAATATTTAGTTTTTCAAATTTAAATCGCAGAATTTATGAGAGAAAGTAAGTCAAGAAACCGTTTAAGACCTCTCTGTTATTATTTCAGCAGATATTTTACGAAACATTTAACAGCAATCTACAAGATGTTTAAAAGATGCTACAAGTTGTTATAAAGTATAAGAAAATTGTTACTCAAATGGTGAAAAGATTCTCATGATGCGTCATTATTTCTTTGCTCTGTACATAAAAAGTATCTACATTTACTCAGGCATAATCATCCGCCCTAAAACGCAAAATGTGAATAATTACTCCTTACCTTTTTCTGGAATCAAGGCTTCTCTCTTCACATGAACGCCTCCTGGTTTCTCTACCGGCAACACTCCATCACTGGATTCAACCCCCTGGCACCCTGCAGCACACAACGTAGCTATCAATACGCCAAACGCCAGCATTTCGTGTTCGCTTAACCCAAATAATGCGACTTCAATGAAGCTTAACCCAAATAATGCGACTTCAATGAAGAAAGGGCTTCAGTGTGTACCATGCACTGGTGTCAACAAAACTGATAATATTCGCTATCTATCAGGTATTGAAAGGGTTATCGTTTCATTACGCTAATAAAAATAAAACGTTCATTTTATCAGATATTGAAGATTGAAAAGGCGTTTAGTCCAGTAAATCTACTGAAAAAAAAAGGATCAAACCGGTAACAAATTTATGCATTTAGTTTTTCAACGGTTTTCACTTGGGAAGGACCTCAATAATAACATACTAAAAATAAATAAAATAATAAATTTAAAAAATCTCACGTAATTTATGGACGTCCCTTAATATTTAAGAATCTGAAAGTTTTCCTAAATTTGGATAGAAAAAGAAACTCTATAAGAACACATTTTCTATGTGTATAATTTTTTAACTAACTTTTACAGCACTATCTTTTTCTCACACAACACCCCAATCGCATTACAATCAAAACTCTTTTGGTTTGATGTGTTCATTATCGTGTTTACTTATAGAGCATTTTCAATCACATGACTCGGACCTAACAACGGCCTTAGCAACAGAAGGTGTTACAGTTTTTTGCCCTACAGAGGTCAACAGTTACAGAAAATGACTAGCCGTGGAATTCTTCTATTGGAGCATTTGCAATCACGTGATCCCATACCTTAAAACCGCCTTAGCAACAGATAAACAACGGCCTTAGCAACAGTTAAAAGCCCTACAGAAGATACACAGTTAAAAGAAAATAAGCGGTTGTGACGTCACCTGAAAACACTCTATAGCGTTGAAAAAGTGCTTCGCGCATTTTTTAGTGCAGTAATTTAGTTTAGCCGAAGCATCGTTCTAAAAAGTATTCATTTTCAAATTCACTTACTTTCCTTTGATTCAATCTCTCGTCGTGCATGTTTCTTTTATTCTTCCTACATCTTCTCACATTGATTATTTTTTTTTCTTAATTAATTCTCCTTCCCCCCTTTAATATCTATAAAAATCTTTTTTGATACTATATTAAGATATCTACCTTTATTTCGCAAGCAAATGTTTTTAGAAATATATAAATTTATAATTATATAAATTATATAAATTTATACATATTCTCTATGATTCTCTCTATTTTTTCCCTTTTTTTATTTTCTTATACAGATTATTTCCCTATGATTCTACATTCAATAATATACATCCCCCCTTTTTTTTTCGACCACTTTATATCGCATTCTTTTTATCATCCCTACTATCTTTCTCTCTGTAAGAAAAATTGTCTTCTTCATTCTCTCTATGTTGCTCTGAAATTTTCTTCTGCACTTTTTTCCTTATTGTTGTGTCTTCTTCTATCTCTGTATCCCTGCCTCTCCAACTATATTACATAAATGTATAGGTATCTAAAACGCATTCAAATAGGAGGCCGTTCAAATATTACGTAAGCACTGATCGGAGGAAGGGGGTTTGCTCTTTGCTTATTTTTCCTGACAAGGGGGGAGGGGTATGAGTGATGCTTGCGTAAGATGTTAAAAACACTGCATTTTCGAAAATCGTTTGTTTCTTGCATAAATAATTTTAAAATTCAACCAAATAATAAATTTTATTTAAAAAATTTTATTTTGTAAAAAAAATAATAAATTACGTAATTATGAGGGGGTGGGTTTGCAGTTTGCTTATCTTTGCTGACAAGGGGAGGGTGATAAAAAATATTTATTAACGTAATATTTGAACGGCCCCTACCAAAATTTAATACCAAGTTGTCGCCATCATATTAAAATGAAAATGGTTTTTTAGCCACCACTTTAAAAATGCTAATTTAATTATTTATATATTTCATTGTGAAACGCAAGTGTTAGTACTAGTAGTTCAATCCAGGATTTCTGTATTTAGTAAAGTATGCAGCTTATTTTATGCGTACTACGATTTGTATGAAAAAGATTTGAGGTTTCAAATATCGTGCAGTTGGTTAGGTAGACTGACTATCATTATGTGTGGGGAGAGGGAGGTTACTTGAGACACTTTTTAGTTTAATTTTTAAACAATACAGCAAAAAGAAATATTGTGTTTAAAAGTTTGATATTTTTCCTCTAAAATTAAGTTGCAACTATTTTTATGTGTACCATTTTTCTATTTCTAAAAACTATTTACTTTTCCTTTTCACTGTGGCTCAAGTATTCCCATGAGGAGGACACATGAGCCATCATGGAGGGTTGCTTTAACAACTCAAAATAAGCCTACTAAAACTAAATTTCTAAAGGTTTTTTTTCCAAAGATAACATTGAAAAATATTAAATTGATATTTTAACACCATATTAAATTAAAAATATTGCATTATTGGTCAATCATGTATGATACTATTTAAACTTTGAAATGATTTCCAATAGAGAAGTAAAATATATTTTAAAAAGTTCAATGACAGTTAAGGAGCCTTTCATAATAAAGTAAGATAAATTTTTATTTGCTTATAATTTTTACCTCAAGTTATGCTATGATGGCTCAAGTATCCCCCACTAGCGGCTCAAGTATCTCCACCAGCACCATTTTTGTTTAAAGGGCTTCTACTAATAATGCATGCATTTTTTATGAACTTAGATTCAAAATAAACCTGATATTATAACAATTAATTCTATCTATGTTATTCCAGCTTAATACAAAATTTTGATTACAAAAAAATGTTAAAAACACATATTTAAATATTTATTTCAGATGGGTAAAAAGCAACTATTGGACACTGTACCAATACTTGTCAAAATGGTACAGAGGTATGAGATTTTTATCACAAGTGCAAATGTTCATATGTCACCAGTTTTAGAACGAAAAATTATTATACAAGAGATGGCTCAAATATGAGGGCCTACCGAGGCTTGACCGCGACCGGGGCAAGAGCAGCTTACGCTGCTGGTACCCCGTTACCGACGTGTACTCTCTCTCATATACTGAAGAATATCCCGCTCTCCCCCTTATAATGACAAATACAAATAAAATTGTAGGGTCTCCCTTTTATTTAAATATTAAGTTAAATAAATTAAATTTTAATTAATTTTATTTTGTCTTTTATAATAGTGATTTTACTCAGGGGAGAGGGTAACTAGACTTTAGTTTCAGTAGGGGATTGGCTTAAAAGTATTTCATCTTATGCGCAATAAGTTTCAGTGTTGTATTTAAACTTGGTACACCACTTAATTAAACATTTTGGTGTGCAATTTTTGAAAATTAAAAGGCGAAAAGACAACCAATAAAGTTAAAATTATTCAGAACATTTAATTTAAAAACAAAGTTCTCTTAATAATAGAAAGTTGAAGTTATCAACGGAAATCTACGATTTTGAACCAAAGACGTTCTTTTTGAATCTTTGATCTTTCAAAAGAAAATATGAAAAAGCAGTTATTTTTCTTAACTAAAGAAAGAAACGCCAAAATGAAATTATGTACATTTATTTGGTTCTAGTCTTAGGGGGGCAAATACATACAAAAATCCGCAATCAAGACATCAAAAATACATCAAGTCAAAAATCGCATTATTTACAAGTACGTATTGAAAAACATTCACGAAAAAACAGAAGAAGATCAGAAAGGGTTGTGACATTATTCATGGCCTTATTCACTGCTACCTGAAGTGACCAGCGCTCAAAAAGTATTCAACCAATCAGAGTCAGCGAAAAGCCCATCTTCTTTCTTTAGCAGCTAGTTAACCGCTGGTCAAGTAGCAGTGATTAAGACCGTTAAGCGGTTCAGAATGACAATGATCTAATCGAAGCTCCTCGTTGGAACACGTGACGTCATTGTCAAGAAACTTTGTAATCGAGTATAAGTTCAGAGGACTTAGGTCACCGTCATTCTAAACACCCCCCCCCCCAACAAAACAGTTAAAGTACTTTAAAAAAGAAATAAATGTATTGTAGATACGGATATTGGACATCTTATAAACGGCTTTGTTTAAACTCATTTCGGGGTAGTATCGTTATATTCCGAGTATTAATAAAAATGATAAAGAGTTTATAAGGGATACGACTAAGCAATTTCTTTTATTAGTCAGAAATTATACTAATGGGCCCGCTAGTGAAATATTTCACAAAAAGTTTTTTTTTAAAGTTGTATACAGTTCGGGGAATGCCCAATATATTAGGACAGCAGATACATATTGTTTTTACCGATGTCATATTGTCTATTGGGCATTGCCTCAAACGGTTTAGAACAATTTGAGGTTTATTGGTTTATACGGTAATTTTGTTAATATTTGGAGTGTTGAATTCAATTTCTTCTTCCTCTTACAATATTGTAAAAGTTGAAAAAACTTCTAAGGTTCAAACTTTTTTTCACACTCATAAAAATTTAGTAGATTATTTTTTCTACATTTTTTTTTTAAATATTAGAATAAGTCAAATTCAGGTAATTTTAAATTCTTTTTTTTAGGGGTCAACTTTGTGGAATAGGTTGAAAATATTATAAGAAGGGATATTATTACTTGAAGGAATTTAAGGTTACTTAATTCTTCTTGTGGAAATATAATATTAACTTTCATTTCACACATAAAAATATAGAGTAGGTTATTTTCAACTCACTTTCAATATAAAATTAATAATTGTGAATAAATCAGAATACACAGGTCAAATAAAACAATTTACAAGCATAAAATGGATAATTTTTTGTTCGAAAATCCATATCTAGTGTTTTACTTAAGAACTTCACTGCAAACCTTGGACACTGAAAAACATACAAAAGAGTCATAAAAAAACTATCACCAAACTTCTACCAACTTGGCATCACGTCACAAAACACCTTAATACTATAATTTCTCAGTACCATTTATAGGGATGTTGTAGATTTCCTGTTCCGCAATATAAACCTGTGAAGAACTTCGTGGATTCCGAAAACTTTCCATTCATTCTTAAAAATAAGTTCTATGATTAGGAAGTAGATCTCACAACAACCGTATCATTCGGAATCAGACGATGCATCAGATATCTGTACTATCCCCAGTACTGACTTCGGTTCAAATGTTTTTAATGCTTGAATACATTTCACATTTGATGAGTCTCTTTGAAAGTTTGTCTAGTTAACCTGCTACTCGAGGTTGCCAGTCATTGGATACCCAGTCACTATAGGTACCAGCGACTTGCACTGAAATATCTACTTGATATCTCGACAAACTAGTAATTCCACTCCTTGATACATTACAATGGACTCTAACCGCCTATCTGGTTCGAGACTTCACGGAACCAACACGTGACCTACAACTGAGCTTGCAATGGACTCTAACCGTCTGACGTCACACGGAACCAACACGTGACCTACTGAGCTTGCGATTGGTTACCACAGATACTACACTAGTAGATCTACTAGTGTAGTATCTGTGGTAACCAATTGCAAGCTCAGTTGTAGGTCACGTGTTGGTTCCGTGAAGTCTCGAACCAGATAGGCGGTTAGAGTCCATTGGTTACCACAGATACTACACTAGTAGATCTACTAATGTAGTATAGAGCATTCGCACATGACGTCACAGGCTTGTGAAGTCAGAGGCTTGGATGACAGACAGTATGATGAAAACTATAGGATGCACATCGTTTATTTGTTTACTTTTGATGTGAATTTTGAAAAATAAGGATGTTTTATGTTTTTCTCCAAAGTTTACTTTAAAGTAACCTTTATTTACTCTAAAATGGTATCTCTGCATATTATGTCATTCAATAATACTACATTTTATATTTAGCAGTGTTCTAATTGCTGAAACCATTTCTGCCAATGTTCTTATTGCAAGTACCATTCGCAATGCTACTAACATATTTTAAAATTCTTAATTATTTATTAATTATTCAATATTTAGTTTCAGTAGCATATTATAAATATTTTACAGATGTATCGGACTCGCATATTGTTCTAACAAATGTAAACAAAAACATGTCACCTCGTAATAAGTATTTTTCTAAATTTAGCTTACCACTAAAACGCAAAAACTTATGCACTTACCTTCAATAACTATTATTCTTTCGTTCCGGTCTTTAACCGAGCCTAAAGAATCTTTTTAAATGAACTTTATTTATAAAAACTAAATGCAGCGCGTATTCTCTATGGGAGCCTAATGTTAAAGAAAAGTTGTCTATCCTCCAAGCCAGCTTGATCACGTGATCGGAGACACGTGATTGAAAATGCTCTATCTGTGGTAACCAATTGCAAGTTCAGTAGGTCACGTGTGACGTCAGGCGGTTAGAGTCCATTCAAAACTTGTATGTACACATACACGAGAGTGATTCAGAAAGGAATTTAAGTTTTGCTATTTTGCTACTATTAAAACATCAAAATACGCTTTTTTGTTGTATCTAACAGGTAAAACTTTTCTACATTTTTAAACGTAGCCACCTTGTACTTTTAATGTTTGTCACACGTTTAGAAGAGAGAGAGAGGGGGTGATATAAGTGACTCAATGTGATAGGTAATTAAAATTTGTCGATTGAATGACATTATTCTCAAAAAATATGTTCCTCTACTAGTGCAAGTGAAAAATTATTTCCTTTCAGTGCTAGTTCCAAGTTTCTAGGTATTATAATTTCCTAGAAATAGGTAAATCTGAGCTTGTAAGTTGCGTTTCATAAAAGGGGTTTAAAATTAGGGGTTTGATGCAAAAAAATTCAACAGTGTGAGATCACAATGCAGAGGGTGTCACAGAAATGCATAATTTTGTGACTTAATCCTCTCGTCATCAATGAGTGTAACTGTAAAATATCTGAAAATTGTGACTTAATTTTTCAATGGCTCACTTACCCTAGTTAATAAAACTGATATTGCTTGAAAATGAAACGATGTAAAACCGACAATATTATATCGGTAATACACTTTCCAAATCACCCTCGTATTAAACTATATCGGTTCTGTCAATGACTTTCCTTGCTTCCGTTGGGTGAAATCCCTTCAAAAGTTTTCCAAAAGGGACAATCTGTGAGCTAGTTTTTCCATCCGACCGGTATCGCGCAAAATCAACGTCACATCATCCACTTGTAACATCCTTGAGAACATAGCCAGAGCACTTAACACTTTCAGGCCTAGACCGTCCGCTACTCCCTTCAAATCCAATAGAAAATTTGGAGCGGTTAGGACTCAAGATCTGTGATGACGTCTGGAAGCTGAATTATAATAATCCGAGATCAACTATAAATCCAACGAAAAAGGTTTTTGTGCAGAATTCATCATGTGCTATAACTTTTTCATTGAATTTAAAACTGTAGAGTGATCATAGTTAAACTGAAACTTCAACCAAAATTTTTCGGAAAGGACCTTTAAGGATAGGGAAACGAATGGCGTCAGGAAAATCACACATACACAGTTCTAATACTATCGATAGACAGTGGTAAAATTATAGTTCATGAAATGGCCAATTCATCGTCAATATATCTCCAATATGGAGAGTGATTTCTTTTATTTTAGAAGAAAAACTGTCACATTTCAGTTTCTGGAAAAGGAAAGAATTAAATTTCAAAACTCGTGGCTCTCCCATTTCGTGTCAATTTCACTATTGAGATAAAAAAGATTTCATCACATGTCATAAAAGCGCAAACTATTGATCATTTTATGAACTACAGTTTACTTCACAAAGCCCATACCTACTTCATAAATCATAAAGAGTTTATTGATAGTGCAGTACAACTACGCAGTTTGTGTACCACTGGTATAAACCCATCGTTTTCCCTCCAACAAAGTCCCCATTTGAAATTTCAGCACATTCAAGCCCTTCGGTTCTTGTCACAGTTTTTACAGAGTAAATACGATCACCCTGCAAACGGGAATTATTCAGAGCTTCCAGTAGCCTCATTTCATTGACTCAGTCCCCCGGCCTTGTGTCCACAGAGTGTCACCACTTGAAGAGCCGGCATCACCTCTGCTGGGAGGGCCGAGACACGTGGCAGACGCAGCAGGAAGGGATGAAGAAGTTCTCGACCGACGTCCCTTGGCCGTCGGCGTCTAACGCGAGCAGCTTCTTCTTGATGAACTTCTGCTTACACTGGCTGACGTAGCCGAAAGGAAGAGAGATCTCGCGGCTGCACGGCTGCCCAGGGGACCTGGAATGGGGTGACATTGTGATAAGTTTCATGGAAAAGCAGATTTTAAACATACAAAATTCAAATTATACTCGACAGCAACGTTTCCTGAACCCAGTACGTCACTACGCGGAAAGTGAGACTGATGGTTCAACACAAAGCCTGTCGGGTTGCTAAGAGGAGTTTCGGTACGCAAATCGTGATAAAAAGACGCTATATACAGGGTGTTTCAAAAGTCCGTTTCACGGCTTTTATTTGGAACCAACGTCTCCTAGGGTCCTGAGAGTAAGGTCTACCCCTAGTTAAGTGACCCTGGAGAATCCATTGAGAGGACTTACAGCGCCCCTAGCGGCGAAATAAAAAAGTTAAAAAAATTATTTAAGGAACTAAAGGAGATAGAGCAAACACCTCAATAAGAGTATTGTTGCCACTGTTATAAGTAACTCACTAAAAAAAATTTCATGAAAATATTGTGAATATTCACGAAGATATTAGCATGTGAAAATAGACGGTTTTTAGAACCCTAAAGAGCAAAAGTTCGCATATTTGCAAGTTTTTCAGAGTTTTTATGTAGTTTTGTATCTTTTTAGTTAGATGAAGTAAAAGTTTAATCAAAATATTTAAAAAACTTGCACATTTGCGAACTTTTCCTTTTTTGGGTTCAAAAACCGGCTATTTTCACATGCTAATATCTCCGTGAATATTCACAATATTTTGATGATTTTTTTTTCAGGGAGTTACTTATAACAGTGGCAACAATACCCTTACTGAGGTGTTTGCTCTATCTCCTTTAGTTTCTATAATAATTTTTTTAACTTTTTTATTTCGCCGCCAGGGGCGCTGTAAGTCCACTCAATGGATACTCCAGGGTCACTTACCTAGGGGTAGACCTTACTTCTAGGACCCTAGAAGACGTTGGTGCCAAATAAAAGCCGTGAAACGGACTTTTAAAACACCCAGTATACAAGAGTTTAACAAAATAATCATATTTTTAAATTGACGTTTACTCAAAACTCAGACACCGCGATGGAAACTACTTTGTTTGTTAGTGACTTCATCGGGTCAACCAACGTTGCTGTATAGTACAATTGTTGAAAAGGGGTCCCAAATAGCAATGTAAGATTTTCTTAAACCTTGTTGTAACTTTACGTCGTAACCCATTTAAGGTTTTTGTAATGTTGTCGTTTACCTCTATACTCTGTGTCGTTGACAACCTGTAACATTGTGACAAGACCAAAACCACAGAAAAAAAAACTAACAGAGGGGAAATCACATGGTAAAGGGCAGAACAGCAAATCTCTGTGATTGACAATTGACAGAGGAGTAGGCAGTACAGTTTGGTGGACACAGCTGTGAATGGCTGGGACGTATTTATTAAATTCATCACTTTCGGAGGAGCATTAGAGGATTAAGATTCCTTCTCTCCGCTTACCAGCTTTTTTGAATTTCTGAAAACCTATCTCGTTTTTTAATTAATAAAATAAATAGTTCCTCTTTTTCTTTAAAAAATTTATTGCTAAAACTAAAGTTTTACAAAAAATGGATGTTTTAATTCAATTTTCTCATGTTTTTTTTTAATTTTACAATAATACAGTATTTGTTGGACCATCGCAGACCCTATGTTATGTTATGCAAACTTTACCCAAGTAATATCTGGTGATTTTACTTACCATTTAAAAATTTAAAAGTATTATTACTTAAATAGCATTCTAAATGTGTTATGCGTTGTATTCTGAGCCTCGCAAATTTTAAATAAACCACTGAGCTGTATAGATTCAGTGGTCCACAAAGTTAAAGATCCCCAGTAACTCTTCCGCAGTATGCCGGGTACGGCAACAGAAACAGTGAATAACCCGTTGTTTAGTTTCGCATCTCTCGAATATACGAGAAATAAATTTTATTGGCTATTTTTCGGGACCACTTCCGAGGGTCTCAAAAATATTTTCGAATTGCACAGTACACGATTCCCATCTGAACTTAAGGGCCAATCAGAACTTTTGCATAACGATTAACAATTCCATATTCGGATCGAAACCAGTACAATTCGTAAATAAGCGAATCTTCTCAAGGACAATCCATTGGGAACCACTGTTTGAGGATGGTATTAATATAAAGTGTTCAGCCAGCCACATTTAAGTTAATTAGGTTTCATTTGTATGGCGAATTATTTCAGATGCATCTTCGTAAATCAGAGACAGTGTCCTCCAGAACAATAGCTACAACAATACGACACATCAATAGCATCATCTACAACATCATTTAACAATAATAACATCAATAGATGCTAAATCTTGTGAATTATTACAGATGCACTAAGTAAATCAGAAACAGTATTCTCCATAATTATTTAAAACTTCCACCGCTTATCCTATACAATGACTAAATTACAACAAGAATTCAGAGCACAGACCAAATAGAAAGAAACCTTAAGTTAAGAAACCTTAAATCTATTACCCCCTACTTCTACCACCCTGACCAATGGAATCACCTGGCCATCTAGAAACTTTTGCAAATTCTTTGAAATTTCTCACCTCAACTTCCAAAATCAACGTTCTATAAAGCAAGAATATCGGCCGACAAAAGCAGCATCAAACACCTACACATTCCTGAATCCTCCAGAAATCTCCTAAATGTTATATAGCTCTTCAATATTAACATACACTACATAACATAACTACATAAATAGCAATATGGATTTTACGTTCAAGAAATCCTCTCCAGATAGAGAGCTCTATTTTCTCCATTCACGATGACTTTTCCTTGATATAAAAATACCTGATACTTTTTATTGAAAGAGAATCGCCCGAAGTAATCCGCTTCAATTTTCAATTAATCACAATTACTACAACAAAAGAAATATCCAAAACAATGCGGTTGAATCTACCTAATCAATTAATGTTCCGGCCTTTGAACGGGATCAACAAGGTCAGCACGAAACGGGAATTAGTAGTGTCCTGGAGGTAAGTTATTGATCGAGTTTAATTAGCATTTGGTGAAATTGAAATAAAAATAAGTTAAGGGTTTTTTTTGGTATTAAAAAAAAAGTTTGCAAGTGTTTGTGTAGTGGAAAAATACAGGTGACCATGCACGTTTATCTGGTAAGGTCATCCGGTAAGTTCCGCTAGGTTTTGAAAACGTGCGTGTTTGAACAGACCCTCTATATAAATGGCCTCACACAATGTGAATTTCCAATGTCAAGTCTATGGAGCATCATGAAACCTTACTATAGAGGGTTAAAATCCGATGGGAATCAAAAGATTTTTTGGGGAACGTTTATATAACCCTTGAAGTGATAGATAGATAACGCGAGGAGTTAAGAAAGTAAGTTCTTAGGACCATATTCAGAAACTCAAACACGTAAAAGAAACGAGATTTTGATTAAACTCTTTTAAGGGACTGATACTGGAATAAAAAAAAATCAGACAGTCGGCCTATCTATTGTCTCAGGGTGGTACCGTATGTTTACAGTGGATTCCCTCACATGTTGGGGTTTAAGGGAACGAAGTTGCTGGCCTGCATGCTGGGAAGGGTATAGTGAACTCCCCATCCACTGCCTCTTCCATCGAACTACGAACTTCTGAGATCCACTCCCTGTTTTTAAATAAAATAAACACCATTTGGAAGACTCCACCCCAAATTACATGGTATGCCACTGAGTGCCCAGTACTGTACTTGCAGGACGGACACCGGTCCCAGACAAGCACAGACCCCTCTGTCCAGACTTAGGACTGGACATATAAAAAGTTTACATTTCAACGGAAATGAAAAAACGTATGCTGTCTGCCGCTGTTCGGCCATCGCCTCTGTCTCTCATATCTTGGATTGTATTGGTGCCTCCGTGAGTATACTATTGAATTCAATTTCAGTACAGTAATCAAATTTCGGAAGCTACGATGAAAGGCGTAACTACTCTTGAAGAGTCAGGAATGATTAAGTGCATTCCTTGTATTGCTCATCTCACCATAAAAATGTATAACAATTTTGAATTTTTTTTGTTGCAAAAAAATATAGCAATTTTGAAAACTAGTTTATTTGGTCAGTTTTCCTTACCTGAGGAGCCACAATTAATTCAGGAAAATCAAAGCAAAAATTTGGAAATTTCAAAGGCCATTTAATTGATCATCTGAAATCCAGTGTTCACAAATGATGCAGTGATTTCAGCAGAGCATTAAAAATTAAGGATAAGAAAATGAATAAAGAGCATGAAAAGATTGGGCGCAGGGTATAGGCAGGACTGCCTACACAGCTATCAAAAAAGGTAAAAGGGTGGCAAGTTTTTCGAGAGACTCTTATGCTTAAATCAATTAAATGATGCAGATATTGGTGAACTCAACCATTTAAGGGAATTTTAAGATAGAACTTTTGAACATATTTTTAAAACCGACGATAATTTAGAATTTTGTAGGTCTTTATCACTTTTTAAAATTTTGGGGAAAGTTTTGTATGGATTGGGGGAAATCTCGGAAGTAAAAACATTTTCTGCATCCCTGGCTTTTTCGACATGATCTCTTGGACCTGGTGTAGTCCACAGAGAAATATCCTAACAGAGGGTCCGCAAGGCTATTTTCAAATTCTGTGCAGGTGTGAGGGCAGCAAGAGAAACTCAATGATTGATAGATAGGTAGGCAGTACATTTTGGTGGTCACATGGCTGTGACGTGTTCATTCAATCTGTCCTTTGGGAGGGCTATTGGAGGATCATCCTTTTTTTCTCCGCCTCTCGTGACTTGACGCGATCCCAGCGCCAAAATTCCCCCAACCTGTACAATATTTCATGCTTTTTCGATTTCCATTACGGCCTATGGCCGTGGGCTCTCTGCTCTAGTACTCTGTGGTTTAGTCGATCTGGGCCATGGGGATAAGCAATAACAACAGGTTAAGAACTATCTTTTTTGATACATGGAGCACTCGTCGCCGCAAGGGCTACTATCTCCTAACTGGATTAATTAGAAATTTATTTCCCCGTCAGTTTTCCAAAATAATTTTGGAAAATTGACATGGCATGATTAGAGAAAACTTGGCAGCTTTACATACTGTGAACGAGTAATGTAGACAGTCTATAAAACTGCCATGTTATCTTTTTTACTCGTGAGCATAGTCACGGCCGTCCCTATTGGAAAATTTTTCCCAGTGTTCCATAAACCAGTATCAAATCATACTGGATCCAGTATAAATGATACTGGATCCAATAAAAATGATACTGGAACCAGTATAAATGATACTGGAACCAGTATAAATGATACTGGATCCAATAAAAATGATACTGGAACCAGTATAAATGATACTGGATCCAGTATAAATGATACTGGATCCAATAAAAATGATACTGGAACCAGTATAAATGATACTGGAACCAGTATAAATGATACTGGAACCAGTATAAATGATACTGGATCCAATAAAAATGATACTGGAACCAGTATAAATCATACTGGATCCAGTATAAATGATACTGGATCCAATAAAAATGATACTGGAACCAGTATAAATGATACTGGAACCAGTATAAATGATACTGGAACCAGTATAAATGATACTGGATCCAGTATGATTTGATACTGGTTTATGGAACACTGGGAAAAATTTTCCAATAGGGGTGTAGGGCACTACTCACTCGCATACATCCACTCGAATGACTTGGCGGAAGCGGGCGTCTCTGTTCTGGACGTTGACGATGTACTTCCACTCGGAGTTGTCGTTGAGGGCAGCCTCGGGAGGCACGAAGCGCGTGCGAGCAGCGCACGCGGCCTTCTCATCGCCCTCCAGCTGGCGGATAGGCCTACGGGATAAAAGAATTAACAAAAATGTCAAGAAAATTGTACTATACTTCATGCATTTGAAATAAGCGTATCAATGTCACACGATTTTCCCACTCTCTCTCTAGATATATCAAAAATTTAAAAAAAAAATGTTTTTAAAATGCACTAAAAAATATAAAATAATTTGTTTCTAACTCTTTGTAAAATGAAAAACGTGGGGCTCATGCATTAGGTATTTAATTCAACAGCTTCTCTCGGCACTCTTTATGCTTCTTATTTTTTTATTTACTGTGGATATATTAGTTTATTAGTAAAAAAGAGTGGCCAATAGAGTAGTAGAGTGGAGCGAGCTTTCGCGTACGGTCTCGGTAATAGCTGTGAATATTATAAATAATTTTTTCTGGAGAAGTACCCCCATACCCCCATCAGCGGTAACCCAAAAGGGATCTTGAGTGATACTTTTTATAAATTCCCCAACATTTTGACATTAAAGGTAAAGGTGATGGTCAGGAATAGTGCCCCCTCTTTGGAGTCGTGCTCGATCAGTGCCTGGTCTAGTAAAGTTTGTCTGCCCCGGCTAGGTACGAGTGGCAAACCTAAAGGCAGAACCCACAGCAGAAAAAGCAGGGGCGAGTGCACTAAAAAAGCTTAAAGATGGTTATCTCACTTCTATTAGATACCCTGCACTCGCCACTGCTTTTTCTGCTGTGGGTACTGCCTTTAGGTTTGCCACTCGTGCCTAGCCGGGGCAGACAAACAGTAAAGTATAGTCATAAATTGGGAACAATAGAAAACACCGCCAGATTTGGCGACTTATCTCGAAATAGGCCCACAAAACCCAACTACGGCATTTTACGGTTGGAAGCACCTCTTACCGCCTTCTCCTGTGCAGCACCTGCTGCGGTGCGTAGGCCCTCCATGCCACTGGGGCGCTCGGCAGGTGATAGTCGTAGTGCACGGCCGTCTGGTACACGACGTAGCCGTCGTGCTGTACCTTCGGCGGCCCCGCGGGCAGCAGCTCCCCGTTCGGTTCCACGTCCCCTTCCCGCTCGTCCGCAAACACGGAGGTGAAGTTGAATCGCCGAGCTTTCGTGCTCGATACCAGCTGGTAGATGTGCTCGCTGCAAGGAGAGGGATGTTAGCATACGAGGAGTTAATGAGGAGTTATTTAAAGACACAAACACGTAGAAGAAAGGAGAACGGTACGGTAAAGGTGGAAAACCTCTCGTACGAGCCAGCTCTTGTCCGCCATATTGTTCCGAGATTCGAACCGTATGCGGATTGCTTTTACACTTCTTGTGGTCCGTTGTATAGTTCCAAAAAATCTAGAACAGCTATTCTTTAGACACTAATATATTACGAAAGTAATGAACATCTAGTGTTTGTATAAATTTGTATTATCACAGAGTATAATTACTTGTAAGGTTCTCCGACAGGAGGAAATACGGCAACTATTACCAACCATTTCTAAATTGCTCGTTTCCGTATTGTTTCCATTTCGTTTCTTTTACATGTTCGAATTTCTGAATATGGCTAATGTTCGGCACTAGTTAACTAGAACTAGTTGTAACTAGCAGTTAACTACTTATCAACTAGTAGTTTAACTACTTTTGGTTTAAACTAGTTCAACTATTAGTTGAACTACTTTTTTTAATAACTACTAGTTGAAACTACTTTCAAAATTTCAACTACTTTCAAAAAAAAATTCTTATTAAAATTTTTATCAAAATATAGAAAAAATTGTACTGTGTAACAAATTTAATTAAGATGGTAGAGTACTCAAAATACCATAACCAGAATTAAAGGCCCTTTTTGCGCGTTTTTTGTGATACCCAGGTAGCACGCTATATCAATATATATCCCTACGATATCAACCAATGACTTAAGTCATCAATTGATATAATATGATGTAATTGTGCTACCTGGGTATAGATAAGAAAGATGTATTAGAATTTGGGCAAAAAAATAGGTTACGAAATTAAATAGACTAGTTAACTAGTAGTTAACTACTTTGGGAAACAGTTAACTACTAGTTGTAACTAGTCCCAGGAAAAAATAGTTAACTACTAGTTGCAACTAGATTTTCCCAGACTAGTTAGTAGTTGGTAGTTAACTATTTTTTGACCACTAGTTGCCGAACACTAAATATGGCCCTATGTATCATTGAATTATGTATTCATCTACCACCATACAGACAAAGTCCATTTAAATGGGAGGAACAAAGAAAAAAACTAACTAACCGGGCATCATTAATTCCCAGTTTATCCCATTGCCCGTAACATAAAATGAAACACCCGCCACAAATAAAATACAAAATGCGTTTCTTTAATGAATCTATCAAAGAAAATGTCCCTGTGATCTGGTAGTCTATTAATTATTTTTATAAACTGAATTATTGTTTGGGTTTTTAAATATTTTTTCGAATAAAAAGGTTGAAGTAAAGTAATTTTGTTTTTTAAATTATAAGTAGTTAGGGACATAAAAATTAAGAATAGATGTACAGTTAACATTATTGAGTAAAATATTCTAAAAAAATTTAATAGAATTATGGATTTACAAATTATAATAATAGTCACCACTAAATTGTTAAAAAACATTTCTCGTACTATAAAGTATTAAAGTGCTTGAGTGGCATTCTTTATTATGATCATACCCTGACATGAATTAAATATTATATAGGCCAAAAGAAACAATGATTCCATCATCTTATCTTTCTCCAGTTATTTCAAGAAAGTTTCCCAATTTATTATTTCCTCCCCAGATACAATGTAAATAATTGTGTGTAAAAAATGTGTAATTTGTGTTATGTGTATTTTTCTTTTCCTTTCTCTTCTTTTTTTGTACTTGTAGTACCTGCAGTTTTGTGTGTGCGTTTTTCTAAACCAATAACCATGTAATAAATCCCAATAGGAGATTGTGGCTCTTGCGGTGACGAGTGCTGCATGTATCAATAAAGAAATACAATTAAATAAGAGATCGGAGAAATTAAGTTTCTCACAAATGTGATAAAAATCAGTCCATTTATTTGAGTTCCCACTTTCATTTTGATTACCACTTTCAATCCTGTTCAAGAGCCAACAGGGTTTGAAATTGATAATTATGGAGCCGGAGAAAAAAACTCAAAATCGAATCAAAAATTTTATTTGCCACTTTTAAAAATCAGACAGCGTTTTTCATCAAACACGGATCATCGTTTGGCATCCATTGATAAAATGACAAAACTTTCCCCCCACTCTTTTTTATCTTCATTTCTAACCCCAGTCAACAACATAAAAAAATCCCTCCTTCGTCTTCTTTTTGTCTGTTTCTACTAATTTAAAACAATGAGAGCAGAGTCCCATTCTTAAGAGCACCTCCTCTTATAGAGCGAAGGTCAATGGATGCGTGGGACTCCCTCCAATACCTCATTGACCGGAATAGTAGACGCTCTTTTAAATAAGGAAATCTCTCTCGCTTTGCCTTCTTTATTTCCTTCGAAAGCAGATTCAAAATGGCGACATGTTCAAAACGTTTTTTAGTTTTCCGTCCGACCCCAACTGACTGCCAGTAAACACAAAATTATTGTTTTTTTTTTTTGTGTGAGATCACAGCTGGATTCTGGAATGTATCAGAACAAGATTCAAAATCATTAAATTATTGTTTATTTAATAACTCTTCCACTTTGTGTAATCTGTTTCTTTTTTCAAGCCAAGCTTTTGTTTTATTTCTTTTTAAATTTTGGCATTGAAATAAATGCATGATGCAATTTGAAAATGACCTCTACGTCTCCTCCGTAAATCATATAAATCGACTTAAGGTAAAAAAATATGGTAATAAACGCATCAAAATAAAAGAACACAGAATGGAATACACGCGTTGCAATTGTAGCTGTTCGGCTTTTTTTGGCATTTTCCTCCGTGGTTTTCTTTTTCAACATTCTTCGTCTCCTAGCAACTATAGTTTCGGTTTAGTTTCAAGATGCGTCACGCATTCCAATCCAATGCAATCGAGAATCATTTGACTTGTTGTGTCTGGTTGCGTTCACACCACTGTAGTTCACACGTAGTCTCCGTCGCAATTTTTGAACCATAGTTCTCTCTACTTCCCGTTCGCCATGGATCCCATTGTGACTGGAAAAATGCAAACCATTCTGGAAAGCAGGAATGGGGAACAAATTTTGAATATTATTCAAATGGCGGCTTACTTTGCGCATGAAGATATCCGAAACGATGTGTTCTCTCCGGTTTTTTCGAAACCTTCTGAACTGAAAGACGCCGTCCAGTTTCTTCAACGGCTGTCATTAATTGATTTGTCCGATGATGAGTCTTCGTTCTCAATCCCTTGTGAAACTCAGTCAAAACTGAGAGAGCATCTTAGCAAAGCGGGAATGGAAGAAGACGTCTTGAAACGAGCTGTGGGTCTACTCAACCAGTGTAAAGAAGTTAAATATCCCCACCTCATGTCGGTGTACATCTCTGCCAAGATTTATCCTTTACTAATTGAAAATGTTTGCAAACTCCCAGGAAAGATCATTTTCGTTATGCTCAGAGCAGAGAAATTCAAAGAAGCTTACGAATTCGGAACTGATTGCAACGAATTTCTAAACAGAAACCTTGGAGAGTTTCACCGTGTGGTAATGGAACTAAAAACCTTTCTGACTTTTGCTTTATTGGTGATGATGAAGCCGAGGAATGAAGCTATGACTCTTCTTACGAATATCTGCAAGAAATGGTATCAAGTGTCGGGGGATGAATCCTATGGTGCTTTGCTCAAAATGATAACGCATGCCTTTGAACGATGCTTCTAGATGCGAGGACCGTGTGAGGGAGATGATATTTCTCGGGAAGAAACCGTCGGATATTTCTCGGGAATGTTTGGATTTTGAGAAGTGGGTGTTGTACTGCGAAATTCTCCTACCTCTTCGTGTGATCAAGAAATCAATGGAGATTCTTCATGAGGTCATAGAGAGGAGAGAAGTCTTGTACGGAAAAGAGGATGTCAGTATAGCCAATGCTATGCATATCAAAGCACTTGGTTTGATTGAAGAAATCAAGTTGCGTGAAGCTATGAAACTTCTCAAGGAGATTTTCGAGAAAAGAAAGGATAAATTCGGGCCTGTGAATTTGAAAACTCTTTGCATTCAGATAGATATAGGAAAATGTCTAACATTTAGTAAGGAATTCGACGCCTCCATAACGCTGTTTGAGGAGGTAGCAAAAAGTTTGAAGCAAGTAGTAGGGGAAACGCATGAATTGTACTTAGTGGCAAAAGAAAACATGGTTGAGATCTATAGGAAAAAGCATGCCATGGAGACAGCCCACGAACTCTCTTCAAGCCTCACTGACACACTAGTGTCTCACTATGGAGTCTTTCATCCAAAAACTTACAAATGTAAATTTTCCCTCGGAGAGATTTTGCTAGAAATGCAAAAATTTAAAGAAGCTCGAAAAATTTTTCAAGAATTGTTGGAAATTACGAAAAAATCATTTGCCCCAGAAGAAGAAACTTGGTTGCTCCAATTGAGAATTTTCACAACAGAAAACTATGATCGCCTTAGTGTTCCGTCTTCCTTGCACTTCGTTTCCAACAGCGGTGATGAAGAGGTTAGTTTTCTAATCGGTGAGGGAGGAGACATGCATGCTGGACACCACACTGGCAGAACACCAGACAAAGGGTTCTCGGAGACGTGGAGGTCCCTCATGGTTCGCGGGGCGGTCTGCAATGTTGAGCACACAAGAAAGAGTAATACTCCGCTGTTGTTGGGCACGGTCGAGGGCTGCAAGAACCTCCCAGGCCTAGTCGAGGAGCTGTTCTTGGATGTGAAACATGGAAACATCGAAGCTGTTCGTGGGAAGCTGAGGGTTCTGAAAGCGGATGACGTCCTTTCTGTGACCAAGGCAAATAATGAGGAAAATCGAACTTTGTTGCAAGAGGCCAGAAAGCTGAACCATCTGGAGTTGGCCAAAGAGCTGCAGATGTTCACTTTGGAGGATGAGTGAAGATTTCAAAATCTTCCCAATTGTGAGCAGTAAGTTTGTTTTCCATACATTTTTACTACCCATCATTGCATCATATCTAATACTATTTATTTGTTTATTTATATTTGAATTTTCTTTGACAAATTATTTTTCGTGGCTAACATTGCGAAACACAGACAGTTTTTCTTAACATGCTATCATTTAGTTGACATTCTTTTTCTGATTGTTTATTTCAAATTTAGTTTGTAAATTAATATTTTGTATTATGTGTATGAAAAAGCGAATGTTGTTTTTAACAAAGGCCCATACCCTCCTAAATATAATTTAGTAAGTTTAAATGCTATTTGTTAAGTGTAAATAAGTTTAACTATCGATACTATCTGATACCATAGTTTTTCTCATCACCTCTCATTTATTTGTACATTTCCATGAGTTAGGAATTATTCTATCTTCAGTTAAAGATATACTTTAAGTTAGTATTCCAATTCTTTTATAAAGATTTCCTATAAAATTTTTTATGATAATTTAAACTTAATGTACTATATGTATTTTGATAGGTTGTTATTTTCTATTTTAGAATATTCTGACTGAATTTCCAGTGTTTCCTGATTGACATTAAAGTGTTCAAAATGGTAGAATAAACTCTGGTGTTTCATGAAAGTTGAAATGACTTTATAGGTATTTAAAAGTAATTTTCTCAAAGCCAAGATCACTGTTTTCTACTTAGGTTAAGGTTTTTTTCTTTATTTTTATTTTAAATTCAAAAGTGTATCTGGATTATTTTTGCTTTTTCGAAATTATTTAAATAATGTTTCTTTATTTCATTATCTTTTTGATTGTAACAAGATTTTGATATCTTGTGAATATAACTACCTACTATTTGTCAGTCTTTTTGTGCTCATAGTTAAAATAAATTGGTTTTCCAAAATAAAATAATGTGTTTTTCTTGAATTCGTTACTGTGTTCTTAATATATTAGTTGTAATTTTTTTGTCTGTTTATCTATAACTAGCGATTAAGTTTAAGAAAGTAAATTGATTAGATGTTCTTAAATAATTATAACATGTATGCTAGTAATTGGTTGTGGATTTTTTAAAAATTATAATCAAATCAGTTTACTTAAAATTAAGCTCTTAAGGTAAATTTAAAGACATATTAGGGGGTATAGAAGTCCTCTGTTTAGTGGCTAATCATATTTATAGCACCTAAAATAGGGTCTAAAAAGTTTTAGGTCAGGCCCAATGGGGGCTGTCCGGACCAGGGGACCCCCTCAGCTACGCTTCTGAATAGGAACTTCTATATTATCATCATAGAAAACGATTTAAACCACTCTATAGGTAAAGAAGAGGGTTCCTGGGATCCTCCCCCGTAAATTTTTTTTTTAATTTTGGCATAAAAAAAAGTGTTCTGAAACTACTAATAGGGGATTTTTCTCGAGGAGGGGCGGTTGCCCCCCCCCCTTTAATCCGGCTTTGCATGCTTAGAAGTTGTTTCGGAATCTTTGGTGCGTTTGGATAATTATTTACATCAGTTTTCTTGTTTTGCGTAGTTCAAAGTTAAAATCACATGTAGTTTTAAAAGCATTTTTTAATAAAAAACTGTATTTATGTTAAGATAAGTTGAGATTTTTAAGAAGTATTGAGATAAAAATACGTGTATCCTTTAATATTTTACAAAGGAAAAAGAAAAAACTTTAGCTGAGCCTTAAAGAGTAAGACCTAACAGAGCAGGGATTTATGTACGTAACCCCCGCTCTAAATGCTCAATATTTTTGAATCTCAAGATAAAGAATTCTTAGGTATTTAATCAAAACTGCTAATTGGATTATTTTTAAACGAAGATTGCGTATTTCAGTATCCTCCCTACTAAACCTTCATCTGCCCTTGGTATCACGATGAAAATTCCATGCAAATTAATTTCTAAAAGCGCAACAAGTTATTAGTGTTTCGTGAAACCGCGACATACACTCTCACTACCTGTCCTTCGCATTATTACATTCCTTTCCGAATAACGGGAGTAGCTGTCGGCGGATTTCCCACTACAATAGAAAAATAACAAAAACCGCATTAAACACCCGCGGTGTTACAGAAACGTCGCAATCCGTATTGACTCCCGTTAGATGGATATTAATCTCGTTTTGAGACCGTTCCAGCTTTTTTTTTACTGCTCCTGATGAAGGTGAAGACCACACCCTCGAGGGAATGCAGATTAAAGAGAATTTTCAGGGTCGTCTTATACACAATGGAGGTAAACATTCGTGTTTTGAAGCTGACTTTTGACGGCCAAACATCGGATCTTTCAACAACAAAAAAAAGGCTGATGTGACATAACTGTGTATAATGACTGATAAATGTTGAAACTATTTGTTGGATAGACAGGGATTTGTTGTCAGATAATGTTGTCGACTTGTTTAGTTTATTTGACCTTTAAGGCTTTTAAATTTATGTAGAAAGATAAGAATGCTCATTAAGGGGACGCCCATAAATTATGTGAGGTCATAAAGTGGGGGGAGGGGGACTCAATTAAAATCTCACGTCAACTTTTGGTTTAGAAAATAAGCGTTTTTCTCTTATTTATTTTTAGCAAAAGTTAAAAAAAAATGTGCAATTAGTCCAAAAATGGAATCATTAGGCAGTCAGTCGTAATAATTACCAGTATAAGACCATAGTTGATAGACATAGTAGTTGATTTCAACATGGATTTGCATCAACTTTTATATTTTAAACTTATTAAGAAAATCTCACGAAAGATATTGAGGGGGAGGGGGGTCCAGCAAAATCTCACCAAGGGGGAGGGAGGGGTCCAAAATTTAGGAAAATCACCTCACATAATTTATGGACGTCCCCTAGTACTCTGGTCTAGGGATTATTTGTGTAAAATAAAAAGGCTTGTTGTTCCAGTGTATCTCAAGAGCCTTGAATTACTTTTGATTTAATTCTCAAGATACTTTTATCCTAGAGTTATTTAGTTAGCGGAACACACCTTTAAAATATTATCCTTCCTCGTTATCTTTTATCCCTTTTACGTACGCAATAATTCTCTTTTTCATTTTTATGTAAAGGATTTACCAGATATTGAGTTGATCTGGCAAACCCTCATTTAGTTATGGTAACTTTGCATTTTAGTAATTTAATTTTAAAAATATTCGAAAAAATCCTAACCAACTTTGTAAGATTTTGTGTTCGATTAATTTCTTCTTTATTGACTTGAAAATACGCTCTGTTAAAAATAAATATTTATTTTTATTTACTTTGAGTTTTTTTTATCAATGAATTTAATTGCTGCCCTCTTCTTGAAAGCAAATAAGTACGAATGTTTACGACTACTGATATTTCCTACTGGTTTAGAAATTTACTTTTATCATACTTATTATCTTAAATTACATAAACCAGAATTGAAATCCGAAAAACCCTTTTCACTATCTTTTTTATTCCCGTATCTACTTTTCATTCATTCGCATTCTTTTCATTCTCTCCTCCACTACTTTTATTCTTTTATCTTTTAGGTAAGTTTAAACAAATTTGATAAATGGAACACTACTTTTAAATAAAATAATATATTGAAATTTCCCTCCACCGATAGCTTAAATACTTAGTATCACCAGGGTTTGATTTAGAAAATCTGATATCCCAACACGAAGGAAATGGCCCATGTTCATCATATAATAAAAAATTTATACAAAAATCAATAGGTACTTTTGTTACCTTGTGGAACTAAATACCCTTGTGAGTGGCTGAAATTGTGCCAGCAATAGGCTCGGGCCTCAGGTAAATCAGGACCTGAGTGCCACAGAGGTTCTCAAACTTTGGACCACCATTCAGTTTTTCCATGGGTCGCGGCAAGATTTTAAATTGGTCTGAATATCTATATCTATAAAAGCCAAATACCACTGACTGACTCACTGGTAAGTGACAAACACTCAACACGGAATCTCCGAAACTACTGGACCCAGAAGCTTGAAATTTGACAGAGACGTTCCTTTCAGCTATGCGACGCGCACTAAGAAAGGATTTTAAAATCCAAAGACTCCTTCCCTGTTTTTCGGCGCTTTTTCTACTCCGTTTTTCCCATTGAAATAGCATTATGCATTGTTGAAATGCGTAAATTGCAGTAGGTTTATTTCTCTCTTGAGGTTTCGTCTGGCCTCATGTGATAAAATATAATTTCATAATTTATAACAAATTAAGTCGAAAAACACAGTGTAAATTTCTATTTCAAAATTATAACAATTTTCAGGAAACATATAAATTCAAATAAGTAATTTTGAAACAACATTTTTCTTTATTTGTAATTTTAATTCTTTTCTAAAATAAATATATTTATGGAAAGGTTAAAATAAATGGTTTCCATGGAAACAGAGCTGAAATTATTTCATTGTTTCATGGGGCATGGTTTACTAGACTTATACATTCACTAAATTTTTATTGTTAAGTACTAGCAAACCGTTTTTACTAAGAAGTTGGCTATCATGATAAAAGGAAAATGAGATTTATCAAGCATTTTATTATTTTGATAAAAATAGAGCATTTTCAATCACGTGTCTCCGATCACGTGATCAAGCTGGCTTGGAGGATAGACAACTTTTCTTTAACATTAGGCTCCCATAGAGAATACGCGCTGCATTTAGTTTTTATAAAAAAAGTTCATTTAAAAAGATTCTTTAGGCTCGGTTAAAGACCAGAACGAAAGAATAATAGTTATTGAAGGTACGTGCATATGTTTTTGTGTTTTAGTGGTAAGCTAAATTTAGAAAAAGACTTATTACGAGGTGACATGTTTTTGTTTACATTTGTTAGAACAATATGCGAGTCCGATACATCTGTAAAATACTTATAATATGCTACTGAAACTAAATATTGATAATTAATAAATGATTAAGAATTTTAAAATATGTTAGTAGCATTGCGAATGGTACTTGCAATTAGAACACTGGCAGAAATGGTTTCAGCAATTAGAACACTGCTAAATATAAAATGTAGTATTATTGAATGACTTATAATATGCAGAGATGCCATTTTAGAGTAAATAAAGGTTACTTTAAAGTAAACTTTGGAGAAAAACATAAAACATCCTTATTTTTCAAAATTCACATCAAAAGTAAACAAATAAACGATGTGCATCCTATAGTTTTCCATCGTACTGTCTGTCATCCAAGCCTCTGACGTCACAAGCCTGTGACGTCATGTGCGAATGCTCTATGTTTTTATTTTTGGAGATGTAGGATCATGCAAATAAAAATGGATTCTTTATCATTTTTGAATATAAATTAAATTAGGTATAGTTAAATATTTTGCTTTGCCGGCGGGGGTTGTTGACTGAATTACACATAGGGATTATTTTTTGATTAAATTAATATCATTTTTGGAAAACGTATAACGATAGAAACTTCATATACGGTTTGTAACATCCGGTAGGAAATTATTCCCAAGGGGCTCAAAGAGGGTTGTGATTTTTACTTCCTAAGTTTTTATCATGTGATTTATAAAAACCGAAGCGTAATTTTTGAAAAGGACATCGGAAATTCTTCATAGAAATTTTGTTTAAGATTTTAAACTATAAATTTCAAAAGACTGATGATTTCAATTGGATTGTTCTTTTACAGCCACAGTAATATGCGGGACGGGATACGTTAGGGTATATTTTCACAGTAAGAAACCGGGATGAAAAAGACGACGGGGACGACGGGATGATAAGTGATTGCTAACCAGGAAAAGAAAACCCATATAACTCAATAAACCTGATGATTTAAATTGGATTGTTCTTTAACAGCCAAAGTAGCAACCAAAGTTAAAAGCGGGGCGGGATGAGTTAGGGTTTGTCAAAGTAAGGAACCGGGAAGAAAAACACGACGGGGGAGACGGGATGATAAGTGACTGCTAATCCAGAAAAAGAAAAGACATATAACTTGATAAACCTGATGATTTCAATTTGATTGTTCTTTACAGCGAAGGTAACAGCCAAATTTAAATGCGGGACGGGATGAGTTAGGGTATATTTTTACAGTTAAGAACTGGGATGAAAAAGACACAACTTGAAAAACTTTTTAAAATATTTATGAATTAACTCAACCCGTGCAAGGCCGGGTAAGTCAGCTAGTATAGTATATGTTTTATGATTTTTATACGTTGTTATACGTGTTGTTGGCTTTTAAAATTTATCTAATTACTATATAGTAAAAAGAACAACAAGGAAAGTTATCCTATTCGGTGTTGACAAAGGGCATTTGAAGTAAAAAATACATATGTGTGTCACTTTAATGAACTGATAATACAAAATTAGTCAGTTTTTCAAATAAAATCTGAATTTTCTTAGAAAATGTTTTATAAAAAAACCGAGTTGAAATCCTGTTTTGAAGAGTCAATTTTAAAAAATCCCTCTGGGGGAGGACCCCAAGACCACCTTTTTTATTGTGGTATTTTTGTTGCTCCCACAATTAAACAATTTGATTCACTCAAGTTCAAATCTTTCATTTTATATCCTTAAAAATTTAATTTAACTCCTATTACAAGCAGGCATGTGTATAGTGCTGTCCTTAAAAACAACCCACTCCAAATTGTACCCTAAAAACAATCCATTGAGATTTTTTAATTTAAATAATTTTACCATCTCATATACCCTGTCTTTCTATGTCTCTTAGAGTGTCAGGGATGTAAAAACTGGTCAAAAAACGGTTTATTTACTTATTTTTTAAACAAGCTGAGATAATGTAGATTTTTGGCAAAAAATGTGCTTTAGATTTACAGATTTTGTAAAAATGTATGTTATAAAGACTGCATTTTTCGCGTGTTTTTATGTTATCCCTTTACTATGAGAATAAAATATTAAAGTTTTAGCTCTGTCCGCCAATTAGAGTCCTTCTAGGAAACAGTGGGGTTTTTTTTTCAAATTCTTACTTAATTGACTGCCAATTTGTAATGGATAATTGGAATTAAACATGCTAAGCACTAAAATGTTAAGGAGGATGAGCTAGTACAGGTTTTTGTTCGATTTATCCTTTTTATTAAGCTTTTAATGGAGAAAATATTAAACAGTGTGTTGTTTTTAAAGGACAGCACTATACATTATTATAAAACAAAATAGTAGTTGGTGACCAAACCCCACACGCACGAAGCTAAATTCTTGTAGTGGGAGCATGGGAAAATTAACTGAAGATGAGGTGGGTCGCGTGAGATTTTGTTTATAAAAAGTGGGTCGCAATGTTCAAAAGTTTGAGAAACCCTGCTCTAGAGATCAATCTGAGTGAACATTTTATATAAAGGTTTATAACCTGCAAGGGAGGAGTCAACATTAGTTTATAATTCCTCAAGTACCCGCTACCATTTCTCCTCATCCACGAGAATAAATTGAGACAATTTTTCCACAGGGCTTAAACGTGACAGGCATACTTGTGCGCCTGGACAAGGTGATTAATGTTTGCGACACTTCGTTCTCTAATGAAGATTGGACCTGACAGGTGGTTTGGGTGGAAGTAATGATTGATGGATATTGAAAGTTTCGGGATTTTTTTTTTGGTTTGAACACCTGTTAGAGGATGTCGATCCATGTTATTATCTTCTCTATGCGTGTGTTTAAAAAGGGTTCATTCTCAGTAATTTACTTCTTGCGAAAATTACCTCAGTTGTTGTTGGTGTATTGACTTTTAATTGTCTGTGTGTGAGGAGTAGAAGTGTTGTGAGGGGAAAAAGGCACACTCCTTTCAAGAACGTCATATCTCAAAAACCAGCGAATTTTAGTTATAATTGTTTTTAGAAAGCCCTGAAAGAGTACTATAACCCTGCAAATCGCTAGGCTGAATAGTTAAAAAAGTTTAATCGGATTCTTAAAAAAAAATTCCAATACATTTCAATGTAATTTTCAACTTTAAAATCACTCTCCTGAAAAATAAGGTTTTTTTGAGATATGACGTTCTTGAAAGGAGTGAGCGAAATAATCTTATGCACTGCGCACCCTAGGTTTTGAATACAGTTATTTTTAAGTAACTGTAAATAACCTAAACATGTAAAGGAGCCATGGGAATAAGAATTTTTACCTATTGAGTTATTTTTCTTTCTATATTCTCAAAATCTAGTTTTTTGGACTTATGTTCCCTTGTTCAAACAGACCATTCAATTAGTCACTTTAGTTATTCCTTTAATGAGTCAATTAGTTAATTTAGTCACTTTAGTTTTCCGCTATTTTGCCTTAATCAAACCTTACTTTGGAATGAAAAAATGTAGAGGGATATAGAGGGGAAAGAAAGCGTTAGATTTTTTTAATAAAAGAATACATCAGAAGAATAGCGGTATTATAATTCCGCTGTCATCAGTTACGTTTAACAGTTAAAACAGTTCCGTTTAACAGTTTAACAACTGGATGCTGTAAAGTTACGTTTCCCCTTTTTATTCAACAGGTTTCGTTAATTCAGAACCAACGGACAATTCTCAGAGAGGTGAAAAAACTATGTCGTTTTTAACCAAAACAACCCCTACAACTCGGATATGTGACGTCAAACAAAGGGCGAAATCAGTGAATATGCTATTTTAAGTACATGGAGCATAAAATTTACTTCAGGGGGATTAACTCCGAGGGAAATTTAAAGACTTTTGGTATCTAGAATCTAGACGTTCATATAAGCCTTTTAAAGGTATGCATAACGGAATGATTTAAGAAAGTAAGTTTTTACTCTCCATTAGACTTTACATTGCAAATTTGTCCGAATTTGCTCTAAGTTTGACGTCACCAGTCCGAGTTGGGAGGCCATCTTTATATAGGGTCTTGTTTTAACTGACTAACCGTCATGCCGGCATGCACGAGCATTTCCCAGGAGAGCAAGAATCACGAGAAACACGATGTTTTCGTTGGAAAGAAAAAGAAATGAAGAAGACATGCGGCGAAAGATGTGTTTAAGTTGTGTAATTTTAGGTTAATATCTTTAATGTCGAATTTGTTGTAAATAATAAACTTCTAATTTATTTTTTTATGAACTGTGCTACATTGCCCTAATTACGTAATACCGCAGCAGCATAAGGCTGACACTCACTGACGCCAGATCCGCGGTATGGTAAAGCAACAAGTGGAAACGGTGCTTAAGATGCAAGTTTTAGCCAGAAAACCCCTTAAAATGCATTATACTTACTCAGGGTAGTTCCTGACTCCCTTACATACTGTCCTCCCTGTATCCGGGCAGTACTGGGGGCCGGGCACGAACTGTGGTTTTCCTGCAGCCGGCTTGGGAAAGGTGTAGTCCGTGTAGTAGTAACTGCTGCTCGTGTAGGCTCGCCAGCGCTGTGGGCCGCCACGCACTAGGGGTGTGAAGACTACCCCGCACAGTACTACTGACAGGAGAAAGGCCTGGAAAACAAAGAGCAAATTTGAGATCATAAGTTTGGATGTAGGACTGCAGCGATTATACTCACCAGTCACCACTAAAATGTTTAGAAAATATAATATTTAGAAACCCGTTTTCTTAATTCTTGGAAGGGTTCTACTGTGGTGTATTAAATAACATGCTTTACCGAGGCATTAGAATCGCAGAGCAGACACATCAGGAGCCTTTTAATAGTAACAACCTTAATTGGTTGATATTGACAGAGCAAAAATTTTCTGCTGTGACATAGCTTTCGCTAAGCGGGGCAGGCAGCATCAGAGTAAGATTAACATTAGTTCAGGGTGTTCCCCCATGATCACCCTAAAACCGCTGTAATGTTTTGCGCAGGCGGCCTGCACGACTTAAATGTGATGCCGGCTAAAAGATCTATGATTTCACATTTGTTTGCTCATGACATCCAGAGAAAAAAATTATTCTATGTTATGTAATTTAAAACCAAAGTACGTGCTTTATTTCAGTGAAGTTCCTGTACCTTTTAACAGTACATTTGCAGGTTTTCATATTATTTTTTGAGCAGCCGTTTCACTTATTTTCTTTTGCAATTGTAGTTTAAAAAAATTCCATATCCCAATTCTTCAATAGGTACCCCTTCGAAAGTAACGGATTGAATAAACACGTACAGCCAATCACAATTGTGACCACCAAATTGAACTAACTACCTAATCATCTGTCAATCACAGCTATGACTGACATTTTCAGTGTTGTCCTCTGCTATAAGATAGCATTTGAAAATAGCGTTTTTGACCCTTTGTTCGGTTTTGCTCTGTGGTTTAGGGTTCCTTCCCAGAAAGGTTAGGAAATTGGGCCCTTTAAAATAATGTTTTAACTCATTTTGATATATTTTCCTGAAGAAGACTGCTCTTTGCAAGCCGTAAAGTTTTCAAGGGAAAGAAACAGTTGAATTCACGTCAAAATTCCAAAAGGGTGAACCCTCAGCTCCCTCGGATATGTGGCGACCATACTCACCACTATAACAGTCATATTATATTTGAACGGAGTATAAATATTGACTGGAAACATATAAACTGCGAATATACTTTTGAGTCGTAGGACTTTCGGTTCGATATCTCCTCGTAGCTCGCATTTGCCACAGATACATCCCTGGTTTGTCCCTTGCGTTGACTATATCTTTTATAAACTTCTCAGAATGACGAGTACTACCTAAGTCGAAATTGCAGAACTTGGAATTTTTTATATCTTTCTATTTCTCAGATATCATCTGTGAATATTTTAGACTTAACAAATTTTAATTGTGTATTTCTGTCAATGTTACAGAATCGCAGCTGTTTTTTAACTGCCTAATTTCAGGAATTGACAAATAAAACCTGTTTATTTATTCTAGCATTTCTTATCTTAATGTAAAACTAGTTTTTATTAATTTTTTTTGCCGTTTTTAATAATTAAATGCAATTTCATTTACATTCAGCAGTTCGAACGAAAGGGTTCGTTGTGATAAAATCAGTTTCTTAATTAAGCAGTGTTTTAGTTGCCTAAGATTCAAAGATATAGGCCTTTAAGAGTAGCCTCAAAAATGCCTTATTACTGTAGGAATTATTATACTGTAGGAAAAACTCAGGTGCAGTCTCATAAAACTTTCAATCATCACTAAAAAGTAAATTTGATGGACTTAAGTCATCATGTCCCATTCTAAACAGATGGTGTGTCACAATCCCTCTAGACCTCTTGCCTCCTCGGGTGCACCTCCGGTCAGTGGTCTAGCATTTTGCGTCTATGTTGGAATCGAACCAGTTTCGTTTTCGACATATGGGACACGCCTGCTGTTTCTTTTAATCTTAATCATTGAGCTAAACTGGTGTAACAACTACCGGTGAAAAAGTTTCCGATTAATAGAAATTTGCTTCTGCAGTTGGGTACCACTGAGTTAGCTAAATGGGAACTGTAGCAGTCTATGATGGTTTTGTATCATATTTAATTATATTTAGTTGCTATTTTAATCGTTTCTTCATACTAACCCTAATAATTTATTGAACTAAGCATATAAAGACTCATATTTTTCAAAGGTCCTCTTGGTATACTAAACAGGGTGGTTTGGTTTGGTTTGGTTTTTGGTTACATATATTTTCCGGTATGTGTGCTTGATCTCAAGGATCCGCTTATACACCTTCCTCAAGTAAGACAGACACAACAGAATTTTTACTGGCACAAAGAAGGAAAATACACCCAGGGGCGAGGTGAGAATCGAACTCACGACGGAGCAGTGCGCAGACTGTTGGCGTGAAAGGCAGAGGAGCAAACCGAACAGGCCATCCGTCCCCCCTAAACAGGGTGTTTCAAAAAGTTCGCCCAAACTCTGCATTGCCAGATTCTTTGCGGAGAGTTCATAAAAAAGCCCGAAGAATTAACTATATTTCTCTTCGATAGATAGCTTTCAAAGAAATTTCCCCAAAAAAGCGTATGACATCCCACTTTGTTTACACTAAAAATTGGTTTATAGGAAATTTGAACATAGTTATTTCGATAAGGGCCAGATATGGAGCTAGGAGTTCCCTGGAGAGGGCATCGTCAATAGAAAACTCAATAACCAAGTTGAAATACCTGAAAAGTTTTGCCGCTATCTGAAGAAATGTATTGACTAACTGAACTTATAATTTCTTTTAAAAAAACTATTACTGTAGAGTATTATTAGATTCCATAAAACATTTTATTTATAAGTGGGTATAATATCTTTAAGTATAATTTTGTCGATACTATACTAAACTTCAACTTTCTTGACCTTGGAGAAACAAGCTGAGAGCAAACAAAGAAAGTTAGTTCCCACCTCGATGTCTGAATTTTGAGTGAAATTAAGAACTTCAATTTAGAAATGTGATTAATTTGTAAAACCCAAGTATATATAGCGTCTTTTTATCACACCTCTCATTACCGGAACTCCTCCTAGAAACCCAACCGGCTTTCTGTTTACTCAGTTTTCCTTTCGCGTAGTGACGTCATAGGGTCAAGAAATATTGCAACCAAGTATAAGTAACATGACACTTCCTCAATCTTCATTTTAGGTGAATTTTATAGCTTTTGGATCCTTTATTGGTGGGTAGTAAAAGTGTTTGTTTCGACTTATATGTCTGGGGACCCTGATAATTACATTACATGAACTAATATTTTATATTATTATTCCCAAAAAATCAGATTGTCCTTAATTTTCTGATGAGAATCCAAGTAAAGGATAAAATTTATCGTGAGAGGGAAGGAAGTGGTGAAGTTGTCCAAATATACTGGGGAAAAACCGTCCCGTAATAGCAGGAAGTCTTGATTTAAAATTATTCAAGTATCAAGTACAGGGTGTCCATAAAGTAACTTCTAACTCTAAAATAATGCACTATCTGGTAGAATTAGAGACTCACAGAATTACTTAGATCCTTTGCATTTATCATAGACCATGCAGTAAACAAAATTAATATTTCCGATCATAAAGATCTGAATACCGCTGCGAATATAATTAACCAGCCAGAAATCATTTTGCTGGTCTTATTTAAGTGCTCAAAAAATTATGCTTTCGTAATCGCCTAATAAGGCAGTGCTCATTCCATTAAAAAAAATATGCACGAAAAAACGGTGGGCATCGTGATGTTCACGCAATTGCGTATAATATAACATTTATGATTTTCTTGTGTTCCTGGCAAAGGGAGAAGGGCAAAAATTAGTCGTAAGATTTGAAACGTCCCGAAACGTTGTTTTGAGTAAGTCATTAAAAGCTTTATTTAAGTAAGAAATAAATATTGGTGTAAAATTAAGGTACAGGGTGTCCATAATATAACTTAACCGATTCAAGGGCCTCTAGAAACCAAACCGTTCATCGGAATTGAATGAAATTTTGAAGGAAGACATTTTGAGAGGGACGACGACGAGAATGATATGGGGTGGAGTAGTTAAACTTTATCAGTTACGGTTAAAGGGAAAAGAGTTTGAAAATTCCCAATCTATCCACCCTTTTTTAATCTCGCAATAAAATGTCTGATACGAAAAAACACAATTGGCGTTGCCGTACACACCTAAATTATAAACCCGCCAAAAGGAGACAAATAAAAACAGTTTTGGAGGGGAAGGGAGAAGGCTAAAGCTGTTGTGGAGTTCCTAAACAATATCAAAAAATTTTGAAAAGGAAAAGGTTAAATAAAGAAAACCTGGTAAAAGCAAGGGCATAGTCCAAGCAGAGACCAGTCGTAAGTTACCAACCAACCAACAGTTTTGGAATCGTTGCTTCTGTAGATTCTAGTCGATTCACTAGTCCAGCTCCTACAAAACCAAAGATTCCATAGTTGTTTTCATTTTTCTCCCTAATATAATTATAAGGGCGGGTTTACAACTTAGAGGTACTGTTCCAACTCCATTTGTGGTTTCATACTACAACCGGGTGCCACTTGTTTTTTTTTTTTTTTGGTGTTGGCAACTAGGGCGATAATTCATTTTCAAGCAACCCGGCAGATATACTGGATTGTGGATTATGGTGCCAAGAGTAGTGCCAAAAAAGTCGCCAAGAAGAGTGGCACCCGGTTGTAATATAGCACCCATTTGTGTTTTTACACATCACAGATAATAATAATAAAATGGAGGTTAGATTGGGAATTCCCAAACGTTTTTCTCACTTTAACCGTAACCGATAAAATTTAACTGCTCCACCCCATATCATTCTCCTCCGCGTCCCTCAAAATGTCATCCACCAAAATCTCATTCAATTCCGCTGAACGGTTTGGTTTCTAGAGGCCCTTGAATAGGGTAAGTTATTTTATGATGGACACCCTGTATAATATCAAGGACGTGAGCTTCAATTAACATTTAAGCAAGATCAAACATTATCTCGTTCTCCCTCCAATTAACCGGGACCGTGGTTGACAGATATCCCTGCTCCAGACACTGTTTCCTAATTTAAAACCAACACTTGGAAACTGTCAACGCAGATACGGCTGTCCTCGAAAAATCTCTCACCGAACCCTCAATCTGGGATATTAATTTTTTTTTCAGCACGACAGACGGGACACATGTATTTAAATAGATTAGTTGAACATGTCACATCGGGAATGACGGATAGGTCAAAGCCTTATTATTCCGCGAGGCTGTCATTTGGGAACGACATGTGGTGTCATTCTGAGGGTCCCCGAACTGTGGGCCGAATTCAGCTTGTGGGCGAAAAAACGTCTCCGTTTTTCTCGGAATAGGAACGTCTTTGTCGGCTTTGAACTGTTTAGTTTCCGCCAAGTTGCGTTAGTTCAGAGTTGGCAATATCGGGCCGTATTCTGAAAGACAAACACGTAGAAGAAAACGAGAACGGTACGGAAACGGTGAAAAAGCACTCGTACGAGCGTACGTACTCCGGAGCTCTCATCCGCCATATTGTTCCAAGATTCGAATCGTATTCGGATTGCTTTTACACTTTTTGAGGTCCGTTAAATAGTTCCAAAAATCTAGAACCAGCTACTTCTAAAAACAAAAAAAGTCCTCAGATATTAATATATTACGAAAGTAATGGACATCTAGTGTTATCAGAATTTTGTTTTATCAGTGTATAATTAATTGCAAGGCTTTCCGGCATGAGGCGCCAGCAGTGTACGGAAAGGAAAACGATAGCTTTCGAGTGCCCGTTTTCCAATCACACGTTTTTACCGTTTCCGTATCGCTTCCATCTCGTTCCTTCTACATGTTTGAGTTTCTGAATATGGCCCATTGTATCTTTTTGGAGTCTTTCAACCGATTTCTGGTAACGCTTTATGCTTGTTAATTGCTATTTCTTCTTATTTTTCTTGAATGTATCACATACCTCCTTTTTCACTCACCCATTGAATTATATAAGATTATTCACCCTATATCTCTCAAATTACGTTGATGACTTGGCGCATTAGCAAGTCAAAAGCCGTTGATTGATTTGATTCATATAATGCCTAATTTGGCTGATAACGTTTGACAAATGTTTTCCAAAAAAAAAAACTTTATTGAACCTTATTACGTTAACACTAATTTTATAAGCATTGTGTTGATATGATAGAATTTAATTATTCGTCCACCAAAAACTGATTACAAACAGAATGTAAACAAACAAACTAACCAAGACTTATTTCCATGGATTAAAAAAATCTTTCAATATTTATCATGCGTATTTTTACACCAGATTTACTTGGTTAATTTTTGGTACTTGGTTGACACCTTTCATAGAATATTCATCTGGATCTATGACAGGGAAGCTGCCCTCCATGGACCGGAGGCAACTTCAAAGAAACGTATCAACAACGTTAACGCAGAACCAATAAACGTGCATCAACCAAATAAACGTGTATTTTAATCTAAATGCACCTGAACTCATGTGTATTTTATGGAATTTTTGGGAAAACCTGGAAAAATGTCAGTAGCCTCATGAAAGGATGATGATATTTTCATGATATCAAATATTCGATCATTTTTCTTGAGGTTGTAGTGTGGCCCTGTAGTTCTAAAAACATTTTTACTAAATCATTTTATTACTCCAGCTGGGAGGAAATTTGATTTTTAGTTACTTTCTGAAAAAATATGTTGTAGTGCCTTTTGTGCTTTACACAGCATTTACCAGAATCAGAATATAACCCATAGATAACGCTATATAAATCCAAATAGTCAGCAGTAGAAAAGTTAAACTTTTAATTATATGATAAACTGTAAATACTACAAGTTACTTAAAGTTTACAATTCATAAAAATTCTTGAATTGCCATGTAGAGTATCTATACTTCACCATGGCAAACCTTACTTAAAAGCAATGTTATGTTTGACGGAGGAGGTTTATTACATTTCATGAAAATTTATTTCATTAAAAATCTCCATTTCAAACAAGTTTAATACTATATTATACTGCACCATTTCTTGACCCTTTGACGTCACTAAGCGGAAGGAAATATTGAGTAAACATAGAGCCTGATGGGTAGGTGGGAAGAGTTTCGGTACACAACACAAATCGTGACAAAAAGACGTATTCACGGGTTTAACAAAATAATCATATTTCTAAATTAAAATTCTTAATTTCACTCAAAATTCAGACACAGCGCAGGGAACTATTTTCTTGGTTTTCTTTTTCCAGGGTCAAGTAACGTTGCAGTCAGTATAGAAATTAAATGCTCTATAAAAGGAATGATCAACATACTATATGTTACGGGCAATGTGATAAATCCGGGAATTATGTATACAATGCCCTCATATTTCGGGAAATATGTGATAAATTGAAATTTTTGAGATATTTTCAAACTTTGTCCTTGGGAAGAGCCATATATACACCCAAATTTTACTCGGAATTTACAATTTTTTCAATTAAGAGATAGAAGGTGAAATAACGTATGAAAGAACTCGTATGGAGGTACCTCAGAAATAATAATGTTGAGTCTGACATAAACCCATCATTCAAGAAACATTGTTTTATTTTAATCTTAAAAGAAAAACACACAGTAAAGAGAAGGCAAAATTGAAACATTTCACGTAAAAAAAAAGTTTGTATCATTGTTTCGTTTTCCGACACTGTGTAATCAAAGTCACGAAATCGCCGATGTCAAGTTCACTAGACAGAGAAGGCGTAGAATTCCCTAACAAGTCGTCACTGTCTATTAAAGGCGGCGGCGGCCTTGCGTTGTCAGAGGTCAACACCATGCACTTGCAGTTAACCGCATTTACTACTTCATAAAATAACAGTGTGGGTGAAGAAATAAGACAATTGTTATCTACTCTTTGTTAAGGGACCAAGTTTTCCCGATTTAAAAATTTTCACCATATCATTTTTTTCCTCCTAAATCAAGAATGTTATACCAGACTGAAACGTTTACTTGACCCTTGAGAAACAAAACAGAGAAAGTAGTTCGCAGCGCTGTGTCTGAATTTCGAGTGAAATTAAGTTAACTAATTATTATTAGCTAGAACTTAGTTTAGAAATATTAATTATTAGTATTTATAAATGAAATTTATCACTTTGCCTGCCTCCACTTCGGGCATTATTAATAATGCCGGATTAATCACTTTGCCCATAACATATATAATGCTGTCCTTTAAAAACAACCCACTCCAAATTGTACCTTAAAAACAACCCATTGAGATTTTTAATTACATAATTAAAATAATTTTACCATCTCATATACCCTGTCCTTCTATGCCTCTTAGAGTGTCAGGGATGTAAAAACTGGTCAAAGAACGGTTTATTTACTTATTTTTTAAACAAGCTGAGATAATGAAGACTTTTGGCAAAAAATGTGCTTCAGATTTACAGATTTTGTAAAAATGTATGTTATAAAGACTTCAGAGCATTTTTCGCTCGTGTTTATGTTATCCCATAACTATGAGAATAAAATATTAAAGTTTTAGCTCAGTCGGCCAATTAGAGTCCTTCTAGGAAAAAGTGTTTTTTTTTTCAAATTCTTACTTAATTGACTGCCAATTTGTGATGGATAATTGGAATTAAGCATGCTAAGCACTAAAATGTTAAGGAGGATGAGCCATTACAACAATTTTTGTTCGATTTAATTATCCTTTTTATTAAGCTTTTAACGGAGAAAATATTAAACAGTGGGTTGTTTTTAAAGGACAGCACTACATAATATACTATAGCGTCTTTTCATCACGATTTGCGTATCGAAACTCATCCTGGCAACCCATAAGGCTTTCTGTTTACTCAGTTTTTCCTTCCGCGTATTGACATCTCAGGGTCAAGAAGCTTTGCAGTTTATACTCGACAGCAACGTTTCCTGACCCTATGACGTCACTATAACAAACAAAGTAGGTCCCAGCGCGGTGTCTTAATTTTGAGTGAAATGAAGAAAGTCAATTTAGAAGTATGATTATTTTGTTAAACTCATGTTATAATACGCATAGTATAGGCTTTACATAAAGAAGATCATGGGTCAGCTCAGTCTTCCAGAGCTGCCCTTTAGGAAACTGTCGACATGTGTAAGTTCAAATACAGCCATTTATAAGCTATTTTGAAATATATAAAAATTAATTGAACTCTTTTACTGGTAATGTCTTACTCTTTTTTTCCAAACTTACTCTCGTACCAAAACACCTCGTATCAACCCAACAGGCTTTCTGATTACGCAGTTTTTCCTTCCGCATAGTGACGTAATAGGGTCAAGAAACGTTGCAGTCTGGTGTAGTTTTATTTTGGTAAACTGAGCATTAGGGTGTTCCTTATATGACAGGATTTTTTTTTTTTTTGCGAATTTGAAATCGGTTACCCTGTAGTTTTTTTTTTATAAATGCCTTGACCTATTCAGATTTAAAATTTTATCCCTCTACGATAATATTAACCCGTGCCCAATCTCAATTTGAAGACGGTCAAGCAAGCTAAATTACCGGCACACGTACGCTAACCCAGTGAGCACACATGTACCATTTTCGTCCTATCTTCGTCGACTTTGTCGCGGATTTGTAGCGACTACGTTTACGTCGAGAAATTTCAAAAATGGGATGTCAAATGTTGGCATAAAATGAACGTATTCAGGCTCATCCCTATTAAAGCGAAAAGTTTCAAAAATTGTACGTAAAATGTTGCCCAAAAATGGACGTATTTGGGCTCATCCGATTTATGACGAGAAATTTCAAAATCTGGATGGCAATTGTTGCCCTAATCTGTACGTAATTCGGCTCATCAATTTTAGGAAGAAAAATTACCAAAACGGTTCATCAAATGTTGTCATAAAGGGGATGAAATCTGGATATCGCTTTTAAGACGAGAAATTACCAAAAATTGCTTTTTAGTAAATGTCAATTGTTGCCCAAAAGTGGACGTATTGGGCTCATCCCAGTTAAGGCGAAAAATTTCCAAATCTGGATGGCAATTGTTGCCCTAATCTGTACGTAATTCGGCTCATCAATTTTAGGAAGAAAAATTTCCAAAACGGTTCGTCAAATGTTGTCATAAAGGGGATGAAATCTGGATATCGCTTTTAAGACGAGAAATTACCAAAAATTGCTTTTTTTCGAAATGTCAATTGTTGCCCAAAAGTGGACGTATTGGGCTCATCCCAGTTAAGGCGAAAAATTTCCAGATCTGGATGGCAATTGTTGCCCTAATCTGTACGTAATTCGGCTCATCAATTTTAGGAAGAAAAATTTCCAAAACGGTTCGTCAAATGTTGTCATAAGGGGATGAAATCTGGATATCGCTTTTAAGACGAGAAATTACCAAAAATTGCTTTTTTTCGAAACGTCAATTGTTGCCCAAAAGTGGACGTATTGGGCTCATCCCAGTTAAGGCGAAAAATTTCCAAAACCGGACAGCAAATGTTGTCCTAACCTGATCGTAATCAGGACATTCCTATAACGAGAAAATGCTCTGTACAAAAAAGAAGAAACGCTACAGCTCAAACTCTACTGTTTTATTGTCTCAAAAACCTAGTGCTCATGCTGTTATTACTTTTTTGAATTTAGTCTTGGTCTTTGTTAGATTTCTACTCATGCAACTATTTTTTATTTTCCATTAAATCTTTTTTAATGAAATAAATTTTATTTATAATTATCGAGTGTGCCAATTCATTTCAGTGCATTTCAGGTGGAGATTCTGAAGAAAATGGGTGGAGGAAGTGCAACCATTTTGTTAACTGGAATTATTGACAAAAGTCTCAATCTTCTGCATAAAACAGACATACATGGACAATTATGAAATGCATTATGTAGCAAGTAAGGCCGTAATACAGCTGCTTTTAACCAACCCACTACATAAAACGAACGTAACCTGCCTTATATTTAGCAAGTTTTTTAAGTTTGATCAAATATTTCGGTTTGGCAAAAAAAAAAAAAAAGTTAACATGAAAGCTTGCTAAATATAATGCAGGTATACGTTTATTTTATGTAGCGGGTTGGTTAAAAGCGGCTGTTATACTGCCGTACTCGCTTAATACATTTCATAACTGTCCATGTGTGTCTGTTTTATGCAGTGGATTGAGATTTTAGTCATCGGAGGGCTCTAAATGGGATTTAAAGAGTACATAAATCGTCCCTATTTGGTACTAAAACCGTACGTCTGTTTTATGCAGCGGATTGGGACATAAGTCATCGGAGGGCTCTAAATGGGATGTAAATAGTACATAAATCGTCCCTATTTCGTACTAAAACCGTACGTCTGTTTTATGCAGCGGATTGGTACTAAAGTCGTCAGAGCGCTCTAAATGGGATGTAAATAGTACATAAATCGTCCCTATTTCGTACTAAAACCGTACATCTGTTTTATGCAGCGGATTGGAATTTTTGACATCGGAGGGCTCTAAATGGGATGTAAAGTGTACATAAAGCGTCCCTATTTCGTACTAAAACCGTACGTCTGTTTTATGCAGCGGATTGGTACTAAAGTCATCAGAGCGCTCTAAATGGGATGTAAATAGTACATAAATCGTCCCTATTTCGTACTAAAACCGTACATCTGTTTTATGCAGCGGATTGGAATTTTTGACATCGGACGGATCTAAATGGGATGTAAAGAGCACCTATAAGAGACGAAATTCGTCCGTAATGAAACGTATTCGCTACATATGTAGCGAATACGTCCCAATTAGGTAAACTCTAAAGCAGAAATTGGTACTCTTTTTGTACCATTTTTGTCGTGGCGATGTAAAAGGTGGTGACATCGCTACAAAAAAACTACCAAAAGTAGAGATATTCGCGATGTAGCGATTTCGTAATCTGGACGTATTCGCTACGTACTGTGCTCACTGGGAATACTCACCATTTTTCCCTTAATATAGTTAAAACTACGGCAATATTATAAACCTATAAATAAACAAAAAAAAGTAGTAAGTATTAGCTGTAGCGTGCCTGTAATTAGGCTTATTTGACTATTTTCAATTGAGATTCGGCACAGGTTAAAATTATCGTAGAGAGATAAAACTTTACATCTGAATAGGTCAAGGCATTTATAAAAAAGTAGAGATTAACCATTTTCAAATTCACAAAAAAAAATTCTGTCAAATAAAGGACACACTACTGAGCATATACGGTAGATATCGTGCAGATCAGAAGAAAGTACCTACGATTTTAAGGTGGAAGGGCAAATTTATAGATGTTATTTATACTGCTATTAAATAATTTAACTTTTTGAGTGGTGAGTTTGTTCGCTATAGTTTAAATCCAGCGCCCCCTCCCCCCTAGTAAGATTTGGTAAGATTTTCCTGGACCCCCCTCCCCTTTTTGACCTCACGTAATTTATGTATGTTTAGTTCCAGCGCCCCCCCCCTAGTAAGATTTGGTAAGATTTTCCTGAACCCCCCCTCCCCCTTTTTGACCTCACGTAATTTATGGATGCCCCTAACACACTAAAATACCCTCCACCTCTAGCAAGAAAACCTAATAAGAAAGCCTCACCAACCCTACGAGGAAAACGGGCACAAACAAAAAACGGCTTTCCAGAAAGAAACATTGATGAAAAAAAAAATGAAAATCCTTGTAGCATTTCCGGAGAGAACTCTTGCCTTCAGCAATTAAATTGTCACCCTCGACGTTCTATCGCTCGACACTCCCACCTATGTCAACTCTTTTATTTAATGGGAAGAAAGCCTTCGGTCTGCGCATGCTCCAGCTGCATCTGGTTTACTCGATAGCTCTTCGCATGTATCGAAATTGAATATGGCTCGTAATTTACTACTGTCATTAAATCACCCTTTTCTTTCCTTCTCTGTGGTTTGTTTATAACATGATAGAGCACGTGAATTGTAAGATGATATAAATTTTGCTAAAGTCTGGAAGGCTTACGCCATCCAGTGACTATTCTGTGGAAATAATTATATATGATTTTCATAACTTAAGAATGAAATCCGCTAGTTTGAAACCCCAATTTTAAGTTAATAAAATGATTTACAGTTGGAGCTAATTGAGTTACAAAGCCAGACATCACAAATTTGGAAAGTTCAGTTTATTTTTTTTTTACTTTTGGGAAAAAAGCAACACAACAACTACACTGGATACCAATTTTATGTTCATTATAAAAACCGAAATAATTCTTTTGGAATTCTTTAAATGGAAGATGTGCTAAATGTTTAAACGCACCAATTTTGGATAATAGCAGTCAATATAAAAAAAAACAAGCATTCCAATACTATGTGCATCGTGGGAAAGAGAATTTCATGATATATCCTCCCTTGGAAATCAGTTATTTGTATTCTTGACCGAAGAAAATGGCTACAAAAACACCATATTTTATTTCGGCCGAAGCTATACTTTATAATGAAAGCTGATCGTTGTTACATTTTTCTAGGACCACATGACCCCTCTTCAATGAATGATTAAGTATAGATCATGTGGCCTTGCAGATAACACAAAGCTAACCAGTTTAAAAGTTAATATGGAAAATATTCAAAACATTTCTCGTTCGGTTGGGTAGTTTTAAATTTTGGTTCGTCAATTACTTAATTACCCATGCTCATTAATTTGTGTGTGGTTTAGACTTCAGAAAGCTTAAACGAACAGCTAAAGGGGTAGCTTTCAAGTTAATTTGTTAAGTTCGAGGTGATAAATCCAGGCATTACTAATAATGTCCACGTATTTTGGGCAAAGTTATAAATGTCATTGAATTTATCACATTGGCCTCCTCCACTTCGGGCATGTGTAAAAGGGTAAAGCGGAAAACATAGTTTTTTGCTATTTAATCCCCTTGCAAATTACTATCATGGTAAATACAGCCATAGATTAATGCTTTTATGTCCTCAACTAATAAAATTAGCCAAACAAAACGCAAGAATGATTTTATTTTTTGTTTTAAAATTAATTTAATGAAAAACAATAGAAACCTGCAACGCAACGAACTATTTAAGATCTTGCTATCGAAAACATATTATCTGTATGATAGATAGTAAACACGTGTCAGGGGCGAAATCTGGGAAGGGGCAATGGAGCTAAAGTCTATCTAAAGTAATAAAGCTCAAAAAACTTAAATAAATTTCAAAATTTAGTGAAAATTTCTTCAACTCTTATAATTTTAATCTCCTTATTTTATGAAAAAGGATGACAATAAAGCATTTCTGATGCTATTGGGGGAAAATAACTTTTGAACGATTTGATAACTTTTTAACGATTTTGAAAAGTTCAGGTCATACTAAGTTTTTGGGATCTCAGTCCCCTCCCAACACGACAAAATAACGGAATAAGACATAATAAGAGCATGTATTACGTGTTCTTATTCACCCCTCATTAATATTGATACTTGTCACAAAATCTGAATAAGAAAAATGAAGATTTTAAGTTCTGATTCACTCTTATGTTCGAATTGTATAGAAACATCATAAATACTACTAAAAAAAGGGATACAAAATGTTTTTAAAATGTTTTTTTTTACTCAAAATTGAAGGAACCGAACAAGACCAACTATTCAAATCAAAAAGTTTCCCCTCAAAATGTTTTTTTCTTATTTATTTTCGCGTTAAAAAGGTTGAAAACGTAGTTTGATCAAGTTTAATGTCAAAAACTTAACTATCCGGCATTGACAAAATACACAATCAAGAAAATGAAAAATTCTTCAATTTTGAACTAAACAACTAGATTTTGGACTCACTTTCTGAAAACAATGTAAAGAGAGGAGAACATCCTGTATGCAAGAGAAATTACTTGAAATTGCTTCATACAGAAATTCTAAAACGAAGAAGCATGGGCACTATCTGCCCCAGAGGAGATACAAAAGTCGGTTTCACGTAGTATAAAATGTTTACTTCTCTGCTATACAGTCTTGCTTCGATTAAGTGTAGTAAGCTATATAACAACACTCATTAAAGCTATTACCTTTTCATTACTTAATTTCTCACTGAGAATTTAGACTAAGACTCACTGACTATTAAAATTTTAAATTGGTGACTTACACCACTTTATAACACATTTATCGAGTCATTTTTTAATAGTTCAAAATAGGGTTCATCCACAAATTTAAGTTGAACCTGTTTCTATGCGGTGGTAGGGATAACTTCAAAATATCCATTTGCGGATGGGACCCCTTTGAAATTTAAACCGGCATATCTCAGTGAGGTTTGAAGATATTGCGATAGAATTTTTTGTGTCTTATTCAGGAAATAATAAAGAAAATTTTGCTAATCGGGGTTTTTAATCTACGGGGGCCGTATAAAAAGTTATTTTCTGCATCTTCTGAAACAGGCCTCTCCCCCACGGAGTTGCAACTTGCATAAGCAAATTCGTCGCCTCTTTTAATGAAATTTTTCAACTGCAAATATGTGTCTAAGGGAAATATAGGAAACAGCCCATTGTTACGCACACCCTCTGTTGTATGTGTCCCTGAAAATACAGAATTACGATCGAAAATTTCCAAGATTCCTCAAAGTCGAGACGAATAAATTCGGAGATCGTTGAAGCCGAAATTCGAGCCGTTCATCCATCACTCATCGTTGCGTCTTTGAGGCAAAAACGCGTAAAAACCCAGCTTCGATGGATGTATCGGAAAGCACACAAATCTGAGCTTCGGACAAAGCCTGTTGCACTTCGCTTCCTCTAACTGCACGCATTTGCCTCCCTCTTCAAAAAGAAAATTATGGATCGACTCAAGGATGTACTAAGCATATAGAGGAGAAATAGAAGTGGAGTAAACATTCCCATCGAATCGAATCCCAAAAAGAGTGCCCGACATTGGGAGGGTTTCTGGCGATGAATTGGCGCGTTATCGCCTTGCATAGCAATTTCAAAACTATTACAGGAATGGAGGACAAAACACGTCGCCAAGAAAGCAAGCATTAGCAACACTGCACGGCATGAATGTTTGACAGTGGAAGCAATTTCCAGTATGACCACCGTCACGTTAGGGCAGTCATCACGTGACTGTGGTCTTTGGCGATCTTTCTGGAAATTATTTTAGCCAACTCTTTAGGGTTACCATTGCACACACCACTATCCCTCCTCTATGGATTTGAGACTGTTTCCACGATAATACTTCAGTTAAGTCGGAGGTCTATACAGACTGTATCAACAAGTCCGCCTAAATTATGCACAACTATACTAGACTGCAATGTGTCTTGAGCCTATGACGTCGCTACGTGGAAGGAAAAACTGAGTAAACATAAAATATTCAGGGTTGCTAGGAGGAGTTTCGGTACGCAAATCGTGATAAAAAAAGACGATGGGATTAACAAACTAATATTTCTAAATTGAAGTTCTTAATTTCACTCAAAATTCAGACACCAAGCTGGGAACTACTTTCTTTCTTTGCTCTCAGCTTGTTTCAGTTTCTCCATGGTCAAGAAATGTTGCAGTCTAGTATAGATTCTTTGCCTTGAGTTGATAAAATAACCAAAAGACTGTACCTCTACAACCCATAGTTTTTGAAAAAATCGCAACAGAAAATTTATAAAGGCCCATACGGTTTACGCTTAAAAAAGTTTGTGGAAAACGTTCTTATCTTTTTTGTTGTTACTATTCTCGGAATCGTCTAGCTGGGCTAGACAATCCCCATGAATCCAAAAACGTCTAAAAACAGTTGAGAGTGTCGGAGGACTTCGTCTTTGTTGAAACCCAAACAAACCAAAATATGGGCTGGGGTGGCCACATCTGCTTGAACACCAATGTCATTCAGGGTGTATTTTTTCGACATTAGAAATAGAAGGATTCATGGTAAAAAGGAATGAGCAGCTAAATAAGCAAAATTTAAATAATAAGAAATAAAAAATATTTGGTGAGTAACTATTGATAATTCATCCCATTATTTCTATGAGAAAATTACATTAGAAAAAAACCCATGTGACTATTGATGATATGGATAGATCCCAAAGTATCGATTGTTTTCAAAAAACAATTGAGTGATCTCTCTATATAGGTTAATTATTATCTAACACACATAGGTTAACCTATCTCCCACACATTTCTATCCAAAAGTCACTAGAGGTCAAAGATAATGGATATATAATTTCAATAATCACACTCCTCTGTTGTTGTTATAACACAGGGGTATAATTCGAGTGGGGGTGAACCGATTGAAAACTATTTTATGGCACGAGACAAGTTTTTGCACCCAACTGGGCGTGACGCGACGTCAAGGCCTCGATGACAACCGGAAGCTTTCGACCGATAGCCATCGGAGTCGTGTTCCATAAGTGACGTTTATGTAAGTGTCCGTCACAGTGGTATGAGCGGCATTCGTTGATTCCAGCACGCGTACCTACTACTGATTGAAAGATATAGCAGTAATACTGTGAGATTCATACTCACCACTCTAATATTTAATAATTTTAAAATATATATAGTACCATTAGTTCAATTGATATTGGGAAGGCATAGAAAATAATCATATTTCACAAGGTCAGTGGGAACCAACCTTCTGACCGCGAATCCAAAGAATAGCGAACCTGATTGATGCGGTGAGTTTATATGTTTGTCCCGTTCGTATGTTGTCTGATGCTGATGTCCCATCAATGAAACTTGTAACGTTGTTGTTGTTGATACGTCCTTATTGAATCTTTTATGCGTCTAGACTTTCAGACAGAAAAATTATTTCATCGTAATAATCACTTGGAGGAGAAATAACTGTTCCCGGTAAACTAAACTGATTTTTTTGCCGTATTTGAAGGGTTAAAGCTGCTGAAGGACTAGGAAAGCACGTTAAACCGCAATTTATTTTTAAATTTGGTATCGGTTCAGGCTCGCGGGGGGCCAAGAGTGACCTGATAAATCCACTTTTAGGGGTCTGTTTTACAGGGATTGATTGTATGGGAGCAGGGGGGGACGTGTACCACCAAAAGTGGAGAATGACTGAATCAGTGAATGTTTACTGAATAAATTAACATCTGGAAGATAATTTAGCAATAAGTCAGTGTTTTTCAGTTGTTAAATGCTTCAGAAGGTAGTTACAAGACTAAACAAATTGTGAAACTTCAATATTTAAAAAAATAACGCATTTTTTTTACTGCAGATGATGCTTCAAAAATCCTGGCCACTCTCCCACAGAAGTCAAACTTGGATCTACTCCCCGGTATGGGGGCACAGAAGGGTACACACATACAATGGATAATATGGTTTCAAAAAAAAAAATTCTTAATAAATCAGATTTTTGAAGCTGTAAATCCTTAGACGTGTAGTTTCATTTCAAAAAGGGTAAGTTATTACTTGATACTTTATTAATTATTGGATGAAGATGCCTTATTTATACTCGAGAGCAACGTTTCCTGAACCCAGTACGTCACTACGCGGAAGGAGAAAATAAGTAACCACAAAGCCTGTTGGGTTGCTAGGAGGAGTTTCGGTACCCAAATCGTGATAAAAGACGCTATATATACCAGGGTTTAACAATTTAATCATATTTTTAAATTGACGTTCTTCATTTCACTCAAAATTGAGACACCGCACTGGGAACTACTTTGTTCGTTAGTGACGTCATAGGGTCAACCATTAAACCTGGATGTACACAACCCATTTACCATATATACCCGCCAACTTTTTAATATAAAATATACTTTGATTAACAGAGTGGGTTAATTTTTGAACTATCTCTCTTCATATTTTAAATTTTATAGAGTTTCACCGATATCGATATATTAATACATTTTTTTAACTAATATCAGTGCTTTTCATGCATTATCGATTGAAATCAAGTGTAATTGGAACGATGTCGATGTAGTGCTTTTTTTGTTGCCTAAAATCGAAACAATTAAAAGCGTAGACTTCAGGTGAAATCAAAGCTCTTATCTTCTCAATCGGAATCTAAAACCAGAAGAAAAAGCACAGTTTGGATGGACAAGATCTTTCGACACATCTTTATGATAGGCCGCGATACAAAGTATCATCAATGTATTCGACCGCCTGCTGTAATCATCGTCATCACACTCAAGTCATCAATCATCTTTGATCACCCTCGGATGACTGAGTGTGGAGCTGTGTTTGACATTGTTCAACGCTTGACGATTTTTCCTTTCGCTTAATTTTATAACGTGGAATTAACAAGTAAGACAAGGCCGAAACTTACGGCCATTTGGCCAACTTCAACAGAGTAATAAAAAAAATTAAAGGATAGTTGAATCGTCAGTTTAAAAAAAAGAGAGTAAATCTAAAAAAAAATGGCAAATTGGCTTTTTGTGCTCAATAAAATCTCGAATCTTTTCTCTACACATGAGTGGGAAGAGGAAAAAAATAACAACTCCTATATAGGAAAATATAGAGCATTTTCAATCACATGACTCGGACATAACAACGGCCATAGCAACAGAAAGTTGTTGCAGTTTTTTGCCCTACAGAGGTTAACAGTTACAGAAAATGACTAGCCGTGGAATTCTTCTATTGGAGCATTTGCAATCACGTGATCCCATACCTAAAATCCGCCTTAGCAACAGATAAACAACGGCCTTAGATACAGTTAAAAGCCCTACAGAAGGTACACAGTTAAAAGAAAATAACCGGTTGTGACGTCACCTGAAAACACTCTATAGCCCCTTGAATTTGGGGAAATCGGTGTCCATTAATTATAGTATTTATTTAATTTGAAGTTGTTTTGTTGTTTGTTTGAAAGTGTTTTTAATTTTTTTCCCCCAATGAATGTTTGAGTCCATTGATACTGTCTTTTTTCTGAATGATTCAGTTTTATGAAATTTTTTTTAGATTTTATTTGTCCTTTTATTTTTCCCTTTTGTGCTGTGAACTAAGCAGAAATGTAATTTAATGATCGATTAAATTAGTTTTCAAGATTTTTTTTCTTCAGCTGAAATTAAATTTGAGAAAGGAAATAAGTTCATTAATTTTTTTCAACTGTAAAATATTGTTGTGTGTGAATATGCTTATATTTTGTTCAATAATTCTTCTGTGTTCTAATTGGGGTTCTGAATTTCCAGTGAAAATCCAATTACTTATACAGGTGGGGGGTTTTTTTAAGATTTTCTCAAAACTTGGATTTTGAACTTATTCCTTTATTAAACACTCACTTTGGTTACAAAATAAGATAATTTTAAACATTTACTTTGGTTACAAATTCTTTGGTTGTAACTTTGGTTACAAGTTGTTATTTATTAAATACTTTTCATCTATGAAAATGGTAGATTTTAATATGTTACAATAATTTTTCTCCGCGTTAGCCATAATCTTGTCCAAATTTACCTAAGAGGCATTTACAAATAATGTCACACATTTAAGGGGAAAAAGGTGTCCTGTAAATATGACACTATTAGGCACGGGGTAAGAGAGGCCACAAATATTTTGATTTATCTTATAAATTCCGCTTTTTCATCCTTATTACGAAGCTTAAAAGGAACCTTTCTTCTTATGTTAGTTCGGATTTAACCCTTATAACAGAAAATTAATGTAAAATGAAAATGAAGTAAGATACGTTAATTTTGGGTGCATATTTTACAAAGTTGTAACAAAACAATGGTGGAGAAGGGTCACTGAAATATGACATAGGTAATGGATAGGTTTTAAGCTCATGAACACAAATGTTGATATTAATACCATACTCGGCGTTATTGAAATTTCTTCAACCAGCCAATAGGCTGGCAACACATATTCCCTGACAAGGTTACCTCCTGTCACGCGCTGGATTTAGTGGTGTTTAGCACGCTCCCTCTTGCCCGTGAAAAACGCATTCCAACAAGTAGTGTCATTTCAAAACATCAGCCATTTCACAGCCATCAACGTCAGTGTTAAATCCTAGGTCAAAGAAGGATTCCGCCAATCAGAGACAATTTTCTTTTTTTAGCTGCGGGTTTTAACACCGACGCTGATGACTGTGAATATGGCTTACTTAGTACTATATATCATAGAATTGAGGTGCTATTACATTAATTAGAGTTTAAGAATTTTGCGGAAAATCTTTTCAATAACTTAAAATTTTTTATGAAAAAATTGATTTTTCTTACTGTTGTTGCTTATGAAGTATTATTACAGTATTTAGGTGAACAATGGGACCGTCTTAAGTCAAAATTCAAACGACTGGAGGCACTTAACTTCACATGGCAGAAAATATTTATAGAAATAAATTTTTGTGCGCAAGAAAGTTTTTTGGTTTATCCAACTATGATTACATACAGTGTTATCTCAAAGTCCGTTTCAGGCCTTTTGACACCAAACAAGAGCTCAACACTTTCAAACCTATATATCGGTTGATATTGTCTTTAAGTCCTATTACAAATGCAGCCGGCTAGGGCGGGAAAAACGAAAAAGTCTCAAAAGTAGTAGAAATGTTACAGATCAGTTAGTAGCAGTCTTAAAAGAGTTTAAAGAGTCTTAAAAGTAATTGTAAGTCACTCACGGAAAAAAAAACTTTATAAGGGCAAAAGGCTTTGGTTAGGAAGATGAACGGCCGTATTCACCGGTAACTTGACTGGCGGTTAGTTAGTTTTCCTTCTTCAACTACCAATCAAAAGCTTGATTGCCGGTTAACCGCCGGTCAAGCTATCGGTGAATACGGCCGTTAGGTGTAATCTTCCATGGTTAGTATTTCCAAAACTATAGCTAAACAGTTTCCTCGAGTCTTTCTTAATATGTAACGCAAAATTCACCGATTATTGCCCTCGATGGTATTTCCCAATTTTGTTTTTGCTACTCAATGTTCTGAAAGAGATCACCGATGGAATTTTCCATTTTTTTTGCTATTCAATGTTGTGAAAGAGCGAACTAATTTAAAATCATAAGAAAAAAGTTTTTGAAGATGATTTATGAGTCCTCTTCCATGTTTGTTTAGTATATTCTTGAAAACTATAATTATAAACAGTTTTTTCTACGCTTTCTTCAAATTAAACGTAAAATGTACCTTTTTCTGTAGTATTCTTCAATTAATTATTAGTATTCATTGTTTTGAAAGATTACACGTAAATAACGTAGAAACGAAATTTTTCTTAGAAATGGATTATAATTGTTATGATGCGTTCAAGCAGTTCAAAAATTTACCACAGAAAGTAAAACGTTCCTCTTTTCACTTTATTAGTAGTAGATATTTGATTTTTTTACTGCTAAAATTTTTTAAAAAGATGTCCAACAATTTAAAGTAAACTTTGTTTCCAGTGGTTTTTCTCCTTTTCAAATTAAAATTGGATAGAAAAAGGTGTACGTTACATTGCATCTGAAGATCGCCCCAAAAATGTTTTGTTATGGTTTTCAAGAACAAACAAAACCATGAAAAAGATCCTAAATCATTTACGTAGTTCAAGGTATTTCCTTACAATTACTTTTGCAATGTTTTTCACAAGACTGTGGTTACGTATTGTAAAGTACAGTTAAAGAAGGACGGTTATTAGGTCTCTAGTGGCAAAACAAAAAGGTTGAAAAGTTAAATGAAAATTAAGAAAGATCAAATTTCAACCAGAAATTTATTAAATATGTAAATAAAGACTTAGAAAAAATCAAATAAAAAATCAAACTTCAAATTTAAAACTCCAAATGAAGATATACTATTTGCGATTTAAATTCTGAGGTTTGAAAAGTTTGTTCACAAATTTGAAAAAAACTTCATGGGTGTTATGATGCAGTTTTTATTTCATAATTTAATGAAGAATTTGAATTCACACATCAAAGAAACCGTATAATAAGGGGGGAAATGGAGGATTAGAGTATAATGGTTTGTTTCCTTAATTTTGGAGGGGAATATTTTGTAGTGTTTCTGTTTTTTCTTCATTTATTTATTTGCTATTTATAACATTAAAGGTTTTAAAACTTTATTTTGTATTAATGCATTTTAGTAAATTTCTTAATATCACTCGCTTATAACAAAAACAAAATTTAACTAGTTAGTTTAAGAAACTTTAGATAAATGTTTCTGTACGGTAATTAATGGACTCAAACCGTCTGACGTCACACAGAACCAACACGTGACCTACTGAGCTTGCAATTGGTTACCACAGATACTATATACTATAGTAGAGTTTGTAGTCGTAGTGAGATATGATTTGATAGTGAGAGTTTTTTTTACCACCGTCACGTGACTTTTAATAGTCTCGAGCCAGATAGGCGGTTAGAGTCCATTCTTTGGAAGTACACATATTAATATAAAAATTCCTAAGCCTCAGTTCTTGATAACTAGGTCTGGTTAAGAGAAAAAACATTAAAATTTACTTGATACGAAATGGCGCCCATAATTTTTACTCACCAGTTTAAAAACAAATATGAATATTATTTCTACTTCAATTGATAATATTTGATATTTTCAACCGTCTTTGTTAGAATAACTTTACTGAAGCGCTCCAGTGTTTGGATGCGTAAGTGTGTAACTGTGTTAGTTTCTACGGAATAGATTAACTCGTATTCCATTAAAAATCAATGTTTAATTTTACGTTTTGGCTGACAGTTAATTCGGGTAAGGACGGTAATTTACTATGAGAAATATTTTGATGAAATAAAAATGTTCACACCTTCACCAAAACCACTAATCTACTTTTTCAAGGATGGGCGTTTTCTTTAATAGTTTCCAGAATAATCTTTCACGATACAAAAGGGATTATAATTCCTGATTTAAAAAACCCAGAAATTGATTACCGAAGATTAACGAATAATAATTTTGTTCACAGTAATGATTAAAATGAGATTATTTCCTATTGTGATTGGAAGATATTATTTTCTTGATGAAAAAAACCTACAGCATATTTTTAGAAGTAACAGTACAAATTTTGATAGGATTTGTATTTTTTAATTTGATTTGCATAATCATTAATTTCATCCCCTGGTTTCCACAAAAGGACCCAAAATTATTCCTAGGCCCCCCCATTCAAATTTAATAGGTCCCATGTAGCTTTTTAAAACACTTTTAGGTAGAATATGCATATAGAGCATTCGCACATGACGTCACTTGGAGGACAAAATCAACGTTGCTAAGGCTGTTGTTAGGGGCGGGACATAGAAGTATCCAATAGCAGCATTCGCACATGATGTCACTGGAGGAATAAAACAACGTTGCTAAGGCCGTTGTTAGACAGAGTCATGTGATTGAAAATGCTCTATTATGAACTTGATATAAAGAAATTGTGAATAAGTAATTCCAAGTACAAAAGGGTTGATTGTTTGGAAATTTGACCCTAAAATCAGAATTTTAACTCGTATTGGTACATTTAGTCAAAATTAGTCAGTACACTAGTCAAGGAGCCCTTGCCCCTCCATTATATTCGCCCCTGAACATAAAACTAAAACACCCAAAACAAAAATTCCTGGTTTAACTTTTAAGAATCATCAAAATTTTCTAAGCAAAAATTTTCTTAATTTTGCTAATAAAGCTTTCTCACATGATACGCGTCCGCCTTTGGGTTTTGAGAGTGTAGACTATTGGACAAAATGGAGCAATAAACGTGGCCTTTTGAGCTCAAAACTTTATAGGTCGATCCTTATCCTGCTTTGACTTAAATTTTAGTGACTTTTATAGAATTACGATCAGGATGGCTTAGCAGTTTCTACAGTAGAATGCCAGATATGGATTAGGCACAAGCCTTTTCAAAAATTTCAGCCAATCATGAACTTATCTGAAAAATTTTAATTCAATTTTTTTTTCCATATACCTAGTAGTTTTCAATGGTCATGTCCAAAACATTTTTCATAAAGTACTCTCTGAATTGTAATCACAACCAATAAACTCAAGATCGAATTTCATTTTTATACACATATTATTAGGTCTGATTTTTACAATATTAATTAAAATTTAATCATTGAGATTTGTTTTAACATGAAATCGTGATAACAAAATTAGATGCAGGGTTTAAATTAAATCATCACGCTTGATCGCAATAACCTGGTTCAAGGTAAACCTGATTTGAGGCAAAAAAAAAAAAAACCCATCTTGAACAGATTTTAATTTTATCGGTTTCGATTAGAAATAATAATTAATATTGAGCGATACGGTTTTACTCCGATAATAATATAATAATGATTAATTTGTGAAGAAAAATATTTCGATCAAAAATAAACTCAAACAGCACCAAAACATATCGCTCACACCTCGCCAAAACCGACAATCTATTTTATTTTTCGAGGATAAGCGTTCTCTTTGGTTATTTTCAGAATAATCGAGGCATCACTCTATATTGGCGATTTGACAATCTTTCACCTGTCAAAAACTATATTCAGAAAATAATTATTATCACACATAATCGTTAAAATTACGATCACCAGTGGTATTCCTTTTCTGATTATTTATCCGTTTTCGATGAAAAACGCTGCCTGATTTTTAAAAGTGGCAAACAAAAAAAATTTTATCCGATTTTGAATTATTTTCTCTGTTTCCATAATTATCAATTTCAAACTGATAGAAATCCATCACCCGTGATGCTCTTTCTTAAAGAAAAGGAGTTTGTAAAATTTAAAAATATTTGTGAATGTACCTGAAGTTGAAAAGGGCGAAAAACAAATGGAAAATATCGAGATTTGATTTGAGACATAAAAAGTAATTAAGGTTTACCCCAATCGGTTTGCCTGAGGCGGTCAATCATAATAAAACTATCATTAACGCTTAAAATCGATGTGAATAGAGCATTTTCAATCACATGACTCGGACCTAACAACGGCCTTAGCAACAGAAATGTTACAGTTTTTTGCCCTACAGAGGCTAACAGTTACAGAAAATGACTGGCCCTGGAATTCTTCTATTGGAGCATTTGCAATCACGTGATCCCATACTTAGAAACCGCCTTAGCAACAGATAAACAACGGCCTTAGAAACAGTTAAAAGCCCTACAGAAAGTACGCAGTTAAAGGAAAATAACCGGTTGTGACGTCACCTGAAAACACTCTATGAACTGTTTTCATTTTTTCGATCTCACTCTCTTAAGTTGGTTTTTTTTTTGTGGATGATAAAAACAGTATCATTTAATTTCTACTATTTAATATTCCTTCATTTGTAACAGGGTTTTAGCCAGAGAAAACATTCATTTAGCTAAAAAGCTAAAATGAAGAAAAAAAAGCATTAGCATTATGCTGAAATTACTAATTGGTTACATAAAGTAGTTTTATGGTTGGAAAAATTTAATTAATAAAATCTACTCAAAGAACAAACTCATTAATAATAAATATTTCTTTGAAATCTTCTTATTACATTTAAATAAATTCAAGTATTTATATTCTTCGAGTATTTATACCAAACATAAAGCAGAGAAAATGTTATAATCCCCCCCCCCAGTTGAAATTAAAAAAATTAAAAAAAGAAACTTCCTTTTCAACGTGTGTGTGGTGTGGTAGAGTATTATTACCAGTAAAAGAATTCAATAAAGTTATACATATATATCAAAATAGTTTAATGTAAATAATCTTTGTAGTGTGTTTGATGTTCTAGAAGGGCAGTTCTGGAAATGTGCTGACCCATACTCTCCTTAATAAAAATCGGTCATTCCGTATTAAACCACAGCTATTTTGGCAAAAAAATGTCTTATAAAGTTCATGAAAGGAAGCTAAATAATTAAAATGTTTAAGTATAACTTAATACATACATTCAATTAAAAAACACATTTTTTATGTTATACAAGGGTTAGGAAAAATCGAATATTAGTTTCAATTTTATTTGGTCATTGATACCATTTTTGTATCATCCTATAATTTTACCAGATTTATTAACCCGGGAGGACGGGCGCATCTTTTTGTTACACGCAGGGTTTTTATTTAATAATCGCACACTTTATCTCCGAAACCTAGTTTAATGATTAAATTTTCAGTAAAATCTTAAAAATCAGGCCTGGTTTGACGCAAACAACTCATGATCAGATTTTGATAAATCAAATAATAATTAATTTTGAACGATACGGTTTTACTCCGATAATTATAATTAATTCATGATGAAAATATTTCCATCAAAAAATAAAACTCAAACAGTACCAAAACAAAAACAACTCGCCAAAACCGCCAGTCTAACTTTTCGAATTTCGAGGATAGGATAGGCGTTCTCTTAGGTATTTTTCAGAACAGTCGAGGTATCTTTTCATTGGCAATTCGGCGATCTTTCGTGCAACAAAAATTATTTTTATTTTTCGAAGCAAAATATAAAAATAAAGTTATAATTTGAGTTGGTCAAATTATTTTTCATCATGAATTAATTATTATTATCGGAGTAAAACCGTATCCTCCAAAAGCAATCATGATTTTTAATCGAAACCAATAAAACTCAAAATCCGATTATGAGTTTTTTTCCTCCAACCGGGCCTGATTTTTATGAACTTTAATCCTTAAACCAGATTTTGACGATCATGTGTGATCATTATATTCAAACCCTGGGTATTACAAATCATTCTAGAACGAACTGCTGGGATTAGTGTGTAGTACATCACCAGGGAGACTAATTCGAAGGTGAGGGAGAAATTTTTTTTTTTATGAATGAAGGTTCAAATAGAGTAGTAAGGTAAATGTGGGTATAGTGGACACTTTAAGGAAAAGTTTCACTTCAATTCTCTATAAATATCAATCTATTTGCCTGGAAACGGTTACCATCCTATTTTTAGATCAACTGGATCTTCTTCTTTCGATTTTACCAATTAAAATTGTAATTAGATCGGGGAAAGTATTTTTAGTTAATTTTTTAAAAGTACTCCAAATTGCTTCTATAGTGGCCACATAGATGTCTCTGATGTTTCTATGGTGGACACCTTTTGTATCAAAAGTGGACACCTCTCTTTTTCTGCCTATATGATTGGGTTTATGCATGAAATTGAGTAGGTATGGTCGTTTAGTTCTAAAAAAGTCTTCCTTCCTAGCGAAATATATTTTGGATTAAAATAAAATCAGTTTTATTTGACTTAGAATAACAGACTTAATGGTTTCCGGCCCATAGCCTACATTGTAGCTGATTTGAGAGGAATTTCCCGAAGCCAGAATGAAACCTAATGCGTACAACACCCGTTTTAAAGCGTAATCAACAGTTTCTGAAGAAAATCTGATTCAAATTAAAAATGATTTATATTTTTTTTAAAAGCCATTGCAGTGACCACTATTGGAAAATCTAAGATTCTGTGTTGGTAAAGTGGCCACCCCCCCTAAATCCTCGTAAAGTAAAAATTTTCAAATAAATTTTCTTCAGTATGATTGTATACAATCTACTTAATCTTAAAATGAATTTAAAAGTCAATTAAACCGTAATAAGTACAAAAAAATCAGTTTTAACTTACCCGTTTCCTAACGCGATTCAATAAGCAAAATCAAATTTCAGTCACTCGGCCGATGGTGTTATTTTCAAAGATTTAAATATCCTTCCCATGCTGATCTATGGTATCGGTGATTATTTAATTTATTACCTGGTAGCATAATCTACTATGCCTATGAATTTTAACGCTATTTGATGCCTCTAACTCGTATTATTTAAAATTAATCAACTAGGTGGCCACTATAGGGACAGTGTCCACTATACCCATATTTACCTTATGTCTTCTTTCGTACTTTGTCTTTACGGAAATACTCATAAAATACAAAGTTTCAAAAGCATATAAACCTAAAGCAGATAAAATGTTATTATAATCAGTTGAAATTCCAAAAATTATAAAAGAAACTCCCTTTTCAATGACGTTGTGATAGAGTATCATTACCAGTAAAATAGATCAATAACTTTTTACAAATTTCATAATAGCTAAATATATAATGATATTCATTAATGTGTTGCAAAATCTAGTAGAGCAGCTCTGGAAATTTGTGCTGACCCATCATCTCCTCAAAAAAAGCTTAGTTATTACGAATCAAATCACAGCCATTTTAGCAACACCATGACTGATAAAGGTCGTGCTAGGGTTCTAATTCTTTAAAGCGGTTAAATACAATTTAATACATACATTCAATTAAAAACAGCTTTTATGTGTTACATACATGGGGGGGGTTAGGAAAAATATCGATTTCAATTATTTTGGACAAGGATCCCTTCTTTGTACCATCTTATAATTTTGCCATATTATTAACGGGAGCAACTCTTTGTTACACACAGGGTTTAAATTTAAATAGCACTAAAACAAATCATTCACACGTCGCCAAAACAGCCAACCTAATTTTTCGAGGAGAGGCGTTCTCTTCAGGTTTTTTTCAGAATAATTGATTGGCGATTTGGAGATCTTTCGAGCAACAAATATGAATTTTATTTTTCGGAACAAAATAATAAAAATAAAGAAATAATTCTCATAGATACTCATTAAACTAACGATCACCACTAATGATTACGAAGCGAGTTTTCTTTTCTGATCACCAAAAGATTATCCGTGCTTGAATATTAATTTCGATCTGATTTTGAGTATTTTTCTCCGTCTCCATAATTATCAATTTCAAACCCTGTTGAAAATTGTACGTCTATCCGACGTGTTTGTTAAGTTTAAATACTATCAACATAATTGTGAAAAAGTCGATGGACTTTTTCAACCTATTGTGAAGAAAAACCTCTTAAATTCATCGTTTAAATTATATTTCTGTTTAGTTCACAGCACAAAAGGGGGAAATAGACAGAGACCAAGACAAATAAAATTCATAATTATTATGAAACTGGGCCATTAAGGCAGTATCAATGGAGTTAGTGAATATGAATGGAGTCAAACATTCCCCTGATAAAAAAAAATTTAAAAGCACTTTTAAATTTTATTCTGGCTTAGTTAGCAGCACAAAGAGTACGAACACAGAAAGACAAAAATTCTAATTCATTCTAAATTAACTGAAAAAAAAATGAATAGACATGGACTTCTTATAAACTTGATGACATAAAAGCAGGGCTTAAATTCTAACCAAAGAAGTACCGGAGCGCTACTATTTCAGCATTCCGCTTAATAGAGATAGAATGGGACCTTGGAGATTGTTTTGAGCACAAAAAGTCATTTGTCGCTGTTTTTGGACTTATTAAAACTGACGTTTCAATTATCGAAGCTATATTCATTTTAGGAAGTGAGACACTCTTTTGTTATGGGAAGGAAGCTCTCACCTGGTTCATGTTGTCACTTCCTCGGCGGCGGAGACAGGAAGAGTGTGTCGCGAGCGGTCGCTGGGCGAGGACTGAGCTACAGCTGGAACACCGCGTGCGCTCCCTCCTTTCTCTCGCTCAAGGACGACTAGGATGTTGAAGAGCAGGGATGCTGCTGGCCAGTTCCGTAGCCTCTGGATTATGGGAGCAGTTAGAACCAGGGTTAGAAATTGATAATTATGAAGACAAAACTCGAAATCGGATCGAAACTGTTATTCGTCACTTTTTTTAAAAATAAGGCAGTGATTTTCATCAGAAACGAATCATCGTGGATAAATAACCTCTGTGGATAAGAATCGTCAGTTAGAAGAAGGGAATAAGTCCAAAAAATGGCAAATTGCATTTTTGTGCGCAAAAAAATCTCCAAGCTTCGCTCTACACATGCCCTTGAATTTGCGAAATCGATGTCCATTCATCGTATTTTTTTTTATTAAATTTGATATTTAATTTAATTTGTCTTTCTTTTCTTATTCGTTGGCCTGTATACGTAGCCAAAATAAAATTTGATTTGAATTTAAAAGCGTTTTCTTTTTTTTTAACCAATGAATGTTTGACTCCATTGATAAGCGCCTTAATGACATGACGCAGTTTCATAGTAATTTTTAATTTTATTCGTCTTAGTCTTTCTACCTTTCACTTTTGTACTGTGAACTAAGTAGAAATATAATTAAATTGTCAATTTAAGTGGTTTTTAAGATTTTTGTGCAGCTGAAATTTCATAAGGTTGAAGAAGGGAATAAGTCCATCCTCTTTTTTTAACTGTAAAACATTTTTAAATACACTTATAATTTTTTCGAGGATTGTTCTGTATTCTTAACTGTGTCATGAATTTCCTGTAAAAATTTGGTGGCTATAGGATTTTTTTTCCATCATGGCGCAGTTTACCGATAGTGACGGTAACGATAGATAGTGACGCAGATAGTGGCAGCATCTATCATACCTCATGAGGTAGAAGTCGGACTCCTGCCATTAATGGGCCTCACTTTCTCAGGAGCCGCACCCCCTTTGCCTTGAATCCTTATGGAGCTTGGGTATTTTCAAGTGGCACATGACAACAACAACAACAAAAGTACGTTTTAATCATCACTGATGATCGTAGTTTTTTAATGATTATTGTGTTTTGAATAATATTTTCGTAAAAAATAAATATAATTTATGACAGGTGAAAGATCGCCAAATCACAGAGGTGAACTTTGTTTATTCTGATAGATACCGAAGAGAAAACGCTTATCCTCGAAAAATTAGATTGGCGGTTTTGTTGAGATGCGAACGATATGTTTTGGCGCTGTCTGAGTTTTATATTTTGTTCGAAATATTTTTAATAATATATTATTCTTTATTTATCTGAGTAAAACCCTATCGCTCTAAATTAGTCGCGAATTTAATCGAAATCAATTCTGATCTTGTGTTACCTCAATTTAAGCCCGATATTAAAATTATGAATCAAAATCTAATCATTTACCCAGATCATTTGGACCAAAACGTGAGCTTCAAATATAAATTCCTTTCTAATAAATAAAAGGGGAAATGCTGTTAATACATATCCCTTATTGAATAATATATTTAGCTTTGTTGTAGGATTTATTACAGCACGAAAAATTGTATATTATATATAAATAACTAATTTAGTGGTGACTATTGTCATCTGATTTTTTTAAACAGCAATATGTTGTAAAAAAAAAATTATAAAAGTCGCAGCTATTCTCTGACAAATTTTTATTCCAAACAAGTTCTGCTTTAAAACCAAACGACCCAACTAACGGCACTTATTTTAAGATTGGCCAGAATCTAGAGAAAACACCCCGAGTTAAAAAAATATTTAAACCAAACCCAGAAAGGCGTCGAGTCCGAACTTACAACAGAGGACACATTCATGGTCAAAAAGAAACGAAACTTTTTTTTTTGAAGTTGCAGTGCACGCTATCTTTGGCACGTGACAGTCAAGTGCCTTTGGAAATATGGAATATGTTTTTTTTTTCTCTTCGCTCGTTAAAACCGAGATTTATAGTTTGGAATGCCGCTTCTCCAAAGAGATTGGATTTCCGGCGAATATCAGATTTATTTATGGCCAGTCGGTGGCAATCATCACCCTTGGAGCCGAAAGGGTACGGCAGTTCAAACGATAAAAAAACATAAGTTGTGCTCCTCTGTGAAAAGAAAAACTAATGGTGGCGAGATAGTTAGTAGAAACATTGTGGCAACATTACGGACATTCAAGAGCAGATAATTAATTATTGACTTTCATAAAGGCTAATTGGTATTGGAAGTAAGATCATTGAATTCATCTTCGAATTAATTGGAATTAATTGAGGTAAATTTATTGATATTAATTATTATTTTAAAAGGAATCAACCGACCTCAAACGCAGAATTTTTTTTTGTACTTTTTCCTTAGTTTTTTTTTTATTTTCTTCGCTGGCGTTCCTGGCAATTATTTAAACTTCAATGTTTTGAACCCTTAATGGCATGAATCATAGACTTATGATACGGCATGAATGTTTTGAAATCTTTATTGTTCTGATTTCTAAACGCTGGAAGGCCGCTAAGCTAATCAAGTAACACTCTAAGCTCTTTTTGCGAACATTCCTGATTTTACAATCAGCATGCTGGGTCTCTAAACATGGACCTGTTGGCGACTTTTTCAAACACCGAAGGATTCATGACTTGTGTGGTGAGATGGCTTGCTTGGCAACTGAGTGTTCTGGTTCCATCGCTCGGAAATAAATAAAAAAAGAATTCTTGAGAGAAATGAATTCTGAATATTTGTATTTACTTTTTCCCTTTGTATTCGGGTTTTATTTATATTTTACTCCCTTCGCCTTTTTCGAAACAAAATAATCAAAATAAATTAAACTCAAATTTTCATGCAACTCTCTCAAATGCAAGAGTATAAAAGAAGAAAAAAAAATGTTTAGCAACAGAAAGAAAATTGAAAAGCAGAATATATACTTTCTTTTGAAGAGACTGTTTCTAGTTGGAATTTAAAGGATGTTGTATCGGATAAAATTTCTTTAATTCCCATACCTAATAATTAATTGCAAAATAGCGGTACAGTTTAACAGTTTAATAGCGGTAGAGTGCTCTGATTCTGTAGGCATAGTTCAGTGATTAAAAAAGACACGATCTATACATTTAAAGAAGAAAAAACTTTTACCTTTGAGTATTACTATGTTCCATGAAAATTTTTATTTCAGATTAAAATATAAAATTACTAAACTAATTTTTCAAATAAAGTATTCGCATCCCTTAAAAATTATTGTTTATGTTTTATTCAAAATTAATAGGTCTTCTGAAGAGAGTGAAATAAACATGTAAAAGTTCCAAGAACATGAATCACCCGTTATAGTTTAAAAGAAAAGTTGTGAAATTTGATAAATTTTCAAATTATAATCCGTTTAGTATAGTATTAGTATTTAGGCATTTCACAACCAGGGCCAAAACCAGTTTTTCGCACTGATTGAGAAGGCCCAAAGTTTTTCCAAAGCTTCCATGCCAATTTTAATAGGCTCGATGTAGTTATCTAAAGGTGGACACAAATTAGAGCCGAGCGCCCGAAGCGAACAGCCGCGAACGCGCTCTGCGCACGCGCAGCTCATAGCGCGGTGCACGTGCGCATGCGCTGAGCGTGTTCGCGGCTGTTCGCTTACGGCGCTCGGCTCTAATTTGTGTCCACCTTAATACAATTAAAGGTCGAATCAATGGGTAAAATTTGCACCCATATAAAATTAATATGAAACCTTCCCCGGACAATTTTTGGAATTTTGACCCTAAAATCAAGATTTCAACTAGTTTTGGTACACCTAGTCCGAATAGTCGGATGGGGGCCCCTACCTTATATACGCCCCTGTCTCTGTCTGTTGTGATATAATGATATTCTTATTTCCATTTTGCAGACTAAAATTTTTAAAATCTTTTAACTATCTTAATGCTACACTTATCAATTCCTTTCACCCTTTCAGTCCTAGCCGCTCCAAATTTTCCATAGGATTCAATGACAATATCGGGAGGTCTAAAACTGAAAGTACTGTACAGTAAAGTGCAAAGTGCTGATACAGTGGACTCCGCTTAATGTGACCACTTTTGTCCAAGAGTAGAATGATAACCAGTATCCGATTGATAATAAAAAGCGATTTGATACTAGAAAGTTTCAAACAGTGTATCTCGAGTGTGTCACACACTATCACAACTACATGTAGTTCTAATTGAAGTTATTTAAAACGATTACCTAGTATGTATTTTGATACTTTCACATTCATAAAGAAAATTATTAGAGTGGAACTCATAACACTAATAAATTAATGACTTATTCGTATTAAAATTTGCCTTCAAACGAGAAGAAAAGAGGTATACATTGTGGGATTTTCTCCAGATTTTGATATTATTAAACGATATACAGGGTGATTCGTAAATACGTGGACAAACTTTGCAGGGGGGTACAGGGGACCTAGACAAGCATATTTCAAAAAATCATGGGGGGCGCAGATGCACCGTTAAAGAGCTAGGACCTAATGTAGTGCGAGTGCGTTTCAAAAGGCCGTTTTTAGAAGGCCCGTGTGACGAAACAAAACATAATAAAATGAAAAACATTATTGCATGAGGTACAGGAGTATCCGTACTACTTAAATCCTCAATGTGATAGAAATTGGACTTCTGGCTAAACCGTGGGGTGAGTTTTAAAACGTGCAATATTCATCTTTTAGCCAAAGAACGGAGTTCCCTTAATGGTATTTAGAAAAATGATGATCGGGGAAGGAATTTTCAATGATCATACATCGATCATTGAAACTGTATGATCATTGAAAATTGAACGCCCCACGATTTAGCAAGTGGTCCAATTTTTATTAAATGTATGATGTAAGCAGTACGAATACTGCTGTACCTCATGCAATAATTTTTGTCATGCTATGATGTTTTGTTTCGTTAAAAGAGCCTTGGGAAAACCGCTTTTTGTAACGTCCTCGCACTACATTAGGTCCTAGCTCTTTAGCGGTACATCTGCGTCCCCCCCCCACATTCCTATGCGAAATATGCTTGTCTAGGTCCCCTCTACCCCTATGCGAAGTTTGTCCAGGTAATTTCGAATCACCCTGTATTATTTATTGATTACACAAAACGATGCATTTTACGTTCAGTTAAACAGGAGTGATTTGGGCCGTTCAATTGACAACATTATCCGATTGATAACATTAACCGTGATCATAATAAGCGGAATCGACTGTAATTTCAGAACCATGATATTGTGGCAGGATGCGAGCCACGCAGCCACGTGGAGATACCGATCCGAAGGTCAAGCAACTCAAAAGTATATATTTTAGAATTTTCAGCTTCAGTTAATATTTATACCCCACTTAAATAGTATGACTTTTATAGTGGTGAGTAAGCTTGCCACAATATAAATATCTTTTTATGTATGTTTGTTCCCACCTTGAGGAACGAGAAAGGTTCTCGAACTCTCGTGTTTTGAGTCCAAGGAAGAACCTCATATTCGAGAGTGCATGTAATAGATACGCAAGCGGGCGGCGGAAGGGGTCAAAGGTGTCATAAAAAAGTGTCTCCGGCGTCGGTCACTTCCGTCGGACGCTTTTTTCTGCCCCTCGCGACGGCTTCCAGATGTCCTCAACGCGTGCCTCATTTGCCCGAAGCGACACTGTTTTTAATAACCTTTTCTCAATCCTAAACAGACCGAGATTTCCATTGAATCCTGTAGAAAATTTAAATCCAATAGAAATAGAAGATATCCTATGGAACAGCGTTTCGGAACCGGGGTTCCGTACAACATTCTCAAGGGTCCCGCAAGCAAAATATGAACACCATGTCGGTTTCAGGTAGTGCGATGTCATTTACCTTAATACTTTTTAGCATTCTATAATTCAAAATTTTTCTGGGAGACGACCCACGTCCCCCCATTTATCTAGGGGATCTAGGGCTCATGACATGGCGTAGTTGAAATTTTTAAAGGTTATTTTAAAGGAACTTCGTGAAATCAAGGGGTAGAGTTGAAACGCTATTTTTTAATAAAAATTCCCAAACATTTTCTAGGAGGGTATCCTCAAGCAAAAAACTAGGTAATTCCTATAAAATTGAAAAAGCCTAAGCAAAAATCCTAGCACGGTGGATTTTATTCTCGTCCTTTACCAATGTCCAACAGTTTTATAATTCATTCAGTTTTGACATTTTCTTTTGAGAATTTCTTTCATTTGTTAGGTTGATTTGCATTTCGTAGGTATTAAGGTAAAGTGGGTATAGTGGACACTTTAAGGAAAAGTTTCGATTAAATTCTCTATAAATATCAATCTACTATTTGCCTGGAAACGGTTACCATCCTATTTTTAGATCAACTGGATCTTCTTCTTTCGATTTTACCAATTAAAACTGTAATTAGATCGGGGAAAGTATTTTTAATCAATTTTTTAAAAGTACTCCAAATTGCTTCTATAGTGGCCACATCGATGTATCTCATGTTTCTATGGTGGACACCCTTTGCATCAAAAGTGGACACCTCTCTTTTTCTGCCTATATGAGGGGGTTTATGCATGAAATTGAGAAGGTATGGTCGTTTAGTTCTAAAAAAAGTCTTGCTTCCTAGCGAAATATATTTTGGATTAAAATAAAATCAGTTTTATTTGATTTAGAATTCAGACTTAATGGTTTCCGGCCCATAGCCTACGTTGTAGCTGATTTGAGAGGAATTTCCCGAAGCCAGGATGAAACCTAATTCGTACAACACCCGTTTTATGGCATAATCAACAGTTTCTGAAGAAAATCTGATTCAAATTAAAAATGATTTATATTTTTTTAAAAGCCATTGCAGTGACCACTATTGGAAAATCTAAGATTCTGTGTTGGTAAAGTGGCCACCCCCCTAAATCCTTGTAAAGTGAAAATTTTCAAATAAATTTTTTTCAGTATGATTGTATACAATCTACTTAATCTTAAAATGAATTTAAAAGTCAGTGAAACCGTAATAAATACTAAAAAATCAGTTCCGACTTAAACGTTTCCTAACGGGATTCAATAAGCAAAATCAAATTTCAGTCACTCGGCCGATGGTGTTTTTTTTAGACTTAAATATCCTTCCCATACTGATCTGTGGTATCGGTGGTTATTTAACTGATTACCTGAAAGCATAATCTACTATGCCCATGAATTTTAACGCTATTTGATAACTCAAACTCGTATTAATTAAAATTAATCAACTAGGTGGCCACTATTGGGACAGTGTCCACTATACCCACATTTACCTTAGTAATTCATAATAATTTAGTTTTATTTACCAAGCAGGTTGTATATTTTACACACGGATAGTATTTAAAAAACACGAATGTTTTCATTAAGTAAAAACCTTAATACTTCAATCAATATTTTTATCCGAGTTAAATAATCTAACTTTTTTAGTGGTGAGTAAGCTCGTCACAATATCAATGACTAGGTAGTACTTTAACTTTTAATAATACGTTTGTCCCCAACCTTGAGGGACGAAAAAGGTTTGTTTTCTAAATAGATCTCTCCAGATCCCCCCATGAAATTTATTTTTGCACCCCCATGTTTGAAAAACAGTATAAGCGAAAAAATATTTCTGAACCGTGATCGGAATCTGAACCTTGTAACTGTCTTTTAAGAGTAAAAAATTTTTTTAGACGATGATGGGAGGGTTTGGGGGTCGGGGTCCTCCTCGCGAAAATATTTTGAACCTAAATAATTCATTTTTGATCAGCCCAGGCGCTTGATGAACGAAAAAGTTTGAACAATCTAGGGAAAGTGCCCCCTTAGCTAAAAAGGGAAAAGGAAGAGGAATAAGGGTAAAAAGAAGAAAAATTACAGGATCTACTTCCTTTCTTTATTTTTTACGCCTTTTTCCTTCTCTTTCCCTATCAGCCCAAGGAGGAGACACTTTCCTCCCTTGAATCCGTGCCTGTATAGAACAGAGATTTTCAAACTGTGGGTCCGCCCACCCGAAATTCAGACTTGATGTATCAAAACATCTTAAAACCCTATTTCTTAGGGTCAAATTTGCAAAAAAATTTCTGGGGGGAGGACCCTAAGATCCCCTTTTGTACTATTATTCACGACTTTTTTGTATTAAGTTCATAAAAATCCATATCCTACCTAAAAATGTATTAAAGCTTCATTACAACTCTTGAAAATGCATGGAATGTGCCGAGTAATATTTTGGGTCTACGCAACCTTTGATAGATTGAACCCAAAAAATAGACAAAAGCCCTCTCCGAGTCTAGTAAAGATCACGATGGGAGGGTGGGAAAACACCAATCGGACTCGCTTCGTGACAACGAAACATTCCGTGACAAACGATTAGATCGGGAGGGATGCTTCCTCTGTGAATAAAAACCTGGAATTTATAAACGACGATTTGTGGAGACAATACTCACCACTCTAATAGCAAAAGAAAAATAAATATATTTAATCGTAAGTATCTTTTAGGATAATACTTAAGTAGTGATGTTGTTTTTCTTCTAAGTTCCGGTATCATCTTGATGTCGCTGAACAGAAATATTGAAAACGTCGATATAATTGAGGATTAATTATTTGTTCGATGCTAATGATACTGGAATTCCGTACCAGCTAAGAAGGTACTCCGCTGTAATCATTACACTTCTGCCTACCCGGTATTCGCACCGCATTTTATATTTATTTAAATTATTATTTTTCTCAATCTGTACAGATTTATGAAGATTCTAAGACCATCATCATCCTTGTAGCTCAAAAATTGACGAATCGCCAGTAATTAAAAGTTTTATAATAGAATAAGTGGATTTCGCGAAAAACGACCTTAAACTTTCAAAATGCTGCCCTCTCGTTATTTTCCTAACCTCGATATTTGCTAATTTAGGTTACTTCCGATTCGATTCCCTTTAAAACCCAATACTATTCGGTTCTAAAGGGTCCAAGGATCGATAATCGAGAGAAAAAAAAAATTCGATAGTATTGACGGTATTGACCTTCTTGTTTTTTGGCTTTTTCTCGAAATCAACTTTGCCGACAAGAGGTTCCTTTTCGCCTCACATATTATCAAAATTTACTGGTCCCAGTAACTCCTTTTTAACTTAGGTATGGCAAATTGTATCGATTTATGTTATCAATTTATCGCTTAATGTTATCAAAATCTGGTTAAATCCCTTAAAAACTTCCTTTCTCCCGTTTGTTTCCCCGACAAAATGAGGCATTCATTTATTAGTTTTATATGTTCCACTGTCATATTATTTAAGAATGTACTATAAAATGCAAAATACATATTAGGTAATAGTTTTAAATGCAACTTCCATTAGGACTACATCGTCGGCACAATGACAAAAACGCGAATCTGCCATGTTAATGAATTGAAGATTCGTGTTTTTGTCATTGTGCCAAAGACATAGGTGCTTTTAAAGCCAACACGCGAGTTACACTGTTTGATACTTTCTAGTATCAAATTCCTTGTTAACTATCATCATTCGGATATGGTTATCCTTCTACTCTTGGAAAAATGTAGCAGCAGAGTAAAAAAGCAGAGTCAACTGTAAAACTTCGATAAAAAGTTGCCAAGGCCAAGATTGTTCGTATTTTCCAAATTTTCAGTACTTAAACTTTAAACACCATGTTTAGCACATTGCCATTTGTATCCCGTTGCTTCTCTTTCACTCGTATGATATCATCGGCTTACAGGAGAAAGACACTAAGTCACTTGGAATTAAAATTGGAATGGGAACACTAAGTCACTTGGAATTGCTTTCAAATGTTTTTCGCAAATATTTATTTAAAAAAAAACCTTAAGGAATTTTTGTTTTCAATAGAAAATATTGAATATTTTTTAATATAGGTATTTTTATATTTCCTTCGGTTACTTATGGTTTTGTGGGGTTTTTTTGTACATACTGTATGACAGGATATATATATTCAATTTAATGACACCCTGTTTGCCACTCTTGTGTTTTTGTATTCTGCTAACTATTATTTGGTCACCTAAATGGACCAAGAGGTCCCAAGCTACTATTTGTATTTTTCTTGTGTTATTTTTGTTCTCAAATAAATAAATAAAAAAAATTAATTACAATTATTTTGTTCATTGCCGGGGATAATTCTAGAACTACGTACCAGCTTAGAAAAAGACTTCCACTATAATCAATAATATACACTTCTGGGGCGGGCAATCCGGTTTTCTCACCAGTGAACAGCACTAGCAAAATAAAACTTCACTAAAAGGCCCCGATTTTTCGGAATTTCAGTATTTACAACTTTACACACCATGCTTAGAACACTGGGTCTTGTAAATATACTCCACTGATTGGAAAACAATCCCTGATGGTTTCTTTGCATTGTGTAAAAATAAAATATTTTAGTGTTTATTTAAAAAAAACAACCAATCCATCCAACCTAGATTCACGCTCACGTTCCCAACAGAGAATCCGTCTGAAACCACCACCACCACCCACGTGTTTGGGGGCCTTGATCCATTTGCAAAACGAACCAACTTCCACCATTTGCTCAGCACTTAACAACACCTATTTGGGCCGATAAGCACAATGCGAGACTTGTTCCCAGCGACCCACTGCGTTCTCGTGGACTCCGTTGCTCAACATTTAGATGTATTATGTCAATATTTTTTAGGCAAACGGTTTTTGAATTTGACAGATACATTTAAAAAAATATACTATCATGTCGGTGATTTTGTTTGATCAATTGCTTTAAAAATGAAGTTTAGTCATTGTAGATTTGTATAGTAGTGCCATTGAACTAGACGAGTTTGAAATCGACAGATACATTTAAAAAATATACTATCATGTCTGTGATTTTGTTTGATCAATTGCTTTAAAAATGAAGTTTAATCATTGTAGATTTGTATAGTAGTGTCCATTGAACTAGACGAGTTTGAAATCGACAGATACATTTAAAAAATATACTATCATGTCTGTGATTTTGTTTGATCAATTGCTTTAAAAATGAAGTTTAATCATTGTAGATTTGTATAGTAGTGTCCATTGAACTAGACGAGATGAATACGGGAACCATTGTGATGTCAAGTCAAGTCAAGTAAAATTGTTTACTTCAACTAATAGTAGCCATAAATAAGATGGAGATTGAGGAATATAAAAAAGGGGAAAAGAAACTAGGAATATGACGATAAAGACGAAGAATATCGTTAGAATGCTAATCATGAAGATATAAGTGACGGCAGAAAGGAAAAGGTGGAAAATAGGGAAAATTAATATTTCAAAAAATGGAACCATTAGATTGAAGTATTAAGTTAACACTGTTCAAAGTAATGTTTAAATTAAAGAAAATATTGAACCGTTTTTAAAGGACCGTAGGAAATACACAAAAATACTAAGCATACTCAAAGATCACGGAAGAATTAAGGAGGAAGGCCCTGGGAGACAACTTAGAGACTTTTGGATTTATATCCATCTTTTATTTTCTCTGAACACATCGTTAACATTCATAGAAATGAAAATTCCGAAAACTTTGTGGAGGTATTTTTTTTCTATACTAACGATACTCTGGGAACCAAAGGTACTAATAATTGCGAACACTGACGAAGGGGCTCCAAGCAGCCCCGAAACGGCTGTATGTTTTTATTAAATTTGTATGTGCATTTTTCCATCGTTGTCTTTGCTTCGCAATTATTATTCTTTTGCACAGTGTGTATTTTACATTAACCAAAGGTACTATACTCATGTAGTACATTGTCACTTAATATCATTATGTATCCCATTTTCCTTAGCTTTTCAGAGAGTAAGAAACATGAACAAACTATACTAGACTTCAACGTTTCTTGAATCTATGACGTCACTACGCGGAAAGAAAAAATGATGTGTAAACAGAAAGCCTGAATGAGTGAAAGAACGAGTTTAGGTACGCAAATCGTGATAAAAAGACGCTGATGTTACGGGCAAAGTGATTAATGGACATTATTAGTAATGCCCGAAGTGGAGGCGGGCAAAGTGATAAATTTCATTCATAAATGCCATTGAATTTATCACTTTGCCCGCCTCACATCGGGCATTATTAATAATGCCCGGATTTATCACATTGCCCGTCACATATACATGGGTTTAACCACGGCTTACTAAATACTATACTGGCTAGCCAAGTTTTGAACAATGAAAACCATTTGACAACTTTTCCCGCTTGGATCGCCACATGTCCTATCTATATCACCCACAGCCTTCTACACTGTGGATATGCTATGCCAGTTTGTCCAGTATCGCCATCTGGATTTTTAATTATTTCCGTACTCGGCTAGCCTGTATAGAGTAAGCCGTGGTTGAACGAACTAATCATATTTCTAAATTGAAGTTCTTAATTTCACTCAAAATTCAAACGCCGCGCTGGGAACTACATTCTTCGTTTTGTTTCTCCAGGGTCAAGTAACGGGATGAAGCCTAGTATATGTTTCTCTAATTTTCAATGGACTCTAACCGCCTATCTGGTTCGAGACTATAAAAGTCACGTGTCGGTGGTAAAAAAACTCTCACTATCAAATCATAGCTCACTACGACTACAAACTCTACTAGTGTAATATCTGTGGTAACCAATTGCAAGCTCAGTAGGTCACGTGTCGGTTCTCTGTGACGTCAGACGGTTAGAGTCCATTCTAGGTATGAAGCAATACAAAAACTGAAGATTGCAACGCTCCTAGTAGTGTTTTTTTCTTTCGAAAAACCGTTTATTTCAGCCAGTCCGGCATAAAACTCTGAATAAAGTTGGATTCATAACTCAAAATGGCCGGCGGAAATCGGGTTATGTCATTATGCATCTTAAAACGACGATATACAGCCCGGTAGCGATTGACTACAATACCATAGTTATACTCCTCAGTTTACTGTTTAAAAAAAAAGAATGAAGCAATCGTCTCGTTCGTCCTCGAACAGGTTATAATAAAAGCAACCACTGATGGATGGATCACCGCGAGACGACCGCCAAAAACCGTCATAAAAGTCCTCTCCGAGTCTCGTAAAGATCACGCAAGGCACGGTGGGAAAACACCGATAGCGAGGGAGGACTCGCTTCGTGACAATGAGACATTCCGTGACAAACGATTAGAATGCGACCAGATCTGCGGTTCGGGAGAGGTTTTATGCTTCATCTGATGAATGAAAGCTTGGAATTTGTGAACGTGGATTTGTGTAGACTATACTCACCAACACCATACATCAATCAGCACACTATCCTCTACGTTTCCACCAATTTTTAGCTTGTTATTTTGAATGTCTATCTTATTTTGACCCAGCAAAGCATTAATTAAATAAAAATTAATTATAATTAAATTAACTTTTTTATTTCGAACTTTTTGACGTTGTCTCTTTAAATACTTATTATTTAACAATTTCGAGCAAAAACGAACACAATCGAACGCTTGGTACAGTCGCAATGCTTGAAAACGCAATCCTAGATTGCGGCGGTTGTTCGAAATGGCAATTTCCCTTGGACGGATTTTTTGGGAATTTTGGGGTATCAATCAGGATACTATCCTCAACATTTCCACCAATTTTCAGCTTATTATTTGGAATGCCTACCTACCTTTTAACGCAGCAAAGCATTAATTAAATAAAAATTAATTTTAATTAAATTAATTTTTTTGTTTCGAACTTTTTGATGTTGCCTCTTAATATACTCATTATTAAACAATTTAGGACAAAAACGAACACAATCGAACGTTTGGTTCAGTCTGTATGCTTGAAAACGCAATCCAAGATGGCGGTTGTTTTTTCAAAATGGCGGATTTTCCCCAACATAGAATTTTTGGGAATTTCAGGATATCAATCAGAACTCTATCCTCTACGTTTCCACCAATTTTCAGCCTGTTATATTGAATGTCCGGGTTTGGCCCTTATTTTGTCTAATTTGCCTGGACTAGTATAAAAAAGCTACATTAGAAATATTGAATTTGCATGTAAGGGGGCTGAGTAATAATTTTGGGTCCTCGCAACCATAATAAATAAATGGATCAGCGCAAGACGACCGCCAAAAACCCTCATAAAAGTCAAGGCAGGGTGGGAAAACACCGATAGCGCGGTTCACCTAGCTACGTGACAACGAGACTTTCCGTGACAAACGATTAGAATGCGACCAGATCTGTGGTTCGGGAGAGGTTTTATCATAGACATTGGGTTTTATGCTTCCTCTGTGAATGAAAGCCTTTAATTTATAAACGTGGATTTGTTGAGACTATACTCACCACTTTAATAGTTAAAAAATAATAAATATATACATTCGTAAGTTACAGTCGGTAAATATCAGCATTGGCTATTTTTTTCAAGCTTCCGATATTATAGTGGTGTCGTAGAACAAAAATAAATTAATCAGTATAGTTTTGATTAGTTATAGGGCGATTCCACGAAAAGTGGTCCTGACAAACTGAAAATTTTTTTCCACATTGCATGGAAAAAAGTCTTATTTTTTGAATGAAAAATGTCCATTTCTTTCAATTTCAGCAACAGTTTTGAGAAAAAAAAATTATTTTTATCAGATTTTGGCTATTTTTGACAGCACTTAAATTGGATGAAAAAAGACATTGATTAGATACAATTTCAAAACTATTTTTTCTTATTTACTTTTAATTTTTTATTGGAAAAACTGACGAATGTTATTAATACCAATATCCTACATAATTATATGCCATGTATTTTCAACAAAAGCATTCAATTAGATTTTAAACCCCCAAAATAAAAATGCTAATTTTCGGTCACACACGTAACGCAAAAAGTAGATAAGTTTTTCTCCAAGGTCAAATAATAGAAATTAAAGAAAAATATCTCGTATTATAAACTAACTTTATGTATAGATCATATACCTTGACTTTCATCTTTCTGCATATAATAGAAAAAAAATGTCCGGGCTTTCAAAAACCGGTCACACACGTAACGTTTTTGAAAAAAATTTCGTATTGGATTTTCCTATTGGATTTAAAGTGTAGCTTTGAAGGATTTTAAATAATCATTTATAATGTGTGCTGGTACTTAACTAATATACACCTATTTGGAGCTATTGTGGGAATTCATTTTAATGAAGGAAAATGAAGAAAATGACTGTCCTTGTGTAATTTACAGTGATGGACCATCCTGTGAATTCAAAAACAAGTTCATGGCTATGGTTCTACACTCTTTCTCCATTAAGTATGGAGGTGAATGGTTCTGGAAGTATTTTGCAACCTCGCATGGGAAAGGAGTTGTGGACGGTGTAGGAGGAAGAGCTAAATCTCTAGTGAGGCAAAAGAGTTTGTCGAAATCTGGAGAAACAAATGTTCAATCGTCTACGGATTTCTTTAATCTGGTAAAAGAACTCAAGCCTTCAACAAAAGTACTTTTAGTCAATAGCGTTGACATTGAATCAAAAATAAAGACGGATAACCCCTGGGAGGGTGTGAAAAATATTCCAGGCATTCAAAAAATGCACATGATTTCAGCAAAGGATAATAGAATTAATCTGTGGCACACAGATGCTGAAGATAAATGTACTCCAAATTTATCAATAATGTACAATAATGACCAATAATTTAAGAAATCACAACTGGAAAATTTATAAAATCACTTTAAGTTCTTAATTTTGTAAAATTAAATACAATAAATGTTTTTTGTTTACTTTTGAATGACTTTGGCGAACGAATTTCGCACGGTCACACACGTAACGCTCTTTGGTCACACACGTAACGCAAATATTTTAATTTATTACAGACAATGTATAATTTTTAAAAAAATAATATTGCATGGAATAAATACCTAACACATGTAGGTACACATAAAAAAAATTGAGGATCATTATGCTTTTCAAAATTCACACGAAATTGGAAAATACCATGAGGTGTAGCTTATTCGTGTTTTCCGAGTCACACACGTAACGCGACTTTTAAAAATTTATTTAAAATCATAGAATTGTCGGAGCATAAAACTTTCACCTCTAAAATTTTCCTGCATTATCTCTTATATCATAGTAAAAAACACTAACAGTCATTTTTATAATTTCATATAAATTTTTAGTGATATTTACTAAAAAACAGCGTGCAAATGTCACACACGTAACGGTGGAATGGCCCTATATTCCAATGATACTGGAATTCCGTACCAGCTTAGAAAACACTCCGCTGTAATCATTACACTTCTGCCTACCTGGTATTCTCACCTGTGCCCAACATTAGCAAAATAAAACTTCACTAAAAAGTCACCAAACGCCCACATTATTTGTAATTTTAGAATTTACAACATTATCCACCTCTTTTGGCTCATTTTCACTTTCACCCCTTGGCTTCACATTCACTCGTATATCATATCATCATTTTACAATAGAAAGGCACTAAGTCACTTATACAGACTCTTTTGAAAGCGATAGAATGGGTGGAACGACGACAACGAACGATCCGATTTCCAAATTCTCGCCAAGCTTCAGCTTTGACCACGTACCAAAACATGTTGAAACCTTGATTTTTAGGATAAAAGGAGGTACATAACTTTAACCTAATAACTTTAGGCCCTCTCAACCGGTGCAAAAAAAACTAGTTTTAGGCTTGATTTTAATGATTATATGGATTAATGAATTGAAGGGAGGAGGACCCCCAGACCCACTTTTTGTACTTTGAACTGTATTATTCACTATTTTTCTTACATTAAGTTCATCCAAATGCAAATCTTACCTAAAAACGTATAAAAAAGCTACATTAGAAATATTGAATATGTATGGGACGGACTGAGTAATAATTTTGGGTTCTTGCAACCATTAACAGATGGATCAGGGCAAGACGACCACAAAAAATCGTCATAAAAGTCCTCTCCGAGTCTCGTAAAGATCACGCAAGGCAGGATTGGAAAACACTGATAGCGAAGTATGATTTTTTTTTTTTGAAAGCTTGTAATTTATAAACGTGGATTTGTGGAGACTATATTCACCACTCTAATAGTAAAAAAAATATAAATATATTTTTACATCAATATCAAATCATCAAATTTCCCTAATCTAAAGCACTTATTTTAAAAAAAGTTCTATTGATGTCACCATGGTGTTGTAGAACGAAAATAATTAGTAGTATGTTCTTAAAAATGTACAATTAGTTTGTTCATTGCCGGGTAATTCTAGAAACTACGTACCAGCTTAAAAAAAGACTACCACTATAATCAATAACATACACTTCTGGGGCAACCCGGATTTCTCACCAGTGAACAGCACTAGCAAAATAAAACTTCACTTAAAGGCCCAGAATGTTCGGATTTTCAGTATTTACAACTTTAACAGACACCATGCTTAGAACACTGGGTCTTGAAAACATACTCCACTGATTGGAAAACAATCCCTGATGGTTTCTTTGCATTGTGTAAAAAAATATTTTAGTGTTTATTTTTATTTAAAAAAAATCGATTCAACCTAGATTCACGCTCACGTTCCCAACAAAGAATCCGTCTGAAACCACCACCACCACCCACGTGTTTGGGGGCCTTGATCCATTTGCAAAACGAACCAACTTCCACCATTTGCTCAGCACTTAACAACACCTATTTGGGCCGAGAAGCACAATGCGGGACTTGTTCCCAGCGACCCACTGCGTTCTCATGGACTCCGTTGCTCAACATTTAGATGTGTATTATGTCAATATTTTAGACAAACGGTTTTTTTCCCTGTGAAGACTCTGATGTCGATAAGAAAAATTTGAAATCGACGAATTTTCAAAATTCGGTGATTTTGTTTGATTAATTGCTTTAAAACTGAAGTTTAATCATAGAGCTTTCGCACATGACGTCACTTGGAGGACAAAAACAATGTTGCTACGGCTGTTGTTAGGGGCGGGAACTAGAAGCATCCAATAGAAGCATTCGCACATGATGTCACTGGCGGGCAAAAACAACGTTGCTAAGGCCGTTGTTAGGCCGAGTCATGTGATTGAAAATGCTCTATACAAAAACTGAAGATAGCAACGCTCCTAGTGGTGTTTTTTTTTCCTTTTCATAAACCGTTTATTTCAGACACTCCGGCATCAAACTCTGAATAAAGTTGGATTCATAACTCAAAATGGCTGGAAATCGAGTTACGTCATTATGCACCTTAAAACGACGATATACAGCCCGGTAGCGATTGACTACAAAACCATAGTTATACTCCTCAGTTTACTGTTTAAAAAAAAAGAATGAAGCAATCGTCTCGTTCGTCCTCGAACAGGTTGTAATAAAAGCAACCACTGATGGATGGATCACCGCGAGACGACCGCCAAAAACCGTCATAAAAGTCCTCTCCGAGTCTCGTAAAGATCACGCAAGGCAGGGTGGGAAAACACCGATAGCGAGGGAGGACTCGCTTCGTGACAATGAGACATTCCGTGACAAACGATTAGAATGCGACCAGATCTGCGGTTCGGGAGAGGTTTTATGCATCATCTGATGAATGAAAGCTTGGAATTTGTGAACGTGGATTTGTGAAGACTATATTCACCACTCTAATAGTACACTGTAAAAAATATTGGGTACCAAAACACCAAAAATGGTGGCAACTTTTTTCTCCACCAAATTTGGTGTTATGGCTAGGTTGGCGTTATGCAACACCAGGCGGGCGTTCCATAACACCAAGTTGGTGTTATGGAACGCCCTGGTGTTGCATAACACCAACTTAGCCAAAACACCAGATTTGGTGGAGAAAAAAGTTGCCACCATTTGTGGTGTTGTAAAGCACCACTACTGAAACTGGTGTCACGAAACACCCTTAATTAGTAACTTAATTAGTAATGTAAAACTTCCAAATCTATCACCAAATTTGCCAAAAAGTAGCTTTAAGCACTATAGTTAACTGCAAAATTTCTACTCTTCGGTGGCAGTTTTCGTGTTGGCGTAGTAGTCGACGTTATAATACCCAAATACCAGAGTTTTTTCACAAAACTGTTCACTTGTGAATATTATGTCATAGGCACTGTAACAAAACTGCAAAAATAAAGTTAATCGTCAGCCATACTCTCATTTGATTCCGTCAACTCTTGAATGGTTCTTCAGAAGTTATAATTTAAGTCAAAAATAGCTGTATATATATAGTTGAATATAAGTCATTACCGCAAACTTGGCAAATTTGTCATTATGCCAATGATTAATTTACAATGAGCATTCAAGTCAGTAACTTGAACTATTAACAAATGTGATTACATTTTATCACAATTTTTTGGGGTGCCTAAAATTTTTATACACTGCATTTCAAAACAGTCAAACTTGCTGTTTCTCTGGTTTAAATATTCCTTATTTCTCACAAATAATTGCATATACGTATACTCTTTATTATTATGACATTCTATTTGAAAAATCTGGTAGTTCAAGTTAAACAGATCAACCTAGCTGGGCTTCACACCTGTAGTAGGTTGTCAATATTTGTATTTGTGACACCATCAATCAATGTAACTGACAGGCACATCATAACATTAATGTTAAAAATTTTACTTGGGGAAATATCAAAAAGGTATTTCTGGCATTCTTTTAGCCTGTATTCATCCCAAAATATTTAGCTAGCATCATAAATATATGTAAAATATTTGTTTGTTTTTTTTGTTCAATCGTATAAATTAAAATAAATTAGACAAAATGGGGCACTAAATGCTACTTAAGAATAATTTTAGTGGTTGTTCCCAATTCAGATCAAATCCTATTTTTTTATTTATATTTGAAAACCTGTTAGAATAGAAAACTTAGAGAGCTGCAAGGTTAGTTATTTGTCAACAATCTTGTCAGGTTATGAGGAAAAACATCATTTAGGGCACACGGAACACCTCCATGGCCAAAACAAGGCAAAAGTAATGTATAGTTTAGGGAACGTACCCATACTACGTGACCTATTTTTTACTATTTTTGACCCCCCTCCCCCCCCTTGGTGACCACCCGTAGTATATGCCAAGACCCCCCTGCCCCTCAAATTTTCACGTAGTAGTCATTTCAATCATTTTTAGCAAACAGAAAGTTAAAAAAGGCAATTTGGCTTAATTTGTCTTTATTAATACAGCGCTTTCCTCGTGACGGCAAGAGTACGTGCATACAAGTGTGGAAAATATGTTATCAAGAAGAAAAAACTTTGTAAAAGTCATTGTAACATTAATTTACAAACACAAGTCTTTTTTTCCTTATTTTTTGACTACGTGACGAAACCCTAAGCCCCCCCTCCCCCCTGTGACCAAGCGTGGTATTTTGAAGACCCCCTCCCTCCCCTAAACAGGTCCCGTAGTATGGGTACGTTCCCTTAGGTGCCTGCGTTTCACTTTCAAATTTAGATTTTTTTAAAGTTTTCATACACATGCTAAAACACATATTTTTTTATACAGTCATAACAAAAATTTTTCAAAAAAGTCAAAAATTTAATAAATTATAGCCATTTTAAAAAAATTGAAAAATTTTGGAAATCTCGACACTATATGTCAGTTAGGTATACACATTCCAAGAAAACTATTGAATATATCTTTCCAAAACTTGGTGTGATGATAAATAACATATCAATGAACAATAATAACCTTCGAGTTTAATCATAGATCAAACCAAAAAAATTAAAAAAAAATTGTGAGATGTTTAAAAAAAAAGTATTTATAACACATTTTGGTTAATAACATAAATTCTACAACACCCATGTCTTATATAATAGGTCTACATAAAATAAAATAGGTAGTTTTATAATTCTGGAAAGTTTGAAGTGTGTACCTCTAATAGTTTTTTAAAAAAAATTTTCATACCTAAAGGTATGAAAATCATGTTTCGAGAAAAATGGAAAAAACAGAAAAATGGCACAAACCTCAATAAATGTTATTTTATAATACATCTCAGGACTCGAGTGTGCTTTATATCTTATTTCAGCACTAGCGCTTTCAGCGCTAGCCCGGCGTTGCCCGGGCGCAGTAAAACTTTATTTATATACCTATAGCGCAACGTTACTCGGATGTTATTGACGGGCTGTGAGTCTCATAAATTTGAAATAGTTGGGAAGTCATATCATCATAATATATAAAACTGGAAGTCGCGAAAAAGCGGCCGTTTATTGCAGTCGGATGTTTTGATAATGCCTATGATTGTCCGAAAAATCTTTCTCCTACTATCGGAATGGTTTGTTTCTCAAAGATTTATCCTGTTCGAATATTGTAAGGGTACACCATAAATTACGTGGTGCTTTTTTTTCCAAAATCTGGACACCCCCTCCCCCCTTGGTGAGATTTTGCTGAATCCCCCCATGTGAGATTTACCAACAACTTTTTAAAAATGATTTTCCTTTCTCATACTTAGAAATTATACGATTTTCTTTTTTTAACTAAAAAGTTGACCGTGAGATTTTAATCGACCCCCCTCCCCCCTTGGTGAGATTTTTCCAAACCCCTCCCCCCCCTTTTTGACCTCACGTAATTTATGGATGTCCCCTAATGTTAAATGTCCCCTTGCCGCTTAGAACTACGACTGTTCTTTGAAACCTGGCAACATTTTTCAATATGGCTGATGTTTACGTCGATAAGGTGGCTATTGTCAGTTTTTTTCTGAAAATATTGAATTGCATTTTCTCTCATAATAAGTAGATAATTTTTGTCATTTTCGAAAACCTTGATCTCCATTCTATTCTTTTTGACGTTGTTTCTTTCGTTAGGTATCTTTAATATATATGTTACGGGCAATGTGATAAATTCAGTGGAATTTATGAATGAAATTTATCACTTTGCCCGCCTCCACTTCGGGCATTATTAATAATGCCCGATTAATCACTTTGCCCATAACATATATATCTTCTGTTTCTCTAATCTTTCTGACGACGGTTAGAAATGTCTTCTTTGGATTGGTACAAATCGTTGAATGATTCTTACAGCTCTCCCACGAAAGCGATAAGTATCATTATTTACTTTCTTTTTAAATCTTAATGTTACTTGCTTTTAATTTTCTAAATTTCTTTTTGTTACATTGTCTTTTAACATGTAGCCTCTTTTGTTTAGTATCACTTGGTATACAGGTTGAAAACAAAATAAATCTAAGTAAGACAAACCTTGTTTGTGAAAAATTGACAAACATAACACTGAAAATCAGTAAGCGTAAAGTAAACAAAATTAAAAACTACTGCATTCAACTTGGTAAGTGAACAAAAATCATCTAAAATCAACACATGTAAAAAAACATAGTATGTAAAATGAGTAAGCTTTAAAAAAAAGTAATGCAGTTAACTTGGTAAATAAACAAAAATCACCAAAAATCTGTAGGCTTAAAATTAAATGAAAAACAACTGCTAACTAAACTTAGTTGTACACTGTATTTCACTAAGCATAAAACTACGTATATTGTAAGTTAAAACAAAACACTGAAAATCACTTAGCGTAAAACTATATTGTATGTGAAAACAAAACACGGGTAATCAGTAAGCTTTAACAAAATAAAAAACTAATGCAGTCAACTTAGTAGGTAAACAAATATCACTGAAAATCTGTAAACATAATGAAAAGAAAACAATGAATAACACTATATTGAATGTAGCGCAAAAGTATTTGAAAAACAACTAAGCTGATCTTAGTTGTATGTGTAAACAAAACGCTGAATATCACTCAGCGCAAAATGAAAGAATGAATGAAAGCATATACCAAGTGATACTAAACAAAAGAGGCTATATGATAAAAGATAATGTAACACTAAGAAATTTAGAAAATTAAAAGCAAGTAACAGATAACGTTAAAAAGAAAGTAAATTATAATACTTATCGCTTTCGCGGGATAGCTGTAGTAAGAATCTTTCAACGATTTGTACCAATCCAGAGAAGAAATTCCTTTAGTTAACTGCCGTCAGAAAGATTGGAGAAACAGAAGATCTATATATTAGATACCTAACGAAAGAAACAACGTCAAAAAGAATAGAAGAGAGATCACTGTTTTCGAAAATGACAAAAATTATACTTATTATGAGAGAAAATGCTTTGCAACAATCACGCACATTGTCAACATCAACAATGCATTCAAATACTTTAAACTAAAGTTCCACAGCTTGGGAAAGGATATAAAAGAAATAATATTGCACAGAGTAAGAGAGTTGTCACAGAGTAAGAAAATCTAAAGTTTTAATCCAGTTATAAGGTGACGTACAAAACTATTTTAGCCCACTACATATATCCAAGTTAAGCCTAACTAACGTGTTTGAACTTTCAATCAAACTAAATTATAATTTATCAATACGTTACGAAAAAAACACACGGTATTGGGAGTTAAATAATTGCTTACCGTTTTCAAATCAATACAATTTCTGTGAGACGTTTGCACTTGTCTTCAAGTTCGTTTTAGTCCGGGATCCACACGATCAAATCATGAAAATAAACACTTGCTTTTGCCGCCAAAGGATACGGTTACGGATGCTGCAGCAACACCAGGATCAACACCTGTTTTGGTGTTTCATGAACTCAAAATGGTGTGACCATACGCTTTTTTTTTTAGAACGCCATTTATTTAAGGTTGACACCAGGAGCAGTGCTCTTTAACACCAGGTTTTTAGTTTCTGTAACTGGAAACTGGCGTTACAAAACGCCTTTGTTTTTACAGTGTAGTAAAAAATAATAAATATTTAACCGTTTAATTAATTTTGCCTTTGAAAAAAACATTTGGTGCTTTTCGTGACTTCTTGCACTCGCAGGTTGTCGTAGAACGTAAATTGATTCAAATATTCGTGTAAGATTATCTGTGCAGATAATGTAGGAATTCTGTACCGGCTCAAAAAAATTCTACCATAACCACAGAAATATTTAATGTCACCAATGCCTACTATAGAAGATTATTTTTAAGTGAAAAATAAACTAAATAAAAACCACAGTAGAACGCAGAGTAGGTAATGAAAATATAAGCGATGTATGCTTAATTGTTTTTTACAAAATATCTGCCCTCTCCCTAAAAAAATAAAGTTCTATATCCTACGTCACATTGAGGGCCTGCATATTGACTGTTCCTGGGGCCAGGCTTGGCTCTCGGCGACCCTGGAAATCACTGCATAGTAGATGTACAATCTTTCTTTTTCTGCCTGATCAAATTTACACTTTAAAAAGAGTTACGGTATTTTCGTTCCCGGCATTTCGTTCCAGACATTTTCTTTCTGGACACCTGGTCTCGGGGAAATTTCATCCCTTCGAAAGTTGGTTTTAAGAAAACTTTGTCCCCACTGGAAAGGTGGTTTCCAAAATTATCGATTAATTTCTCCAGGTTATTAGACACATCTTGAGCATAAGGGGAACGGATTTTTACCAGTATAGAAAAAGAAATTGTGCTGTGTTTGAAGAGTCACCAATATTTAGTTTAGTTTTTTAAAAACATAATGCTTTTACGGTCTTTAATCATTAAAACTAATTAATTCGTTCTATGAGAATAAACAGATATTATGCGTACCTATACTAGACAGCAACTTAAGTTGACCCTATGACGTCACTAACAAAGTAGTTCCAATCGAGGTGTCTGAATTTTGAGTGAAATGAAGAACTTCAATTCAAAAATATGATTATTTTGTTAAACCCATGTATATATCGGGCTTTTTAATCACGATTTGCTTACCGAAACTCCTCCTAGCAACCCAACAGGCTTTGCGTTTACCGATTTCTCCTTCCGCATTTGTGAAGTACTGAGTTCAAGAAACGTTGCTCTGTCGAGTATATAATTATAGATTCTTTCCATCGGCGCATCCTTCCAGGGAACGAAGTTTCCATGGGACCAAGTGTCCGGGACGAGATGCTCGGTACCAAGGGGAAAATACACTCAACTGTAAGGGGCAAATCACCCGAGACTACCCCCTCCCTCACCGAAATCGTGACTTAGAAGGTGTCAATAAGACCTCCCACCTTCCCCCGCAGTAGTATAACAAACTGCTCCCGTTCTCGAACCGAAAAAGAACAAGAAGGAACAGAGCTTTTCTCTCTCCACCCGGCTCATTGTTCGCAATTAACCGGTCGAAGCAATTACTCTTTTGGCGAAGGCCGGTGCCTTCGAAGATCAACCGCTTCGCTCGCTGTCCGCGGGGACCCACCCTTGGGTGCCCATGACCCCATTCGGGGAGATTTCTCTTAAAAAGACCGCTCTTTATTTTAACACAAGAAGAAAATGGGAAGAAACGGAGTGAAATTGTCATAATGCGGTTTGGAAGGAAATCGTGATTGGTAGTAGTAAAAATAGTGATGTGAATGATATGAGGCTTTTACCTCAAATATATACAGGGTGTTTCAGAACTTCTAGAAGGGTAAGGACACACCTAGACGACTCAGAATCGCATAGGAATGGGGGGTCGGAAATGCACCATTAACGGGTTTTTTTTATTAGCGGGGATGGGAGGTTGTATATAATCCCCACTGGAAATAGACACGTAACCTTTTAAGATTGGATTAAAACCAGCAAAATCGCTCGATTCTGGCATTTATTACACATAAAACGAATCAAAGAGCTGGAATTTCAGTCGTAATTTCTTATTTCTTAGGCTTAAAATAAGTCATTACCTCCTACAAGCTATTAAGGTTGATAATGGACTCTAACCGTCAGACGTCACACGGAACCAACACGTGACCTACTGAGCTTGCAATGGACTCTAACCGCCTATCTGGTTCGAGACTTCACACGGAACCAACACGTGACTTACTGAGCTTGTAATTGGTTACCACAGATACTACACTAGTAGATCTACTAGTGTAGTATCTGTGGTAACCAATTGCAAGCTCAGTAGGTCACGTGTTGGTTCCGTGTGACGTCAGACGGTCTTACGATGTTTTGATTTTGCTGAATCCAATCTTAAAAGGTTATGTGCCAATTTCCTCTGAGGATTATGCAACCTCCCATGTCAGCTTATAAAAACCCCTAGATCGTTAGGGGTGCATTTCCAACCCCACCCTCATTCTTATGTGATTCTTAGTCGTCTAGGAATGCCCTCCTAGAAGTTCTGAAACACCCTGTAGAGCTGAAACAACTTGTGAAAGATTCAGAGTAAAACGTTGTTTATTCCTTCAGTACTGTAGCGAGCACATCGCTAGGGGGCTTGAGCCCCCCCCCAAAAAAAAAATGAAAAATTTTACACTATATGATATGGAATTTTATGCACCAAAATGAGTTAAAACCATGTTATTTTAAGGTCAAATTTTCAAAAATTTTCTGGGGGGAGGACCCCTAGACCCCCTTGGTACTTGTAACTCTATTATTACAACTGTACTTTATATTGAGTTTGTCAAAACGCAAAAAATCTACCATAAAATCTATATCCGAAATTCGGATGAGGCGTACCAAAACGACTGGAAAAAGTGGTTTTTTTTACTTAAATTTTCAAAATTTTCTAGGGGAGAACCCCCAGACCCCCTTAGTACTGTAGTAACTCTATTATTAAAACTCAATTTTTTATTAAATTTGTTAAAACGCAAAAATTCTACCATAAGAGCTATATCCGAAATTCGTATGAGGTGACACAAAACAAGTTGAAAAAGTGAGGTTTTTTTACTTAAATTTTCAGAAATTTTCTCGGGGAGGACCCCTAGAGCCCCTAAGTACTTGTAACTCTATTATTACAACTTTGTTTTATATAAAGTTTGTAAAAACACAAAAATTCTACCATGAAATCTATATCTGAAATCGGATGAGGCGTACAAAAACAAAACGAAAAGTGGGTTTTTTTTTACTTAAATTTCCAAAAAATTTATGGGGGAGGACCCCCAGACCCCCCTTTTAGTGGTTGGAGCAGGATAATTCCCTACCTTTTCCATATTAAGATAATCAAGAAGATACAATTGGATTATGAAAATTCTTAGCCCCCCCAAAACAAAATCCTGGATCCGACACTGTGTCTGCTTACCGCATATCACGTATACCACCATTAAATTACTTACTCCCGGTAATTGATACATCAGTCAGTCAGAACAATTGTTCTGATTGAGATTTGAGAACTGAATTACTGTTGTTATTCAGAGTTTCTCCCGACCCCTTTTACTTAAAGCTCACCAGTCGAAGTATAAAAAATCCCAAAATATATCCATGTGCGCTTCCGTTACAGCTCTCAACATCCCCACTCTAAAGGAATTCGTCTATAACTTGACAGTAAAATTCCTCGAAAACATCAAGAACTACAAGAATATATCCTTAAAGAAAATTCCAGAATTTGATCCAACTGAACCACCAAGCCAAAAGAGACCCCGATACAGCATAATTCCTTATGAAAACTAAAATGAAATAGATTTGTTCAGCCAGTCAAAGAATCATCTAATCCCGCAAGTGTCATCAAGTATCATCTACTCTACCAAAATATATACCCAAGATATACGTGGCAAAGACTAATGCAGAGACATTCTACTTGCAAGATCGGAGGTGGAGGCCGCTTGCGTATTTACAAACCCTATCCACGCCAGCGCCTTGGCGCGTTCAACAGCTCCGAGGGTTGCAAAGTGTTGCCAAATTTTCCTATTTATTGCCGATTTGGCAATTTCTTTTCGTCTTCTTAAGAACAGTGTTGTTTTATTATTTATTTTCGTAGATGGATATAAAATTCAACTTGCGCGATTTTTTATGTGATATTTTTATTAATGTTTGCTTATGAACTGATTCTTTTAATTAATAAAAACCCATTTTTATAGCAATTTATTTTTAGAAATGTTAAATGAAACTTATTCATTACATTCTAGTGTAATAATAAGTTTTATGGGTTTAACTGCGTTTAATTTTTTAACTATTTTATTTTTTGTTGATATTTTTAGAAATTATTTTTTTTCTTATTATCCTACGTTTTACTATAAAATTTATGTACATCTACAACTTTGATTAGTGAAAGATGAAGAAACTTCCCAAAAATTTTCTAATAGTCCAATTATAATCTAATCCAATTTAATCTCAAAAATATTCCAATCAGTAGGGCGATTTATTTTCGTTTTCGGTGCCATTCGTTTCCAATTCTTTTTAATATATTCCTTTTCTTTTGTGGCGAAAGTTTGTTTCTTTATGCATGAACAAAAGTTGCAGATTTTTTTGTTTATTTTAAATCAAAAAGCGCGGAAGTCGAAAACATCAAAACGCGAAAAAAAAAAACCAGACAGCGAAAATGCCAGCTGCGTGGCTACATCAGAACTAACGTCGCCAGCGCGCTGGCGTGGATAGGGATTGGAAAGACGCAGGCCGCTTTCAGCGGCCAGGTACTCCTTAAAGTCGCAGATATATATAAACAATTTCATTAAGTTTCAGCTTTCCAACCATACTCCCTCCGGAAGCCAAAAGCTTTGGTTTTCCGGGAGCTGCCCGGCGCGTCATTTGAGGAACGCAGCCGGATCGCTGGCTGGCAGCTATGTTTTCAAAGCCATGACAGGAGATTGTGGCTCCCTTCGGGAGCCGGGTGCTCCATCGTAAATAAAATGTTACTTACATGGGCCTGATTACTCTCGGTAATTAATACTTCAGTCGGAACAATTGTTCTGATTGAGATCGTTCAAGGGCGTGAATTCAGACTAGGCGTACCAAAACGAGTAAAAACCCTGTTCTTTAGAGTCAGGAAGCCTAGAGGAAGTACCCCCAGATTACCCTATAATAAGCACTTTTTAATATTATGTATGCATCAAGATGCAAACTCTTCCTAGAAATGTATTTAAAAACTACATTGAATCTATTAAAGAAACATGGGAAGAGTAAGGGATAATTTTGGGCCCTTTCCCCTGGGCGCAAAAATCTAGCTTTGGGTATGAAAATGAGGTACAATTCCGTTAGAGTCCCCGCTAAATATCGCCAATATCCAAATCGCTAAATATACCAAATATCAACAAATTTTTCCGACTTTTATTAATAAACTGAATAGTTATTGATATAATTAAACATTTTAATTCAGAAGTTTGAAATTATTTATGAATATTTCTACTTTTTGTTGTCTAAAAGAACCGGGCAATATTTAGCGGGGACTCTAACGGAATTGAACCGAAAAGGACTAAATGTTTTTAGGATATTTGGCCGCTCCTAAAATAAATTCCTGTGTACGTTTTTACGAACGTTGTTCTATTAAAGAGATAAACGGATTTAGTATCTATATATATAATTCTCTTACGTACGTACGTGGCTTACGAATTTGGCAGTATTTGTTTTTTCCCGTTGGCAACGGTTGGTTTGTTGTGGTTTTGTGTTTTGTTTACGTTTTGGCGAGTGTATGTACAATGTTCGTAATCACGAAACGCTCAATAAACAGGGTTCAAATCCAGATCGTACACATTCTCAGCTAGGCTGTACCAGCGTATGGCGAGCGAGCGTAGCGAGCACAGGATTGCGAAGCAATCCTAGGGGAACTGCGTCAGCAGTTCCCGGGGGTTGGCGAGCGATAGCGAGCAGGGGGCGAAGCCCCCTAGTATTATTTTTTTATTTTACTTCTTTTAGAAAGTCTCAGTCATTGCAATCCTCATTTAGGATGTATGGCAAAAACTGAATATTTTAAAGTAGCCGGATCCTTGTTTAGAGACTTAGTATTGTTCTTTATGTAAATCTGTACTTTTTTAGCTACAAAAAAACTAGTGTGGCCTAAATGTAGTAAATAAGTATTAAGGTTAAGCAAAATTGAATATACTGTTTTAAGAATAGTGAGAATGCATGCCAAAAATTCCTTTTTTGTTTTTTGGTGTATCTCTAAGCTTCTTATAAATAATAACAAAACAAAATCCACTAACTAGAGTCAGATATAGAACTTTGAATTGAAGAATATTTACCTAAGCTGTAAATTTCTATTTAGTAAGGTTTCCTTCGATTTCTCAAGAACTTTGTTTTTGGATTTTTCCTTTCTTAAGCGAGTTCAAATACCAACTCCCTTCTGAGAAATAAACTATACTTTAAATCTTTCATTTCAACCATTTTCATACAGATTTTCTTAGTCGAATATTTGAGTGTGTTTAGAACGTTCTTCAAATCTTTCTCCACAACACCACAAATCCTGAAAACGCCCATGAACCGTGAAATTAATTTTTCTCATAGTAAGTATTTAAAAAGAGATTTATTAACTTCAGTTGTTAGTGACCATCAGACACGGTTGTATCCCTCCAGAAGTTAGTTTTCAGGCAATCCCAGACGAGGTCACCGATTTGATACCGGATCGTTTCTTTGTTACTTTGATCCAAGGAAATTCGAGCGTGAGAATGGCCTTGCCGTATCTACATCATAGCGCACTCTGCGCTACTTGGGGTCATTAGAGAGTGTTGGTCAACAGGAAAAGAAATTTATTTGGATGCATGGGACACCCCAGAATTCACCAATATCAGCGCGAAAAACTTTAAATCTACATTTATTCCCTATTGGAAAATTTTTCCCAGTGTTCCATAAACCAGTATCAAATCATACTGGATCTAGTATCATTTATACTGGTTCCAGTATCACTTATACTGGATCCAGTATCATTTATACTGGATCCAGTATAATTTGATACTGGTTTATGGAACACTGGGAAAATTTTTCCAATAGGGTTATGTGACAATGCTCACCACTCAAATAGTAAGTAATTATATTTTATAAAACACAAGCAAAGAATTCTCTGCGGCTGGTTAAAGTCATCATCTTTAACACGAATGATTGTTCTAATCTTTAGAACTTTAAAAATAAAGGGGATTTTAGACAGTTTTTCCAGTTCCCAAACTGTTATTGATGTTGTGATGGGTTGCTTGCAGGGTGTTGTTAATGGTTGATGTGACAAGCAGGTTGCCACATCAGGCGCAACATATTTCATATCATCACTTAGAACAGCGGTTCTTAAACTGTGGTCCGCGGACCCCCGGGGGTCCCCAGCACCTTTCTAGGTTGTCCGCGAAGGTCTCACATTTAATCCCTGACAGTGTTTACTGAGGAAATACCCATTTGAGAGAAGTGTGGGGTTACCTTTGAGTGTTCCCCAATGAGTTTCAAAATGACATGAAACGCTAGTTTAGAAGGGGAAATTTCAAAAAAAAATTTGGCGGAGCCTCCGTCGAAATTTTATCGCCTATATATAATTTTTCCTTAAAAATTATTTGGTTTACAAGGAGCTGTTCTCTTCAGGTGTCCAAAAATGCAGGGATGTAGAATATGTCCGAGGGAAAGGATCGGGGGAAATTTTAGCCATCTGGGGAAATTTTGTGGAAAAGTATATACTATTGAATTCAATTTCAGTACAGTAATCAAAATTTACGTGGCGATTTTCGCCTTCACCATCACAAAATCGGGTCCGCGTTTACAGACCTTTCACAAAATTCCGACCCTCAACAAAACCTTCCTGACCTTCACAAAAGTGAAAAGATCAAAAAACGCTTAAAACTTATTGTTTAAAAAATGCTTTATCTTATTGGGCGATTTCACAAGGCTCTATTTCCAGAATTTGTCCGATTTTTTTTTTTCCGTATCGGTGCGGTGCGCTGCTAATCGAACAAAAGCATCATCGCAATTGCTAATAACAGGACCCTAAGGACAAAAAAAGGACCTTTAAAACATATACTTGTATTAGTTTTATTTTACTCTTAAGTATCTTGGGTTTAACAAAATAAGTGTATAAGTTTTAAAGATAGAACTTTTATTTATCATTTTTTTGATACCGACGATAATTTTGAATTTTTGTAGGCTTTTATCACTTTTTAAAATTTTGGGGAAATTTTTGTATGGATTGGGGGAAATCTTGGAAGTATAAACACTTTCTGCATCCCTGCAAAAATGTCTCAAAATGGGCCGAAGCACTACTTTTAGAGGCAAATTTTCAAAACTTTTCTGGTGGTAACCCCCCCCCATTTTTACTTGTAATAATTCTAAAATTTTAGAATGTGCAACATTATTTAAGTACTACTTTTAAGTGATCTAAAATTTAACGTATGAATGTACTCTTCTGGGGATACCTTAGAAATAATGTTGAGTCAAACTCACCCCCGAAACATCCCTGAGCGTTCAAAATCTTGGGGGGCCTGGTTGATTAAAAGGGGGCCGCGACGATCAAAAGTTTAAGAACCACTGACTTAGAATAAAATAACAACGGCTACTGGTCTGCTTCGGGAATATTCTGAATTGCGAGCGGAGAAGCTCATTTGATTGGTTCGTAAACACTGATATCATTGAGCTGGAAAGATCAAAACCAATCAAATAAGCTCAAATAAGCAAAACCAATGAAAATCGTCTGGTCATAAGTCGCCAAGGATCAGGATTCCTGAAATTTGCCAAACTGAGATAGTATAGTGAAACTCAGAATCCGATCATTAGTTTTTTGCCTCAAACTAGGCCCGATTTTTAAGATTTTACTCAAAATTAAAACATTAAATCTGGTTTTTGTGTGCGATCAAGAGTAATCATTAAATTCAAACGCTGTTTTATACAATAGTAACCATGCTCACCACTCAAATAACAAATAATAAAGTTTTTAAGTCGTAACAGAAAAATTTAGGTCGTTAGAGTTTATTAGGGTTGTACATTAATTTAAAAAGGGGTTTTCGGATTTAGTGAACCCTTGAGAAGTTAATCCGAGAAGATTTGCGTGGGGTGTTACAGACACCAGTGCTCAATTATGCTTTCACCGAAACTCATTTTCAACCAAAATAAGTGAAACATTTTATAGCTGTCTAAAAGACTTCCACCAATAACCTCCTGAAATTTAAATACAGTAGCTGCGTTATTTTTTGTGTTAGGACGTCGTTTTTATTGAAGCCTTTCTCAAACTGAGGGTTATGGGCTCTGGTTACGACCAAAGACATTCCAAAAAATGACCAATCTTATCATTATTTTCTTACAAAAAGGAAATTATAGACACACCCCACTGAATTAACCTGTTTCTCATTTTTTTTTCATGAAAAAATTTTCAAAAAATGTTAAAGTTTGTGAAATAGTTCATTATTCTCTTTTTACCAAAATCTGTCTACATAAATATAAGTTTTTATACATTTTAAACGATTACACGATGTATTTAAACATTCCCTGATAAAGATATTGCATTTATTGAATGTTTAGAAAGGAAAACGGCGCGTGGGGTCTGACAGAAAGGTCCCGGGTTAAAAGGTATGTGGAGAGTGGGACTCTAGGGTTCTCACTAAGTAGTACTACATGGGGGAAATTTCTTATTTCCTCCGAAAATGTATCAATAGGTTAAGAAATATAATTGGTAAATATTAAATTCCATGGACTGGACATCATTTAACTTGTAGCAATAATCAAGGGGGGATATTTGAGGGAGTACCTAGGTCGTTGGACCTTCAAACTCCAGTATAACTAGCCCCATTGGGTGAGGCTTGAGCTGAACTGTTACAGAACATGTGACTGAAAGTCACGGTCAGCTGAGGAGTGGCTAGCTTGATGCTAACCCCCTCTTGATTTCCCCAAGTAACCTTGGTACTCATTTTATCGACCCCGGAGGGAGGAAAGGCTGAGTCTGCCGTGCCCGTGGACCGGGATTTGAACCCCGGGCCTGTGGTGTGGGAGCGCAAAATGAACACTTCATTCAGTTTTTATAACGCATTAAAATAATGTGACTCTTATAGTGGTGAGTAAGCTCGTCACAATCTAAAACCAGAGCTACGAGGGTTCGAAGAGGATAACTTATTTTATAAGCTTGGGGTTCGAAGAGGATAACTTATTTTATAAGCTTGAATCCCTTTACTTTCATTTTAAATTATTCTTCCTATGTCTTCTCAAGCACTTCAATATTATCCCGATGGGCAACTGATACGGCATCAATCTCCTCATGACGTCATCACCTGTGGGAGTGACCCTGTCTCCCACCTACTCCCGTCTCTTCCGTTTTGGGACAGAATAAAAATGGAGCGATTCTCGTTCTTTTTTGGGAATGTGTGGGGTGGTCGCTCGCCGCTTGATCTCGTTTTCGTTCGATTCGGCTTCCGGTGGAGTCGTTCCATTTTTTAAGACGATTTTTTCCCTCTCGAGTTTTTTTTTTGTTCTTGAGAACGATTTAGGAGTTAAAACCAAGGACCAAGGGTTGATAATTGAATTTCTATTGACGATGCGCTCTCCGTGGAGCTCCTAGCTCCATAAATTAAACCAGGTACGGCTCCGAGGGGGGCACTTTTCCAGAATATCACCTTTACCTTTGAGAAAAATGTCAAAATGCTAAAAAGTATCACTCAAGCTCCCCTTTTTCTACCGCTAGGGGGTATAGGGGTCCTCCTCCAGAAAGAATTTCGAAATTTGACCTGTAAAAGTAGGGTTTTAACTCATTTTAAGTACTTTTTCCTTGAATCCGCGCCTGATGTAGTGAGTAAATAAAGTTTTTTTTTTATTGAAAATAAAGCACCTAGGCCCGTAGGGCCCTTATCTTTGATCAACAATTAACACAACTTAGGATACAAAAACACGTTGTATGACAAGTTAAAAAACTTTAAAATAAGACATGAATAAGTTAAAATAGTAAAATATGGGTTTAAAATTTTAAGAAAAATGCAATAAAAACCAACACTACATATTTGTATCAGTATCTAGGCCCCCAGGGCCCACATCCCCGATCAACAATCAACACAAATCAAAAAATACAAATACAATGAAGAGTAATTGATTAACAAGGTAATATCTTGAGAAGCTTACATAAAGAAAAACACCGTACATCCGACTCAATATGTCTGTGCATAAGAGATCTCGTTCAATATAGCCCGAGGTCTCCTCCAGTTAGATGGTAAAATAGCATCGTACCGGGCTATGCCTTGGACACAGGGGTTATTGCTATTTTCTAATTTTTGAAAAAATTTCAGAGCTATTTTAATGAAATGATCTTTTATAATAATAGGATAATAAGGATTAATAGGATAGGATAAAATAAAGATGGGACCCTTTTATTTTGAATAATTTGAAAACTAATTACCATTCCTAAAAGACCAGAAATAAGTGAATTCCCCTCTTTTATTAGGTCGAACTTCCATTAATTGAATCACTTATTTCAGAAACATGTCAAACGCCACTTTTGTTTTGAGATAAACGAGAAAAACTTTATAGAAGCTCACTACATTTTTATGAAGGTGTTTAGTGATTTTTTTCTTAAAGTAGACCTCATTTGGATATTTTACAGACAAAAATAATTTTTTTATCTATTTCTAGTTTTTGCATAAAATATTATTGAAATTTTTGCATTTGACAGGTATTTGCAATAAACAGAGTATTCAGGTCTATTTTCATAGCTTAACTCTAATTCTTTTTAGGATTTGGTAATAAAAGTACTCAAAAATTAAACGTTAAACCAGGCTTTGGCTGTCAAACGTGAACATTTTATTCAAACCTCTTGCTTATGGGTATCAATCCTTCTGAGAACCAAAATGATTCGATCAAATTAGATTTTACCGGGAAAAGTAACCAAACCCGATAGCTTTCTAGAAATGTGTAGGAACCGTCTCGCCATCGACTTTGACGATGTCTTGAATGCGAATGAGCGAATTAGAATAACTGTTATTCTGACTTTTCATAGGAACACGCCAAATGAAGTCATTCCTAAGGACACCTAAAATGTCCAGCTGGAGTGTGGGAGGGGGAGCTTTTGGTCAATGACCAACTGAAACATATTGGAGGAGACAATACTGTGACAGGCATTTAAAATATGACGTTGATATCATTTTTTGGTAGGAATGACTCACTCACTCTTTTTTTTTTTTTTTGAGTTACTCAAATGAGTTTTAGTGAGTGTCTGGGTGAGTGACATCGCGAATGAGAAGGAGGTCATTGTGGTGAGAAATGAAAAGGAGAATTTTTAGAGAGTGATAGAAAACGGAGGATAATTATAAAGTGAGAGTGATATATTAGAGGAAATATAGTTGAGAGGGGAAGAGACAAAAATAAAATACGGAGGATTAACACTATCTTTGCTTTTATTACTATATCATGTAATATGGCATATTTTTTTCTGACTCTAATGGCAACAGTATCTAAAATTATAGTGAGTAAAATTTAAGGGAGATGAAAAAAATGGTTCAATATATAAAGAGCTATGCTTATAATTTAGTAAACTTTTATTAAGAGCAGGTAAAAATACGAGCTTTACTTTCATTTTTTGCATAGACTTGCCTCATTCAAAATGCATAATACTTGGTGTCATGTTTCTAGGAGTAATTTTTAAGCTAATGTAAGGAATCAGAACTAAAACAAACCATAAGCAGATTTTGGTTTGAAAAAAAAACACATAATTTCATATTTAAAATGATGGTCTTACAAAATACGGGTTGCATTTATAAAAATTGGGCATCTTCTAAAATCATTTAACAAACATAAAATCTTATTTAATGCTACCTTAATATCAAGTCAAATGTTATCTGTATTACTTATTAATTACTTTAAAAATCAGTGAACAGATTAAATTTGAAGTACTACATCAGCTTTTTGTCAGGGGCGTATATAGGGGGGGGGGGGCAAAATTTGGACTGGTGTATCGAAACAAGTTAAACCCCTGTTTTTTAGGGTCAAATTTCAAAAAAATTTCTGAAGGACCCCCCAACCCCCCCTTTGGTACTTCGAACTCTATTATTTACAACTTTGTTTGTATTAAGTTCATCAAAATGCCAATCCTACTAAAAAACGTATATCCAAAATTTGGACTAGGTGTACCAAAACTAATTATAAACCTGTTTTTTAAAGTCATATTTCCAAACATATTCCAACAGGGCCCCCACCCCCTTTCGTACTTGGAAATTAATTACTTACAAGTTGTCTTTATTAAGTTCTTTAAGACACAATTTCTACCTAAAAATATATTTAAAAATTACAATGGACCTATTGAATGTGCATGGGAGGGCTGAGGAATAAGTTTAGGCCCCTCCCAAAATAAATTTCTATATTTTGGTGCTACTAAAAGCTTCTTTTAGTAGCACCTAATTTTAATACTTTTATAGCAATTTTTAGACCGTTAGTATTTTATGTGATGTACGACATCCATTACAAAATAAAAATGAGGATGAGGAGATATATAGTGCTGTCCTTTAAAAACAACCCACTCCAAATTGTACCCTAAAAACAACCCATTGATATTTTTTAATTAAATAATTAAAATAATTTTACCATCTCATATACCCTGTCTTTCTATGCCCTTTAGAGTGTCAGGGGTGTAAAAACTGGTCAAAGAACGGTTTATTTACTTATTTTTAAACAAGCTGAGATAATGTAGATTTTTGGCAAAACATGTGCTTCAGATTTACAGATTTTGTAAAAATGCATGTTACAAAGACTTTAGAGCATTTTTCGCGCGTTTTTATGTTATCCCATTACTATGAGAATAAAATATTAAAGTTTTAGCTCAGTCGGCCAATTAGAGTCCTTCTAGGAAAAAGTGGGTTTTTTTTTCAAATTCTTACTTAATTGGCTGCCAATTTGTAATGGATAGTTGGAATTAAAAATGCTTAGCACTAAAATGTTAGGGAGGATGAGCCGCTAGTACAGTTTTTTGTTCGATTTAATTATCCTTTTTATTAAGCTTTTAATGAAGAAAATATGAAACAGTGGGTTGTTTTTAAAGGACAGCACTATACTCCTTGATCTTCCTTTTTTGGAGCCTCCGTTGCAATTTCGCAAATATCTCTTCCCCAGCAAGTAGCTTGTATTTAGATCACAGCCTCAATTCTCCTCTATTATTTTAGCTTTGCTTTAAAAAAATAATCATCATATTATGGGGGTGATAGCAAGAGAACAAATTTGTTTCGCAAATGTCTGTCTTGACATGTTTGTCAAACCAAGAAATCCTAAATAATAAAGGCGAAAACTTTTGTTTCAGAATGTAAGAATGGAATAAGAAAAACGTATCCCCTGCAAAATGTAGAAGATTCCCTAAAGTAAAAAAATACATATTATGATGAAATTAGGTAAATTACTAAAAAAAAAGGTTATTCCTCTTGTTCTCCTTAATTCGATAAAAAAAATCGACAAAATTATTGTAATTCTGAATTATCGTTACTTCAACAATCATGTTGGGGGTTTAATAAATAAAATATAATTCATTAATGCCTCTATATAAATTTAGTCACCACTTTTAAAACTGGATAAATTGTTATAAATAAAAACTTACAATTAAAGTAGCAAAATCACAACGATTACACCACTTTACCACTTTACCTAGGTTCTGCCACTTTGTAGTGCAGAATGCGTAAATTGAAGAGAAGTCGAATGGGGCTGGATTGAAAAAGGAAGGGTTGGAAGCACAAGTGACATTTCGTATTAACTGATACAGGAGTTTTGTTGGCGAGTTCTTTCCCTGCCACGTGTTCTCAATATGAACTTTTAGTTTCATTTAGAATCCCGATTTGTAAAGAAGTTTTACAATGAAACAAAGTTAAATTGCAAAAAAAAAAAATCAAACAGAAATATTATTATTTGGTAAGCATTTTGAAGAACTTATCATACCCATCAGTAAAGTGTTTGAACTCAATGACACTTGTGTAAGGGGTAGGTGTGCCCTACCCCCTCTAGCATCTTTTCGCTTTAGTTTTAAATCCATATGTTAATTATAATCTCGTATACATCTAGAGCTAGACAAAAATAAACACAATTGGATTAAAAATTCCATTTCGTAAAAACACTGTAGCTTTTGTACAATACCAATTTCAGATTTGATATCCTCATTCCCGAATTAGGTAAGGTTCGAGTACCGGGTAAAAGCTACCAAAATATTGCCCCCTAATTTTAATAACGGTTGAAATTCAATCACCATGCCTTCGAAGAGAAGAGGTGTTACTAGAAACTACTACTAGAATTGTTACTAGAAAAACAGGAACAACTTTCAAAACATAGGTAGTTTAGAGAGTATAAGTCGGAGGAAACAGGAAATCGGAAGAGTGAAGAATGAAACAACTTACGTTTGTCATTTATTTCAATACAAAATTAATGTTTTAAAATTCTGAATCACCAATCTCATCCCCATAATTTTAGGTTTCTTAAGTTGTTACCATTACGGCATAATGCTTTTATCCCATTCTACTTTGTATTTTTCGAAATAAATCTCTTTGCAAATTTAAAACCAGGCAATATAATACTAGATAATCTGAAATTTTTGAAATTCCAACTTTTTCTAAGGACATATTTAGTAAGCACTTCTTTTACCTTGCACCTAAATTGTACAATAGTTTACCTACCAATTTAATTCAAACAACTAGTTACCTACTCAGTTTTCAAAAGAAATCTTTTTGAATTTATAATTAACATCGACGACCTGGATCTGAATGCCTCACTTTGAAGCAAATTTTTTGTGTTAGAAATTACTCAACCCCATGCCAGTCTATATTTTTGTGTGATTTTGTTGTGTTTTTTTTTTAGTTTTTTTTTGTTCAATTTTTTTTATTGCTTAGTTAATGTATTAATTTTTATTACCCCTGGACGAGATTTTGTTTCCCCTTGGTGTAAAATATATTCTTCCTATGTTCATCTTATGTTTTCTTTAAAATGTGTTTAATAAAGATAATTATTATTATTATTTTGGATGATTTCTCCCAAATGAAGATTGAAAGTGGAAAGTTTAAGTATGCCTTTACTCTCCTTCATTCTTTCTCACTCTCATAGTTTCATTTCCTTGTTCTCCCTCTCTTTTTCTTTCTTTCCTTCTTTCATTGTGATATTTCCTTTATTTAATCTCCTTCTTTCATATTCTCTCCTATTCTTCACCTCTGATGTGAACCGGAGCCACAAGGGGGTATAAATACTGAAACATTCTATGGTTCAACAGAAATAAATACGATATATAAGAAATATGGGCCAACAAAAAGCTTGTTCGAAGTTTTGCTACTCATGAACCCAGAGATATTTTTAACTCCTCTGAGAGGGTATTCCACTCCTGGAAAATCGCAAATAGTCTTTAAAAAACTAGCCAGGAGTATTTTCACTCTTTGAATTGTTAGATTGTTACAAATATTTAGCTTAAAAAATGCATGTTTGCATTCGTTGCCCTTCTGAGCCGTTTCGAGGAGTGCAGGATAGGATAGAATGAAATAAACTGTGTAAATATTAATAGTTAGCTTAGATAATAAACGTAATTAAGTGAAAAGTGAGTGGTAGTCTTTGAGTGAATTTTCGTCGTCGGAGTACCCAAAACAGGAGGTATAAGTGGCCAAAACACTGTTCTTTCTCTATTTGTGAAACCTTTTTTGGTTTCAGCCACGGCACCCTAATTATCATATTTTTATTGTGTTTTCACACAGCCATAGTTATTTGTTTTTCATTTATTGTTCTGATGCTTAGGGAGTTTGATTACGGTTTTCGTGTGTCTGTATAAGTATTTATGCCATTTCCGTATTTCACTCCTCATAATTGAATTTCACTCCTCCTAAAAAAGTCAAGGAGAGTTTTTCCTCCTCCAAAAAAATCCTAGGAATAACACTGCATGAACCTATACTTGAGTTTAATAATACTGAATAGTACTTTCGAAATCCTCAACTCATCAGGATTTGAAATCATCGCCAATTAGCCAATGGAGAGATGGATTTTGGATCCTCTCCCTCGGTGCGAAAATCTAGCTATGGGCCTTGAAAATATCTAAATTTTTTGGAGGATAATAGGGTTCCTCCCGAAATATATTTCTAAATACTCACTCCACTGCTCGATAATTCTGAAAACAACGGAATAAAATGCCTATCTTTGAAAAATTAGATTGCGGTTTTGGCGAGGTGTAAAGGATATATTTTGGCGCTGTTTGAGTTTTAGTTTTTAATCAAAATATTTTTCATCGTGAGTTAATCATTAGTATCTAATCCCATCTTAAGTTTTATACCTCAAACCAGGCCCGATTTTTAAAATATAATTATCAAAATTTAATCATTAAACTGGGTTTTTACGATCATCAAATTCAAACACTGCAATAGAAATGTGTGAGGTTGTCAAATGCTAATCGTCATTGGAATGGCTGTGGTCAAAATATACCTAGTATAAGTCATAGTATAGATATTTAAGGGTGGGTCCCTATAGGAACGAAGGCTTTTTTTAAAGGGTGGATTCAATTCGAGTTCGATCTTGATTTAGAGGTCGTTTTCGAATGGACGCAGAAGTGAACTTGATACATAAAGGCGAGTCCGGAATTTTTTTTTTTTGAAAATTTGAAGGTCGTTACGCCTCTAGAAAAATGTGATCAAGGATACTTATGAGGTGCAATAAAACCATTAAAATTCTCCCTCTTCTTATCAGCGGTCAAAAATACCGAATGCGGGGGAAATATATGTGAAAACCTTCGGTAAGGAGGTTTTACTGTAGCATGGTGTGGCTGAAGTGTTCTTTAAATTTAAAAAAAAGTGGGTATTGTGTAAATAAAATTGTTGAATAGGAATTTAATCTGTTTTAATATTTATAATTTTTCCTAATTCTTATTATCATTCTCTTTTATTAAAGAGCACAGTGGTTCCCAACTGGTAGTCTATGAGGGTCTTGGAAGTGGTCCTTAATCCTTTCAGTCCGTTAACCGCCTGAGATTTCCAATGAAAATCATGATAAATTTGGGACGAATAGGTCTGAAAGGGTTAAAGGGGCTTTATAGCACACAAAACATTTCCAATAAATAGAAATTTGAGTGCATTGAACGAGAAAAGGTTGACTTTCGGCTGTTCAATTTCTAGAGATAAAAGTCACCGCTTAATTGTTAAAAATATTTTTTATAAATTAAAATATTTCAGCCTATCTTTGAGAAAATGATTACTTAAAAGTAATTTAAAAAAACTGATGATTTTGAAATGTCAGTTTGTTTCTTAAAAGGAATGAGTCTAAAATCAATGAGTATGCAATGGATTTTTCCTTGCAATACATCTACCAAAATTATACTGGAAATTCAGGACTCTTTTTTGAATACAGAACAATCATTGAAAAAAATCTTGAAACCCAATTAAATTATACGTATTTTTGCTCAGTTCACAACAGAAAAAAGATCAAAATAAGGAAACTACGATGAATAAAATTATAAAGTATTATGAAACTGATGTGAGTCATTATGGGACGTCCATAAATTACGTGAGGTCAAAAAAAGGGGGAGGGGGTCTAGCAAAATCCCACCAAGGGGAGTCAATTAAAATCTCAAGTTAACTTTTAGTATAGAAAATATAGGTTTTTCTTTTATTTATATTTCAGCACAAGTTCAGGAAAAATGTGCAGATTAGTCAAAACAGTGAATTATTAGCGAGTCAATCGTGATTATATATATTACAAGCTAAATCCATGTTTCATGTATTTGTATCAACACTTTTGCAATGTGTATGTTAGGTGTAATGCCGATAGGACGAAAATAGACAATATCAAAGAAATTAATTTTTTTTTAAAGTGATTGAAAAAATCTCACGTGAGAATTTGAAGAGGTCCTGCAAAATCTCACTAAATTTCAGCAAGCGAGAGGGAGGGGTCCAAAATTTGGAAAAAACACCTCACGTAATTTATGGATGCCCCCCTATAAGGCAGTTTAAGGGGACGTCCATAAATTAAGTGAGGTGTTTTTTTACCTAATTTTGTACCCCTCCCTGCCCCTTGGTGAGATTTAGTGAGATTTTGCTGGACCCCCCCCCCCCCACAAATTCTTAAGTGAGATTTTCTCAAAAACTTTAAAATAAATTAATTTCGCTGATATTTTCGAGCCACGTTTGTTTCGTCTTATTGGCATGACACATGGCTAAAGTTTTGATACAAATCCATGTTAAAATTGATCTTATCATAGTAATTATTAGGACTGACTGGCTAATGATTAGCTGTTATGTCTAATCTGCGCATTTTTCCTAAACTTGGGCTAAAAGATATAAAAGAGAAAACTAATGTAATGTATATTTTCTAAACTAAAAGTTGACGTGAGATTTTAATTGACTCCCCCGTCCCCCCTGGTGAGATTTTCCTGGACCCCCTCTCCCCCCTTTTGACCTCACGTAATTTATGGATGTCCCCTAATGAATATGAATGAATGAAGTCCAGCGTTCACTTGAAAAAAAGTTTAAAAAATTAAATTTAAATTAAACTAAATTTTGTTTCGGGTTAGTTTATAGCACAAAGAATAAGAAAAGAAAGACAAATAAACATAATTTTCAAATTAAATAAAAATAAAGAACAACAAGGAATGGGCATCGATATCACCAAATTCAAGGGGCTATGTGTGCCAATAGGGGGCAGTTTAATGAATATCAATGGTTCCAATAAATAGAAATTTGAGTGCATAAAACGAGAAAGGTTTGACTTTCGGCTGTTCAATTTCTAGGGATAAAAGTCACCGCTTAATTGTTAACTATACTTTTTATAAGTTTAAATATTATAATAATGATGCATGTGCTTAAAATATCGTTGTTTTAAATCGACTGACGATACCTGAATCGTCAGTTTGGAAAATGGAATAAGTCCAAAAGAAAGTTATTTAAGTAATTAAGTTAATGTTATTTAAGTTAAACAAAGAATTTCCGTTGTATTATAACTATATAACTACCAGATCTCTACTGGAAATTCAGGACCCTATACAGAACAATCATTGAAAAATCTTATGTCACTTAAATTGAAAATTAAATTATACATTATTTCTGCTTAGTTCACAACACAAAAAAGGACAAAATAAAGAAACTAAGACAAATAAAATTACAACGTTTTATGAAACTGACGGCAACCAGAAATTGCCAGATTTATTTTTGTGCTGCCATCTATTAGACTTTGTCAAAATGAAAAACCGACCCTGTCTCTTAGAGAACATTTCTTTACTTTTCCACCAAGGAAATCAAGAAAATTATGAGGATTTGTTTGACCAATTACCACCCTAGGATCACTTTTAGAAAATAATCAATAAAACAGCAAAGAGTTTTCTGTAATATTCGTCTCACTATCATATGATACCATACATAATCGGGGCCATCTGCCCCGGGTGTCACCGCTCGATTCAAACCCTTCTTTTTATCATGAGGTCCCACACATTTACATTTCTTTAAACGTTTTCTAAAATTAATCTAACATTCTGATCAAAGACAGCAGTCAAAATACACACTGTATCTCGTGGATTAATTTGTTATCAAACGTGGGAGCTCCCTTTAGAAAGTAATAATTTGGTGAAAAAAACAACAACTAAATTTATCTCTTGGTGATAATATTGGAGCTCTATTTTATTTTAGAAAAGGAGGAATCGCAATTTTCTGAACCTATCTTTTAATGTCTATGTTACCGTGAAAGACCGAAATTGGAGAATGGCGACTTTTACCGGTGAATGTCAACAAACACCAAATACGTCGGTTAAAGATCGAATATTTCATTACATTCGGACCCTCACCGGTGTAAGTCGACAATCACAGATACGCTCTGGTGGATGTCTAAAATAACAATAAATAAATAATAAAATATAAGTAATAACAAATAAATAAGACTTGAATCACATAAATTAATAAGTTTTTTATAACTATTATTTTATTTTCTCATTTAGAACGTACTGTATAATTGAGTAAGTTTTTAGCTTCTATTATTTTCGTTTCTCATTTTGAATGTACTGAGTGTTTTTAGTTCTTAGTCATTCCTCTCAGAAAGGCGAAAAATTTATCGAGACTGAATTACGGAGAAGAAAATATAAATCTCGGACATGTTCAACATTCACTATTAGTGCATGGTGTAAGTCAGAAATAAGGGTATTTAGCAAATATTTCGGACATACACCAAGCGACTAATGTTGACATTTACCGATGAAAGTCGACATTCTCCAGATTTAGGTGTTTCACCGTAACATCTACATCAGTGATTTTCATATATATGTTGTTATATAGAGCATTTTCAATCACATTACTCTGCCTAACAACGGCCTTAGCAACGTTGTTTTATTCCTCCAGTGACATCATGTGCGAATGCTGCTATTGGATACTTCTATGTCCCGTCCCTAACAACAGCCTTAGCAACGTTGATTTTGTCCTCCAAGTGACGTCATGTGCGAATGCTCTATAAGTCTACACTGCAAGAAGAGCATCGATACAAAAAAGTTATTATATCTAATATATAATGAAAATAAAAATACAATATACATGGGATTTAGAAAACTATATTTTCGTTGGATAAGATGGGACGACCTACTCTATTCCGTTCCAAATTTGGGGAGTAATAGTAGTCACCACTAATTTATTAAAATAAAATTTAACTAGTTCATAAAACAAGTGTTTACTGTAGACCAGCGGTACACAACTCAAAAAAATCCGCGTATCTTTATAAATTCTAAAATTGGTATCTTCACGGATCACCCTTTGTGGCTTAAAATCCTTTTCTTCGCAAAATTTCAAGATGAAAGTTTATTACTACCTCTAATTAAGCATGGAATTTATATAATGCTATGAAATCTTGCAGTATTTAAGGAAAAATTTAACTACATCTTACGAGAATAATTAATATTTGTTATAAGATAAGTAAATCTTCGGAACCCGCAAAATAGCGACTCATAAACGTCTTTCGCTGAATATCTAAAATATCTTGAAATATTTATAAAAAAAGGAACTGTTATGAATTTAGTGGTGACTGTTATCCCCGCAAATTACTACATAGACGAAAGTATAATTCAATTTTTATTGTTCAATTCATTCAAATTTCATTTATTTTAGGAATTATTTGGTGTGCTTCCGGGTCTCTCCACGGACCACTTCCAAGACTCTCATGGACTACCGGTTGGGAACCACTGACTTAAATGATTCTAATCTCTACTCCATTCCATGTGTGCTATATGCCGGCCCAAGTCGAAGCCAAGAGCACCAGAAATAAACCCAACTAATCACCAATCTCTCTCTCTCTCTCTCGACAAGCTGAATAAAGTTGTGTGTTTTGATAACCTGCTGGTTTTAATTATTTCGAGTGGGTCCTGGGTCGTACAGTTACATCTCTAACCAAAGAAAGAGCTATGAAATTAGTAGTGCACTAAGAAACTCTTTTAAGAGAAGCAAGCTGACCATGAACACTTCAAGGATTTTTTTAAAGTATCCAAATGTAGTTGTAATTTCAATAGTTTTAGTCATTTGTAAATTCCAGTAATAACTCGATTCTTCATATCAAATAGATCCCTCAAAATAATTGCCAAGTAACAAGAAAGCGCAAAACATTTTTGTTTTTATAATTTAAATACAATAATGTACAGAATTTGATTACAATAAGCTTAATAAGTCTAATATGAACCAGCAAAACACTCTTTTAATGAAAAATAAATCACCACTAAGATATCCTTAATTTTTTTTTCAATTTTTATAGATAGGTTTATGTATATTTAGATGACAGGTATTTGTGAAGCCTTCTTGGCCTGGAGGTAGAGAGTGAGCTTTCTAACCAATAGGTCCTCAGATCGAATCCAGGCAGCAGCCGAAAGTTTTAGCATTTTTAGTTATATCTCCAATAAGAGAATTCCAAAATACTTTGATAAATAGGAATGGGTTGAATGTCCTTGATGGCTCAGTTGGTAGAGTCGTGGTCCGGCTGTGCAGAAGGTGCTCAGTTCGAAACCTACTATTCTAACCTTTTCTCTATCTATCTGACCTCTTTTAATGTGATATCTTACTCTTAGTAGTAATTTATATTAAAATTATTAATTTCTTCGAGCACCTGATGTCGCAGCTGTGACCTAGGGGACACACTGGTGACCGAGTCGAGTCCGTTCACCCGTCGAAGATGTCGGGGCTCGGACGAGAGGAGGTCGTCCTGGCGGACCTGATCTGCTCCCCGGGGGGTCGCGGGCCTAGGGGGTTCTTCGGATAACCCCCGAAAGCCCCTTCGCCCTGGGGGCCAGCGGAGAAAGGTCCGTCAGGAAACCAGTTTTGCCAAAAATTTTAATCCCAGGGAACAATTTGCAATTTGTGGACGACCCCCTAACGGAGTGCAATTTGGAGACGGCCCCCTAAGTTAAAAGAATGCAAGATTTCGGTTCCATTACCCGTCTTTCGACAAGCGGGCGGACCAAAAATTTTGATGCGCCCGTAACTTAAAAATTAACTGTAACCGTGACGCTTAGGACAATTCAAAGTAAAAGTGTTTTCAATACCATTTATGCTTCGTCGAGGATAGAACCACCGATCTGTTTGGTGCCAGAGCAGCACGCCGTACCACTTGGCCATTAGCTCCACACCAGCACGTAGGCGGTTGTTGATCTGTATTTTATTTTGGAGCGTTCTTCAAACTAAAAAACTTATTTAATTTTGTAACAATGAACTAGATATTACAATGAGATTCGAACCGGGGACCTTCTGCTCCGAAGGCAGATACTATGCCAACCAGGCTACTGGGTTCACATCTCTCCCTAGTTAAAGTAGATGCGTTCTTTACCTCAAGATGAATTTTAAAGAAATTACTACTTCCAAACGGAAGATTTTTTTACTTATATTTTTTCCTAACTTTTCGAATTTGAAATTCCTAGAGATTGTTAGATTAGTAGGTTTCGAACTGAGAACCTTTTGCACAGCAGGACCACCACTCTACCAACTGAGCCATCAAGGACGTTTAAGCCACCCCTATTGATCAAAATGAATTTTCTTATTGGGGATTTAATTAAAAGTGCCAAAAGCTACGGCAGATGCCTGGATTCGATCTGAATACCTTTAGGTTGGAAAGCTCACACTCTACCACCAAGCCAAGAAGGCTTTACAAATACTTGACATCTAAATATATATAAATCTATCCAGAAATATCCGAAAATAAATTACTGGTGATTTATTTTTCACTAAGAGTTTTTTTTTTGCTGGTGTATAGGTAAGAGACTTAGTAAGCGCATTGTAACAAATTCTATATCAGCAAGTTTAAAATTGGAATTTTCACGGACCACCCCTTTATAGCTTACAGTCCTACACTCTCACAAAATTACAAGATGGAAATTAATTTGCCCAAATTAAGCATAAAAACTTATAGGATGCTCTGAATTGTAACTCTATTTAAAGAAAAAATTAATTATATATCACAAGTGTTAAGAACTTTTGTTTGATTTAATTAAATCTTTGAGACCTTCAAACATTAGTTGATTTTAATTCAGTGCTCTTAATTTCACTTACAACACAAAAGTATTGTTAATAATTTAGTGGTGACTATTATCCCCTCAAATTACTCTGCCAAAAGTAATCGTCACGGATATAATTCAATCTTTTCTTGTTCTATTCGATCAAATTTGTACTTATTGGATTTTATTGTTCTCCCCTCCACGGACCACTTTTAAGACTCTCACGGACCCCCAGTTGGGAACCACTGAGGCAGACAAAAAATTCCATAACTATAATGTAAAATGTCATTGGGACATTGGGGATAAAGATAGATTTGGCACAAAACTTTTTTTCAGCACGACGGCAAAAGTTCTTCTCGTGAAGGTCGCACTATAGTTGAAAAGTTTCAAAATTGTGAAAAAAACAATCCCATCCAAAAACATATTTGAAGCTGGTTATATATTTCGCCACTTTTTCTTCAGGTTTTTAAGAGTTCTAAATGATAGCAAGTATAGAGTTTTTTTTACCCCGTTGTATTTTAGAGAACCATAGTTCATACATTTTTTACATGATTAATTAGAATCTTCACATTTTTTACAGAATACATACATAATTTTTTTTGTTTCAAATACTACTTGCTTCTTAATGGTATTTTTATCAAATATGTGTGTTATGTTTATGAGGTTTTGTGTTTACATTTTCTTACTTTATATAACTGTATAATTAAAGGTATAATTTTATTGACTAATTTAATTTTCATTGTGTTCATTTCAAAATTTATATCAAACGTAAAAAATTCTGACTAAAATGCATTTAGGGTAGAGATTTAGGGACTTTAAAGAACTTCCAATGTGGACTTATTTATTATTCAATGAATCCAAAAATAATAATGTAGTGAAAAAATGAAATAGAATTTTGTAAGGTTAAATAACTTAATAATGATCCTAAAAATATACAACAGAACATCTAATACTATTTATTTAAAATATTTACACTTTAATGAGATAAAAAAATAAAGTAATACATATTTAAAAAACATGAATAAAGTATAGCTTTACCCCTTTATTAAAGTTTTGTCATTTGATTTAACTTGCCAATAATTTATCATTGTGTATTATTTTTAATTAAGACTCGAAAATTTCTGTATGTTAAGTTATTTTAAGATTTATTCAAAAGGTTTTTTTTTTGGAAAGGAAAGGAAATTGAGTTATACATATTCTGAGAGATTTGATTTTCGAAAACTAATATTGATTATTTAAAAATATGGTGTACACCATTTATTACCTTTTCTTACTAATTTCTTTTTTTAACACAACTTTTTAACAAAATTAAGAAGTGTTCGTTCATCCTCCACAGATATCATTCTCTATTAGAGTTATTTTGGAACAAATTGGAAGAAAGATTATAGGAGTGTCCTTTGTTTGTGTGTGTGTGATTCATTTTTAAAAGGGGAGAATGAAACTTTTAATTCACATATCCAAACATAAGTTTTTATGTTATCAGAATAGAAATGATTTAATTAAGATATTATGGTTAAATTGTATTTACTGTTAAGTTTCTATGAAAACTCATTCACAATAAAAACGTTTGGCGTTTCTGTTAATATTTGACAAGATAAAAACCAGAAGCAAAACAGGTCTTTATAATTTTTATTTCAGACTATGTACAAGTTTAAAAGAATAGTTAAATATTCCATATAGTCATCATAATAGTTTTATGATATGATTTGATAAATTAAAAAAATAGTCATTGTATACTACATATATTTATTGTATATTGGTGTAGTAAATGCCCTCATACAATTCAATCAAGTGTCAGTAGTTTTGTAAAATTTATTCATAGTAAAATTCAATGAAATGTATGAAAATATTTACACATGATAGAGAGGAAGCTCTTTTCTTATTTCAAAAGCAATGAAATAAAAAGTTAGAAGATTGTAAAACATACAAAAAATTATTTTCCTTGTTTTAATTACTATTGTTGAAAGTTAAATCTTTCAATTTTCTAGGCCTCACCAGTACCAAGAAGAAAAAACAGTTCAAACTGGATTTAAAATCATATTTAGGGGAAAACAAACTATAAAGCAAGAAAGGAAATGCTTTAATTGTACAAATCAATTTAATACCCCTAGTTTTCAAGTATTATTCTCACAACTTTTTAAATCAGAGCACGAGTATTTTACACAAAAAATTATTTTTAAATGGTCATTCTTTTTTAAATGCATTTTGACGTTTCACATTTTTAATCCCACTTCGAACTTGTGTGGGTTAGATTTTATAAATATAACAGTTCTGAATTATTATACATTAAAAAATGCATTTTGACGTTTCACATTTTTAATCCCACTTCGAACTTGTGTGGGTTAGATTTTATAAATGTAACAGTTCTGAATTATTATACATTAAAAACTTTCTCCATTATAAATTCCATACGTTCTCATTACAGGTTATCTACGTACAGTACACACTCAGAAGCTTCTACAATGCTCCTATTGCTGGAAATTGAAGTTCAGCCTCTGTTCTTCAGAATTCCCGTTTCAACCTTCAGCCTCGCAGTATAAAATGTGTCATCTTCAAGATTTTATTTCATTCTCTTCATCATTCAGAGGTTCTGTCATACAGCGACAGGAACTTGGCATCCAGAAATCGGTTTTGGCAAGAGTACCGTTGGAGTCTAAGAAAACCAATGGAACCTGAGAATACATTTGGAGGCAGTATCTGCTGCATTCTTCACTTTGGCTAAAAATAATAGAGATATTTTATTAAAATCTGGAAAGAAAATTTTCATTCTAATAGAAATAGATGTTTCAGAAATAAAGTTACATTTTCCAAAACGGAATTTCAGTTCTGATTACTTTTTTGGTGAATAACAAAACATGTAGAACTCTAATTATCCCCCCAATTATATCCAGAACTCCAGTAGAACTCCAATTATCCGAATCACAACTGGGACCGGACCCCATTTGCATACGTATTAATTGTTTTTCCCCCGAAAAAATTGTCTAATTTAATTAATTACTGTATATTTGTTGAAAATAGGAGAAAAAAATTATATTTCCAAGATATTTTTGGTGCTTTTTTCACATCAGGGATGAAAATTCGTCGTACCACTCAGTAAACAATGCTGCAGTCTTCCAAGCCTTTGATTGGATTTTATAAAAGAGGGGAAGCTTTTTCACATTTTTAAATGCCTCTTGGGCTTTTTGACTTCCTATGACAGTACGTTTCCACCGGTTTTTTTTTTTCGGAAAGCGATTCGGATAGTTGAAGATAATTGGAGTTCTACTATTGAAGTTGTAATTCTTTCAAAAAATGTGTACTTAAATTCACGAGCGTCTAGAAATCACTCCCAGTGAAAGGCACCAGCGCTACGCGCATGCGCTTTGCTGCGTTGTTGAGGAAATAGAATAGAGGGACCATTCCACGCGTACGTGTGTGACATTTTCACGCTGTTTTTAGCAAATATCACTGAAAATTTATATAAAATTATAAAAATAACTGTTAGTGTTTTTTACTATGATATAAGACAGCATGCAGGCAAATTTTAGTGGTAAAAGTTTTACAATTTGACAATTCAATGATTTTAAATAAATTTTCAAAGTTTCGTTACGAGTGCGACTCGGAAAAGTCACACACGTAACGAAACTTTCTTCTTGCAAATTTCAAGTAATTTTTTTAAATGGAAATTACTTTTTTATTTTCTTTCTAAAAAATCACGCATATTAAAATTCATGCTATTAATTTAAAATAACTATTGAGAATCTTTTAAGAATTTAGGTTTTTTAAATATTAATTAAAATAGAGTCGTAACTCACGCTACAACAAAAGAGATAAATTTATGAGTATAAAATTCAATTTTTTTTTTCTGCTTAAAGAGTCTTTCGATAATGCTATAGGCTTATTACTTGAGCACATTTATTATCATCTCAGAACCAAAAATAATTTATTAAAATAAAAAACAATTACAAATTATTCTAAAATTCCTGCAAATAAGAAGATAGAAACCCAAAGATATTTTCGTTCTACTAAAAAGAAAAGCTGTAAAAGGGCCAAAGGATCTCTCTTAAAACCAACACAAGACGAGACAGAAAGTATAGCTGCATCCTTGCTTCTTTCTCATGTCTGTATTTCTTTAAGTTTTGCATCTCTTAATCTATAAGGCAGAATTTTCAATATTTTATCCTTCTTTAAGAGGAATACTTTTATCTTTAGAAATTAAATTTGAAGTACTTCCCACTCTCTCCTTACAGAGACTAAAATAAATTTCTAAATTTAAATAAATAATTGTTTTTAATATTGTTTGAGAAAAATGTTTTAATATCAGATAAAATTAATCTTTTGCAATTCATTGAGTCTTCTGGGTTCTTTGACAAATGCTTGTATATTGCCTTAAAATATCTTACTGCATTCGGGAACATAACACTTTTCTTTCTGTAATTGAGTAGCGAATATTTATTTTAAAATGTTAATATGTTGAGGATCAACATCAGATTTTTGTTTTGTGTGGTAAAATTTTAAGATGCTTAGTTTTTAAATATTTTAGAATATGCTTATTATTAGATTTTCACAATTTATCTTCACATGTGAGAAAATTTAAATGTGCCTTTTTTCTTTTAATAACACCACATTTGTAAAAAATAAAAAACATTGAAATTTGAGAATTTGTTTTCATTTTTTTAGAATGTCAATTTATACAAATTTATTACATTTTACTTAACCCTCTTCACTTTGAAATCTTTTTTTCTATATTTTAATGATACCTTGAGTGTGGCCATCTAAAATAGGAAATTAGGAATATGATGTAAAATTCTTAAAGTATTGAAACTTTTCATTTTAAATAAACTTGAAAGTTTAATTTTCTCTATTATAATGTTGTTGTTGCACGCCTTTATTGGCCAGCAGTGCTAGACCAGGTCCATTATAATGTTGTGTTTTAAAATAGAAAATGATTTAAAACTTTTAATGATTCATTAGAAAATTTGGTCCTACGTATTATGTCGTCGACCATACCGCTGAATCTGAAAACATTATCAAATCCTATTGAATATTCTATAACTGTACCACTAAATTTAACAGCTGCGACGGTCGACAGTATAATACGCAAGTACCAAAAACTTAAAAACACATGTCTATGTCATAAATATTTATTATAAATATAAAAAGTTATCGTTTAAAATATGAATTAATTAGGAATTAAATAAATTTCTTGAGGTTGTCTTTAAAAAATATTGTCTCTTAGTTCACAAATATCTTTAAAATGTCGTAAATAAAGTGCAATGTGAAACAAAAATCATACCTGAAAGGCAGAAGATTAATATTTCTGAAGTTATACTAGGTTCATTATGCTGATAATGTAGAATTTTAAAACATTTATTCAGAATTGATAACAAAGGATTTAAATTAGGCTTATATTCTCCTCCCCATATACTAATGCCATAGTTTAACAAAGAGTAAAACCACAAATAAAATATAAAGCATATAATAATTTTTTTTTTCAATTTTGTTTTCAAGGTGATAGAATTTTACTATTAAAAAACATAGTTTTTTACTCAATTTTTTAACATGACTTTTCTCTTTAAATTTGAGTCGATATGAAAACCCAAGTATTTCGTACATAAAACAGATTGTAATATATAACAATTACAACTCAAGCCATTGGTAATATTGGCCTTACAAGATGAAGAATGAAATTTAATTATAAATCCAATTTAGCCTGGATTAAGTTGAAATAAAAATATTTTGTTTTATTTAAATTCAGGCATAATTCATTTGATTAGAACCACTTACCAATTTCATTTAAATCTGTTTCAATTTGTAAGTGAAGTTCGTTAATATTCAAACATGAATATTATAACTGAATTATCGGCGTATGATATATATTTAAGTCTGTCTGTCGGCGGTAATGGTAAACCCAAACAAAGAAAGTTATTCTCTCCCTGGTTGGATAGGTATGGAGAGAGCGCCAAATCGAACATGGATTTCCCCGCTTCCCACCGCTAAGTGAGGACAGACAAACATTACCTAATATTTATAAAGATAAGAAACAACAAGGGACCCAGAATTGATCCTTGAGGAACTCCTCGGTTAAAGAAAATGAAGTTATTAAGACTACTTTTTATTTCGACTCTTTGTTCTCTATTGTAAAGATATGATTTGAAAAATTTAGAATATTTCCCCCAAAACCATATAAATTTAATTTTTTGATTGTCATGATTTACATTATTAAATGCCTTAGAAATGTCTAGAAAGATAGCTACTGTTTTCTTATTGTTGTCCAGTATTTTGCCCTTTTGTGAAGCCAAACTGGTTTTCTGCGAAAAAATTTATTTTAAACAAATATTCATACATTCTATTAGAGATGATTCAATGATTTTAGAGAAAGAAGGAAGAATAGAAATTGGTCTGTAATTTAAGATACATTTCGTATCTCCAGATTTAAAAGTAGGCGTTCTGGTAGCATTTTTGAGTTAATTAGGAAATTCACCTGTAATAATTGTAAAGTATTTAAAAAATATGTTATGAAATCTATATTATTTGGTGCTTCAATTTTAGTAAGTTTTTTTATTTCATCATAGTCATGCGTATCCATTTTCTTAAAAGAATTAATCAAATTTAGAACTTCATAATCACTGTAGTCAAAGTAAACAAAAGATCTAACATTTGGAAGAATACGTTCATTGTAACATTTGTATTTGGTAATTTCAAACTTACTTTTATCAAGATCAGCATTAATTTGGTTAATGCTATTTACAAATATATTAAACAGGAAGGTCGATTGTACGCTATTAAAAGTATTTGAAAGCGTACAAAAGTTTATTTGTTTGCAAACGCATTAAAGCGCATGCGCGTAGCCCTGGTGCCTTTCACTGGGCGTGATTTCTAGACGCTCGTCTTAAATTCTAGAACACAACCGTTCTTTTTATTCTTATAATTGAAACAAAATTTTTTTTATGCTGAAATTATGTACTTAGAGTAAATTTTTAAAACTGAGATATTTATTTAAGTGAAATCTTTGAAAAATAACTGGAAACAAACGGGAAATTAAATTTCAGAAAGACTTTCTGTTATAAATCTGAACAATAGCCATTGTTCCAACCTTGACCAGAATGAAAACGTGATAGTAAAAAGAATGTTATCCTTGAAAATACCCAAATAACATTCCATCCAAGCAAGCACGAAAGTTCTTTTTCTTGCGTTAATTTTAAAAAGAAACTTCAGATCAAGAATTCGTTGTTAAATTTCAAATTCTTTTGGAAAAAGTTTCTTATTAGATAGGACAAATGTGGATAAATTGCTTTTAACAGGATTTGAAATTGATAATTATGGAGACGGAGAAAAATATAAAAATCGGATCAAAATTTTGATTTGCCAATTTCAAAAATCAGTCAGCATTTTTCATCAAACACGGATCATCGTTTTAGAGATCAGAAAAGACGGAAAAACCTTAAAACAAGGTTAGAAAGTAAAGTGACCGTTTCCTAGGTTTTTCTATCATTTTTTTCTGCAAGCATGTCATGCAAACCCTAATAAAGTACTGCGGAAAGGGCATTGCATAATCTGAAAGACAAACACGTAGAAGAAACGAGAACGGTACGGAAACGGTGAAAAAGCTCACGAAACGAGAGATTTCAAACTCCGGAACTCTCGTCCGCCATATTGTTCCGTGATTCGAATCTATGCGGATTGCTTTTACACTTTTTGAAGTCCGTTAAATAGTTCCAAAAAATCTAGAACAGCTGCTAATTACCAAAAAAAAAAGTCTTCAGACATTAATATATTACGAAAGTAATGGACATCTAGTGTTAGTAGAGCCAGGAGCGCACGGGAGAGGAAACGGTAGCTGAAGAGTTATCGTCTCAAATCACTCGTTTTTGTATCGTTTTCATCTCGTTTCTTCGTGTTTGAGTTTCTGAATATGGCCCCAAATTTCAAATAAATCCCACTCACTCGCACAGCTGCATCTTGACCTCCTGTTTCGCGGCTCCCTCTCCCTGCGCTACGACGCGCCACATGCCCTGCGCGTCCTGCGCCATCTGCGGCCGCGCGGTACTGAGCTGCGCTGCGCAGGGGGGCAGCAGGCTGGCCAGCAGCAGCGAGCGGCGGCCCTTGCGCCGGGGGGGCTCCGGGGTGGGGTAGTCCAAGATGTAGTCCGGGGGGGAGTCCAGACCTTCGCTCTCGTCCGTGAAGAAATCCTCCAGGGATAGGGACTTGGACTGGAGCAGTTCTTTGATCACCTTCCTGCAGAGTGAAAAGAGAAGTTTAAAAAAGGGAATAAGTCCAAAAAATGGCAAATTGACTTTTCGTGCTCAAAAAAATCTTAAGAGCTTCGCTCTGCACATGAGTGGAGTGATGGTAAAATAAGTATCCCCATAGAGATAGATATAGCCCCTTGAATTTCATGAAATCAATGTCAGTTCATTGTATTTTTTTTATTTAGTTTGAAATTTAAGTTAATTGGCCTTTCTTCCCTTGTTTTTTGTATGTACTGTAAACTAAACCATAACAAAATTTCTTTTTAATTCAAAAGTGTTTTTACCTTTTTTTATCCTGTGAATGTTGGACTTTTGATATTTCATTAAACTCCCATTAATAATACTGGAATAAGTCGGTTACGGGGTACCAGCAGCGTTAGGCGCTCCTGCCCCGGCAGGTGTCAACCCTCGGTAGACCCTCATTGGCTATGACACGCCGACGCTACACCAGTTTACACCTTAATAATACTATTAAATTTTACTTGTCTTACTCTTTCTATTTCTCACTTTTGTGCTGGGAGTTAAGCGGAAATAGAATTTAATTGTCACTTTAAGTGTTTTTTAAGATTTTTTCGATTAAGACAAGAGTTAAGAAATAGAGTGAAAAGACAATTTACGATTGAGGTGCCTACAACAACAAGGCTAATAACTTCAATAAATAGCTGTTGTAGTTAGCTCATTGTTCTGCAAGCACCTCAATTGTCATTTTGGAGGTTTTCCAAAGTGAAAAGTGTGAACTGGAGTTTCACTCTTTCACTTTTCAATGCAAACTAACAATTCACAGGAGTATCACGACTCAGGATGAACAGTGAAAGTGAAACAGTGCGAATGATCCTCAAAGTTTACATGAATGGCAAGAGATTTTATGTATATGTTATGGGTGATAAACCGGGTATTATTAATGATTCCCGAGAAATATCCGGGCATTATTAAGGTAAATGTGGGTATAGTGGACACTTTAAGGAAAAGTTTCGCTTCAATTCTCTATAAATATCAATCTATTTGGTACTCTACGGTTACCATCCTATTTTTAGATCAACTGGATCTTCTTCTTTCGATTTTACCAATTAAAACTGTAATTGGATCGGGGAAAGTATTTTTAATGAATGTTTTAAAAGTACTCCAAATTGCTTCTATAGTGGCCACATAGATGTATCTGATGTTTCTATGGTGGACACACTTTGCATCAAAAGTGGACACCTCTCTTTTTCTGCCTATATGAGGGGGTTTATGCATGAAATTGAGTGGGTATGGTCGTTTAGTTCTAAAAAAGTCTTGCTTCCTAGCGAAATATATTTTGGATTAAAATAAAATCAGTTTTATTTGACTTAGAATTACAGACTTGGTTTCCGGCCCATAGCCTACGTTGTAGCTGATTTGAGAGGAATTTCCCGAAGCCAGGATGAAACCTAATTCGAACAACACCCGTTTTATGGCATAATCAACAGTTTCTGAAGAAAATCTGATTCAAATTAAAAATGATTTATATATTTTTTTTAAAAGCCATTGCAGTGACCACTATTGGAAAATCTAAGATTCTGTGTTGGTAAAGTGGCCACCCCCCTAAATCCTCGTAAAGTAAAAATTTTCAAATAAATTTTTTTCAGTATGATTGTATACAATTTACTTAATCTTAAAATGAATTTAAAAGTCAGTGAAACCGTAATAAATACTAAAAAATCAGTTCCGACTTAACCGTTTCCTAACGCGATTCAATAAGCAAAATCAAATTTTAGTCACTCGGCCGATGGTGTTATTTTCAAAGACTTAAATATCCTTCCCATACTGATCTGTGGTATCGGTGGTTATTTAACTGATTACCTGATAGCATAATCTACTATGCCTATGAATTTTAACGCTATTTGATGCCTCGAACTCTTATTACTTAAAATTAATCAACTAGGTGGCCACTATTGGGACAGTGTCCACTATACCCACATTTACCTTAATAATCCTCGGCCCAAAAGGCTAGGGTGTTATAAATAATGACCTGTCATTATTTATAATGCCCGGATATTAAATATAGATCTTTCCTAATAATTTATCGATGCTTATTTTCAAAGAATAAGCATTCATTTAATTTAGTGGAGACTTGTGAATGTGATTTGATTACCCAAAACCTAGGAATTTACTTATAAATATAATATTTTATATTAAAGTGGTGAGTACATATGCAGCTATTTCTGAATACAAGTATAAAATGATTATGTGTCGAAGTTAACTTTTTATTTTTACTATAACCAAATTATCAATGTTTCTTTGTAAATTAGAGATGTTATCATAAGTGGTCCTCTCTGATCAACTACTTGTAGCAGTACAATGTTAATTAGTACAGTGTCAATTAAGGTGACGATATGGAACGAAGGCCTTGCTGTTGGAGCTTTTCCTCCGACAACTGTCCATCGCTGCGTTCAGTCTATCCCCCCGCCGCGGAGATCGCGAAATGGGACTATTCTGCGCGAATTTTGTGGATTTTTATTTCCTTTCATTTTTTTTCTCGCGCCAAATAGTAGCAGACCGGGAGATTCGTGGCATACGGAGGGAGCTCTTCCAATTGATGCGCCGAGAGAGGGGCCTCTTCCCTCAGACGTTCACCCCCCCCCAGGGCTAGTGCTACAAATACCAGGATCGAGCCCCAAAAATGAGAAGTCTAGAAGCCAAGGGATACAAGTGACTACACATTGATAATGAGAAAAATAAGGTTAAAGTTAAACTCTCATTTAAAAATTATAAGTAATTTTTATACATATGAGAAACTATTTTTCACCATTCAGGGATTCACTTGTATCCCTTTACTACAACAATATTTGACTCCATAGCAACTACTTAGTGCATTTAACTCCAATACTACAAAAAAAAAACTGCACTTGTACCCCTTGGCTACAAGGCTCTTCAACTATACTTCGTAATATTTCAATGCTCATTTACGCGCAGTGAGAGCATTTTAGTAAGGTTTTTTTATTTACAGTTTTGAAAACCTAGGAATTTACATATAAATATAATATTTCATATTAAAGTGGTGATTACATGAACAGCTATTTTTGAATACAAGTATAAAATGATAATGTCGAAATTAACTTTTTACTCTAACTAAAGTATTAATATTTATTTGTAAATTAGAGAAATACCTGCTACATATGCACTACGTCTTTCCTTTTATTTTTTTCCTCTATAGCTGAATTTACATGATATGTGTTTTTTGAAAATCCGCGCCAGTGGATTTAACCGCTTGCTTATAAGTACTTTTGTATTTGAAGTACTTTTTCACATGCTTTGTTCAAATATCCAGCAACTTTAAACTTTTTAAAACTTCTTAAAGTTTTATTTATAAGCTTGTATTTTTCTTCAAATTGTTAGGTATTCACTAAAATTAAAACACTGCTTAAAGCATACCTATTCCTAAAAATTTTAAAGTTTATTCATAAAATAAGACAGCGAGAAGTTCCATGGGGGAATGAATTTTCATATGTGTATAGAACCTAAGAAACTGTTGTAATAAAAATAAAAACCATTGGAAGTTGTAAGCTGATTTAAGAAAATATATAAAAATACGTCTTCTTCTCAAAATCATATAGGAAGAAAATAAAAAATTCGGTTAATTCCGTCAGAGTCCCAGCTAAATATCGCCCGGTTCTTTTAGACAACAAAAAGTAGAAATATTCATAAATAATTACAAACTCCTGAATTAAAATGCTTAATTAGATCAATAACTATGCAGTTTATTAATAAAAGTCAGAAAAATTTGTTGATATTTGGATATATTTAGCTATTTGGATATTGGCGATATTTAGCGGGGACTCTAACGGAATTGTACCATAAATTCTTATTACAGTGCAAATTCTTTTTTTCTCTCTCACATGTTCTGATAAAAAAATACTAGCTTCAATACTACTACTACAGCCAAATCATTCTTTATTTTATTGGTATTAAATCATTTAAAATATTTTGGTATGTTTCTGATTTGGATCTTTAGGGAAAAAACATTTAATAACAAAAACACAAAAAAATGTGGATCAGAAGACGGCATGGGAAGTACAACAAAGACATAAAATACGGTGTACAATTTTTTATAAAGACTAAAAACAACTCTGTTTACATTTTCTAAAATTTCTACAAGCTCTTTGGATGAAATTTTCATGAAACCTAAAATAAGCATTGATATTTTTCTTAAAATTATTTGGATAATGGGTTAATTTGGGTGGTTAAGAGTTCGCACAATTACTGTTCTACAAAAGGTTTTATTGTATATTTTATACTTTTGAAGGGAGTCTAACAATTCAGAAATTCCCGCTTTTTTCCCATGTCATAAATTTAGTTTTATTTATCATTCTTGTATTCTAGAAGCCAATCATCCTATCGAAGAGGCCTCTTTTGTATTAATTGTGTGTTAACTTGCCAAGCGAACACCTCATATGAAAAAAAAAACCTTTTCGTAATGGAAAGAAACGCAGAGAACTTACAAATCAAATTTCAACATCCGGTAGAATAAATTTCTCCAAACGCTACGTTATTTCGCAACAAAGTCGTTTAGTTGCAAACTTCCTGCGCTATTCACAATGGCACATTGGTGCAACAGTATTCAAATCTAATGAGCTTGTGATGATAATAATCACCACTTTAAATGTGCAAAAAATTAAACACAGTATAAATATTAACAAATACTGCCTTATTAGAGGACTTCCTAATTAATAATTGCTGTTTACGTGATTGCAACAAGCTTTCACTTACTTAGGTTCAAACACAAATTCTCACACTCATTGATCGACCACAACCTCTTTCTCGCCAAACCACATCAATCATCGGGGAATAATTACGAGGAATCCCAAGATGCAACATTTTTCCCGCTGACCCCAGCAAGAAAAAAATGAAGAAATTTCCTCCCCGAGGTCGAGAGGAATCCAAAACAGACGAATTCTGGGTTTTACCGCCCCGACTGCTGCAATCTTTCTCTTCCCTTTGGGTCAATGACAGAAAATGCTTGCTGAAGGAAGAGTGGCTGAATGCAAATGAAAAAGAGATGAAAGAGGCAAGGAGACCGTTTGGATTGATGGTTTCTATTAAAATCGTCCATCTTCAGGGTGGAAAGTCCTTTTAGAAGAATCACCCTCTAGTGGCCTCGTTTTGAAGAATATTTGAATCGTCAGTTTGAAAAAGGAAATAAGTCCAAAATCCAAGTTTTGAGAAAATTGAGGAAAAAAAACTGAATAAGTAACGGAATTTTCTTTGAATAACCACCTAATTTTTTCTGGAAATTAAGGACCCTATTTAGAAAAAAGAGCAATCATTGAAACAAATATAAGTACATTTAAAATTATTTTACAGTTGAAAATAGTTAATGGACTTATTCCCTTTTTCAACCTTATAAAATTTCAACTGAATAAAAATCTAAAAGACCACTTAAATTGACAATTAAATTATATTTCTGCTTAGTTCACAGTATAAAAGTGAGAAATAGAAAGACTAAGACAAATAAAATTGAAAATTATGAAACTGAGTCGTTATCAGCAAATGTAACTCAACTTTAGCCTTGGGAGCACTCCAAAACTCTGAAGACACGAAAATGTTAAGAAAGCTTTTTTTTAAACCACCCTTCTGACAAACAACATTAATAGTTTCTTAATTTTTAAAAATTTATTCCTACTCAAAAGAATCTGAATTTCAATGTACAGGTTTCAAGTTTTCATTTATTTAAAATCTTTAATAATTTATTTGCACTTCTTTTAAAAAGGGTTAATTCCTAATATGAAATATCCCGACAGTTCCTAATATGGTCGAAGGAATATCGGATGAGCTAGAGCCCCTCACGTGATTCTCCCTGTAGCAACGTTTTCCCTGCCAAGCTGGCCAAGCCATACGAAGTTGCATTTGCATTCACATCACAGTAGTTTTGAGATATTATTATAAACCGATTAATTTGGTTTTTTTCCCCAAGGAAGTTTTTTTCGTTTTTATATGTGATAAAACCATGTATTCAGCAGCCAAATCTTTTAAAGAATTCAAAGAAGCTCTAAAAAATCATGAGGTGGAGACATTTTCCAAATTTAATGCATTTTCTGATCAAGAATAAGAATTGATATTCTTTTGAAGCTCCATTAACTTACATGATTTTTATAATTTTATAATTATTTTATATTTTTCCTTAATTTAACTTAATTTAAGAAATAGATTTTAAATCTTTAAAATAAAAGTTCATTTTATCTCGACCAATGTCCAAAATGTGATCACAATTTAAATATTTTTAATCAGGCAATGAATGATAATAAAAAATATCTTATATAATTTTAATAATTAGAATGTGTTCCATCTAGAACTCTATCCATCCATTCTTCTAGCTAGGTAATAGAACTAGGGGGCACATATTAAAACTGAATAATAAAATTCTGATAGTCTGATAAATAAAATTATACTCATTCAGACACTTATATCCTGATAATTCCAGTTTTAAAAATTGTGTACAAGCTATAATCTATATTTTGAGTAACTAAAAACATAAATTAATATAGAGATTTTAAAATCTGGTAAATTTCATTTAATTTTATTTCTCTACTATCATCAAATGCTATTTAATTTAATTTACAAATATTTTCAGCCAGTTTTGTTAACGAAAATAACTTAAGTCCATTTTACGCAGCACAGCGCATGCGCCTCGTACTTCGTATGGCTTGGCAGGGAAAACGTTGCTACAGGGAGAATCACGTGAGGGGCTCTAGCTCATCCGATATTCCTTCGACCTCCTAATATGCGATACCTCATATTGAGTCCTTTTTTTTGTAAACTATGCCTAGAACTAGATTAATTTTTTGCATAAATACCAATACCAATTCATAATTTATTTTCTGTGATATAGAGCATTTTCAATCACATGACTCGGACCTAACAACGGCCTTAGCAACAGTTAAAAGCCCTACAGAAGGTTAACAGTTACAGAAAATAACTGGTCGTGGAATTCTTCTATTGGAGCATTTGCAATCACGTGACCCCACACCTGACAACCGCCTTAACAACAGATACCTCGTCACCTAGCAACCGCCTTAGCAACAGTTAAAAGCCCTGCAAAAGGTTAACAGTTAAAAGAAAATAACTGGTCGTGACGTCACCTGAAAATACTCTATTTCAAGCAACTATTTTCGCAAGTTGGCTCTAATATAAAACAACTTGCTCAGTGAAATGATTGTTTCGAAGCACTTCAAGGATTGGAAAAACCTGGTGCCTCCATAATGCTACTACTTAATTGTCTACTTAAAATTACATAATTAAATTAAAATGTGAACATGATAATTTGATTAATAGTATGTGTGGTCATAGCACACATATAAAAATTAAAACTTTTTAACCGTGTACCTAATATAAAATCCAAACCCATATATAGTAAGGAAAGTAAGACAGTTAGAGAAAAGAATCTTTTAGTGCATGTATTTCTTGATTTATCTTTTAGACGGATTTATTTTTTTACATAGTCTTTACGTTTTATCAATTTGTTTTTCTTGAATTATAAAATTGAAAATTATCAATGTGTAGGCTAAAAATCCATGGAGTTCCAGAATGATCACTTCAATGATCAATTTAGATAATTTTACAATGAGGGTTAAAACTCCCACTACTATGGTAGGCGCTTACTCAAGCTCTAAAAGTTCGGCATGAATTTGATTTAGGTATACTTTATTTGAAGGCTCTAGTTGTGCTGATGTTCAAATGAAGTAAAACTTAAAAATACATAAAATATTAAAAGAAAATAGGTGACTCAATAAAATCAAATTTAAAAATTAGAAGTTTTAATTGCTCACCATTATTTTTACAACTTTCAAATATACATTAATTATCCTTCTATTAACGTCATTCATTTCTTTTTTTCTTCTAAAAAAATAAACAAGGTTTAAAATATTACTTCCTGGAAATCTATTTAAAGTAAACCACCTTTGATTTCACATGAAACGGAGAATTAAGAACATACTTAAACTTAAACATTACTTTATTTACATTTTTGCATCCTCATGTTTCTATGTAACATACTTTGAGATAGACATCCCATTAAAAAATAATAAAAGATCATTATAAATTATGATAGAAAAATTATTCTCGAATTTTATTTTTACCTATTAATAACGTACTTTTTCAAAATTATTTGTTAAAAAAATATTTATTTCAAGTATACAATTGATTCCTAATATTATTTTCCAATATGGGACTGTCTCATATTGAGAACATCGGTGTCTCATATTAGGAGTATGGTATCGCATATTTGGTACATTTTGAATTTTAATTAAAATGCATTTTTAGGGTAATTTCAATTTGTTTTCATAAAAAAACAGCAATTTTTTTAGAATCATACCTGTAAGGCCGGGCGCACACGAGTGACTAAAGTCACGGCGACCAGGATTACTAGTATCAAAAATATCATTAGAAAACAATAGAGCATTTTCAATCACATGACTTTACGTAACAACGGCCTTAGCAACGTTGTTTTTATCCTCCAGTGATGTCATGTGCGAATGCTGCTATTGGATACTTCTATGTCCCGCCCCTAACAACAGCCTTAGCAACATTGTTTTTTTCTTTGTCACCGTGACTAAAGTCGCCCGTGCGCGCTCGCCCTAAGTAACATACAAAATCACTTTTAGTTTTGCTACATCATTCATCAGTTAAGGGTAAATTGGAAGAATAAAAGTAGTATCCCAAATTAGGGCACTTTCCCCTATATTTAAAAATATTGTATAGTTGAAAAATCTTATGAACCACTTAAATTGACCATTAAATTATATTTTTGCTTAGTTCACAGTAAAAAAAAGTGCAAAACAAGAAAACTAAGACAAATAAATTTAAAAAGTATTATGAAGCAGAGTCATTTAGGCAATGTAATGAATAGTTCAACATTCACTAGATAAAAAGTGGTAAAAACACATTTAAATAAAAACAAATTTTGTTTTGGCTTTGTTTACACACGGCTTACTAGATACTTATACAGGCTAGCCGAGTACGGAATTCATTGCAAATCCAGATGGCATATTGGACAAACTGGCAAAGCATATTCACAGTGTTGAAGGCGGTGGGTGATATAGGAAGGTCTTGTAGCGCTCCAAGCGGGAAAAGTTGTCAAATGGTTTTCATTGTTTAAAACTCGGCTAGCCTGTATAAGTATCTAGTAAGCCGTGGTTTACACCACAAGGAATAAGAAAAAGAAAGACAAATTAACTTAATTTTCAAATTAAATAAAAAAAAGCAATGAATGGCCATAGATTGCAGATTGCACCAAATTCAATGGGCTATATCAGCCTATAGGGGTCCCACTTTCCACTCATATGTTGAGCGAAACTTATTATGAACCAGTCTATAAAAAACACGAAAACAATAATAGTTGGAAGTTTTTATACTTTTGTTATTTTTTTTTCGAAGTACATTTATAATATTTTGAACCAAATATATTTACAACTTCCAAATCTGGATTAGAGAAACTAGATTATTTTTTATCCTGACGAGTCAAACTCAAGTAACTCACTCAAAAGAAAAGACTCAACATTGTGATATTACAGATTCTGAGAAAATGCAATAAAAGGTTTTGAATGTGTTGTTGATTTAATCAAGTGGCTTAAAAATAACATCGGTTTATAAAAAGAAGGAGAAACCAGTAAAATAGTAAAATAGATGAAAATAGATTAGTTTATGCTCCTAGGTACATTCAAAGGAGTAGTTTCCTGAAATATCTGCCGTTTACGAGGTATATAAAAGATTGATTCCACAGTCAATTTTCACTGTAAAGACAAATCTATTTACATACCATACCAAACATTTTATATTGCTCGGTTAAACAGTATGGGGGTTAGTAACCCCCAAACTGAAAGAGTAATACTTTCCACTACGCAAAACAATCCAGATCTTAACTCTATAGTATATTAGTATATTAGTATATAGTATATTAGTATATAGTATATTAGTAACCCACCTATCTATTTATTTTATTTTAAATATCACTCAATGTTCGCACTTTTTTTGGTTACCTGAACGGGACTGTTTCCCCTTGGTAACTCATATTATTTTATATATTTATTTGTAATTTCCATAGTGTTAAATAAAGATTATTATTATTATTATATTCTCAAAAAGAAACCGCAGAGTTCGGGTGATATTTTGCATTGGATTATCAATTTTCTGAAACTAGAAAACTCCCCCTTTCAGAAAATTGCAAAGTATAAAAAATAAACCTTTCTCAAAAACGAAAAAAGGGTTAACTCAGCTGCAGGAACTAGTAGGTTAAGCAACAATTAAAATGTCTACTTAGTTATTAACCATAAAAGTAAAACGTGAAGCAAAAACCATATTTAGAGACAATTAAAATTGCAGCTGAATATTTAACCCGAATATTATGAACCGAAACAAAGAAAGGAAGATCATTTTCATACTCCCATACTACTATTTTTACTGTAAAAGAGAAATCCGCCCTATCTCGTCTAATGGGATGCATTTTCTCAAGAGATGAGTTCAAAGAAGAGAACTGGTTCAGCATCACAGCGAACAAGGCGTGCAGTTCCTTTTATTTATTGAACTTTTCTTGACAATTATCTCCCTCTAATTCGTTACTTAGAAAAAGAAGGATAGTGAGAAAATGGGGTTTTAATGGAAGGAAAATCTAGGCCATTAGGAATGTGTTTTTCGTGCGCCACCCCTTAATGTTTCGCAACGTGTTTTTCACGGTTAAAGTTGCAAAACAGGTGCGTTTTAAATACTGGTGGATTTCAGATCAGGAAGCATAGACATAGTTAGTGGCTTCGCCGCTGGTATCCCATCATAATTGACGAAATAATGAAGAATTCTAAGACCAGGAGAAAAATACGGTTTTTTTTTGTTGGCTCGAAAGATTTAAATTGCATCATATTATCGATTAGATTAAAATAAATTTTTTAGATAGAGTTACATTCATAACACCAAAGGGAATTTCAGTCTCTAACCCCCTAAATTCAAAAAATTTTCTTTGAATTCTAGCAATTGACTTAATCCCAAATCCTAAGACCTAGGTAGCCGGGGAACTGCGGTACTCCCTGGGGAAAAATAATGAATTTCAGCATACCTACCCTAAGCTGTTTATAAGCTACTTTGGGGGGGTCTAGAACTCTAGTGGAAAACCAAAGCCTTATTATGGAAGCAATAATTCTTAAATACAAATTGTGAAACGAATAATTTTTTCACATGTTGCAAATGGATTTCTTTAACTTGCACGTGCCTAAACTCATTCTCGTATATAATTATTGAATTTTCTCTCTATCACTTTTATCGAAATTCTTTATGTATAAAAACCCTTCATTTTATGCAGTTGGTAGGTTGGTTTTTTATGGCACAAGGTCCAGATCTGGCCATTCTATGCCAAGACTATCAAGTTAAAAATTTAACGAGCTAGAAGCTCTTGTCGGAGCATTTCACGCAGTCTCCTGTATGAAGTTTGTAAACCATGCATATATAAACACGGAGCAATATAATATTTCTTCACTTTTCATTTCAATTCTGAAACCGCTTCGGTAAGTTCGTCGAATGCATTTATTTAAAAGCGTCGGAGAAAAAAAATATCTGAAAACCCAACTCCGGGATTTCCCGCGGAAAACCCGGAGATTACGATCTGCGAAAATTCCCGCCAGAGTGATCGTAAATATTATTGAGAACACAGAAACTGAGACGAACAGTTAGGACGTTTCATCATCCATTCTTAGCGTTTTAATGGCGAATATCATTATAGTACCCCCTACTACAAATGTTTTTAGTTATTTTAAGTATTTAATATGTATGTGTTTTATCAATGGACTCTAACCGTCTGACGTCACATGGAACCAACACGTGACCTACTGAGTTTGCAATTGGTTACCACTAGTAGAGTTTGTAGTAGTAGTGAGATATGATTTGATAGTGAGAGTTTTTTTTACCACCGACACGTGACTTTTATAGTCTCAAACCAGATAGGCGGTTAGAGTCCATTGAAAATTTTTAATTGTAGCCTCGAAACAAGTTGATCTTTATGCAGTAGTGTCTCTAGATAGTTTGAGATGGACGGGCGAATAAAATTCAATAAATGAAAGAAGGAAATAAATCAGTTTTTATATTTAGTCTGGGAAGTGGTCCCTGTAGTGAAGGGGCCCCCAAAAACTTTTCTATGCATAGAGACTTGAGCATGAGCACATTGAAGTTGAACTATATCAGTGCCGATCACTTTAGGCAAAAACACATTTTCAAAAAGAAGTAATAGTAAAACAGGATCGCTCTAAAGTAATCATGATTTTTAAAATCAAACCAAAAACACTCGAAATCCGATCATGAGTTTTTTCCCCCAAACCAGGCCCGATTTTTAAGATTTTACACAAAATATAATCATTAAAGAAGGTTTTTGCGATAAAATTTGATCATTAAATTCAAATCCCCTGAATGCAGAAACTCAAAAATAATGCATCATGAGCTTATTAAGAGCATCGTATTCACATAGATAAGAGCGCTTTGACAATTCGACTTGTAATGTTGTTCCTCATCGCACTTGATCGACAGAAAACTCTAATCAAGTCAATGAACACGTGCGCTTTTAACCCATAAAATAGTCTTGTAATTAGGTGCGCCGAAGCAACATGATTATTCCTGCTACTGTAAATATAATTAGCAATTTATTAATGGGATTTATTACACTCATATTTTAAACTTTTAAATATAAAACAAAATTTAATATAATTTGAGTGGTGACTATTGAATTATTTCATACTGAGTATTTTTGGTATTTCAAAATTAAAAGTATTGGATAATTTGAAACAAAAAGTTTCATTTCAAAATAAAACCATTTAACTCAGATTTGAAATTATCATTTCACTCAGTGTGTTTAATTTTTGATTAATTCCAGGCTTTAAAGATTTAATTATTAATAAGATGCTTATGCCTCCAACCTAAGCCTGGTATCTCCTGTAAATTTAAACCCATAATTTTATATGTATTGTGTTTTCATCTTGTCAAATTTTCATTACTTACATCTATAAGCCGCGTAAGATACTATGGTACACGGGGAGATTTTGCTTGTTTTATTAAAAAAATTAAGCTTATAGAGTGTTTTCAGGTGACGTCACAACCGGTTATTTTCTTTTAACTGTGTACCTTCTGTAGGGCTTTTAACTGTTGCTAAGGCCGTTGTTTATCTGTTGCTAAGGCGGTTTTTAGGTTTGGGATCAGGTGATCGCAAATGCTCCAATAGAAGAATTCCACGGCTAGTCATTTTCTGTAACTGTTAACCTCTGTAGGGCAAAAAACTGTAACTCTTCTGTTGCTAAGGCCGTTGTTAGGTCCGAGTCATGTGATTGAAAATGCTCTATTGGTACAAAATTGCTCTATTGGTACTCTATTGGTATTCTCTATTGGAATGCAAAAAATTAATCTAGTTCTAGGCATAGTTTACAAAAAAAAGGACTCAATATGATATATCGCATAAGGGATATTTCAGTTGGGAAACTTTTTAAATGCATGTTTGAGACCCCTTCCCATTGACTTAACATTATGGCTGGCCCATGGAAAAATGGCGCCATGTCAATTCAGTGAAAGTCACGTGATGTCCACTCTAATATACTATTAGATCTCTATGTTTAAAATGCAGTTATTTTTCAGACCGTATAAATTTTCATGCGTAATTAGGGAAAAAACTTTTAGCTTGCGAGTTGGAAACCACTGATATAGCCCGAGGTGGGCCGGGTGAATTTCAATAACGAGGAAACATCATCTTCTAAAAAAAGTTGGTAAGAAAGTTATCAGTATACTTTATACATAGTACTTTCTTGCTTTTTAAACAGTTTTCCAGAAAGTCTTCCTAAGTATTGCTTGAAGGGGTCTAACCCTTTAAAAAATAAAACAATTCTGGTTGCATTAATACCAAATGTCTTATATATAACTGGGATTAATTTTTTTCGAGATGGTCGGGATTTTTTACGGATTTATGAAAAAGATTCCCTTTATTCTTTTTCTCCAGGATTTTCTCTCTCTTCTTCTCTTTATTTCCTACAGGATTTTATATTATAACTCTTTCATTGCAATTGCTAACAGCTGGTATAACTTCCTAGATTTATCTTGTAGTTCCTCAGTTTACTAATTATATTCATTGTTCTTTTACCTTACCTTGATATCACGAAAAACCTTACTTTTGAAGTCTTCGAATTTTTCCTTTTATAGGTGATTTGGAGAACGTAGTAAGTCATTTGTGTGCATACATTAACCGTTTCACCTAATTATAATGTCATTTACCATTATGTTTTAGTTTGTAGTTAGCCAACTGATGACACTGGTCTACAAAAAAACACTTTTTTTTTGGTGGCTGGAATATTAAAGCTGATTTTGTATATATTTGACCTCCTGATTAAGAATATGGCATCCATTTTTGCTCATCAGCTCTAGTTTTTGATATATTTCACTATAAAGTTTTTAAGACTTTTGCTCTACCTTTTATACAATATGGTGATATAAAGATGTCTTAAAATATAAAAAACCAAACTCTCTAAGGCTTTTTCTATTCCTTAGGGTCCCAATAGATAGTGTATACAGTTTTATCCCCCTGAGTTAGTTCTAAGGGGTACCTATAGGGCCCTAAAGTTGAAAAAAAGTGGAAAAAATTGTCTTTTTTTCAGAATTTTTTAAAAAATATTTTTGAGTTTTCAAATGTGATAAAACTGGGTAATATATGTTATTTAGAACTTATTTAGACAGAATAAAATAATTTTTACTTTTTAAGTACACCGGAAAAGACCAATTTTCTAATTTTTAGGCGAGAAGTAGGGTCATTTCGCTCAAAAACGCTTAATACCAATAATGATGGTTGAAACGAATAAATTCCGAATTTTTCAGACGTAAGTCCTCAAAAAAGATGTCCTTTGAAGTAAAACTGAAATTTCATTTGATAAAGATCAGTAAAACAATAGAAGCTGCTCCCGAGTATTAATAATTATTTAAAAAAAAGGCATTTTTTAATTTGCTAATTGGATAAAATTGACTAATATGTGTTTTAGAAGTTATTCAGGTAGATTAATTGGAGCGACATCCCTGAAACTTTCCCATTTGGCATAGTTTAATCCGTAGAGATAGTAGAGTAGACTTGTCTGAAGCGAGCCAAACTTCGCACGCTCTGCTCTTTCTGGAGAGGCGATATTTACGTTCAATAAACTAACTCACTGATCTTTATCATATGAAATTTTTAGTTTTACATCAAAGGACATCTTTTTTGAGAACTTACTTCTGAAAAATTCGAAAATTATTCGTTTCAACCACCATTATTGGTATTGAGCGTTTTTGAGCGAAATGACCCTACTTCTCTCCTTAAAATTAGAAAATAGGTCTTTTCCGGTGCACTTAAAAAGTAAAAATTATTTTATCCTGTCTAAATAAGTTCTAAATAACATATATTACCCAGTTTTAACACATGTGAAAACTCAAAAATATTTTTTAAAAAATTCTGAAAAAAAGACAATTTTTTCCACTTTTTTTCAACTTTAGGGCCCTATAGGTAACCCTTAAAACTAACTCAGGGGAATGAAACTGTATACACTATCTATTGGGACCCTATGGAATAGGAAAAGCCTTAGAGAGTTTGGTTTTTTATATTTTAAGACATCTTTATATCGCCATATTGTATAAAAGGTAGAGCAAAAGTCTTAAAAACTTAATTGTGAAATATATCAAAAACTAGAGCTGATGAGCAAAAATGGATGCCATATTCGTAATCAGGAGGTCAAATATATACAAAATCAGCTTTAATATTCCAGCCACCAAAATGAGTGTTGACCAGTGATGATTGTTTGTTACTTTGGGGTAATTCGGCCAAACTGAATCTGATGGGATGAGTGAAATATTGTTAAAATTTTAAAGGAAAGTGAATGACATAAAAAGAGAGTAATAAGTAATAGTGTTAGCATAAAAAATACCCTAACTATGTAAAATTTAATCCCCAAAACTGTGCTGCAGATTAAATTGCTACTGAGAAGTACGATAATGCTAAAAGAATTCAGCTTTTTTTCGAAACTAGTTTTTATTCCATAATCAATTTTTATCAATCAGTTAATCAAAACTAAAACTTAGCTAAAACTGTTAAATTACGGTTTACTGTTCATCTGTTTCTCTGAAATGAAAATTACACTTTGTAATTTAAAAATAAAATAAATTTTGTATAAAAAATATTAATCTGTTAAATTGTTTCAACGAAGCTTTTATTGTGCAATGGTCATGCTCCACAGCTTAATGTTAAAACACTCTGTTTACTGGGTATAATGAAATTACCTTCAATTTTTCCAAAGTTTCCTAATCAACCTATCACTTTAAAAATGTACCCATCTCCCCTATTATCTGTCTAACTCAGAGGTTCTTAACTTGTATAGACTTCCATGGACCAGTCAGCCTAAAATTGGAACTCGTTACCTTTAAAAACCCTTCCCTTCACAAAACTGCAAGATGGGAGTTCATTTCTTTATTTAGGCATGAAAATTAATATGAAGTTGTGATATTAATTAACTCTATTTCTAATTGAATTAATTTTAACTCTTGAGAGATTTAAAGGATTAATTAGAACATCCCAATATTTTTGAGACTTACAATAACGGCGCTAGAAAATAATTTAATTAATAATAATTAAAATAATAATTTTTCATTATTTATACAACTTAATTTTTTTTATTTATTTAGTGGTGAATGTTATCCTCACTAATTAATCTGCCGAAAGTCAACGGCACGGATATAAACCCCATGCGATTCTTTCTCGTTCAATACTCAAATTTCTGTCCATTTGAATTTTTTTATAAATATATTTTCGGTCTCATTTTAGACCACTTCCAAAACTCTCACAGACCACCCGTTGTCCACGGATCTGCGGTTGGGAACCACTGTTCTAACTCAACCTTTAAGATTATACATAATTTTTTTAATGGAGAAAAAATGGATTCAAATATGTTTTAAAAATTTGAACTTTTAATGCGTAAATATTAAGGGATATAGGTAAGTACAGTTGGGGAAATAAAAAACGACTCAGTTGAGTTTTCTGACGAACCACTTGGGCTAGGAAGACAAATAAGGTGTCATTTTTCATGTCATGAAGTATTCTTTAAATGGAAAAAATTTCGAGTCCTTAGGGGGTCGTCTTCATATTAAACGAAACACTAACTTTTGTTTTTCCTATGGGGACCCCCAATTATTATGCGTTTTTCTGAAAGAGCATCCCCATAAACCCCCAAATACCAAGTTTCATCCATGTAAGTATCCAAATAGAAGCATAATAAATTTTTGAAATGTCAACCATTCAATGTGAAATTTATCAAAATGTTTTCGGTGTAAAAATATGAAACTTTGAATTTAGATCAAATTCGTGTCCCCAAACAAAATAATTATGCTTTTATAGCGATATTTAATGGTTAATAGATAGATAATTAACATCTAATTTTGACCCAAAAATTAAATTTTAAAATCTTTTAATATTTTTATGGTAATCGATTCTGGTAGTAATTTTATGTGGAAAACCAAAATTTCAGTTGATTTCATTTAATAGTTTTGGAAAAAACCGAATTAAACTAAATTCCCACTCTTTAAGGGACCATATAACGCTGCCAAATGTATACCGGCAAATGCTTTTTCTGGAAACAGTCGCCTTATTTTAATCACCATAACTTGAATTAAAACTTAAATTTGATATAAAATTTCATTAAATTACTTATAAACTTTTTGATAAACATTAAAGTGGTGAGTGAAAGTCTTGCTATCCCACCGTTTTTCAGAAATAGTGTTCACAGAAAATTAACCCTTCTCACTCTGGAGACTACCCCCAAAACCTAAAAGCTTTATTTACCGCACGATTTGAATGAAACTTGGTATTTGGGGGTTTATGAGGATGCTCTTTCAGAAAATCGCATAATAATTGGGGGTCCCCATAGGAAAAACAAAAGTTAGTGTTTCGTTTAATATGAAGACGACCCCCTAAGGACTCGAAACTTTTTCCATTTAAAGAATACTTCATGACATGAAAAATGACACCTTGTTTGTCTTCCTAACCCAAGTGGTTCGTCAGAAATCTCAACTGAGTCGTTTTTTATTTCCCCAACTGTACATACATGACCATATAAAGAAAATTGTAAAATTTGAAATGTTTTTTTTATTGTTATTTAAAGTGTCATAATTAAGATTCCTTTAAAACAAATTTATTACACGTAATTTGGTTGAGAACACATAAAATCAGTTCTTGTAAAAAAAGTAGGAAAATCAATGTTAATTATATGGTGGTGCATATATTTCTTTTCATCAAACCCATTTATTTCATACCCCATCATACTCATACAAAAGCGATGTATTAAAACTCAATTTTTAAGGGTAAATTTCCAAACATTTTTCCAAGGGAGAACCTTCAGACCCTTCCCCCGTTTTCTCGGGCAGTGTTTCTAACCAGTGTTCTTCAGACCAAAAACTGTCTTTGAGGGCTTCGAAAGTAGTTCGCGAATTACTATATTGGAAAAACTTTCCCGAATGTATTGGAAAAACATTCAACTCCTAAATTTTTGTCCTATCTTTCGTATCAACCCCCAAAGATCAACTTTCAAGAGTCAAAACATTCTGAAGAATTATTATACGTTTCATATGCCCTTGGAGATTCTGGGAGATGAGGCCATTGCCACTCGAGATTTTCTCAAAGTTGACAAAAAAATTTTGTGCATCGCAATATTTAAAAATTGGTTGAAGGTACCCCCAGACACCCGCTTTAGCGTGAGACCTTATATTTAACTAAATATAGGATAAAACGAGGTTTAAATTATACATTTAAATGTTCTAAAAATTTACTATAAATAATCCATTTATGCATCCATGAATTTAAAGTGTAAAACATATTTTTCTTCACCTCCAGAATCACAAGTCTAGTTACTTCCCCCGGGAATGACTATACTTCAAAATTGTATTCAAGGTCGTATTGAAGCTTTAGCCTCAAAATATGTTATTTTTGCATTGCATGCATTGTTACTGTATAAATAGGGGGCGCGATGAAAATTATGATTGAAAATTGGGTCGCAAAATATTGAAAGTTTGAGAAGTACTGGTTTTGGAGAAGGGTTTGACTCCACCCTCAAATTATTCTTATGCCTCCTCATGATTATTATAGATGATTATAGTCAAATGATTAACTATAGAATAAATTTTGATGTTACGAACATGCATTTACAGGTGGGTCTTAAATCTTAGAATTGTACTAAATGTTTAAATTTTGTAGATAATATCGAGTCTCAAATATAAATAGGTATTTGGGGGGGGGGGTGTTCCCTTTGATATAACTACAGTCAAACCTGGATAAATGGCAACACTAATGATCGACGTTTTGGTTTCACTAACCCAGGTATTTCTCATATACTTTCCACATATCCAGTATTTCGACATATCCACTATATTCCACATATTTAGTATGTCCCACATATTTAGTATGTTCCACATATTTAGTATGTTCCACATACACAGTATATATTCCACATATCTATTATATTCCAAACATATCCAATATATTTCAGATAGACAGGTTTGATTTTATATCGTTCCACTTATCCATGTGATCTCTCGCTTTCCCTCGCCACAATTTTTTTATATGATATGATTTGCGTATAAAGAAACTTTCAATCCAACAGTGCCGCAAAATCCATCTATACCACTAACGATTTGTAAAACAATTTTTTATCTTTTATCAATGGATCATTTATAAGGAAATCTTTTTATCACTGCATGAACTTATTAATTCCAAAACACTCATACCAAAATATTTGGACTGTCGAAATCACCCTAAAATTGTTAATTTTGGACTTAAGGAAGAAGTTTTCAATTCCACTTATACAGGTAAAAAAAAATTCCATTTAAAGATGCTTTTGGTGCTCCAGGGTCAGGACCGATATACTTTCGTTCCACTTATCCAGTTTTTATCCAGGTTGTATTTCAAATTTGACCCTCAAAAGGTTGTGCTTAACTATGATTATAATTTATTGATTATGTTTTTTAGCCATATACTCTTAAATATGAAGTTTGGCAAATCGTCGCTCCTTTTTTAGAACGTCGAATTTTAGTTTTGGTGTAATTAAATTTTAAAGTTTCAAAACTTTTGACGCTCTTTCGGCTTTTTGGATGTAAAAGAAAAACTAATTGCGGTAGAAGTATGATACTTAAACACACAATGTTTAACACAAATGTAAGTATCAATTATAAATTAAGAATGGCGTTTTGTTTCCTAAAAATTTCTAATTAGTTTTGGAATTATAAAGATTCAAAGTTTAATTTTTTTACGCTCTTTCTGACTGTTCACTATGTAAACAAGCGAGTTTTATGTGTCTGATTTCTTTTATTTTCACGTTTCACTAGATACGCATGTGCATATTTTAAATTTAAAAGTTTCTTAAAGGCATGTTGGTTCTCTAAGTTGGGGACGATAGTTATTAACAACTTACTAGATAATTTGTTTCCTCTGGGAAAACATTTTGATTTAATTATCGATAATCTAGAAAAGGAATATTTCAAAAACAATTTTATTTTGTTTTGAGGAATGATCCCGATTAAACTATATTCAAGCAAGAGATAAGTAGTTTCAGTGTTTAAGGAACATTAATTTAGTCGATGAGTAAGTTGTGCTGGAAAGGTGAGATGACAGACAAGCTTCGCATGTTGTGATCGCTAAGCGATCATAATAGATATACGCGAATAACATTTCACCTGATAAGAGTAAAGAGAACAGGAGGCAGATGCCCCCAGTTTTATTCAAATTACTTGATTTAAATTTCATTTGACTAAGTTAATTTTATAATTTCAATTATAATTTGAAAATACATTTTAAGAGTGGTGACTGTGTACAAGATCAAAAGAGAAAGTGCACTACTCACGAAGGATACGTCTCCACCTGTTCGCAGAAGGTGGCCCCTTTCCGAGCGCAAGGGGGCTTGCCCCCTGGGGGTGCGGGGGTGTAGGAGGCGGTGGCAACGACCACCCCGCACCAAACGATCACCAGCCTCGGAATCATTGCGTTTGAACAACTGGATGGATGAGAATGAGCAAGAAGAGTAGGCCGACTGGCTTTATGATCTCATGGGGTGACGTCACGGAATTCCCGAACGAGGGAATCCCGTTTCTGAAAGTTATGAATGAGAGGAAGCAGGGTCAGTTCGGAGTCCGGGTGGGGAAGGAGTTGGATGTCTTTTGGTTCGGAGAATCGGGAGGATTTCGACGACGACGTGCTTTTTCAAAATCACCCCTTTTCTTGTTGTTTTAGTGAATGAAAATAATTATTGGCTTAGACCAGGCCTGCACTACATACGGCCCGCATTTAGCCTTCGTTTTTGTTATTTAATCGGGTAAATTGTATATTGATCTCTCAATGACATGAAAACAATATAGTCCAGTAACCAGGTAGTTTTTTCTCAACGGTTTTATTATGTTTACGAGGGTGCTGAAACTGAATCTGAACTTTGCATACAAATATTCGAATGGCATATTGATGAAAATTCAAAAAAAAACTTTAAATTTTCACCGCATTATTGATTTTCTGCTTGTAGAACGGAAATTATGGGTTTCTCATGAAAATGTTCCGTACAAAAAATAAAAAAAGAAAACAATCTACAAAATTGTCAATTACAACTTTTTTGTCATACTATAGTTTGGCCGCTAAAGTGCGCTGAAAAACACCCGTTCTTTGACACCCGGTTACTGGAATAATAGTGAACTTTGTTTGATATATTTTGACATGACTTAGATCCAGATCGAATTTTTGGCCCACGACAGGTTAAGTTGGTGTATAATTTGGCCCTATTTTGGGGGGACCGTCTACACTTGGTTTTCAAAATTGTCATAAAATCCACAGAGGAGAGATAGTGGTGGAGAGACCACCACTCGATGGTTTAGTAGAAATTGTTTTCACTGCCGAACTTTCATGCCATGCAGTGTTGCTAACGCGTGTATTCCTGGTGTCGCGTTTTGTTGCCAAACTTTAACGTAGTATGCATGTATTAATAGTTTTTAAATTGCTAAGTAAGCGATAACGTGCTAACTCATTACCAGAAGCCCCGCTAATGTCGGGTGCTCTTTTTCAGAGTCGATTCAATGGGAATGCTTTCTCCATTCCTATTTCTCCCTCTATGGTTAAATCCATATTTCGTCAAATATAGAAAAATATCAAATTAAGTCGTTTGGATACAGAAGTCGAACTTCATATCATTCAAAGGCCAAAGAGGATAGGCCAAACTTCACAATAAAAACTTAACATAGGGTCAAGTTAAGATACCGTATGTCAGTAGGAAAAAAATTTGTTTGAAATTGGATCAAACAAATTTTCCTTCGACAACTTTTCACAGAATATATAGGTATATTTTTTATCCTATTTATCTATTTTTTCGATGTTATGGGTTTTCAGAATAATCCAGATACAATCTCTCTTTTCAGAGTGTCGATTTTCACGAGTACTAAAATTATTTATAATTCCTAACTAAAAATTATTACTCAGAAAATAATCATCATGTTGTTCTTAAAAAGTCTATTAAAAGTAATTATTAAAATAAGGTTTTAGTTTCATTTCAATTCCTGCGTAACATACTGGGTGCCGTGCCATTAATAAAAAAAAATTGGCTTACAGTTTCAAAATTTCTCCCATTGTGAAACCGGGGTTGTGTCTTCTTCAAGTTCAAAAAAAGGTGTGAAAATCGCCTTAAGAGGGTCACAATTTCGAAAAATTTTGATGGGAGAATCTCTACTAAACCCTAACAAAGGGATTAATAAAATAATTGTAAAATTTTAATACATAAAATACAAATTCCAGCATTAAAGCTCCCATCTTTCATTAACTGAAAATATTTTAAGTCCTACTTTGCAAAATGTTTTTTCTTCTGAAAATGAGATGAAATATTGATTTTTTGTATTTTAAGTATTCTACTTTAGTATATGATTACTAAAAGAGTTCATAGTTATAAAAAACTGCACTGCAACGTTACTTGATCTTGGAGCAACAAGCTGACTGAGAGCAAACAAAGGAAGTAGTTCTCAGTGCGGTGTCTGAATTTTGAGTGAAATTAAGAACTTCAATTTAGAAATATGATTAGTATGCCTCTTAATTAAAGCAGTGTTTCGGCTCATTTTGAGTCCCTTTGGGTTACATCTGAAGAGAAAAGTTCCTTGTAAACCACAAAGAGCGGTTTTTTTTTATCAAGATTTGCGTACCGAAACTCCTCCTAACAACCCAACAGGATTTCTGTTTACTCGGGTTTTCCTTCCGCGTAGTGACATCGTGAGGTCAAGAATTATTGCAACCAAGTATAGTTTTGCATAAAAATATCAAAAATTTCAAAAACATACCAACTTTTCAACACAACTATTCCGTGGTAATAATTGAAGAAGTGCCATGAAAAGTGTATTTCAAGACCCAAAGTGAAGTGGTAATGTTAAGGTGAAACACCGAAATCTGGAGAATGTCGACTTTCACCGGTGAATGTCAACATTCACATAGTCGCTTGGTGTAGTCCGAAATATTTGCTAAATACCCTTATTTCAGACTTACACCAGTGAATGTCGACATTCACCATGCACTAATGGCGAATGTTGAACATGTCCGTGATTTATATTTTCTTCTCCGTAATTCAGTCGCGATAAATTTTTCGCCTCTCTTTCTGAGAGGAATGACTAAGAACTTTAAACACACAGTACATTCAAAATGAGAAAGGAAAATATTATAAGTTAAAAACTTACTTAATTATACAGTACATTCAAAATGAGAAAGGAAAATAATAGAAGTTAAAAACTTACTTAATTACAGTATTTTGTGAGTTTTTTATTACTATTATTTTATTTTCTCATTTAGAACGTATACGTTCTAAATGAGAAAATAAAATAATAGTAATAAAAAACTCACAAAATTATGTGATTCAAATCCTATTTATTGCAACAACTTAAACCATTATGACACTTTGAATTGCATAAAAGGCCCTTGCTTTACATCTGCATTTATTTATGGAACACTTTCTTTTGCAATGACAGCGTGTATAGCACTTAAAACACACAGTATACATTCAAAATGAGAAAGGAAAATAATAGAAGTTAAAAACTTAATCAATTAGTACATTCAAAATGTAAAATTCAGGCTCCTCTCTTTCCGACCTCCACCAGAGCATATCTGTGATTGTCGACATACACCGGTGAGGATCCGAATGTAATGAAATATTCGATCTTTCACCGACGTATTTGGTGTTTGTTGACATTCACCGGTGAAAGTCGACATTCTCCAATTTCGGTCTTTCACGGTAACAGTAACACTAACTTTCAAAAGATCGCACAAATTTTATTGAATTCGTGCTTTAAGAAACATATTTGGAGGTCTTGTATGTGTTATAATTTAAATATATATTATAATTTTACAAAATTTTATTTTTGACTGGTGATCTTGTGTAGAGCATTTCTGGAGCTCCCTATGAATGAACGTACACCAGTGTGGTTAGAGGCGTCATTTCAGTTTTTGGTTGGGGGGGGAAAGCAAGGATATTTTTAAGTGGGGTTAGGCTACGCCGTTTAGGGGGTTACTCAACGTCAAATTTAAGGAGTACATTTAAGCTTTAAGTTTTTGATAACTTCTTAAAAGCAGTATTTGAATGATATTACGCATAATATTAAAATTTTATATTGTGATTTCTAAGTAAAAAGGGGGGGGTCTGGGAGTTCCCCCAGAAAAAATTTGAAAATTGGCCTTTTAATTAAAGCAGTGTTTCAGCTCATTTGGAGTCCCTTCTGGGTTACATCCGAAGAGAACAGATCCTTGTAAACCACAGAATTTCCCTAGCGAAAAAAGCTTTAAGAACGTGTCAAAGTTTCAAGGGGGGCGGAGGTCCTCCCCCATAAATATTTTTAAAATTTGTCTCTTAAAGTAGTGTTTTAGCTCATTTTGAGGCCATTTGGGTAACATCCAAAGATAATAGAGTTCCTTGAAAACCACAGAATTTTCAAGTGAACAAATTTATAAATAAACGTCAAAGTTTAGAGGTGGTCCTCCCCCTAAAAATTTTTTGAAATTTAATCCTTTAAACTTTAAACTATTGTTTTATTTCCTTTTTCAAACTCTTTGGGAAACACCCAAAGGGAGGCTGGTAAGGCTTCTTGTAAGAGTAGCAGAATTTTCAAGGGAAAATCAGTGTACAACAAGCGTCAAACTTTTAGAAGGAGTTTGGGAATTTTCCCTCAGAAAAAATTTTGAAATTTGACCCTCAAAAATAGTGTTTTAGCTCCTTTTGAGACTTCTTGGGTTGCACCCAATGCTCCTTGTGGAAGTTACAGAATTGTCAAGGGACTCGAAGCTATTTTTCATATAACAGTGGGGGGCAATTGCCCCCTCCCCTTCCCCCCTAAATGACGCTCATGAGTGTGGTCCACCCCTTTAGCTACCCGAGGGCCAATCATTTTTATCAAAAGAAGGTTAAGGCCAGAGACAGTACAGAGAGAAAACTACATTTCACAACTTTAACACAGGCAAGTCGAGCCTTATTCAAAAGCTGAACATTTATTTGGAGTTCGAAGAATTTTCTCACATCTTTATGCAATGCAGAAATATCGGCTGGATCATTAGAACACTTCATGTTTATTCAAGGCGATAGATTTTGTGCCACAATATAAACACCATTTCACTTCTTGTTCATATTTATTAAATTAATAATTAATAACAAATTTTTCTTACTTTATCGAACTGAAAAATTTTTATTAAAAATAAAATTAGCCCATCTAGTATAGAGAAATTTTTTTTAGAAATTCGACAGTTCATAACGTTTAGAAAATGAAAGAGCAAGAATAAATCTCACATAGACTTGACTGGGGTTGTCAATTTGATTCCCTTGGCAAAGTCAAAGTTTCGGAGGGAGCGTTTCTCAAACTGAGTAGTGAGGATGACCTTGAAAATATGTTGCCGTAATCCTCACTGTTTCTTCTACAAACCCTTCTTTTAAATAACAGAGCCTGGCGCATCTTAAAAAGGTTTATAACATGCGTCAGCTTCTTGTACCAAAAATCGTTGCCGCCTTGGGGTAATGGCGGGCCTTTCGGATGAAGACACAATATCGATGGCTCCGAGCCCTAACTTATTTTATATCAATCTCACGCTTGCATAAGATAGGATATAGATTTTTTTTTTATTTCTTTAAACGTTGATGTTGAGAACACTAGTGAAAGAACTATTGAACAGAACTAGTAAGATTAATTTAATTATTTATTATCTTTTACTTTTTATAATGCCAGATTGTTGTGTATATTCTAAAGAAATTATGTAAATAGAATGAAGAATAACAATTAGTTTTCTAGATTGTATAAAAACAATTAGACTGTTTTACAACTTGAGACTTCATTTTGGATAAATTTAAAACCTACTATTTATACTAACGATAGTTTAGATATTATTTGAAGTAGGATTTGAAATTTGGCAATTTTTTTTCACCGAGTTTCTCACCAAACAAATAAAGGTTGAGGATCCTACGGGATAGGGATACGGGTGATATTGTAGTTTCAAAACGAGAATAAATATAATAATTCTACCTAGAAGAAAAGTATAATGTTTTACCCTACTTTCTGTTTATTCAGGTACTTCTACCCTTTGTTGATAGTTTTTAAAGTTTTTACTTTATTTCATAGAAACCAAAATAACCCCAAGACAAAAATGGAGATTTGGCATTGGCGATGACGAGCAAACTCGCCACTAAAATAGCAAATTAATGCAAGTGTACGTTATATATTGATTGCGTCAATTGTTTGACATTTTATTGAAATAATGGAATGAAATTGGGGGGGGGGTTGATATTGAAATTTGCTCAGGGTCAGGTGCCATATTCCCTTGGGTTCCCTTATTGGGTTTAGAAAAAAAAAGTTTGAGCCAACAGCCATTACCGACGCGATTTAAATCCTTTGTCAAAGAAAGATTCCACCAGACTCAGCCAAAAGCTCATTTTTTTAGTTGCTGGTTTAAACTTAAAATTGTGTAAACTGTAAACAATTTTAATTCCAGGTAAAAATGGGGGGTCTAGGGGGTTCTCCTCTAGAAAAATAGTGTTTTAGCTCATTTTGGGACCCTTTTAGAGTTTCCAAAGAGAAGGGTATCAAAGAAACAGCTCACTGTAAGAGGCAGAATTTTCAAGGAGAAACATCATTCAGTAGTATAATAAACGGTAAAATTTCGAGGGGGGATTGGGGGTCCTCCCCAGAACATTTTTCGAATTTTTATCCTAAAAAGGTTGTTTTAACTCATTTTGAGATCCTTAGTTATCAAAGAGGAACACTCCTAGTAAAGTCAAAAACAGTTTCAAGGAAAAACATTACATCTTGCATAACAGATTTTAAAATTTTGAGTGGGTTTGCGGGTCCTCCCCCAGAAAAATCTTGGGGTATTTATTCCTTAAAGTAGGGTTCCGACTCATTTTGAGACCCTTTGGGTTACACCTGAAGAGCACCTCTCCTTGAAAGTCCCGTAATTTTCAATGACAAGCACAGTAAAAAACTGATGTCAATACGGCCCTGCTTGGTTGACACGTTATACGGTGAAGTCAAAAATTCGGCTTTAAATATTTCTTAACTCCTCGAGATTATCCCTTCCATAAAAGACTTCGTGAATGGAAACTGCAACTCAAACTGTGAATTCGTGAAGAACAAATAAGCTCAAAGAGAAAAAAAATTCGTCTGAATTACTGCTGGATCCAAAATATTTGTTTACGCCGTAAAATCTCTAAGCTCGCTCTCTATACTCCAAAGAGTGGTCGTTCCGGAATGTGGAAAAACCCGGGTGGGATTCCCGGGGATCAAATGGAACGCTTGATGAGGGGTTTTTCCCACCTCGTGCCTTCTGAAGGGTCGAGGCGCTCAATCAAAAGCTCCATTCCGTTTTCTTTTTCTGCCCTTCGAATGATCCCTCTCTCTTCTGTAAATGATTTGTGTTTTTCAGCTATTCGGAATTCTCACTCGGGGTATGTTAGGGGCAAAACACACCGGCCGCCACCAGTGGCGAAAGCAATAAAAAATTCATAGATGGTTATCTAAGACAGGGTATCCAATAGAAGTGAGATAGCCATCTTAATGGCTTTTTTATTGCTTTCGCCACTGATGGCGGCAGGTGTGTTTTGCTCCTTAGAGTTTTGAATGCTTTCCCTGGAGTAATGGTTCACATGCCGTAAAACTGAGGTTCTCAAACAGCGGTCGAGCAAGACCCTCAACAAACATGGCCTTACAACTCAGACTTGTGACGTCATGGGTAGGGAGAAATCAGTGAATTTGTAATGTTAAGTCTATGGAGCACAGAAAATTATTTTAACTTCTTACATGAGCCTCTCAGGATGGAAGTGGTATAAGTCCAAAAATACAACATTTGAGAAAAGCATAGATCCCGATTTTTCTTTTAAGATCTTTTACCAAGAGTAGTAATCGCCTAAGTCGAAATCTAAATAAGCAGCTAGTTAGATCCACCTAAAAATTCCCTTCTCAATAGGAACAACATAGGCGCCGTTAGAGACAACCTTCAATTACTCAAAACTATTCTCAGTGGACTTATACCACTTTCATTCTATTCAGCTCACATATCTCTTCAAATTTTATAATTATAACACTTCTCTGAAAACTCAATCTTTTGTTTAACATGTACATCGTCTGGCAAATGTAAATGCTAGTTAACACAAAATACCATGTTTCAGAGCTCTAATATTTCTTTTATTATCTAAAATCAAGTCCTACTCTTCAAAATTTTTGCATATCCTTATTTAATTATTTTCATAGTTTTTAATCCTCTGGTAAAAACGGGATGATGTATGAATGAATTTGGCATTTTGATACTCTCCCTTGATGCATGCATCCGGCTAAAATACTGCATAGTTTTTGAATAAAAACAACTGAGGATCCGTATTTACCCCTGCCAAACTATTGTTTTATTGTCCCGCGTTAGTACGGAAACGTCCCTTCCACAATACAAGATTCCGCAGTTTTCAGCCGCCTTCCGAAGAAAGACAAGCTATAACCCGTGAACCGTTAAGACTCCCTACATAAATGGCAAAATTTTTTATATGTCACCACTTTTAACCATCTTTGACGTCACAAGCACACATCATGATATTCACTTTCTAAATTATTAATCTTGATGTAAAAAGATTGAGTTTTAAGAACATTATAGACCGGGAGCCAGCAACATATTTTGTCAGTCATTTCCTCTCAAGCGATATTTGGTGGAAAATTTCAGAAAATTTTTAGTTATTTCCTCCCGGCTAAAACTTTGATACATTATAGTAGACCCTAACCTTGAGTAGACCCAATATCTAGAAGAAAAAAATTAGTCAGCTGGCTGTAGGGCGATGGAATAGACGTCAGCTGGTCGTTTTAACATTTGGAGCGTCTTCCTCAAAGATTCTTATCTATGAAACTAGCGATAACTTGAAGGATTGTGGAAACCCAACCGCTTCATTCATTGATAAGAATCTTTGAGGAAGACGCTCCAAATGTTAAAACGACCAGCTGACGTCTATTCCACCGCCCTACAGCCAGCTGGCGAATTTTTTTTTTCTAGATATTGATTGGGTCTACTATAATGTATCAAAGTTTTAGCCGGGAGGAAATGACTAAAAATTTTAATTTTTTTTTGTGGGGGGGAGTATTTGGGGGGCTCCCACCGCTCAACCCACCCACGGACAAGCAGCTGACGCTCACCAGGCTTTATGATACAACTCCCTGAAATTTTCCACCAAATATCGCTTGAGAGGAAATTACAAAATATGTTGCTGGCTCCCGTTCTATTATCCTTGAAGCGATAAATAACGCTTAGAGTTAAAATGCAAATTTTTGTGGTTCCATAGACAACTTTACAAATTCACCGATTTTGCCCTACGTATGACGTCACACGTCCGACTTGCAAGGACATGTTTATAAAAGGACTTGGTACAGTCCAACGTCCCCTTGTCCGCACTCAACTTGAAACACACTGGTGTAGACCAAGTCAAAATATTTAGAAATGCTCCCTTTGAAAAATAAATAATAATTTATTCAACACAACAAACATGCAAACTGTCAATCACTATCCTATAAGGGGACCAGCCCCGCCTCACAGGGTGGAGCTTCTCTCCCATCTGAAGGGCACGGGGTGGCGATTATCCTCATCCGGATCGGGGGTTAGGTAGAGGGAGCGGGACAACTTCCTGTGCAAGTCGAGGTAGATGGGTTTGCCAAACTCCCGGAGGAACGCGTGATCGATACGGTCGTACGGTTGATTCAGGTGTAACAGGCAGGGCACACCGATTCGGGTGAATACGTGGGTCATTATGGCGAGGCGGTCATTCAGGAACATCCTAAAGGAAAGAAGTTTGGTATAAGTAAGGCTCCAAACACACTAGAAGCCTAGAGTCACCGACGATACATTCACTGTCTGTCGACCACACGATGAGCTCTCGCCTAGTTGTCTGGTTGTGGCGGTTGCTATAGAAACAAGACCGGTTCATTTTAAATAGGGATAATCCATATTACGATTTGGCGGGAATTGAAGCCGACAGAGGATAATTGCGATTTTTGGCGATTACAAGCACGGTCTTCTCGGAATGGATGCAGTTGCACGCACAGAGAAATATCCTAACAGAGGGTCCACGAGGCTATTTTCAAATGCGTTACTGATGCGAGGGCGCCACACTAGAGTCTGGAACGTATGCCGGCCGCTTAAATCTCTCGCCAAATTAGAACTCAGCGCATGCGCAAAAAGGTGTTTTCGATCTCCCATAGGCAGCCGGCGAACGATTCAGACTGGATCCAGACGCTAGTGAGTTTAGTGCGATCCCAGCGCCACAATTCTCCCAACCTGTAACAAGATGTCATGATTTTCGATTTCCATTATGGCCTTTGGCCGTGGACTCTCTGTTCTAGTACTCTGTGGTTGCATGCATGTTATAAAATAAACAAAGAGGATTAGTGATTCAATGCAACAATTTCCCTCATTAAAAATGAGTAGTCCTGTTGCCTTGGCAACAGAAATGTAAACTAGAGCTCAACTTGCGATAGACATCCTTACGATCGAGGAGAGAAGAGCACTAGGCTTTACCAAATCAATAAAACCCGAAATCCTCCCATAGATCACCGCATGTCAAATTGACACAATCTAGTTAATTCTCAATCTTTTCAATTCTCAATCCCAAGGATCACTATACTAGACTGCACCGTTTCCGGACCCTATGACGAGTCACTTCGGACAGTCGGGACTTATTTTAATCTAAGAATTGAGAAATTCGTCGCCTTTATATCAAACACCATCTCCGCCGTACGAAAAACTTCGGGAATCCCGATCTTGCGCGATCGGATCGTTGGAGAAGCTCATTTGATGGGTTTTGATCTTTCCTGGTCGATGATGTCAGCGCTTAGGAGCAGGCCTGACGAGAGAGGGGGGCAAGGGGGTACGATACCCCCGGGCCCGGGCCGGTAGGGGGCCCGGTACCCAAAGCTTTTCATATTGAGTATTAAGACGGGTATCATTTTGAATATTTTGGAAATTAATTTGTTCACATAAAGGTCCAAAAATGAGTAAATTCCCAGTTTTCTAGGGCATATTTTCAAAAAATTTCTGGGGGAAGACCCCCAGACCCCCTTTATTACTTGTTACTCATCGTATTATCAAGAAAACGATACTTTTAAGTTGAGTGAAATTCAGAACTTGCCTAGAAATATTCTAAAAAATACATTAAGCCTATGAATGCATGGGTGGAGGTATTTCAGAAAATTTCTCCCCCTACCTCGAAATGAGAATATGCCATTGGGGGCCCGCTTCTCAACCTTGTAAAGTCTGTCTGTCCTCGCTTGGCACGTGTGGCAAACCTAAAATCACTACCCACGGCAGGAAAAGCAGTGGTGAGTGCAGGGTATCGGGTATCTAATAGAAGTGAGATAACCATCTTTATGGCTTTTTCGCCACTGTTTTTTCTGCTGTGGGTACGGATTTTAGGTTTGCCACTTGTGCCAAGCGAGGACAGACAGACTTTACCCGGGGCCCGACTTGGCTCTCGGCGGCCCTGCTTAGGAGCCAATCAAATTTGCTTCTCCAACGATCCGATCACCCAGGATTGGGATTCCCGATCGAAGTTTGCCGAAACGGGATAGTGTTTGATATTAAGGTGACGAATTTTTTAGTTCTTACAAGGAAACGTTCTCTAGGGTGAACTCACAGAATTGGACGAAAATTTTACAGGGGTTAGTATATGACTCAAAACACCTTCTGTATAAAAATTAGCTGCTAAATTACACTAGAAAAAGCTGTAAAAAATTATTAAAAATTATCACATTTAAAGCCAAATGTAACCCTACTAGGCGAGGATGCTTCCTTTGGCTCTGTGCCAAAAATGCTAGAATAAACTGGCCGCGTTTTCTCTGAAGTAGTTTAAATGAGCGAATAAAAAAAAAGGTTCATCAAATGCAAAAAAGGATTAAAAATGAATTAAAGGAGGAAAATTAAATTAAATGAAAGATAATTAATTAAAAAACTGTTGTTTTTATGGATATTCTGAAGTACTTTTAACAAAATATCTCAATTTCACGTTAAATACAAATTTAATCATCCCATCTGATTCCATCTGATAGAAAATTCGCCAAGTCGCCAAGTGGTGTTAACTGAATGTTGTTGGCATCTCAGAACCCAATTTTCAAAGTTAATTTACTCCTTTCCTAATAAAAATTAGCAGCTAATTTTTTCACAGTAGGTTTTTTTAGCCATCTTCTTATGCCTGTAAAATTTTCATCCAATTCTGTGAGTTCACCCTGAGAACGTTTCCTTGTTAGGTTAAAATAAGTCCTGACTTACCCCAAGGTTACGATAGTTCTAGTTTAACATTTACTGAAATTTCGGCTCCTTAAATGTTTTTTTTATTTTTAAAAATGCCAACAGCGAACGAATATACTGGTTTTAATCCAATTTTAAAATGTTAAAGTGTCAATTTCCATTTGGGTATTAAACAACCTCCCATGCCCGCTTATCCATTTCCCGCTATTCCGACCACCCTTTCCTATGTGATTCTGAGTCGTCTGGGTCACAGAGTACTAGAACAGAGAGTCCACGGCCATAGGCCATAATGGAAATCTAAAATCATGACATTTTGTTACATTTTTGGAGAATTGTGGCGCTGGGATCGCACTAAACTCACTAGCGTCTGGATCCAGTCTGAATCGTTCGCCGGCTGCCTATGGGAGATCGAAAACACCTTTTTGCGCATGCGCTGAGTTCTAATTTGGCGAGAGATTTAAGCGGCCGGCATACGTTCCAGACTCTAGCGTGGCGCCCTCACATCAGTAACGCATTTGAAAATAGCCTCGTGGACCCTCTGTTAGGATATTTCTCTGTGGTCTGGGTGTGCTCCATCATAGCCATCTAGACTCGTAAGGCCGGAGAAGCTCGAAATCGTGACGCGAAATAGTAGGCAACACGTCACTTTTCAACAGCCGTATGGTAGTACAAGATTCCAGACTGGAGTTGCGCTGACGTCCAAAAAAGCCATTGCTAGTGACTTTTTGCCTACTATTTCGAGCTTCTCTGGCCTTACGAGTCTAGGTGGCTATGGTTCTACCCCTCCTAGAAGTTTGTCCCATTTATACCGATACACCAACCGCAGTGGCGTATATAAGGGGGAGGCCGAAGGGGCCCTGGCCCCAACCGAAAATCGGACTGGGTGTACTAAAACAAATTAAAACCCTGTATTTTAGGGTTAAATTTGAAAAAAATTTCTGGGGGAGGATCCCCAAACCCCCCTTTTGTACTTTGAATTTTATTATTAACAACTTTATTGAAATAAGTTCATCAAAATCAAAATCCTACCAAAAAATGTACCCAAAATTCGGACTAAGTGTACCAAAACCAAGATAAAACCCTGTTTTTAGGGGTAAAGTTCCAAAAATTTTCTGGGGAAGGACCCCCAGATACCCTTTTAAAAACTACCTCTATTTTAAAAACTTTTTAAATATTAAGTTCATAAAAATGTACATCCGAAATTTGGACTTAGTGTACAACAATTAGTTAAAAACCTGGGTTTTTTTTGTCAAACTTACAAAAATTTTCTGGGGGAGGACCCCCAGACCCCCCTTTGGTACTTGTACTTTTTATCACTAACAACTTTTCCTATATTAAGTTTTTAGGACCTAAATTATCACTTAAAAATCTACATTGGTTCTATTAAATATGTGGGGGAGGGGCTGGGGAGTACTTTTGGGCCCCTCTCGAAATAAATTCCTATATACGCCACTGACCAACCCTGTGTAGAAGAAATGGTCTCACTTGAAATGCCCGCTGGAGGTGAGCATCTCTTCTCTCAGCGGCTGGGTGATGACCTCCCTCAGCAGGTCCCCGAACATGCCGGACGGGGACAATAGATAGTGCATCCGCTCGTTCCACAGGTAGAGGTACAGCTCCATGACAAGCGCGGCTCCGCAGAAGGTGCGGTCGAAGACGTCCAGGGTCCCCAGGCCGACCGTCCTTAGGTCCGACAGCATATTCCGGCAAGCCTCGTCGGCCATGGTCATTATCCACGAGCTGTGCCTCGTGAAGTACCTGCGGAACAGGTTGCGGGTCATCAGCTGAAAGAGAACGTTGGGGAAATTAGTACTTGCTCACCAGTCGAAGTGTTAAAATTCTGTTTTATATAAATTAACCCCATTTGTAATCGAATTGTCTATACAAATGGAAGCGAGGTCGAGCTAGCAGCTCTGTCGCTCTCCTCTCAGCTCTGTATCTACAGCTCGGTGGACTCATCAGTCCTTTATGCCTCCATAAAAGCGAGGTGGAGCTAGTAGTCCCTACCTATCCTCTTATATTTTAGTTATACCATGCTTTGCATCTAGTGTTCGGCACTAGTTAACTAGAACTAGTTGCAACTAGTAGTTAACTACCGATCAACTAGTAGTTAACTAGTAGTTTAACTACTTTTGGTTTAAACTAGTTTAACTAGTAGTTGAACTACTTTTTTTAATAACTACTAGTTGAAACTACTTTCAAATTTTCAACTACTTTAAAAAAAATTTTGTTTAAAATTTCAAAAATATTTAAAATTTTTATCAAAATATACAAAAATTACACTGCTATTTATAGCTAGGGTGGTCCAGGTTAACACGGGGAAAATTTTTTTCGTCCAAAGTTTCGGGGCACCCCCCCCCAGAAATGGGACCCTCGGTATAAAACAAATATTCTAAAAGTTTCAGCTCAAAAAAATTATATTTAGACCCCGCCCCCGAGCGTCAAAGTTCCAAAAAAACTCGAAATTTTGCACGTTTTCACCTATAAAATCCGAACCGGTTATTGTTGTAAAAATACAAGACAGGTTTCATTTTGTAGATTATTTATTTAGCTTCAACTTTTCTAATTGAAACTTGTTTTTAGAACTTACAGATCAAACGATACAAGGGGTTTTACTAATTCCCCCCGCAATATCAATTTTTTAAGGAGTGTCAGGAAATTCCTTAAAATGTTTCAGCTACCGTAAAATGGTTCAAAAACATATAAATAATGGTTATTGACTGCATAGGTATAAAATTTAAGAGATTTACAAAGAAAAAAATAATTTTTGTTCTTACCTGTTAATTTCTTAACTATCTTAAAATAATTCAAATAAATACATAAATTAATTTTTTAAACTAGTTAATAAATGCATAAGGTGTAAAAGTTGACAAATAAGCAAAAAAAGTTCAAATTTATTAATTTTAACCCATTTCCAAAATTTTTCTCTTCACTGAGTTAGGTGTAAGAAGACTGAATAGTGTATTTTCCCACAAGATCGCCCTATTTTAGAAGAAGTTTTGAGAGCGGTATTTGACTTAAAAAATGGGATCAACTACAGGACCTCCACCTGAAGATTTTAAAAGTTTCAATTTAAAATGGACTGAAATCAATTAAAATAGCTACGGACCATGCATCAATCTAGATGGATGTCAAAAGCCCTCTACTGCGTGATAATTTTCTGAAACTATTAGCTAGTATTTTGATTAATGGAAACTTTTCACTTTCACTTTTATTATTCTATTTTCCTCACTATATGTCTTCCTCTAGTATTCCCCATTAGACAAAGGCATGTTAATTTTAATTTCTTTTATAAAACTTTCGTCAAAAATTCAAATGTCTCAGGTTTTAAGACACCAAGTTCTTAAACTATGGTACTGTGGTTATAACTCTTGATACTTCTACATATATTTTTCGTAAATATTTGCAGATTTCTTTGGTGCATTTAACCAAACTTTAATTTTGATGTTTATTAAGGTAATACAAATACTTCTAATGGTATGTATCTATCTCTGTAAGAGTTAGAGGGAATTCGTACCCGAAAAAGATAATTTTCACTCAATAGAGGGCATTTGTCATCTATCTAGCACTAGCATGATGCAGATGCATGGCACCTGGGGCTCTAATTGATATTTGGTTCGATGTATCAAGCCCAGTTATGAAGCTTCCAACATTTCCGATACCATTTTGATTTTAACTTGACCTCTTTTTATCAACTCTTTTTCCGTAGCTATTTGTATTGATTTAAGTCCATTTTAAATTGAAACTTTTAAAAACTTCAGGTGGAGGTCCTGTAGTTGATCCCATTTTTTAAGTCAAATACCGCTCTCAAAACTTCTAAAATAGGGCGATCTTGTGGGGAAATACACCATTCAGTCTTCTTACACCTAACTCAGTGAAGAGAAAAATTTTGAAAATGGGTTAAAATTAATAAATTTGAACTTTTTTTGCTTGTTTGTCAACTTTTACACCTTATGCATTTATTAACTAGTTTAAAAATTAATTTATGTATTTTATTTGAATTATTTTAGGATAGTTAAAAAATTAACAGGTATGAACAAAAATTATTTTTTTCATTGTAAATCTCTTAAATTTTACACCTATGCAGTCAATAACCATTATTTATATGTTTTTGAACCATTTTACGATAGCTGAAACAGTTTCAGGAATTTCCTGACACTCCTTAAAAAATTGATATTGCGGGGGGGAGTTAGTAAAACCCCTTGTATCGTTTGATCTGTAAGTTCTAAAAACAAGTTTCAATTAAAAACGTTGAAGCTAAATAAATAATCTACAAAATGATACCAGTCTTGTATTTTTACAACAATAACCGGTTCGGATTTTATAGGTGAAAACGTGCAAAATTTCGAGTTTTTTTGGAACTTTGATGCTCGGGGGCGGGGTCTAAATATTATTTTTTTGAGCTGAAACTTTCAGAATATTAGTTTTATACCGAGGGTGACATTTTGGGGGGGGGGATGCCCCGAAAAAAAATCGGACTTTTGTTTTTTTTTAGACCACCCTAATAACTATACAGTGTCATGGTAGAGTACTCAAATATCATAACCATAAATAAAGCGCCGTTTTGAGCGAAGCATAAAGTTTTTTGTGATATAGATAAGAAAGAGGTATTAGAATTTGGGCAAAAAATAGGTTATGAAATTAAATAGACTAGTTAACTAGTAGTTAACTACTTTGGGAAATAGTTAACTACTAGTTGCAACTAGTCCCAGGAAAAAATAGTTAACTACTAGTTGCAACTAGATTTTCCCAGACTAGTTAGTAGTTGGAAGTTAACTACTTTATGACCACTAGTTGCCGAACACTATTTGCATCTAACCCTTCTGTTTTAGGCAAAACAAATCTGCCAGTTATACCGGAGATAGAAGGCCCTTCGGGCCTAGGTGCTCCATCGTGTTCCCCCCTCTTCTTCTATACAAATGCTGCAGTTGAAAACTTACCGTAATTTCGCACCAATAGTCCGCACCATCGTATAGTCCGCAGACACGATTTTAAGTAAAAAAATTTTCAAAAATCGTCAGATAGTCCGCGGGCTGTACGTCCGAAATTACGTTATTTTAATACGGCAATATTAATGTATTTTAGAAACAATGAACTAAGTATAAATAGAAAAAGTACTTGGTACTTACTAATATATACTTTCAGAAATAAAACGCTAAATACAAATAAAAACAGTGCTTACTAATTAATCATATTTTAATTAATCACACATTCTACTACTACATTAACGAAAACCTTCAAAGTCCAATTCATCGGTATCAGTATTAAACAGTTCTAATATATTTTCGGGAAGAGTGTCCGAAAGTTCATTTTAAGCATCACTATCTTCACTGTCAGTGATTTCCTCGCTTTCACTAACAATCCCGGCTTTTATAAATCCCGACCGAGTTCAACGATTTTAACCGTGAACAACCAGCGTATTATCCGCACTGGTGGATAGTCCGCAGCCTCAAAAATTCACATTTTAAACAGATAGTTCGCGGACTATTGGTGCGAAATTACTGTAGTTTCGAAACTGTTTGTAAAAAAAGATAGGCCGGCCGGCTACTATACTATACTGCAACGTTTCTTGCCCATGTGAAGTCACTACGCGGAAGTAAAAACTGAGTAAATAGAAACCCTGTTGGGTTTTTTAGGAGTTTCAGTACGCTATAATCGTGATAAAAAGAATCTATACATGTATATACAATATACATGGATTCAACAAACTAATCATATTTCTAAATTAAAGTTCTTAATTTCGCTGAAAATTCAAACCCCACGCATGGGAACTACTTTGTTAGTGACGTCATAGGGTCAGGAAACGTTGCAGTCTACACTTGTAAAATCTTAGTGGTCGAACAATATTGTGGCGATATTTGAGCTACTCGGGATGAAAGAGGTACAAGTCCAAAAATTCAAAATATGATACGAGTTTATTTAGATTTCTTTTAGTGTCCTTTACCTAGTGTGGTAGTAGTCAGGGCCGTAACCGGACTTTTGTTTCGGGGGGGGGGGGGTTTGACTCAAATATTTTCTGAGTATTTTCTTATATACCTCCTCACGGGTACTTTTATATGTTAAGTTTTAGATGACAACACTGGATTGAAATTTTGATGCACTAAATTTCAAAATTGTATAAACAATATGAATTCGAAGTAAAAGGGGGGTCTGGGGGTTCTCCCCCAGAAAATTTCTGGAAATTTGCCCCTCAGAAGAGTGTTTTAGCTCATTTATGAGACCCTTTAGATTACACCCATAGAGCACCACTCATTGTAAGCGGCCGAATTTTCAAGGTTAAAGGAAGGTATATTGTAATAAATGGCGAAATGTTAAGGGAGTTTTTAGGTTCCTAATCCTGAAAATTTTTTGAATTTTTCCCCTAAAAGTGGGCATTTTAACTCCTTTTGAGACACTTTAGGTTACATTAAAGAGGACCACTCCTTGTAAATCACACAAGTTTGAAGGAAAAACAGTTTTCTTAATGGATTTCAAAATTTCGAGGGGGTTGGGGGTCCTCCCCCAGAAAAATTTTGGAAATTTGACCCTTAAAAGTAGGGTTTTGACTCATTTTGAGACCCTTTGGGTTATACCCGAAGAGGATATCGCTCCTTGTGAGACATAATTTTCAAGAAAAATAGCAGTATAAAAATTGATGTCAAAATTTCGGGGGGGGGGGTTGAACCCCTAAAACCCCCCCTTGGATACGGCCCTGGTAGTCGTTAAAGTCAAAATCGCATAGGAACCCATAGGAATCTCCATAGGAACACAGGTGGCTTTAGAGAAAACCTTCAATAACTCAAAGCAATGTTCTGTGGACTCGTACCACCTTCATTCTAACAAGCACATTAATTTATGGAAACAGGTTATTCCCCTCCATTTTGAGGGTGATTGTAATTCATAAACGTTGAAAAACTTTGCGACTACCATTTAGATGTGAACTTCTTTTCAAAGTTTTGTTTTTATGTCGAAGTTTTTCCTCGTGGCGGTCAGACCATAAATAATCTCATTTCAAATAGGAGTTGGAAATGAACCGTTAATTCGCTATTACCCAAGTCCTAAGGGAACGTTTCTACTTATGCGTTTGGTTGGGGTACGATCACAGATGGTTGAAACGAACCGAAGTACAGTCATGTGCTTTCAATGAAAAAGATTACATCGTCATCTTAATATCAAAAACACTACCATCTCCATTCGGCAAACTTCGGGAATCCCGATCCTTGGCGATCGGATCGTTGGAGACGCTCGTTTAATTGACTTTTATCTTTCTAGCTGTATGATGAACCAATCAAATGAGCTTTTACAACGATCCGATTGCCAAGGATCGGAATTTCCCAAGTTTAATGAATGGAGATAGTAGTGTTTGATATTAAGGTGAAGATTTGTACCACTTGGCTTCTCGTTTACTCACATAATATCGTCAGCTTACACGAGAAAGGCACTAAGTCACACAAGGAGAATCTTTTGAAAGGGTAGTACGGGTGGAACGACACCAACGAACCAGCCAATTCCCAAAATCTCGCTGAAAAGCGACAGTGTGCTGGTGAAATTGCAGGCGATCGGATATTACCAAATCTGGTATAACCTCGTACAGAATATTTGAGCTTTTTCACTGCTACCTGACCAGCGGTTAAAGAAGGATTCAACGATCAGGGGCAGCAAACAGCTCACTTCCTTTTTTTAGCTGCTGGTTAACCACTGGTCAGGTCGACCCCTTAATATCAAACTCTACTATCTCCGTTCGGCAAACTGCGGGAATCCCGATCCTTGGAGATCAGATCGTTGTAAAAGCTCATTTGATGGGTTTTGATCTTTCCAGCTCGATAATCTCGCCGCTTACGAACCAATCAAATGAGCTTCTAGATACGATCTCCCAGGATCGGGATTCCCGAAGTTTGCCAAATGGAGTTTGATATTAAGGTGACGAAGTGGCAGTGAATAAGGCCTTTCTCCTGTAAGCCGACAATGCATTAATATTTGCCATAGTTGATGGAAAGCAATAAAGTCTGATTGGTTGATTAATTAGTCATTTAGCCCAACGATCATGTCTGAAACATAGGTTATGAACAAAATCAGTTTCTAGACCGTAGATTTAAAACCCTATACAAGTTTCTCAGCTCTTACCTAAAATACAAATACATCTCAGTGTCTCTGAATGAAGTGCTTACCTGGTAAGTAACAATGATTTCCCCGACTTCCTGCTGCACCTTGGTAATATTTTTTCTTGGTATGTACCCCCCGTCCTTCACTTCGTCGATAGTTATATCGAAGTGCCACAGGATGAAGGCGTAGATGTCGTACACGTACAACGCGCTGACTCTGAATTTGTCACCCATTTTGGAAAGTACAGCAAGCAATAACGACAAGCATCAGTGTGACGTGACAGACAGGCGAGTGTTCATAATATAAGGTGTGAAAATCTCGCCGCGCATCTGCGGGGAGCATACTGGGTTTGATTCTTTGATTGATGTTAGTGTTATAGGCGATTTCAAAAAGGCTTTATCGTAGCAGAATTTCAAGAAGCAGTTTTCCTTCCCACTTGTACCAGCATATTTCCCGATTCCACTTCGTAAGTTTTTTACTTCCGCTTAAGAACCAATTATAGCTTTCGTAGAGCCAATTGACAATCCCATATTTGGAATGACAATTATCCAACAGACCAATTAGAGCTCTGTCTCACATCTTACGAAGTGGAAAGGGAAAATGACCTTGTACTAGAAAACATCCCAGTAATTGATGATGAAACAATGAATGCGGATTCAAGTTTATAAATCTCATTTGTTCGCCTGAAATGCATTTTACAAGAAAGAAGCTTGATCGACCCAAGATCATCTATAATAAATCGTAGATCTAAATAAATGGCCAGTACAACGTCACTGAAATGACTTCAGCGCATGTTTGAGCATATTCATCATAAACTTCTTAGAAACGATTTAGGGGATTTTGAACTGTAATCTAACCTCCAGAACGGCGTTTGAGCATGGCCACCAAGACTCATAAGGCCAGAGAAGCTAGAAATCATGACGCGAAATAGTAGGCAAGACGTCACTCTTCATAGCTTTTTTGGGCTAAGATTCCGTAATCGGGAACCATCGCCAACTTGGCGATATTTTTTAATAACTCTTTTTAATAATTTTTTTTTAAAAAAATTTTAATAATAAAAATATATTTTTTTTTAATATTTTTTTAATAATTTTTTAATAACGCCAAGTTTGGCGACTTTCCTTGGCGATGGTTCCCGATTACGGAACATTAACCCTTTTTTGGACAACAGTGCAACTCCAGTCTGAAATCTTGTACATTGCGCTGTTGAAAAGTGAAGTCTTGCCTACTATTTCGCGTCACGATTTCGAGCTTCTATGGCCTTATATGAGTCTAGAGATAGCCATGGTTTGAGGGAAGTGTCTATTTGGACGGCAAAAACGGCAGTTGGCCCATGCGCCGTAGGTCTAGCGTTTACGTAGGAGTCCCGACGCTCCAATCAGAACCGTTGCCGTGTAAATAAGAGTAGTTTAGTTGTATATTTTTTGTATATTTACCGTCCAAATAGACAGTGCCTGGTTTAAGTGCCTACTGCAATTTATAAGTATTAATCAACACGAAACTGGTTCATTAAGTAACTTTTAATAGTTTTAGCTTCTTGGTAGAGTCCACTGGAGTCTTCTTGCTTCTTAGGGTATAGTATATTCCTAGGGAACCTTTAAAGAGTACCTAAATATTTCGAGAAATCAAACCATTAAAAATATTGCTAAAACCAAGTGAGTTTGGTGAAAGAGGAATCAATAAATTTATATTAGCCACTGTTTAGCATTTTTACCACTGTAGCAGAATTCAATCTTAAACATAATTGAAAAACTAAAAAGAGTGGCAACAAAACACTACGATTTCCGGTTGCGTTTTGTGATGAAGAACTGAACTGAACTGATATTGTTTTACAAATGTCAGGTGATTGATTGAAATCAGCTTTGGGTCTGTTGATTGATTCTAAAATTGATTTTTAAAAATTTTATAATTTTAAAATGTTGAAACCCAAAGCTCTCACACAGGTTTTGAGTCAGGCAAACACTGGAGGTGTTTCCAACACTTTGTGAGTATTTTATTCGATATATTCACTATCTTCTCTATCACAATTTTCACTCTCGGAGAATTTGTTTCTAATGCTTATTATTCTTATGCAATTATTCTAGTAATAATTTACTCCATATCATGCCTTATTTTATGTGAGTTATTTAAATTGACGTTAAAAGTAGGCATGATTTATATAATCATCAATTTACAGGTGCCTTTTATCTTTGTCATTAAGAGCTGTTTTTCCTGATATACAATAGAGCACTAACTTAATAGGAAGATCTTATATTTATATAATTAAGATTAATAACCTTTTCAAGAATGAATGTAATCATCTGTCAAACTGAAGTTTAAAAATGGTTAAAATATTTGGTATTTGAAGCATTGTAAAATGCTTCTTTCACTACAACTCTTTTATGTTTCATGTAACTAATGTGTACTGGCAAGGTATAACCACTACCCATCATGCATAAAGTATGTATTTCAAACCCAAATTCTGGTATTTTTAGTAGATTTTTCTTCATTATTAGGTGCCGTCCATAAATGACGTCACGCTCAGAGGGGGGGGGGAGGGGGTTAATCAATTAATCAATTTGTGACAAGGGGGAGGGGGGTTCAAAAGTTGTGACATCACATCCTCCCAAAACTGAAAATCAACCAAAAATAACAAAAACAGAATTTGTTTAAACAAACCAATTCAAACCTTATAATTGAAATTGGGCAATTCCATGTGACTCACGTTACGTTCAGACACATATTTTGATTTTCTAATTGCTATTTAAGTAATGAAAATATTCAATTTTTGTCATTAAAAAGACATATTATTAAATAAATCAGCCCTATTAAACAAAATAAATCTTCTATCAGTTAAAAAAATTGATAATAAAAAGCACAGCAGTGTTTTTAACAGCGTGACTCACGTTACCTAAAAAAGGACATCGTTTTTTTGAATTGTTGAAAAAGCTCAATTTTCTCCCCTTATAAAATATTATAAAAATTAATAAATACATCAAAATATTCAGAACATTTGAGGCTTTCAAAAATCATCAATATAACAAATCTAATATGATTATAATTAACATAAGTTGCAATTAAACGTGTGACTCACGTTACCTAGTTTTGTGACTCACGTTACATCTCTGAACTACCTTCTGTAAAAGCTCTACTAAATTTTTTTTATAAAACAATCTGTAAAATAAATTATGTTATCTGTTTATTTATTGAAAACTCTTTAGAATGCAAGTATAAAAATTAAACATATTCTAATACTTAAAGTTACACAGAGCTTTAAATTGCACTAAATTCTTGCTGAAAAAATTAGAAAAACCATGCATTTTGGAAGATTTTTACTCATAAAACAAAAAATAATTTTTTACTGTTGCAGAACTGTGTGTAATAATATTCCCAAACCTTTTTCAATTAAATGTAACCATATTTTAAAATATATAGGGTTAACATGAGGTTTTTTCCTTTAAAAAAGGATTTCAACTCTGTGTCCCATGTTTCATGGAATTGCCCAATTTTACAACTCTATGTATTAGACATATTGATCGGTTGAAAACGTGACATAGGGGGGGAGGGGGTATGGGGAAGTGTGACAGTTTGTGACATAGGGGGAGGGGGTCAAAAATGGGCAAAAAAAGTGTGACATCATTTATGGACGGCCCCTTAGCAACATTGACTTGAATTCTCAAGTAATGAAAATTTGGGGATAACCTTCACTAAACGTAAAATATGTCAGATTCTTCAAGAAAAGAGCATTTTCTTAACCATTAAATTTAGTGACAAAAATTATCAAATGAAATTGTATTTGAAGACAGAATTTGATGGTATAGGAATTGATCAACTTGTCTAATAAGTAAAACTAAAATCTAATAAAAATTACAAACAATTTGAAAATATTAGAGGCAAATCCACGTTTAAACTATTGAAGGCACAAAGATATTAAACGTATCTTTCTCTGCAAAATTGGAGAAATTTTCTAAATTGAAAGACAGGCATGCAACTCTTGCATCAAAATATTTCACAGACTGAAAAATCAAATTTAATATTTTTTAAAAGTACTTATTTATCCAGTACCTGTTTACTCTTCTTGTGGGCTCACACCACCCTCTTAGATCTGTCTCTGAAAAGTATTGTTTTTATCTCCAAATTAAACCTTTAATAAACAGCATTGCATCTTACATATTATCCTGTCAACCATTCAGTGGCACAAATTTGGTAATGCTGTTCGTATTAAGTGGCACAGTTGATGTGATAATACATAAGTACCATTTTTTTGTGTAATTTGTTAGACATTGCCAAAGAATCCAATTAGCAATATTTTAACATTTTTGAACTAAATTATAGAATGATTTCTGTTCTCGACCAGAGACCAGACCAAGTTCCTTGGTCCCCTGTGGTCTCATGAATTTCTCATTTCTATGTCTTATTGAAGTATAGAATGTGTCCTTGATTTCATACTCTAATATCCTTTATATGTGCAGGTTACTCAACAGAGAAGGAACACTGCTTGCCTACTCCGGGTTTGCAGGGAAAGATGCCAAGTTGACAGCAGCCATAACTAGTAACATCTGGATGGCGTACGAGAAAAATGGGTGCAATGCTTTCAACTCGGAAGCTCTTAAGTTCGTCATAATTGATTGTGAGGTAAGAAATTTTATCGAATGCGAAGTGTCAAAACACAAAATATTCTTAGTACATCTAACAAACCGGAATTTGGCACTTAATTTTGCTGTCAAATTTGACTTGGAGCCCTACTGACTAAATGATAATCATCATGCACTTTGGATACATTGAATGATTTTTCCTCTTTCTTGTCTAAACCACATGTAAAAATAATATAGCAGTTTCCCAAACCTTTATTGCCTTTGGGCCCTTATAGCTTATACAAATTTTATATTTACCATCTATCTCCAATACTTCTAACTATCCATTATGAAAAAGTAAAGTATGTTAAAGGGTTACAAGTTTTCCTACATACCAATCAAATTGATTTACATTTTGAGAAATTCTAAATAATACAATAGAAAAGTAAGTAAGATTCCATGTTATGTGGAAGGCATTATACTTTAAATGAAATTTTATATTTCTGAGTTACAGGATTTCATAACTTATTTAGCTGCTTTTTCAACTCATCATTTGTAAATTGGTAAACTAAAACTTAACTGACCAAACTTTTTCACTAGGTTAATTCTTTTGCAATTCCTGTAAGATTTACAGAAGAATGCTTATATTTAACAAAATTTCTTTATTTTAATTTTCGGAATCATTCAAGAATTATCTGGTCTATTTTTGCTTCCAAAATTTAAAATGCAAAGTTATGATAACTTTTACTTGTGGATAATCCCAGCTACTTACTTTTTAGGGTGGTTATGTAGCTGTCACAGGAGTAGCTAACTTGCTCCTCTGCCTGCAAGCAGATGCTGACATTGACCTCGGAATTCTCAAAGCAAAGGCTGAGGCCCTTGCCAACTATCTAAAAGTCCCGCTCATGCAAGTCTCTGCTTCTGTGTAGTTAAATTCTTTATATTATTGTTGACCCATATCCAGAATATTTGTACATTTGATATTGGCTAATGCCTTTCTTGACTGCAATGTAAATAAATCAGCCTTTAGAATAAATAGTTCTTATAACATTTTTCTGTTAATTTTTTTACTAAAGTACCACAAAAATTAAACATTTAAGATTTGTGAAGCATTGATTGATAGGTTTGGTTTGCCGAGACTTTTACGACATTATAAGGCATATTTGGTAAAACAAAACATTGTTTTCTCCATTTCTAAAAGATTTGTAGGCAATTTTTTTTATTATTCTAAATAAGCTTTAGTTATTTCTAACAGAAAATACTTTTGATTATTCCAGTTAATGTGGATTAACACCAACTCAGTTAACTAAAAATCTTGGATAAAACAAAATTTGTGAATACAAATCATGTGGGTCTGTCTATATGTATATTTTAACACCTTATGCAATTCATTTTGTTAAAATATTATTAACACATTAAAAGCAAGTCTTTCAAGGATGGAAAATGATGTACAAGTGAGTTTTCTAAGGTATTAAATTACTTCAAAACAGTTTTTAAACTGAAAATAATAATTTTAAATAATTAAACAAAAAAAGTGAAACAAATTATACTTTTGTTGTTTATACTACTAAATACTTATTTATATTCCATATCCTTAATAGCAAATGTATAATCTAATTTATGTTCAGGAAGACATCAATTTTAAAGAAATAAAAATTGGATATCCAAGTGTTGCCAATTCTCCTTCCGGAAATCCTGTGCTCTTGTCAATTTCTTTCAAAATTTCAATTTTTTCTTGCATACATAGACATTTTAGGTTTTAAGGAAGAAATAGAGCAGCTTTACAGAAAGAACATGGGTGCAATGCAAAGGCAAGAACTCGAGTCTAGAATGAAGTCTCCAAGCTGAGATCTTTATCATAAACCAGTTTAGCAAACTGCCCCTGTGCTGACATGTCCAGGCTACAAGTCCATTGGTCATTTCGCCCACCAGCCAAGGAATGCAGTACTTCAACCATCCCCACATCCATTATTCCACTTATCAACTGCTAAAATTCACCCTCTAGGAAGTAAAAACCGAGACTGAAAATGTTTCATTTTTAGGATGGTGGGAAATGATGTAACTGGAACCGATATTGTGCATCGTATAAATTTGTCTAGCCTTTTAGCATTAAAATCAGTAGGGATGAATTGGCACTTCACAAAAATGATGTTTTAATGGAAAAATATAAATGGTGCTTAACTGTATTTTTTTTAATAAAGAGTATTAACTATTTCTTTTATGTCAGATAATTGGGGTTTTACTGTTCTTCTTTTGAAAGTAATGAAACATTCTAGTTAAAAGACATTGTTTAAAGGCTATTAACATTATTTAAACTTATATATTCAATAAATTGAAAAGTTAAGAGGGAGAAGGTCAAAAGGGTTTAAGTGACAATGCAGGATTAGTTTCATAAGTTGCAGATAAGATGAGCCACTTTCTTAGAACTTAGCAATACATCTTACCATTGTAATCTATGAAAATTTCCCCAAAGTTTGACAACCTACCTTGTGAATGGAACTTAATCCATATTTTTATTGACTTCTCATCCACACTGAATTCATTTTGACAATTATTACTAACTCAATTCACTAAACATAACCTTAATAAACTAGATATTACTTATTCAAAATAAAAATTAATAGGAAATAAGGAAGGTAATGCTAAACATTATTGCAATATAACCTGGAAACACAAGGGAATAATATTTTTTAAGTAAACCTTTTCCATCTTTCTAAGGAGATTCTTTTGTAGATAAGTTTATAATAGGAAACTTAAATGTCCAAAAGTGTAACCTCTCTGCAACAGTTTTTCAAAGTTTGTTTCTTACAGAAAATAACCCATTTAAATTCTGAAAAACTAAAGTGCATTAATATCGGGTTGTTTGCATTTTTATGGTCCAAGGCACATTACTGTTTGTCTTAATAGAATCTTCAGACATTTCAGTTCTAAAAGAAATATTGCCTAGATGAGATGAAAGTATGGTTCTTTAACAACATTTTTGAAAGGTGTCATTGAAGTGAATAGTTATTTCTGTTGGGTTTAGCCCCATTGGAATTTCATAACATGAGACACTTAACTTTTAAAAATATTTAATTCAGACAACATTTTGCAAATTTTAAGACAAGGAGTGACAAAGAACAATCCAGTAAAAAAAGCATTACAGCAGTCACATGCCCAAACAAAGGAATGTTACCAAATTTTGATGTCATGTTAACCACCTTAAAAAGTAATAACAGGAAAACATTTACAGTAGTTCTCTCAAGGTTTTAGCACCATTTTAACAATGGAATGCACAGCAAAGGAATATCTCAACTCTTAAACAATTTTCAACACCTTGGCACAACTGCTGGATTCTTAAAATTTCCAATTTTTTTTTTGCAGAAAATGTTAATTTTCTCATGCAGAAGACAATCAAATCACTGGGTTATGAACTGCAATCAAAATGAAGGTTAATCATTTCACTAGATTGCATTTGATACAAACCACTTTAAAACACCATAGCGTTTTAGATAGTACGAATTTGCTTCCAAGTGTGAAATATATGTTACTTTGTAATTTAAAATCTTCAGGGATTGTTTTTAAGAAATATCATTATTAGTATAACATTCTTGAACCAAAGTGATGTTACTCAGCTTTATTTTTAGGTAGTATCACTTTGAAAAAAAGGACAAGGGGTAGTAAAACTTAATCAGCGAATTGCACATAAGTTTTCTTATGTATAAATTTTATAATCTTTCATTGCTAGAATCACATTGAATTACAGAAACAGCAGTTATAGTTGATAATTAACTGGTAAATGTCTTACAATGTGTAACATGAAGTGAGAGGTTATAGTATAGTAATACATATTTGCATCAGTTAAATTTCTAAAGGTATTAAAATATTTACATATTCACAAAAGAATAATAAATTTCTTTAATGAGTCAGTTGCCTCAATGAACTTAACCAATAGCAAAAAAGAAAAACTTTCCTGATTTTTATGTTGCTTTATTCAAAAACTTTCAAGTCAAATACACCTTATGAAGAAATTGCATTTTTTTAAATGCAGAATCTGGCATATCCCAGTCAATTGAAAGTCCACTGCCTTTTATATAAGTCTAACAAAAACAAGTTTTAAAACTTACTCTTCAAATTTAAACCTTTTAGATATATACACTTTAAAAAAAAACTTCATAGATCAAATTGTCAAGCAAGATATTAATTTGTTTAAAATTTTGCCAAAACCCATAATATTTTCAAATACAAACAAAAGGCAATCGAATGCCAGACAACTATAGGGCATGCTTTTTCATGAAATATGGAGATCAGAATAAATATTTACAACATTTTACAATATAAAATCTTAGCTTGTTCCACAAGCTAGCATATTCTAGGCATATAGTTAATTACTCCATAGAAACAACAAGTTTAAGAAGCAGAGTACAAAATTTGATTAGAGCACTTTCTTTGAAGAATGAGAGAGGTAAGGATCAATATTGACATCTCATTTTTTAAATCTGCATTGGAATAAAATAAAACCCTAAAACAAAGTTTTGGGAGTTATCTATTGCCAGAGGTTCTTTTCATATCATTCATTTATGATTCAGGTCTAGAAATAATAAGTAAACAAGCTCATTTTTCAAACAGATGTGTGTACCATTAATTTAAAATTTTCTTTATACACAACTTAAATGCACAAGGATAGAGTTATGCACTTGACAGCTAGAAGGCAATTACCTAATTCATCAATAGTGAAACAGCATCAATTATGAGGGCTTTTTCAGATAGGTGTCCTTATAAAAATGACTATCATAGTATAATGAAACTGACAAAGAAACACAAGTAGTATAATATATTATAAGAAGGAACACACACAACTATTTGAAGTAAAAATATTCACATAAAGCTGGTATGTATTCATAGATCCCACTACTTTTTAGCAAAAGATGCGACACACTAAGCAGGTTACCTTTATGTTTGAATAGAGAAAGTGAAGGAAAAAGAAACTAAAATGGAATCTAATGAATAAACCATCAAATAACATATGACAAGATAAAGCTGTTTCCTCTCACCCCTCCTTTGTTTTGAAAATTCATTTGTAAAAAAAACTAATTACTCAATATACATAAGGAGAAAACCACTGCTAATCAAGATAAAAAGCTCTTAATCCTGCCCCTTAACAATGAAGTGCACCAGCAAAACAAAGAACCTCTGGAATAGACTAGAATTTACAGTAATCTTTTTTTTAGCTTTTGAAACTCTGCATACAAAATAAGAGCAGAACAGAAAACTATTCATTTCCAATCATACAAAAATAAACAAAGCAACATACACAGAACATAAAAAAACTATTTCCAACATAAATTTGCAGGAACCTATAGCAGTTCACTGCAGTATTTTTTCATCGCTATTAAAAAATTAAATAACAAATATAGAATCAAAGTCCTCATATATTATAAAACTTTATTTTTTTTTTCAGAGTATTTTTCTTGAATCTCCACTGCTCGTTTCCAGGCCAAGGAGTTGAGCTGTATGCATCCTCCTTTAAGTGGTGAGGGGCATACCTACAAGTTGTTTTCTTCTTTCAGCATGGTCAAACAAGACTTCAAGAGTTGCACTTGAGCCTGAATGTGAAGTAAAAAAGACATTGACTATGATAATTTGGCTTACATAGTTCATAGGATACATTTGGCAAAAAAACTTGTGCTTTTTACAAAGAAATAAATATTAAGTTACTAATCAGTAAATTTAAAAGCCATTTTTAAAGTAAAAAGCAATATTAAATAACTTCCTGGTAAAATTTCTACTCTACATCAAAACTAAAATGAACATCCAATATAACTATCAATGCCATGGCAACACCAGTAGTATTAACATTATTTAGTCTTCAAATTATACTAACTTTGGCATGTTTGATTTCCAATTCTGCAAGTTCTACTAAGTTCTTCTTAAAGGCAGCGACTCGTCGCACTTTGAAATCTTGCAGTTCTATAAAAAAAATCAATGCTAAATTTGCAAGCATTTATAAAAAATGTATTAGAGCAAAAACAAGTTACATTATTTCAAACACATGAATCTAAGCAAAATACACACTTTTTTACATACTATTAACAAGGAACTAGAACTATTATATAAAGTTCATAGTTAAAATTTAATAATATTACTTGATTTAGTAAGATTACAGAGAATGCGAGTATTTCACGTAGTTTGAATATTCATAGCACACTTAACATAGTAAATAATTACTTAAATGACTATTTATTGCCCGTTTGACATTTAAATATTATATTAATCAATACTCTATTAATGGATATCTTATGCATGGCATTTTTTACAGCCATTGAGACATTGTTTCTTGTTCTGATTAAGTTATTAGAGTAGAAGAAAATGGGTAAAATCCTCGAAGGATTGGGGGGATAGATTTCCCTCAGTGAGCCTTGGGGAAAATCAATAATTTCCTTACATACCTTGTTTTGCTTGTTTAGAAATTGCTTCAAAGCGGTCACAGGCTTCTTGTTGAGCAGTCTCTGCCTAAAAAAGAAATAGAGTAAAAGTAAAACTTGTTCAACAGGAAAATTCACAAAATTTATTGTGTCCAGTAAAGATATGCTTATTAAGTTAAATTGAATGAATATTAGAAAAGTTTTATTCTGCTTCAATGTTAAGTCATTACCAAGTTGAGGTTTTCTCAGCTTTAATTTACATTCTAATTATTAAAACCACAACATGGAAAGAGTTATTTCCTTCATTTAGAATGTTGGTTAAAATCATATTTTAGAAATAAATTGTGAACAAATTTATAATTACAAAAATAACTTTTACAAAATACACCAGTATTGTTATTATTTCCCAATAGCTACATATAGTTTTAATTTGATCATATGAATTAAAAAGTTTAAAAACTTACAATGTGAACATCTTTGTTTTTGGCCCTGGCTTTTTCTAAATTTCTATTAGCTGCTTCATAATTTGCTAGACAGCGAAGCCTCCGGTACAATAAATTCTAAAAGTTTAAAATAAACATTTGAAAAAGAAATTCAATGAAGTAAGGACACAAGAAAAACAAATGAGACAAATCTAATTGTTTTTAAATACAGTTATAATCTTGCACTATTTAAAAATCAATCACATCAAAACATCTGTAGACATCAATAAAAAAAGGTAGTACTCTCTTTCAAACATCCTTTCAGCTTGAAAGAAATTTGAATACTGACTTATTGATCATGTTTACCTAGTTCAGATGGCTACTTGCAGTAGACCAGTTGTAAAACATTTAATATTAATATTGTATTTACATTGATTAATTTCCAGGTATGAACTGATCAGAATAATCAAAATATTCTTATGTTTAAATATCAATATTAATATCCAGAATCAGAGAGGAATGAATTATTTTAATTTGGATATGATTCGACAAAACAAAGAAAGTTTGAGAAATCAGTCAAAAATTATACAGATAAGTATTATTTATCAATTAAAAACCCAAACACATACTTTAGAAGCAGCTGTGTCTCGCATGTAGTATCGCAAAGTATCCGACAACTTGAGATCTTCATCTGTAGCTACCCTTCCTTCAATTTTCTGAAAACAAGGGTAAGAGATTTTCAGTAAAGTTATAGACAAACAAAAAATATTGCAGGACATAAGTAGATAAAATATTCTCTTAAAAAAATTATGTGCATTTATTTTAAATTTAAAGTTATCAAAAGGGTTAGAAATTGTTAATTTAATACCTACCCTAGCTTTCTCAAATGTATCCGATACTTTGCTAAAGAACCTGAGAAGGTAAAAGGGAATAAAACACATCAAAAGATAAAATAGGTGAGAAATACAAATAAGAATGAAAAAATATAAATAAAAATGAAAATATTCACATCCAAGTCTATAATACTATGCTGCTTTACTTTAGAAGAAGAATTAATAATTCATATTTTTATCAATGAAAAATACATACTTTTCTAATTCTGATCCATCTATCGTAGCAAGTTGAACAAGAGATGAAGATATTTTAATGTAAGTATCAGCAACATCTGAAATGTAGAACAAATGTTATTTCAAACTAATCAAGAAAGCAAGAAAAATTGAACCAAGAAAACCTGTCTATTTAACAGTTTAAGTCAACTTGGAGAAAAGTTATTTTAAAGCTTTTAGAATTCAAGCAAAGTATCTAAGTCTAGTGATTAATCTTTTCTTTCAAACTAAAAGCAATGGAAATTTTTTGAAATGTTCTCATCAACGAATAGATTCATTGTTAAGAACATAATCAGATCCACAACCATTCATGATCTACAAAAGTAAAGGTATTACCCAATCTGTAGTGACTTCATGGTTCTGATGTTCAGACAAATTAAATTTTCAAAGAAATATAATACAAAGAAGACTGGAATAATTTCTTAGCAAATAGGATGAAGAGAAATAGGATTAAGAGAGTAAATGAAAGAAAATTGGAAAATAGCTTAACCACACAAAATACATAATTATATTAGTACCTTGTTTTGTTTCAAATATAAGTAAACATATGTAATTGTTTTTACAGGTTAGTAGAACAAATATAAGAACAATACAAAGAAAGTGTTTTGCAATCTAACAGTGTAACTACTTCTTTGGGTAGTATAATTCTGAAAACTTATAGGTACCAGCTTATTTTTATCCAAACTAGATTAGAGGAAAGAAGGTAAGGTAAAAATAAGATTATTTCATACTTTTATGACTTTGAGTCATTTTGTCTGCCCTGTAAGTAGCATTCTTAATGTGGCTATGGTAATCAATCAGAAATGTCCTCTCATGCTCAAAGAATTCATCCACATCCTAAAAAAAGTGTAGAAAATTTACTATTTAATACTTAAGTATTCAAATAAGCCAAATATTATTTTAAATTAAAAGTATAATGGAAATTGTGAAAATACATTTAAGAGGATTTTCAAAAGTATATATAAATTTGAGCAGTTTCGTACTGTAGACAGGCCCCAAATGAGGAGAGATACCCAATTAAACTACATCAAATATATTTAACAATTATTGAAATGACAGTATAATATTGATATAAAAGTAGTGAAATGGATAAAACTGAACAGTAAAAATGATTCTTTATGCTATGTGTAATGTTAGACATACATGTAAAATCTGTATTATATCAAGCAAAGATATATGCTTAATTAAAAAGTAATTTCATGCAGAAAGTAAGTTACACATTAAACACTGAAGTATTGTAAACTTTTCTTTAACATTATAAAAACCTATCATAACATGTATAACTCCTCTCACAAAGCCTAAATAAAATTTACCTTTTGAGTACTCGACAGCAGCAAGTCATCTGCAGATTTACCCAAATTGCTAAATAAATCCGCCAACATTTCTTTTTTGTTCTTCCCACGGACACTCAACTATAAAAAAAGAAAATATTAGTTTCAGTTGCTGAGTATTTCTTTTTAAATAAAATAAACAAGCACCTCTTTCAAACAGGTGTTGTTGAACTCCTCCAGTACCTTTAAAAGTTAACACAATTCTAGAGCTGGCTTTTAAGCAAAAATGTTTCCTTGCATTTTCATCTGATAGAAATGAGAAGAAAAACATTTTACTTGAATGCCAGCAATAGAATTGTGTTTAACTTACAGTAATACAAAAAAAAACCCACTTTTAATCTATAATTAACTTAATTAACATTTATTAATTTAACCAACTTTTCCCAAGGTCCCTAGTACAGACAAATCTAATTCAAGTACTAAGGGAACCCCAAGTTAAGTTTGGTGATTTTGAACAGTAACCTAACCTTCAGACATCATTAATGGCTACATTCTCATGGAAGTTACTAATTCAAGTACAGAGAAAACCTTGAGTTAAGATTGAAACTGAGAAAAGTATTAGTTTCAAAATCATAGTAATGATTACTATTTACAAATTTGGTTTATTAGATTTTGTGTCATTTACCCTATCTTTTCAACCCTCATAAATAAAAATTTACACTCAATAAATTTGGTGGTTGTTTAAAGAAAAGTAACTTAAATTTATTTACGTTAAAATGGTTTAAAAGTAACCAATTTTTTATAGTTAAAATATCAAAAATTTTTCAATAAAGTCTACACTACTTATTTAATGGCAATTCATGATTGTATAGGTTGTACAAGGCCTAAATTTCTTGGAATTTGTTTACTGATTTGATAGAAAATTAACACTTTACACGTATTTATTTATCTTAACTTCAGAACTTTTAAGAACATACAGAATTTCTTTAAATTGTAAAATTCAATAAAAATATACATTCACAATGTGATATTTATGATGATGTAAAGAGAGCCATGAATCTTAAATCAAAATCATTCCAACAGCAATTGATATTATGTATGAATGTAATAGAAAATAGAGTAACATTAAGAGTAAATAAAAAATGTTCAGTAATTATACACAACACATAAAATTGAGTGTAATAATTCAAGTAGAGAGAAGAAACAATAAACATCTAACGAAAAGCGCTTACTTCTTGTTCATACTCCAAAAACACTTTCAAATTGCTGTCCCCTCTGAAAATAGGATGAGTAGCCAATCGCTGCAAAAACACTTCATGCATAGCTACTGTTTTCTTGAATGTAGCTAAGTATTCCCTGAAAGAGGACACAAATTCTTGAGTTTAAGTTCTACAGCAGAAGATTACACAAAGATTTTTATTCGAGTAGAAGGATTGGAACAAGGCAAGTCACATTGCCTCCACTGTCCAGACAGATATTTGGTTTAAGTTGCAAGTTGTTTAAAATGTCAAAATCTCATTTAATATGCAAATTTTCAGTGCATGAATACATCTCGATGTTGTATAGAAGTCTCCCTTATATTCATGAGTGACAACATACAGCAAATTAATTTTCAAGTGCAACATGTTGATCTCTGCTAAAATAATTTTTAACCAATTCAAGCTGGGTTTTTAAATTAGCATTATTTTAGTGGTAATTTACTGAATGCAGTAGTGACCCAAAAAGCACAAGTTTTAAGGGTTTTTTTTATAAATAACCTTAAAAAAATTATTAATACTTTTGGAACTCCAATATAAAACTACTGAAGTTAGCTTGTTGCAGTAAACACCTCGGTTCTTATGTATTATCCCGCCGACCGTGACGCTTAATCCAAAAACTTATCAAATCCCATTGACTTTACTATAACTGTGCTGCTGAACGGTCAACGGAATAATCCGTAAGTACAAACACCTCAATTATGGTATATTCAATATAACTTCATAATTGAATTTGATTGTATATAAAAAACTTTGTAAGTAAAAGTAATATTAACTGCCCCTCTTATTATTAAAGAGAAGAAAATACTTAAAATGAAAATTATTAAATGAAGACTGCCCAGGAGAGTCCAACCATTAACCAACACTCCAATGTAGCATATCATCAAAACAGTTTGAGATGCCGATCAAAAACAAAACATTCACTCTTACATTTCCAGCTCCTGCTTCATTTTAAGAAACTCTTCTTTGGTCATGGTGCCCTCGCCCTCACTCAACTTGTGCAGCTTCTCCCGAGAGGCATCAAAGTCAGGACATGGGGGAGCAGGAGGAATCTGAAACATAAAGAGGGCTACTCAGCACAATTTACAGGGAGATCGATTAACTGAAAATGGAGCTCAATTTGTGGCAAAATGTACTGGAACAAAAACCTCTTTTTAAAATGATATAATGAAAAATATTAATTTAATTTAAATACATGATGTTTCTCAGAAAGTGAGTCTTGCTTACAGAAATCATTTTGGCAGAATCATTATAAACGGGTATCATTTTGTAATTTTTTTTTGTAGCCTAGCAAAATCTTAATGGAGTGCAACTTGGATAAATACAAAGCTGAAACCTTTACATGAACAAAAAAGTTTTCATGAAAATATTGAAATCAAATGATAAACAAGTTGCTTCCAAGCATAAATAACCTTTAATCACTTTCTCCTTTTTCGAAATTTTTTAAAACTATATACACTTAAGATGTTAGACTTATACATCTAGATGCTTTAAGAAAAGAGATTAATATTCAGCAGAATATTACAACATTTAATCCTAGTTTTAATCTTTAACTCCTAAACCAATCTGATAGTCATACTTGTATAATATACACGAACGCGTGAACGGCGTTCGCAGAAAATTTTGCCCTCTGCAGAAAATTTTCTGCAAAAAAACTACAAAAAAAAGGGTTTTTTTTAGAAATTTTTCTGCAAAATTTATTTTTGATCGATAAATTTTTCTCTGCTAATCCCTGTCCTTATAGACCGGGAGCCAGCAACATATTTTGTCAGTCATTTCCTCTCAAGCGATATTTGGTGGAAAATTTCAGGAAGTTATATCATAAAGCCTGGTGAGCGTCAGCTGGCTGTAGGGCGGTGGAATAGACGTCAGCTGGTCGTTTAACATTTGGAGCGTCTTTCTCAAAGATTTATTGCGGCTTCAATGACGCGAGAGAAAAAGAACAAGAGGGAAACTCAGTGAAACTGTTATGTTTTTGTTTACATTTCGATTTGCTTTGTATTGAGGAGAGGTACGAAAGGGTGTGTGGCGGATATCGTTTTAAATCAAGATTTTGTAAATAATGTAAGATGTAAGGAACCAACAAACATGAACAAAAATTTATACTTTCAGTGATTTCCTTTCAACGTTTCCTGACTTCATGAGTCTCAAGTTGTCAACAAAAAACAATTCCCTTCTAGAACATTATTAATTAAATATTGCCAACTTAAAATTATCTGAAAAACAAATAAATATCTAAAAAATTAATTAAAACAGTGTCCTTTCAAAAAGTTGGTTTGGTTTATAAAAAGAAATGAAAAGTTATCTTTAGGGAAATTGGTTAGTAATTAATTTTTAGAAGTAATAATTTATTGTTCTTTAAAGAAAGTTGGTCTATTTCCTAACAATACAAAGCAAATCGAAATGTAAACAAAAACATAACAGTTTCACTGAGTTTCCCTGGAGTTTCCCTCTTGTTCTTTTTCTCTCGCGTCATTGAAGCCGCAATAAATCTTTGAGAAAGACGCTCCAAATGTTAAACGACCAGCTGACGTCTATTCCACCGCCCTACAGCCAGCTGACGCTCACCAGGCTTTATGATATAACTTCCTGAAATTTTCCACCAAATATCGCTTGAGAGGAAATGACTGACAAAATATGTTGCTGGCTCCCGGTCTATTAGGATTTTCTCAATTTTGGCCCTTTTATTGAGTCAAATTTCGCTATTTTGTGTCTTTTTCAAATTCGCTGGCGAGTCTTCATGCGCGCTCACCCGGTAAGTTTGCTTCTTCTCGTGTTCAAATCTTAATGCGGAAAAAACAACTTTACCGCGATCAGACCCGATTCATCATTGTGTCTCCCTCAAATCTCGCTGATGTTTTTAAGGCTTGTTAACACTGAAATACTGATTCCTAGCGTTTGAATCGTAGCAACTAGAGCTTATATTTCAATTCAGCTTTATCACATCCTGCTGAAGATGTTGATTGAAATTTATAAATATTTTTTTTAAATCTATAATCAAAATATTAGATTGAATAAATTGATTCCAAACATAAATTTTAAATAAAATAGTTTGGGGAAAAAGTATAAGATAGTCAGGTAGCACAGATAAAAATAATTATGATACCCATTTGAGTATTTAAGAAAGAATGTTAAGATTTCAAAATGTGTAAATTCTTGCAGAAAAGTTTTCGGAAAAAATTTAAGTTTGCAGAAAGATTTTCATTTTATACAAGTATGCTGATAGCACATAGAAAAAAAATATTTGAATTCAAAATTTGTACTCTCCTATTTTTAATTTAACTTGCATCAATAATTACAATTATTTTCAAGTAATGCATTTGAAAAGCTTATAACTTATAACTATTAAAATAAATTTGGTTTTTCGAAAAACCCAGGGCCTTGATTTAAAGCAGAACCAAGTTTCTGCACTTTTTTATATAAAAATTAGAATATCCCAAACACTTTTATATGGCTTTTGTTACAGCACCAATATTTTTAGAAATTGACCGTTGACTGTATCTAGAAAACCAATATTTTATACTTCATGATCTTTGAATTTGATTTTGTAAATATATTTCAAACTAACATAAAATGAGAAATGTCAAAATCAAAATGCTACTTACAGTAAACCCAGCATACTTTTCGTTTTCCTCAAAAGAATCATGTAACCATACAAACTCTTCATGCTGTCTGACGACTGAGAACTCTGGCTTCGCAAAGTTAGAAAGTGTAGTCTAAGGAAAAACATAACTATAAGTTAGTAAACAGAAAAGGAAGTAGGAATTTTGTTTACTAACAATGATATCAGGAACTATAACATTCAATATAAAAATAAAGGCTTTACTTTGGTATGGACGGTGAATTTCACTTTGTCTCGCTCGCTTAAAGCATCAGAGATATCTACAACGAGCGATTGATCAGAAAGGTCCACAGTATCTGAACGATTCTATGAAAAAAAAAGTAATCACATCTCTAAGAATTTAAGTTCAGTCAACTCTACTTAATGTGATCTCTTTAGGCAGAGATTAGACTGATAACAATACCAGATTGATAATAGGAGGAATTTAAACATTTAAGCAGATAAAAGTGTAACTAGAGATCTTGCATTAAAATCATATGGTCCTAATTATTAACAATGATTTTATGTAATTAGAAACTTAATTTTTTTTTGGGGGGGGGGAATATAACAGTAACACTCATACAACTCACTAATAAACTATAAAGACCCATACTATTCCAAAAATTTTTATTAAAAATTCATATCCCTTCATTCTCTATGGCAGTTAAATAAGGTGTTCAAAATTTGAAGCAAAAATATTAAAATAACAAACTGCACCAAGAGCATTGAAAAATCTCGCTTTAACATTTTTCTCAAAAATAGCAAAAAAAAAAGTTCTTTTTAGAAATTCTAAACAAATAAACCCTTATTTTCTGCCCAGAGGCATTAGAAAAAGGGGCACTACTGTCAACTTGGCGACACAGCAATGTGAATCGCCAAATGGACGACTCTTATTCCAGCTGTGCCAAAAAAGGTGTAAAAAATTTGAAGCAAAAATAATTATATTAACAGACTGCTCAAGGGCATCAACAAATCTAGTTTTTCACGTCTACCTCATCAAAGGAGGGATTTGGGGATATATCCCCCCAAAACTAAGAAATTTTCAAATTTTGACGATAGAATACCACTAAAATACCCCATATCCCCTCCGAATTTTTTTCTGGCTACGCCCAGCAACTATCATAAAATGTATAGCTTTCAATAATGGAGACTAATCGACAGGTTTTAAAAATAAAAATAAAGGGTACTACTCATATCAGCCGGGCACAAGTCTTAACTAAGAAGTCACCAACTTGACGAATGCTCTAGCACAATGTCCAATCTTCTGTTCATTATGACCTATCACCCTCTTCCCACAGAGAACCTGTACCACGGTATTAAGATTCAATTTATTTTATTATTTCTAATAATTTATCATAACATTTGTCATTTGCACCCAGGTGATCTTAAAGAAGCAAATAAAGTTGTCGTATTTATGTGGCAATCAAATGTCTAATGTTTATTTTCATTATGGAACCTATTTTAAAACCAATAAGTAAACAAAATCTTAAGGACACAAATTAGCCAACAATGTTTAGAAGGAATAGATAATCTTCACCGCAAAAACCTAAAAATGATATAAATAAAGCATTTTCTAGGCAATTATACTTCTCGTATACCAATTCTTAACACAGTTTGTTTACAGTATTGCTCAGTAACGATAGCAGCAGAAATCAAGAGTTATTGAATATATATTTTTTTGTGATTTATAGACTTTCTGAAATTCTTAATAAACAAATTACTCAATTTAGGTTTTAAAGAACAGAACTAGATAGTATTTGGCGATTACCTTTGAGGAATCTACTGTCAAAGTAGAATCTTCCCCGTCCTGTAAGCTAAGCATGAGGGCTGCTGTTCAAGTGACTTCGAAACCAAGTAAGAAAAAGTCAATGTAACAGAACAATTTCTAGGTCTATAAAATTAAGAAGAATCGGGCATTTTCACTTGAACACCATCTTTTAAAACTATTCAAATAAGAGAGAAGGTAAACCGGAAACTACCGCCTCCCAATGATTTTCAGGTTTCTATTTTGATTGCCGAAAAGATTGGAAAAATTCTTGAGGGGAAGTGATGAAGTTTCGTCAAAAATGAACGGCAATGGCTGAATCTTTATATATTTTTTTTACTAATAGAGTATTAGAAGTTTGAGTCTGCTCGTTAATTTCCTGAGAAAATTTACAATTAAAGGGGGTCAGGAAAAAAGATTTTCAGATTTGTTGTTGGTTGAAAGGAAAGATTCAGAGTTCAGACAAGAATGGTTCGTTCTCAAGAATGATCACTGTAACTGAAACGGTGTTTGCAGATTGTTTATTTGGTTTATTTATTTATGTCGTTTTGTCCGGTTTTGTCTGTAGGCGCCAAACCAAAACGTGTCAAAAACCACCAGAAACGCCCGCCCCGTCTAGAAATTCAAGGGAGGAGTCAAATGTCTTAAACCGAAGGACTTTAATTACTCTATTATCTGTATTATTAAGTCATTTAAAGTTACCTATTTTTATAAGTTGAACAGATAAAATTTAAATAAACGTAAGAACCATGTTAATTTTTATTCTGGAATCTCTCTCTTGAGAGTAAAAGTATTGGGTTATATTAAAAGAACGACCTCTTCAAGGTCAGGGAACATCATCTTGTCAGTGTACATAGGTTTGGAGAATCCTCATCTAGAATATACGGTTCAATTATGGTTCATCATAATTGATTTAATTGAAAGGATTCAGCATATAGGGCTACTAAAATGGTCAAGGGTATTTCAAGTTTAAATTATGATTAGCGCTTAAAGAAGTTAAATATGTTCATTCTATAGAGAAGATGGGCTAGGGGGAGTTGATTCAACTTTTTAAGATGCTAAAGCTAGGGGACAGAGGGTTCGGACTTCAGTATGGATATTAAAAAGAGGGGTCACAGATTCAAATTGAATAAGGCACAATTTAGCTAAAAAAGCATAAAATATATTTAACAGGGTTGTGGATAGATATAATGGGTTGCCAGAAATGGTAGTTAGTTCTATTGGAGTAAACAAGTTTAAGAAAGATATCTTGACAAATACTGGAAATCCGGTATTTTAAGTTAAATGAACCATCATTGCTGGGCTTCATGCCTGTAGTTGGTTGTCAATATTTGTATCTTCGAAGGATTTTAATTGCAGGCTTTAATAAATTTAATATTGGAATTTAGAAAACTAATAATATTAACTACATAATACTAATTTGTTAGTTTTGATGCTATTTTCTATCCCAAAGCACTGGTTTAAAGCAGGTTTGTCTCTACTCCATAATTCTTTATTTTCTTATAGATTTCTTAAAATGCGAAAAGAACAGACTAACATCCTGATAAAAGCATTGTTAGAGAGACCAGGCCTCGCGGCTAACAAACTCTGCCCTAAATATCCCACCCTAATTGCTTTGAAAAAAGGATGGGACTCAATTGCCCAGGAGTTAAACAGTAGTGATGGGAGCAAGCATCACAAGTATACAGCTTTTGGGGCGCGCAAAAAGTTTGCCGACCTGAAATATACAGTACGAAAAAAGGCTTCTGCACTTGAGAAGATGAAGAAGGAGGGAATCACCAAAATTCCTCCGTCCATGAAGCTCAGTCAATTGGAGAAGAAAGTCCTCGTCCTTGCTCCACTAAAAAAATCTTCTGGAGTATCTACTCCCTCAACATCATCTCAAAATGAAGATGATCCCACATGCCAAGTAACGATAATTTTAATATTACAAGAATGTAATGTTTTAGTTCATTGATATTATTTATGTACCATACCAAATCTAAAGGCTCATTCACACTTTTCCACTTTCACTGTTCATCCTGAGTGATTCTCTCCTGTGAATTGCTAGTTTGCATAGAAAAGTTAAGGAGTTGAGAGTGAAATGACAAGTTAAGCATTTCACTTCGGATGATACCTCCAAAATGACTATCACAAAAGTGATAAGTCTGAATGAGCCTTAAATTTCATCATCTGTGATGAGTAAATTAAAGCAAAAGCAACGGTTCTTACGTATTATACTGTCGACCGTGACATTGAATCTGAAAACATTATTAAAGCCCATTGACTGATGTATATGTAGCTGTGCCGCTGAAAGGTCGACGGGATAATACGTAAGTACCAAAGCAACTACTGACTAAGCTTAATTTATTAACTTCAAGTCATTAGTTGATACCTATCATCGCATTGACTGCCAATTTCAGTGGTAAGTTAATTGGCTTTGGCTGTACATTTTCATTTTTGATGGCACAATCAACGGGATATAACAGAAGTATCAAAAGTTTATCTTACTTTAAGATACAAAGTTAAATTATTGCTTTCTCAAATATTTGTTAAAATTCTGTTATTTTAATCAAAAAAAAAATTTGCGTATTATCCCGTTGACCGTGCTGCTGAATTCACAAACGTTATCCAAGTCCATTGACTGTTCTTTAGCTGTGCTGCTGAACGGTCAAGAGGATATTTAAGTGCCAAAAAATTAGTATTCCACAGGAAATTAGCCTTATGGAAATGACGGTACTTCTGTATTTATCCCGTCTCGTTGAAAACAAAAATGCATAGCCAGAGCCAATTAACTGTGATTCTGAAACTGATAGTCGATGGGATAAAACATAACCAGAATGAGTTAAAAAGTTAAGTAGATTTAAATCAGTTAAATAAAAAAAACTAAGTAATTAAATTCTGAGAAGTTTTCAAATAATTTTAATTCAAAACAAATGTTTTACTCGTCCCTACAATTATTACAGATAACTGACGATAGGACAGATCAGGAAAGTCCAGATAATAATGAATCAGCCCTAGATTGTAAGTTATTTAATTTAATAAACTTGATAAATTAAACTTCAGTTTTATTTTTATTTTAACCAACTGTCTTTTACAGGTTCTGTGGATGTACCTGCTGACAGGGTAGATAGCAATAATGGTAAGTTATCTATTCATGTTGATCATAGTTTGAGTTTAGAACCATTTTTTTAATAATTACAGTAATGGACAAAACTGATTCTTAGATTTCCATAGTTGGTTATGATGTACTTTTATGAAAAAACAGAACTAGAATACACATTTTGAAAATTCCTTTTTATTAAGTTTAATTTACAATTTATTCCAGTTTTAAAAATTTCCTCTCTGTTAGAACCTTGATCTTTGAAACTAATGTAGTTTTTTTTTATTACCATGCTCAATGTTTGTTTTAAGGAAAATATCTCTAATCAAAATTTTTTATGAGCTAAGTTTATGATCTTTAATATCAAAATTCCCAAGTCATAAAGAGATAGCTTATATAAATACTTAATATGAGAAAAGGAATAAACAAAATGACGCAAGGTTTAAAAAAATTTTCAAACCTGATATTTGTGCTACTTGTAAGAAAGACAACTATCCTTTAGTTAATTCAAGTAAACAATAGAAATGAACAATAATACATTAACAGAAAAATCACTGTGTTTCTATGAAATGTATTTAGAAGGGAAAGATTTAAACATCTACAAGAATATAATTAAATACAGTTCTACTTATCAATTTTTACTATTCAACATAAATTCCAATGTTTTTTATATGAGTAATTTAAAAGTTTTTTTTATTTTTAGTAAACTTTAAACTCATAAATTTATCAGGTTTTAAGACATGTACAGAAGAACTCCAATTATCCAAATCAATTGGGACCAGACCCCATTCGGATAATTGGATTTTTTCTGTAAAAAGGGTTTTTACGGTTCTTAGCCAGTTTTACTTGCTTTAAAGGATGAACAACAAAGCATCTGAACTAAAATATTATCTTTTACAATAAGAATCAAACTCGAAACTGGGTTTCCTATAGAATTTTGCTGCAAAAACCTTTTGAAAACGGCATCGTCTAAACATGTGTTTCTTGCTGGCATTTATTGATTTGCTTGAAGAACTTCCATCTTCGTTTTCAAGCAGTGACACAAAGTTTAAAAGTGCAGGTTTGAATTCTGAAAGTGATTCGGATAATTGGAGTTCTACTGTATTTAATTTTTTATAGTAAAAAAATCTGAAGCTATAAACATTTTGTTTCTTTAGGGAGAAAACCTAGGTATTAAATATATTATATTCATTGTTTACAAACTAGTTAATTTCCATTATTATGTTTAATTACCTGCAGTAATAAAAATTGTATTTAAATTTCCAGATACAACAAGAAATACATCCAGACTCCGAGAACAAGGGAATTTCAGAGAGCTTTTCTCTTTGCAGAGATCAAAATTAGATATCCGAAAAGAAGAACTGCTTATTAAAAAAGAAAAACTGGAATTAAAAAAACAAGAAATAGAACTGATGAAAAAGCAACTAACTGTTCAGACGAAAACTCTTAGTGAACTGAAAACTATTAGTAAGTTAATGGAAAAAACAGCGTAAATAAATTTGTAGGAACTTTTGAGTCCTGGTTATTCAAGTTAATGTGAACCGAGACTAAGCTAAAATCATAAATACCAAATTCTATACATTTGTAGGGTTCAAAGTATATTTTAATAAATACATAAGTTATCGATACACCTGAAGCAATCCGCATTGTTAAAGTAACTAAAAAAGTATTTTACTTTAAATAACTAGGGGGCCTGCCCCCTGCTCGCTATTGCTCACCAACCCCCGGGAACTGCTTCGCAGTTATTTTAAGATCGCTTTGCGATCTCAGCGAGCAAAGCTCGCTTGTTTCATCTTACCAATCCAGGACACCCCGCTGGTCGGCTTAGTTAATGCTCCTTTACAACCGAAACTACTTATATCACTCTTGCTTATAAATAATTTAATCCAGCAGAGCTCGCTTGTTCATCTCAACAATCCAGCACAACCCTTTTCTCCGCTTAATTAAGCCTCTTGTAATACGGAAAATACCTCTCTCTTGCTTATCAATAATTTTATTGAAATGTTAAAAAAATATCCTGAAGTCTACTAACAATCATCAACCATCTTGTAGAAAAAACATATCATTAAGAAACATTTCAATTTATAATGTGCACGCATGCTCGCAACAATCTAGTGAACCGTCAAAAATAAAACTTAAAAATCTCCAATAAACATTAAACGTGTCTGATGAAGACCTAGTAAAACTATGAAAAAAATGAAACTTTGATACTTAATAATTCCAAAAATAATTAAAATTTTTCAAAGAATCATATGCCAGTCTTTTTCTATAAAATAAGAGCATAATTGGTTAAAAAATCATACTCCTATTGTGATTAGTTTTTCTTTTAGACCGAAAAAACCGAGAAAGTGTCAAAATTTTTAAAAACTTAAAAATTAATTACTCCAAACTTAATTCGAAAAAAGGGCGACGTAGTGCACATCCTCAGATATCAGAGTATGAGGTTGCAAAAAATCAAAGCTCTGCTGCTAATAGTTTTCGCTGAACGCGATTACGCGGCGAAAAAACAAAAACTTCAACTTTGACCTTAAAAATACCCCAGAACTAATAATCATATCAATTAGCTTTTTATTCTAAATTGTTCTCCAAACATTCCTCTACAAACTTTTCAAATTTCATAAATTTCTGTCAAGAAATTTTTGCGTTGTGAGAGGTCAGAGTTCATGGGTGGAAAATTTGCTACAAAATCTATTCACTGCTACAAGCTGCTACAAATTGTGCCTAAAACGCGATAACCCTGAAAATCCAGTCCACAGGGAAGGAACCAATCTTCTGCCACCATGAATGACCGATCCGAGTTTTTTCTCCCCGCTGATCGCCCTTATGATGATTGGTTGATTACCCGGCTAAATAAGCACTATTTTCATTTGTTCATTTCATTCAGGCGGGAGTTTGGCGCGGAAAACAATAAAACCTAGTCTCATACATTCCAGGGTTGCCAACTTGGCTTTTTAAAGGCCAAATCCGAGAAATTTGGCTTTTTTCAAACTCGTTTGGCTTTTTGATCTTTTCTGGATACAAAACCACCAAAAAGGGCTACAAAAAAGGCACATTCCCTGATACAAGAACACCGAAATGGGATACAAAAGTGTAATTAGCCTTGCTACAAAACTGCTCTTAATCTGCTACAAAAGTCAATTTCTGGTTTTCCACCCATGAGAGTTCAAAAATAAAAATTTCTGAAACAGCGGCGGTGACGGTTACTTTTTTTTAATGTAGAGAGAAACAATTGTTCTCTCTATAGGCTATTCTGTTGGTACTTTTCTGCAGGAATATTTTGCCATTTGATGACAGGATTCTAGAAATATTTGATAGCTTAGTTAAAGTTGAAATTTTGATGATCTGGGCTCAAATATTTGAAGTGTTACTGTATATTTTTAATAAAACTATTTTTACATTTATTGAAAGATTTATCTAGCTTTAAACAATATTTGAATTTTGGTGTCTGAACATAACACTCAATCAGTCAATTATATACAAATAAAATTTATTACATAATTTGTACAGTTCATCACAAGTTGGATGGCTTTTCCATGGCAGCTTAAGAAGGGTTCTTAGAACAGTTCTCTTGCTTTAAAAGAGAGGACTAGGCCCTTTTGCTGTCATCTGTGCGTTGTTTTCTACTTTTTTAACCAGTTTCAGGATGCACCATGAGACCTGAAAAATAAATATGGTTAAGTCTACCTCTGTGCAAAAGACATATCAAGAATTGGTCTATATATTTTGATTAGAATATTTTTCATAAGATAAATAACTTTAAACAAGAACTATGTTATCAGACCTAGTTTTGACTCAGGACAAAGTATATTTTCACTATTTCAGGACATGTACAAGGTCTGCTATTCTAAATGTATATAGATATTAATTTATTGATGGTACATATTGGAGTTAACTTACTTGTTACCAAAGATTAAATCAACATCAGGTGCTCCCTTAGGATGATGGTATTTTTGGCGACGGTCCCTGTTAAGATTCATCACCGACGGTCTTTGCTGAGAAGCCAACATTTCTGAAAATGGGTACAATTAAACTATTTAACATTAAAGCAGAAAGTAACATCTTTATTTATAGTGTTATTTAGTTTTTATTCAGTTATATAAGTATGTAATTACCTGGAACATGAAAGGATAAATTTCTTTTTTAAGATTTAACACACCACAATATTTGAAATGAAATGTATGAAAACTTAACTAGTACTCATGATTATAAGAATAGCCGATATTTCAATAAAAAAAACTCTAGAAACCACTAATGCAATCACATCTGCAGACTTTGTTAAATCATTTTGTATTTTTGATAAATTAAAAACAGTGAATAAAGCTTTCTAACATGTTCATAACTATAAACACAATCACGTTTTTGACCCTTTTTTACCAGTTTAAATTCATTATTTGTTTTGTTAAACATTCCTTTAAAGAAAGAACCTTAACCAGTTAATGTAGCATACTTTTTAGCAAGTTTCTCCCTAAATTTAAGATTAATATTATATGTAGTCTCTTTTAGTGATTATAATTATTGGCATATTCTGCTTCCCAGGGCTCTGTTTGAGCCAGAAGGACATTCCAGTATCTCTCTACTAATTGGAATACTCCTTTTAACCGTCCTACCTCCCAGAATGTTACTGTTTTGACACCTGTATTTCTAGTTATTGAGCCCTGCTGCTTCCCATTTTCATAATTCTTTTTTAAAGGTAAACCATACATTTTAGACAGCTTTAGGATCAGGTTAATTAGATGGCCACATCAAAATGTTAACATTTCTTTTATCAAAACTTTTCTACAGTTTTCCTCCTTCAATGGAAGCTTAAGGAGAAGTATTGTAATTGGAGGTACTTCAGTGTGTTTATATTCGATGGAACACTTAAATACATTTTAATTTTATTGTTGACCTGAATTGTTTCCTACAACATTAAAAATTCACAGTTGCAACACCTACTCCAACTGTTGTCTCAATCTATTCTTAAATCATGCTAATAACAATTAAAACCATTGTTCAATCTGGATTTAAAATTTTTATAATTAAATTATATTTTTTCATATCCACAATTAACTAAGAACAGTTTCTCTAAGTCCTGATTTCGCACTTTGGCTAATGCTTGTTTTCTTTAAAGTTTTGACAAATTTTATGATACTAGTAAAATTGTTTAGAATGCACGAAATAATCAACCTTAAACCTCTTGTCTTCAGAAAAAAAGAAAATGGGAAACTATTTTTTATTAAGCTGCAAGACAGATAACCCTTTTTGGCCCATTGTAGGCGGCTTTAAAAATGTAATTTTTTAAATCTTTTATTAGATTAAATCAGCAAAACTAAGTGCAAAATTTAAAAACATTAAAAGTATACCATTGTCAACTGTCCTTATAATTAATGAGCACTTATGTAAAGTTAGCTAAAAGTAGTGTTAAGCTTATTGGATTTACAATATTACCAATTCTTGACATAAAATGTTGATTTTACTCTTAAAATAAATAAAAAGAGCAAACTCTTTAAATAAATAATCTTTATAAAAGCATAATATGCACATTGAGGAAAATTTATTGAAATGACTGTAAGGTTTGAGACACCTTAACTGATAATAATTAACACCTAGATGATACCTTGGTAGTCTTCTTCTTCTTGCCTTTCATTGATGTTGAGGGTTAGCAGCTTCACATGCTGCTTTTCCATGCGCTCAGCCTGTAAAGCAAAAATATCATAAAACTCTGTAGAAGTAGGCAATTTTTTACTATTAGTTAGTTGCAAGTGCTTACAGATCATTGATGGGATACATTATTTTATTTTATTGATAAGTATAATCAGATATGAGGCAAATTTAAATTATCAGTGTTTATTTATCAGGCATTCCCAAACTCAAATTTTGCTGCAAACTCCTCAATTTACTTTTAGCAGGGAAAATATTTTGTGATTCAGATACACGAGCGTCTAGAAACGAAATACTTTGATACAATGCGCATGCGTGTGAACTTTATTTTTGCTGTTTTTTGGAAATTTTAATAAAATAATAATCGGGGATAGAACCCAGGAACTGCCGCATACTACGCAGGCATCCTACCACTGCTCCAGCGGAGATTCAATAACTTTAAAACTTATTCTTTGTTCCGGCGCATAGCGAGACCAAAGTATTTCATTTCTAGCTGCTATATTCAGATACATGTTATAAATAGTTAAGGTTCATTAAAGAAAAACAAAATAATATCATTAGATTTTAATTTGGATCACATTACTAATGAAAAATATAAAAATTGGGTGATAATACCAAAAATTGCATGTAACACAGTACTCACCTCTTCTCTGTCTTTGAGATTTTGGGCAAGTGCTGATGAAACTGGTACAGCCAGATTTTTAAACTAGAAAATTTCAATAAAATATACTTAATTTCAAAAGGAACATTTCAAATAAAGTATAATAATCTATTATAAATCAAACATTTTCAATAATGACTGATCTCAAGTCTATGGGGAATGTCAGGAATAATAAGCATTAAAATAAAAGTTATTGTTTTTTATCTTTTAGAACTGAAATGTTTTCCAAAATTTAAAATATATTAGCCATGAGTGTGTAATGATTATTTTCAATTATAAAGCACTACTAAAACAAAATTTATAAAAATTTTCTTTTGCTAAGCTCATTTCGTTTGTTTAATAAAAAAACCTAGCAAACTTGTTATAGGTAGGTTTTAAAGGTGAGGAAGCTTTCAAAACAGTTGTTTAAGATTTTAACTATAAAACAAAAATACCTAAAAGTTCTCCATTTATTATTGTGTCATACAAAAAGAATATAGGGAAAATTTAATTTATTTTTGAACTTATTGTACATACTTGTTGTTTATTTCCTTTCCTTGTCATCAAAACAAAATTTATAGTACTCTTTTCTTCAACTTTAGGTTCTAATACAGAAACTGCAATAAAAATAAAAATCCATACACAAAAGCATTTAAACTTTGAACAAGTCACTAATGTAACAAATTTTCACTGATGGCTCCAACCAATTATTTTACTTCAAATGATATAAAAATATTTAACCAATTATTTTTAATGCTAGTGCAAATTAAATTTTCTATCACTAATTTGAGAAAAATTACTTGTTTTTTTCACTGTAGATCCTTTGATATTCATGGGGATTACAATATCTACTTGAGGCTTCACAGATTCCTGATTTCGGTGCTGCAAAAGAAATAGTAAAAAAAAATATCAGATATAACGACTAAACAAATGAAGGATTCTCTACTCAGTTAGTTACAAATAGAGATAAAAATCACTTGATAACAATTTAAGAATAATAATTGCAACAATATTTACTCAAGCTTAATCAACATGCAATGCAAGTTTAAAAATTCTAAGAAATTTTCAATTCAATGAGTTTTAAGAGCGCATTTCATGTGTTTGGTGCGGAATGTTGGGAAAAGAAATATTGAAACCAAATAATTCAATTTAAGAAATAGGGCAAAAAAAGAGCCTTAAAGATACTTAAAATCAAAAATCCATTTTAAGGAGCTTGTCAACCCAGCTTCAGTGTTCTCATTATTCCAAAAAAAAAAGAGGTACTTACCAGTATACTGTCTGAAAGCATCTTATCAAATGCTGTCATGAAGTCCTCATCTTCTGCACACTGGACTTGCTGGTTGGCTTTAACAACCAAAGCATCCCCGTTGCTTCCATCCATAGTGTTATCATGCTCAGGGTCACTTAAAGTAGCTCTGTGTCTCAAGTTCTCTTCCTGTGAAAGAAGTAAACAAAATAAAATAATTGAAATAAATAACATAAATGTCATCATTTACTGCAGTTTACCAACTATTATCTCTTACTTTACCTAAGGCACAGGCGGAAACGCAAGTAAAACATAACGAACAGAAGTTTAACAAAGGAGAACAAATTTAACCTCATACTCACTTCTAGGGGCTGACTTTGACTGCAATCAAAGTTGTCAGTGTCCTCTTCACCTTCAGAGTCGTTATCCTGATCAGATTCATCACTGTGGCAATCGTCATCCATGTCCTCTGTGGTACAAAATAAAAAAGTGATTAAGAAAAAGCATTGAAACAAAGCAACTTTCTCTAGAAATTTCCTTTTTTTTTTGTTCACAGAAAACCAAATAATTCTATTTAAGTCAAATTTATATAGGGTAAACAAATTATGAATTTAAACATTTGATTAAAATTATGGTTTGGTTACTCTTTGTACATTATACTGTTCAATATTTCCTTTTAACTGTTAACTTAAGTAAGAATAAAAAACACTTTTCATTATAATTAATGATCATTTTTATTTATCATTGTTCTGTTTATCTTTTAATTATTTAAGAAATTTCCTATCATAAAACTTTTTCAGTTTTTTACTGAATTCATAAAGGAAGTGGAACATTTAAAAACACATTGGTTTCTCGTTAATATACACATAGAGCTCTTAAGGACAAAGTTTCACAATTAGAATTTATTCATTTCTTAAAAAAAAAACTTGCCATCAACTTCTTCAATGGGGCATAGACTATCATCTTTGGCATCAGGTTCAGTTTTAATGGGGTTTTCTCCAGACTCATCAAGAAACCATTCAGGATACACTTCAGCTATAAAAAACAACTCAGTCAAAACAAACCATGTAATGAATTTTCAACTGCAGTAAAGTCTTGATTATCCGAATTCCCGTATCAACTAAACCAGGGTGCAAAATTTCCGCTCGCCAACTCGCCATTGGCGACCAAAAAGCGCGAAAGTTCTTTTCCCCGAAAAAAATGCTGAGTTTAAAATAAAAAATGTCCAAATCAAGGAACCTCGATCGAGCGGCTCTTGTTGTATAATGATAGTCTTGCATTGTGTAAAGTTTGTCAGGAAGTGCCATCCAGTAATGTGGACATAAAGTGGATTAATGCTTTTTCCGGACCTTTTAAAAAGGAAACGTTTTCTTGCCATAATCAAAGCAAAATCCACTGTGAAAATTTTGCCATTGTAAAGGCAGAAAAACACAGACGGAGGATTTGCACTGAATTTTCATTAATGGACCCTCTCTATAAGATTTTGACCCAACATCTGATATCGACAAGTGGTATTTTAGTGCTGGAAGGCAGCGATACACAAACATACGGGGATAAAACTAACAGAAACTTTTCATAGATGGCTAAGGGGGTATGTAACAACTTGTAAAACCTGATATCAAATATAGTTAGTTTTATTATTTTTTGCAGTGTATTTTAATTTTACATTCTTTTAAAGTTTTACTTTCCATAATGTTTCTGCAAACACTATTTTTTTAAATAAAAAAAATATGAATCCAAAGTAGTGGCGAGTAAAAATTTTAGTCTGGCTAGTACCTTTAGAGCTGGAATTTCATGCCCTGAACTAAACCATTAAATTTTTTCTAGAATCATTTTTTTATATGGCAAAAGTTGCAACAAAAAACACTAAAATAACAAAACAAACACAATTAAGGACTTTTCAAATCAAATAATGGAATATGATAATAAGTGGAACATCTGTAGACCAAACTTTCAAATTGTTAATACAAGTACTCACCCAACTTTGGTTTTAGTTCATTGAAGAGGTTGCCTGTAGCTTGCACTGCTTCTTCCAAGTTCTCGTAGAGCTTCAGCTTTGGTCGTAGAGAGGTTATCAAGTCCTCCACAATGTAGGTCATAGTAACAGGGAAAGGAAATTCCTCTGAATATATGTCCATTGACCGTTTCTGCCAGTAGTACCTCTGCAAAGAATATACACTATAATTATAAAAGAGCAATCAAAGCTTTGTTAAAATTTTAGTTTATCTACTGTAATAGAATTTTAAGTGGGTAAGTTGGTATCATTAAAAGTTTCTAGATTAAAGTCGACTTTTCAAGCACTACAGCTGATTCCCCGCCAAATGGTCTTAGAAAGTGTAGACCAAACCTGCTGTTGCCAACCCGTGTCACAGCAGAGTTAAAAACAGTCACCGCGGCATTTAAAAATTTGGGGAAATGTTATCTGGCATCGTCAATGAGGTTTCGGAGCTCCGTCCATTTCCCCTTAACTCAGATCTAATTTTTTTTATGATTTCGTTTAAAACCTAAGTTGTACTAATAATTTGTGAGGGCCAAACCTCTTTTTTAGGTGTCTGAATAACAGTAGCCTATCCCCCATTTTGAATTTTCTTAAATTATTTAGAACCAACTTCATTGGATTATTTAAAACTTGTATGAGTCTCTTTTCACTGAGGTATAGGTAAATATTTTGGGTTTTAAATATTTATCTGAAGTTATTGATTCTGGTGATTTTCAAATTACAAAGTGTTTTAGGGAAAACCTGGAATCATATGGGAATTTTAAGTTGACTAAAAAAATTGAGAAATAGTCAGGGAAAACTACTAATTTTTGTTAAACCAGAAAAACTCATGCAGAACAAACAAACAGAACAAACAATTTTAATGTCAGTGTCTTGTTTTAGCCTCTGAAAAAGAAAAATATAATATTTGTTAAAATTATATGCTCAAAAGAGCAATAAATATCTGAAAAATTGTCATGGACAATTAGTTTTTCAACCAGAAAATTATTCAAAATTAACCTGGAAAAGTTGGAGAATTTTATTTCAATATTGAGATAGATAGACTGTTAGAGTCTAACCCTGATTAAAATATTTTTCAGTACATTATTATGAGTTACCAGATGTATCCTCCTAACAAATATATCAATAAGGATGTTTGACGCTTCTTACCTGGAAAAACACCAAAAAACAGTCAAGTTTTCGTTTGCTGGATCCACTGTTGAAATACTGCCCACAGGTTTCCAACAGAATGCAAACTAGGCGCAAACGAAACAAATGTTCAGGTGGATCTAGTTCAGAAAAAGAACCTAGAGAAAGAAGAGAATGTTTGAAATCTTTCATGTGAATCAAGGAATATTCATGATTTTGTTCCTTTATTTTCTGTTCTATGCATTACCTATTATTTTTACCATTTTTATCAAGAAAGTATTTCTAGCAAAAGCATAAAAGCCCAAAGCATTTCTTTATAATTTCAACTTAAATACTTTGTTTTTACTTACAATCCTTGTTATAGTAATAAAAGCATTTGAGTCTAATGCTGCATCAAATTACTATTATTGTTGAATTTTGATAATGGTTGCATAATATTTCTAACTAATGCTACTTCATAAATAAGGAAAGCACTTTCAAAGTTTGATTTGTCCACTTTCAAATAAAACAAGTTTTGGTCCTATATCTGTAATTGGTGAATATAACTAATATTTACTTTATTCATATTTCACTTAGAAACTTTCCAGCTTTTACTGTATAATACTTAAATTAATGGAAATCAAAGAGGATATTTCTTGAATAATTTTATTTATTAAAATCTACTAATTCTAAAGAAAAACCGAGAATCAATAAACAGAAAAAACATCATACCATCAGAAGGGACCCCAAATGTGATAAAGGAATAGAGAACACGAAATATCACTGCAGACTCTACCATTCTGTAGTTATAAAGCTCGCCAAGATACCGAACCATGCTCACTCGACGCTGGTTGTACTTAGGATGGTTGATCTACAACATTTCAACAAATTTTATATCCATTTAAAAAAAATCATTTAAATTCAATCATAGAAGGCATACCTATACCTATGATGGTATGTTAATTGAGATAAAAGTCTATACCATAATTTTACAATGTTTGACTAGTATAAAATAGGGATGTTTAACAGAAATAAGAAAAACAAGATATAATGCCTGCTTCCCTTAACCATTGACAGGTTACAAAGGTTTAACAGAAATGAAAAAGAATATATTTAATTTTTTTATAAAATATAGCTTGCAAGTTGAACAACCACAATATTTTTTACAACAAAGGATTAAAATGGTTAACCAATACAACAGAGATAACACTAGTGTCATCAAAAGTTATTTGCATATATCTATAAGAGTTAAATGTTTCAGAAGTGGCCAAACATTGCCCCTTTTACTTACTTCCATGAGAAGTCTTATATCTTCTAAAACACCATCAACAACTTGAGAACCTACATTCTCCTGTAAAAAAAATTATATAGTATAAAAGCTATACTTGCTTTATAAGCATTCCATTGAGAAGAGTCAAATGTAAAACATTAAGCAATATTTTAAATTTCTGAGGCAGCCTTTAAGTTTCTAAATTGAAAGAAGTTCAGATTTTTTATTAATTTTAAAAGACTTTAAATCATAGTTGATACTGACTATAGTAAAACATTAGGAAATATTAGTAAATGGGTTAAGTTTTCATATGGAACATTTTCATAGTATGGAAAATTTAAAATAATTTGAGGTATCATAATTGAAGTAGGAACTTGGAAATTCTTTTTTTTAGAATTAAGGTTTTAACTGCTTTAAAAAAATGAAAATAAACCCGTAAGGGTTCTATTGGGTTTTCCCCTATCTCTTTCAAGCAGTTTTTTATAACCAATATATTTTTATCTTTAAAAAATTGAGTCTTTTACTTTTTTGTTTATGTAACAGATATTTTTTCTTTATTTCATTGAAAACTATTAAAGATTAATTCCTTTTCAAAAATCTAAAATGCAAAACTGTATTATTTGATACCTGAGCTTCAACCAACAGAGAACCCTCTTTTAAATGGCTTCAAAAATAGCAATATTGGATGAATACAATGATAAAATATATCAGAACTGAGGATTTAAAAAAAAGAGAGAAAATTGCCTACCTGATATGAAACTAAGCCAGCCAGCAGGTTTGCAATGCACCTGACATTATAATATTTCACATTCCAAACAGCTATTAAGCATTTGGTGATGTAGGAGGCCACATCAGGGTCCTCCCAGTCCAGTTTTCGCATTTGCCGCAAGACTTTGGCTGAAGTAGAGAACTTCTCACTGCCCTGTAATAAAACCTGTTATTTAATTATATTTTATATAATTGACATCTTTATCTCATCAGTAAATATACATCTTTAATTAGTTAGATACCTTTTCTGTGGCGGATTTGGTGAGGTCTTGATACAAAAGTTTCCTTATGTACTCATGCATTGGGGGCCTTTCCTTCTTTACCATCTAAAAAGACAGATGCTCTTTGTTACAGTACACATTTACTGCTGCATATAATAAATCAAATAATAATATATTTGTATGTATGGACTTGAATAGAAATACAAATATATTGTTTGAAACACAATAAAATTATCAAAATCAAGAGATAAATATTTTACAAACTTATCTATTTGCTATTAATAACTTAACTCTCCATTTAAGAAAACAGCAGGTTTTAGTACATTTTTAAAACTTTACAGTAATATTATAAACAATAAATTTAACTTTAAAGATACAAAATCAATTATAATATTTATGAGTTAGTAATGAACTATATATTTAAATTCATATGATATAATCCACTACAAGATATGAAACATAAAGAAACTGAAAATATTTTTATTTAAATTTAGCTTTAATATGTAATATTCAAAATATCATAACAGCCAACATAGTATTCTGATGCACTTTGCCTTAAAAAAGCTTTTTCCCTGAAAAAATACCAGTCAAATATATACTCTAAATAAAAAAGATACCAATATTTGGGGAAACTGGAAACTCATTTAAATTCAACTTACAGGAGCCATTTCTGGTGGATTGCAATAGTAGAAGGCGTTTTCAATCATGGTGATATACCTACTGTCTACAGAAAGGACAGCTTTCTTGCGCATCATTTGTTCCTACACACAAAAAATAATTTATATAAAGCTAATGTTTAACACTAAAGTTACACTTTTTCATAGTGTTACTATTGGTTTTGATTTTACTACCAAGTTATGTTAAATGTTATTAGATATTTGACTCATTTCTAGAGGGGATAATTTTAATATTATACTTACCAAGAGCACCTTGATCCTTTGGTGAGAGTCTGGATTTTGGAACAAGAAACGACCGCAAGTTTCTAACAAATTGCAAGCCATTTCAACATGATGGTGGATGAAATCTGCCAACAGCAGCTGGAATGAAAAATGGCTAACATGAATGACACAAAGAATGGTACTTGTTAATGGGAGTGTTTTTGCATTTTTATTTTTTAACTTTACAAGCATTCATTTATGCTAGAAAACCCACCAGCTTAAAGACTGAAAAGAGGTTTACAAAGCTTAATAATAAGAATGCAAAACAACAAATAGATTACCTTTATGAAGATTTAGTTTAGAGTACAAGTAATTAAGCCTATTTTCTTACCTTTAAACAGTACAAGGCTTCTGACTTTGGAAATACATTAAACTTCACCAATTCACCTAAAAAGTAAAACCAAAACTCTTTATCTTGAGCTAAATTTTCAATTTTTTTCAATTTTTTTTTTCAATAAATTTTCAATTCAAACCATGAAAATACAATCATGAAATAATACCAGATAGAAGGTAGAGGTTAAGGGTTGAAAATGTAGATCAGTCATTAAATTTGCAATAAATAGAGTTCCTTTTACTTACCAATGAATCTAACTGTCTTCACTTTAGACTCAATGTTTATTTGATCTTTTTTCTTTATCTATAAAGAAATATTAAAAGTAAAACCTGCAATAATAGTTTTAAAAGTACAAATAAGGATGAAAAAAGTCAAAAGCTTGCTTAGGAACTATTACTCTTTAAATCAAGATAATAATTTTATAACAAAAAAAGAATCAAAGGTTACCACTTAACTTTCTAACTCATTAGTTTTTGAAAATCAAATCTTTCATTTATTTTATAATTAAAATATGCACTGTAAACTACATTATCTTGATGTTCTTAAGTAGAAAAAACAGCATAAGTACTTTAGATACAACTTACAAGATAACAGAACCAAAACTTCATTAAATTACAGAATTAGAGGTGTTTTTAGCAGTACATAATACACACATAAATACCTATACCCAAATGAACCCATTATAATTAGTTTTATAAAGTGAGTTTAATTCTATTTTTAAAATAAAATTTGTGCATGAGTAATGAGATAAATTAATAATAAACTGAACTTACATGGAACTTGAAGTCCTGTTTAAGCATTGCCACTAAATCAGTGGCAACATCTGGCATGCAAGGGTTAAGAATTGCAACAAATCGGGCATAAAAAGGTAGAAGATCCAACCTGAAGGTTGAAAAAAAGGGAATATTTTTGAGTCACCAGCATGAAAAAATTAGTCCTTTAGAGTCAGTACAATCAAATTTTTTTTAACAAGTATACCAAAAAAGATATTAACAGATATTATAATATTAAGATATCACCCCAGAGTGTCAAACTCACAAAAGGCAGAAAAGTACCAATGGAAAAGGATAATTTAAATTTATTTAAAAAATAGTAAGAAATATATATTTAGAAACCAGTGGTGGGTATAGTTACACAAATTATATTTTATCAATACAAACTGAATTTAATAAAAAGTTTTTATCAGTTTTGTGAAGATATTTTGAAATTATTTTCTGAAAACGAACAGTGACCTTTTAACTAAACACAGCACTAAATCAAAGTCAGCAACAAAATGAATTAATTACAACTACTCTCACAGATAATACTTAACCAACATTAACATTATTGTTAAGGTGATAAAATTTAAAAACAAAACATTCTTTCAGTTTCTAATTTATAAAATTCAGGGAGAAATAATTCACATACCTGGTTCTAGGAACTAGAAAAAGGGATCTAACCAGCTTTCTTCTATTAGGACGAGTATTCAAATTCATACAAAAGTCAACAGCAGCCTAGAACAGTTTATAAAGAAAACTTAAAAGAGTAATCACTGTATGTTTGAAATATTAGTTTAATAAAACTGTATACAAGTGAAGGAAATAACCTTTTTATACAAACACAAATATCTACTTTAACTGTTAAAAAAAGCAGTTTGCTTACAAAAGAAGATTAATGTCAACCTTAGGAAGAAAAAAATAGCACCTGACCATCATATGTTAGTCAGAAATTCCTTAATATTTTTTATTTTTTAGAACTTTTTTTTAACATGTGACTAAATTCATTTAGAATGTTTTAAAAACTAAGAAGTATTTAGAGAGGATGGGTAAAAGTGAGAAATTTTTAAGTTTTCCATTCATTTATTTTTTTTTACTTTTTAAAATATGGATTGTTATATTTATACAATCATACTCTTTTATTAAGATGAGCTCCCTCTTGTTTAAATATGCCCTTCTGATTACTGATCCTTCTATATAATTACTCCACAACTAACCTGATCGATATTTTCTCTGTTGACACAGTGGAGTAAGGAACTGAGGAAACCTTCCAAAAGAATTTTGTTGGCTGTGTTTGTAGACGCACCTTCTTCTTCAGGATCTAAAAGACATCTTACTATTAATAAACAGCAACGATCGTTTGAATTCTCATTTAAATCAAATTTGTCTTTACTAACCTTCCATCTCTTGCATAAGGGTCTCAGTGAGGTCCTTTTCGTCACCCTTCGAAGCTTTCAACTCCTCTACTTCTTTGGTCTCAGCCTCCATCAGCTCAACATCTTCGATTTCCAGCTTGGTGATGTCTGAAGAATCCAATCATGTATGTTTACACATTTAAAGTATGCTTAATACAACATAACATACGAGAGATGGAATACTTTACTAAGAGATTGATAAATTTTTGACTAACCTTCTTCCAGCTTTTCCACCGCCTCGGCCTGGGTTGGAGGAGTGGCTTGGGAGCTGTCTTTGAACAAAATCTGAAAGAGTTCCTTGATGAGAAGAGCATTTATGAATAAAAATATTTGAGAAATAGATTTAGGTTCAAAAGCATATATTAGATGCAAAAGCATATGCTTTATACAGGCAGTGTTATTCCTAGGTTGTTGTTTTTTTGGTGGAGTAAAAATACTCCTTAACTTTTTTTAGAGGAGTGAAATTCGATTATGAGGAGTGAAATACGGAAATGCATAAACTACATATACAGAGACAAAATTTCAATTAAAAACGCTATGGTCAAAATGAAATTGAAAAAAAAAAAAAAAAATGAGGATGCTATTTTGGTACTCCAATAAAACTCTCAAAGCATCAGAACAATAAATGAAAAAAAAAATACTATTGCTGTATGAAAACACAATTAAAAAGTATGATAATTAGGATGCCGTGCTGAAGGTATAAGAAGCTAAACCTTCGTGAAAGAGTACAATAGACCCTTGGTCGCAGTGCTATGGCTCTCGTAGCCACCCCACAATTCAAACCTTTGTGAAAAATTCAAAGAGTGAAAATACTCCTGTCTAGTTTTTTAAGGAGTAATTCCGATTTTCAAGGTGTGAAATACTCTCTCAGAGGAGTTAAAAATATCTCTGTATATAAGCATATATTAATCATGAAATTTAAACATAACCCAGATATATATGTGATCAAGAGTGAAAAACCCAGAAAATCATCTTAATATTGGCAAAAAAAAAAAAAAAAACCCAGGTAGTTACAATTAACTGGTTTAGGATGGAGCATGTAAAATGCAGACATAAACAATCTAAATGTAAGAAGTTGACTTTACTATCAGGCATTTGCTATGTAAACAAGTAAAGCATAAATTGAAAATACTGTTATCATTTAAAGTGAACACATAAATACATATGTTAAAAACATGAAAAGATAAATAAAACCCCCAGAACACAACCCTCTTAATAAAATATCACAGATATAAAAAAAATATTGAATTTAGGGGGTACTTACTCCAGGAATGAATGCTTTAAGGTCAGGCAAGTTTTCATAGAAACTGCGAGTGTCATCATCTTCCCATATAGAAACAGCTCCTTCTCCCTGTGAATAATCCCAATCATGAATCAAAAGACATTTCAACATTCAAAACTAGTCTTACCATACTAGTAAAAGCAAAAAATAAAAGCAAAACAGTTACTAACATTTTAAACGAGGAATTCAAAAGAGCAGGATGAATTTTGCATAAAAGTATTGAATGTACAGGCTTTTTTTTTTAATTAATTAAAATTACTTTTCAAATAAAAATTGCAGTATAAAAATATGTATCATACATAAAAAAGGTAAAGAATGCAACAGGAATCACAAAAAAAAAAAAAAAAGATTTAACAGAAGCTGTACAGATTTAAAAGATTAAAAGTGCAGTTATGGTTTTGCCTTTCATACATTAAATGGTACTCTATATAATGAGTTGGGTGTTTTCTTTAGTTGAGAAATTAAACAGATTTTGGTGTTCTGCAGTGAAAAGAAGACAAACGCTTTGCAAAGAGGTGAAACACAATGACACTGGGGACAGAGTTGTGATAGATTTACAAGGCAGCCAAAGGAGTTAATGATTTAATGATACACTAAAAGAAAATCCTTATATACATACACTTGACAAATAATTACAGTTAATACATACCCCTTCTCTATCCTTAAACCGATTGTGTACATCTAAAGTTGTGATATCAGAATCTTGACAGAGGCTCTCTGTAAAATTAAAAAAATTGAGTACATGATAAAAACCCATATTATAGAAAGAAAAATCATCTGGTTCTTACAGAGAAATTGGGGAAATGCCTAATTAAAAAGTTAATTTAAATAAGGATCAAATCTCAAACTGTTAACATATTTTTTTTAAACAAAATAACCTTGATAAGTCTTACCATCTTTAGGGAGATAAGGAACATCTTCATCCACAATATCCTGGAAAAGATAAAACCATTCTAAAGAAATATTAAAGCTACAAACAAATTTACTTTCAATATCTGGAAAACCTTTATTTCTATAAAAATTACATCCCTCAACATTTCATATTTCTTAAAAATATTTCAATTCAGCAATTAAAGGTTTACCACTCAATCTTTAACTTTTTTTCATTAAAGTCTAACTGTTTTTATCCCTCCCCCGAAAAATTACTACAGTACCAGTTGAAACATTTATTGATGCAGGTTCATTTTTGTGTACAAAATTTCAATCTTTTCAAGACAGATGTTGTATGAAATATTTATTTCTTTAAAACCCCTCAAACTTTGTATTAATTCAATACTATTTTCATTAAATTTCGAACAAGAAAGTAGATAAATATTAATTTAACAAAGGAATTACTTTCAGTATTAATTGCAGTTATTGAAAATAAAAATAGTTATTTTATTCAAAACATTGAGTTAATAGATAACAAAAGCACACACAACAACTAAATACTAAAAGTTCATAACACCATGAAACAATTCAAAAATTTTATGTTTAAAATCCATAGAAAAACTTTAGTCTAAATAACAATTACTGACAGCTATTAATAGAAAATAATAACTTATTTAGCTAAATAAAATAACTACAAGTTTCTGGAAAAACAGATGACTGAAAATATTAATTTTAAAGTTCAATGTTTATATGTCAGAATACATGACTGTAAATAAGAAACTTTCACATGCAACTTACAGCAAACTGTTCAGTGTTGGATAACAGCTTCTGAAATGCGTTCTGAGTGGCTTCAAACTTATCCTTTCTGTCATTGCTGAGCTCTCCTTTAGTCTGAAAAAATTGTGTATTGAGAAAAATAAAAGACAATATAAAACAATGTCCCTCTTCTTATCATGGATGACATAAACAATCCATGACAACAAGTTACTTCAAAATACAAGCGTATAAAACTTCCTTTATAGTATAGTGAGTGCAATACACAAGAGATATGGACATACCTGCAATATCCTGTGGTTCTGCTTTTCCATGTTTTGCAGAGATTTGAAATCTTTGAGGAGATGTCTACACAGGGATTTGAAGTACTCTTTCAACAGATTGCGGAGACCTTTCTGCCTGTCAGCTGCCAAGAACTGAAAAGACAAGAGACAGGACATGTAAGAACAGATTCCCAAGAAAATCCCCAGTTTTAAAGTATGATACATTGCAAATATTTATACTCTCACTGTCTTAGTGACATTCCTATGGGCAAACCAGTCTACCCAGGGAATTGGAAGGTGACAGGGATTTTCTAAAACTACCCAGGTAGCAGATGAAGAGCCTGTTCATGTGCAGTGCATGCACATTCAGGCCCACATTTAAGGATTTTACTGCCCTGTGCTACAATTTCTTTGCCCCCATAGAGGTTCCAAGAAAGAATTTTGGGGTTAAGGAGGTTTAGGGATTCTTCCCCGTAAAAATTTTTAATTTTAGCATGTCAAAATAATGTGCATAAGCTATTTTAAGGATGCATGGCCCCTTCTCCTGGCACCTCTATTTTGTCCTTTTACTTCAATTATCCTTCATATTTAGAAAAAAAAGCAACTCTGTTGGTGTTATATATTCTTGATTGAACTGATTTTAGGGGAAAATTCAAGCAAGAATTTTCTGTAGATTTGAAATCTATTTGAAAACAAACCTACTCAAATATTGTAAGCTAATTGAAAAATAGGTAAAATTGAATTTTAAAAACACACTGTAAAAACACACTGTCTAAAAACACACACCCTTACATGGTTACAGAATCAAAATTGGGAATCTGGGGAGGTTTTGCAAATGTGCAATATGGATTTGTCTTTTTTTAGGATTTTGCTGCCCCAAAAAATATTGTTATGGCACATGTTGTACATATGCCTCGAGAGAATCCAGTTAACCTTGGCGACAGAAGAACTCTGTGCTTAAGGTAAAAAATTATGTTTTAAAAAATTAAATTCAAGTATAGATTTGCTAAAAAAAACCCAGCTGGGTATAGGGAAAAACTTGGAAAAATAAAATTGAAAAACCCAGAATTGTCAATAGAAAACATGGAAATCCAGGGTGCTCCTGGACCAAAATCATCCATGTGGAAGACAGAAATCTACTCACGTTGCTCTTTGGTATCTCCAGTCCAACCTTCTTGCTGATCACCTTGTATTTCCTGGGCACCAGCCCTGCGTAGTCGTCTCCACAGTACTTGCAGAAGCTAAGCAGGATGCTGACGTTGCTGTGTTCCTCACGATCAGAGCTAGTCAGGATGGTCAGCAGATTGCCCAGCAGGGGGAGCCCCTCTTTCAGGGCAAAGATGCCACATGACACAAGCTGGAGACAGGGTAAGCACATAATTTAAAATCGGAGGAAAATTAAAGGGCTTTTTAGAGCTATTCCATGGTTACGGACGTAACAAACAGAAACTTTTGAGGCTTTATAACTAATGTAGAATTAATTATAAATTATAAAAAAAAATTCTAAAGATGTCAAAGGAAGACTAATAGAACATTCAATTGTGGAAATCGAAATTTTTTTTAACTAGGTGCTACGTTATATATAACTCACAGAACTGTCTATATTGCACACTCAAAATTCTTGACATATTCTTGTGAATTTTACAAGGGGTTTTTCAATTTTTCTACAGTAATTTATAACGAATGTTTGTAAAGTTTAAAAAGTCATTGTAGAAGCATAAATATAATTATTAATTAATCTACAGCATAATTTACCGACTTAATATTTGCTTATTACAGACGTAACACATCTGATTTAAAATATATTATTACTGGAATTTTATCATTTAATTATTCAGTATCAAATTTATCACAAAAATACTATTATCAAACCATTTAAAAGATATTTTTTGGTAAGAATTGTTTTTACAGACCACATAATATCCCTAAAGATGCCCCATGTTCTATCTAGCTTTTTGATACTGTTCATTTCCTATTTCAGAAGGCATTGAGGTAATATTGGCAACATGTTTTGCTGTCAAATAAAATCTTCAACTTATAAGTATGTCCCCAAATAAGTGCTAATTACCTCTTGATGCTTTTAGAAATAGGATTTGACCAGTAGTGAAAAGAAAGCACATGGCATTTTAAGCAACAATTCAAAAACTTTATGGAGTTTAACATCATTTTTTAAAAAAAGTATTTCATTTATCAAATTTGAGGGGATCATAGTTAAACTTTAAAAAACATTTAAAATGACCAAAATAAATCAAACATTTCTTTTGATATAAGATACAATTTATTTTATTTTATAAGATACAATTTGATACATTTCTAAAATAATAATTAGTCATAACAACAAACTATAGAATGAATAATTTAGAAATGTAAAGTGAAAAAAAAATTTAAGACAAGATTTAAATGACAAAAAAATAAATTTTCAATTAAGACAATTTAAGGAAATATCTCTTACCTCAGCATAGAATCGCAAATCTACTCTGATTTTGCTAGGATTTGAAATCTATGAAAAAAAAAACAGAATAATTATTGTAGGAAAACTATACTTCTTAATTAAGAAACTTACTAAATCTTCTTACGCGCTTCCTTTACATAATAAAGCGCAGGAGTAAAATTCTAGATTTTTTTGAGAATTTAATAACTACCCAAAAAATAATTTTTTAAACAATAAACCATCATACGGAATTTGAAAAAAGAATGATTTAATTGATGAAATTCCACTTTCTTAATACAGTAATAGTAAAAGAAGCATTAATTAAATATCCCAATTAATTACCAAAGGTTTGAAGAAAATTAGAAGGTACTTATATATGTACAAATTTTAAAAGTCTCTACTTGCTGGATAATTTTAAAATTTTTAAAAACATTTAGAGCAGGTTAAAGCAGAGATCTAGTTGAATGAGGGCAGTTAAAGAGTCTACTGAATTGAGATTTTAAAATTTTGAAACATTTATTTAGAATAGAGATAACAGATGTAAATTAGATTTATATTCTCCATCCTCAATACAATTACTAAAATTTTCCAAACTTAATTGTGTTGTTTTATCTGTTCAAAAAACTTTATACCTAATAAACCATTTTAAAATATTTCCCCCAAAGCCAAAATATTCTAAAACTTATAAACATTTAAATATAGTAGCATATTCTATTGAAATGTCAAGAAATATAACCACTGTTTACTGTAAACATTCTTAGGAATAAATTTTGAAAATTATAAAAGTGCACCTTCTTTATTTCTTCCTTTGATAATTCCATATACATATTGGTTATCTGCAAAGAAATTGTTTTTATTCACAAAAAGAAGTCAGCTTTGTTGAAGCTTTTCTATAATCTAGGAGAAAGTTGGAAAAAATTGGTCCTAATTTTTAATGCAGATTATCTCCAGAATCAGAGATAGATAACTATTGCTGATTGATTAAGAAATTCTGCTTTAATAACTGAGATATAGAGATAAAATTCATAATAAAACTGATGCTATACCCAGCAAGTTTTAAAAAAAAATTCTATAATAATACTGTCATAATAATAAGTATCACCAATAAAACCATCTTAAGTAAACTAAAACTTTAAAATTAAGAACAGTGAAACTATGAAGTTTGAAATATACTTAATACATCTATCAATTACATAAATTTGGGCTTCCAAAAATTCCACTCAGCTACTTTAAAGTGCTTTGTGGCACAACTTTTATCAAGTAAGCAACACTGTTGAGATCCTCCATGGATTTTATTATTACTTTGGATGCTTTTGTTGAGGAAATGGTTGTTATTCTGAGCCCAACAAAACTTGAAATATTTTTCTACTTTAAGTTTAGAAACATGATAGAATAAAGATTTGTGTAGATGTTTCAATAGGAGGATTTTTCTACAAGCCATATCTAGATGGTGCAACCATTTTCCACGTAGCAACTTTTTCTATAAGTCACTCACTGTAATACTGTAACAAAGTAACATTGTTAATACACTATGTATGGGGATTGGCTTGTCAACATGTGCGCAGAAAAATGCAAGTAAAAAATATTACTCGTGTGATTTGAACTGAACTGCCTACAGCTCTCTAAATTAAGGGTTAGTTTTTAGCCTTTCATAGAAGCTTAGTGTGTTGTAAAAAAACTTTTTATAATAGGAATTTCCAATCACTTTTCAGGCACTTCTCATTCTGTTGTGTGATTAGTTTTAACTTGTATGAGGGAGAAGCTAAATCGGGTTCTTATTGGTTGATTGCTTAAACCAGAAAACTTGCTGGGAGGGGATCTGGTTTGTTTTTGTTAACTCAGAATTCGTCCCATAAATATATAAACATTTTAGCAATCTATTATACTTTTTCTTTTTGACAGCTGATATTTTCTGGTTTTTCAATATTTTATCTCCATTAAATTTAGATATGAATGGGTTGACAATAGGTTTAAGCTTCTTTTTTTATTGAAAGCAGATACTCAGTGGGCAATTACCATGTGTCTCAGTAATATATTTCTAATCAGTTTTTTCTTTTCCATATTATGACAAATGGGAAATTCTATATCAAATGGAATGTATATAATATTAATTTTTTTCAATAATGGCTAATTTTAAAAATTCTTGTCTTCTTGTTTGATTTCAGAGTTCTCTTCTGTTGTACAGTCATACTTTGCTTCAAGAATTATTCTTAATTTGAAAATAAAAATGCTGGTTTTTCATACCTTTGATCACAAGGCAATTGAACTTGGTGGAGTACCACTGCTGTTACAAATTTGTGGATTAAGTACAAGTTCATTTTTATTCTGATTACTTTCACATCTTGATCACTTATCTAATTTTAGGATAGCAGCAATTTTGATCTTTGGTCTATTTTCATAACTTCTCAAGCACATAACACTAGCAGTAGTATTCTTCTGATATTTTTTAAAAGTACCTTTTCTATACATATCATTAATTAAATGAAAACTTGGAGTGGAATGAATTGGCTTTTAAATTTAATTTGAAATATCTTCCATATCAGTCATCCAGGCTGGGTCACTTCAGTCAACAACCAAATATTTCCCCTAAAAAACCTCCAAAAGTTAACTAGTACAACTTACCTTTTCATCCTTCTTCAAAGGCAAGACCTTTTGCCAGTGCTCTAAAAGTTGAGATGAAAACTCTGAGTAACGCTGGTGCAACAGTGAACAAATCTGGACAGCAGTACTCACGTCTGACATCTGGGGGGAAAAGAAATATTCTTTGAGCTTGTATTAGAAAGGTAATAAAAATATAAGTTTTCTGTTTCTATTGAGAGCTAAATTTAATATTAATCAATCCATTTTTTAATCCTCCTAATACTTGGCAGCTGTTAAAAAAACTCATTTTTAAATTGGTTCAAAATTTAACTCTAGCTATTATCCTCGGGATAAAAATGTTCAAAGGCATTTTAATTATTTTATTAGTTAAGTTTCCATTTTTTAACAAATAATGTCCTTTTGTTCATGCACTTATTTTTATATAATTTTCTGGAATAAAAGAAACAAGCTCTTTCATGACCATTTTTTTAAAAATTTATTGGAGAGTTACGGGGTTAACTGAATAATTTTTTAGCAGATAACAATGTAATGATGATAGTAACAAGGTTTAAAAGTAAAGAAATAAGAACTTTTCTGTAGAACAATAAAAGCAAATTAAGTTACCCATGCAGAAATTTTAAATAAAAACATAAAAGTTATTTACCTTTAATTTAGCTTCAACTATTGCAGATGCCTAAAATAAGAATTGAGTTAACAATGAATACAAAATGAAATGAGACATTCATTTTAACAAAAAAATTCAAGATAATAATAAAACTACAATTTCTTGTTCTTAACAAAAAAAAATGCAAAAGTTAAATTAATCAACAAATCCGGTTACATTTTCAAACTTTAAAGTAACAGATTAAAATTCTAGAAATAATGTAGTACTCCTTTTATGAAGACAGAATTTTAATGCATTAAATTAGGTTACCTCATACATAAAAACAGTTTGCTGCAGTAACTTTTAAGGATTTTATATTTAAAAGGAATCAAATCATTCCTATTTAAAAGGAATTGAAGTTTTTTAAACACTCAATTTCACTTTTTAAAAATACATATTAAATGCTACAAAAAAAATTGCAAACAGCCTTGAAAAAGAAATATTTCAGTTTTAGTAATTTGTGAAGAAAAACTAACATTACAAGAGAAAATAATGTGGTAGACTAAAAAAGTATAGAGTAAATGAGCACTACACTACATAATTACTTTATATTAAAAGATGTAAATGAAACAACTGGTTTAAACATGCTTAACTGGTCACAGTTTAAAATATGTGAACACTGATGAATACTTACAACTTCACTGATATACTTGGTGAGATTTAATCCATCCATATCTTTGATAAGAGAGTCTTTCTGGGCATCAGTCATTATGCGCTGAAAAAAAAACAAGAGAAGACACTTAGTCATAAAATAACCTCAATTTTAAAAAGTTGAAGTACATAACAAAAAGTTTAAACAATATGTACACATGAATAGTAATATATTATTATTCATACTACTACTTTTACACCTTTTATTTATATGTTATTAATCTAATAAACTAGTAAAATCTTTAAAATAGTATTTTAAAAAAAGAATTTATTAAGCAAAAGTTATCTATTAAAAACTTTCATCCAACAAATTTTTCTTACACCTTATCTTTAATGTTCAAGTTAGAACAATATATGTAAATGTAAATCCAGAGAAAGATTAAGCCAATAAAAATAAATCACAGATAAATGAACTGATCTTTAAGTCTAACTTCACTAGCAGAAAAACAAAGATTTTAATTTACAAAAGCTTAATCAGACCCATTCTTACATACTCTGCTGAGACCTGGACAATGACAGAAAAAGCTAAAGGTATAATTTCTATTTTTGGAAGGAAAGTTTTGAGAAGCATTTTTGGCGGCATAAAATGTAACAACATCTGGAGAAGAAGAACAAACTCTGAACTCTATACATCTTTTAAAGAACCAGATATTGTAAAATATATTAGTATTCAGAGAATTAAATGGGCAGGGCACCTACGCAGAATGGATGAAAATCGTATAACAAAAAAGATTTTCTCGGCACGACCATTTGGCACCCGAAAAAGAGGAAGACCTAAGCTTAGGTGGCTTGACTGTTTGGAAACGGACATAGGAATTTTGAAAATTAACAACTGGATGTCCAAGGCCAAGGATAGAAGAGCTTGGAATTCGATTCTGAGGAAGGCAAGGGCCCATCCTGGGCTGTCTGGCCATTGAAGAAGAAATGAACTGATTTACTCAATTCCAAATGGCATGGTAAATTGGTAGAAATTTCATAGAGAAGTAATTCCATGCAAGAAATTATTTTCTTACCAAACGTTTGATGAATGCAGTATTTTTCTTTAGACTGGAATCTAGTTTACCGAAGAAAGATTCTTCAGGTCTTTTAGCTGAAAGAAAAGAAATTTGAAAAAGAATGAATGTATCAATAAAAAAACAAGAGACCAGTGAGAATATTCAGAAAGCAAAGGCAGGATACAAATTGCTTTATCAATCAATCAAGAGTACCTTATGGTTTTAAGAAACTGGCAGTTAATTAAGCTGATTGGAATAATGCTGGTTAAGTCATTGAAATTAAGTTTTGAGTAATTGAAGGTGTTTTTTTTTAAACTTTTCATGCACATGTATTGTTCCAAAAAACAAGTTATTAAAAGAAAGAATACACAAGCTTGACTCAAAATTTTCCGTTGTGTGACTTATGATACATTTATTTCAACCAGCTTAAATTGACTGCTAGAGATCAAGGTGTAAGAATGTTTAAAGTAAGCATTCTTTTCCAGGCCTTATGAAAATTATGTAGGTGAAGATGGGCCAGATTATTTTTGCAAATTGAAACTCCTCATAATTAAAGCAATAGAAAATTGGGTTATACATATAATCCCGGCGACCATTCAGATACTGTCACATTCAGCGCAGTCTATAAGATTTGGTAATGCTCTTTGGATTGAGTGGTCGATGGGGTAATATGCAAGTACCAAAAATTGTTAAGTGTTCATGTTTAGTTAAGTAAAGAAAATGTCAAAATTAAGCTTTTAGGTAAGCAATGTAAACATAAATGAAGGTGTGTACAACTTTTAGAAATGTACAAAAAATATCGCATGATGAATCTCGACTCATTTAAGTAGAAATATCTTCAGACAAATGAATTTTTGGGTATTTGTTTACATCTGTTAAGAAATAACCAAATAAATATTTAATATATTTACAGTTCCTTACTTACCTTCAGCATTGCCATTCTCAAGTCTCAATTCACTTTTTAATTTAAACTTTTCAGTTGTCTCTGCTATATATTGCAGTAGTTCTTTCTGAAATTCAAAGTGGAAACTTTTGAATAAAAGATTAAATTCACAGTAAAACTTAATAAAGTAAAATTAAAATTTCAGAGTAAAATAATATAAAGTTTTACATAAATGAATGTAAAACCTCTAAAAACTTAAACATTGATCAAATTAAGTAATATTGTTTTACATTAGTCAGAAACAGTATTTACATAACTTGCTACTATAAAATCTGATCTTATGTATGCATGTTGTTTGAAATTATAATTATAATCTTAAAACTAAATTGAAAACTAACCTTCTGTTCTTCTAATGCTGCTGCATTTTCATCCTAAAATATTTAAGCAACAATTAACAATTTACACAAAAAATAGGGAAATAACTTTGTTAAACTGTAACAGTGCATGTTTTAAATAAACTACTGAGGAAAAATTCATCATGAAAACTGTAACATTTTAATAAAGCAATCTAGTGAAATCTGTTTATAACAATGTTTAAGGACCTAGAAAAAATATTAATTTCATAGACAGGATATGCTTACAGACAGTAACATAGAAACAGATTTCATAGTAAAAATACAACTCTAAAACCTATCAATTAGTTTAGTGAGGAAAAAATAGTATTGATATTAAATTGGTAGAATAAAAAGAAACTTTTAAAATATAATTTTAAAATTTGGAAGATTTTTAAAGTTTTGTCATACGAATATGTCAATTAGTAGAAAAACATTTCTTGTTTATTTTACACACTGTATTGGCACATATGAACTCCATAAAAATACTATGATTTTTTTTAATTTACCTCTTGATTACTAATGCAGAGAATGTCTTCCTTACTAGTAGATTCCTTTCCTTCATTTGGCAGCTCCACATTTTCGGTTTCTGAAAATCAAAAATTTCAAGTCATTACATATACATGCAAACAAAAAGGTTTAGGTTAGATCTTAGTAGATAAAATTGTATATTTAACCAGAAATAAGGTTCTTCAATTTATCACTTTTACACAACCCTAAATTATTTTTTAAAGAGAAATAAACAATTCTTTTTTTTAAAGTAAAGATAATACTTAAATGATCTTATTTCAAAATGTTTTTGTATAGGTTTCCCCCATAAACCAAATAAATAAAATAAAATAAAGTATATAAAACAGGTTAAACAGTCTAAGAAACCCTAATGAAATTTTGTTCTAAAAATGCATGGTACTTTAGGATTAGCCAGGGGTGCCAACTGCCAAGTTTAAAAAATGGTGGAAAATATTCAAATGTTGAAATAAAAAAAAATTATGCATATCAACTAGAAGTGTTGCTTTTAGTGTTTTAAATGTCTATGGAAATTTTGTAAAATGTTGTTAATAAAGTCTGATTGACGAGATTTAAGCTCAGTTAATCCTTAAAGTACCAAATGCATAACACTTACCTTTATTAATTAACTGTGGTTTTTTATCTGCAGCAGAGACTGTAGAGTCTACAGATGGACCAACCTCGTTGGTTTCAGACTTCTGATTGGTAACAGTGTCACTTTGAGATGATTGGAGTTGCCTGCGACCACGCTCTTCCCTTTCTCGCTTCCAACTCTTTCCTCGGGCTTCACTCCCTCGTTTCTCTGACATCTTGCAAATATTCTACAAAAAAAAAAAAAAAAAACAAGCATTAAAGAAAAAGAAAACTAGACTGGGGTTTTTCTTGCCCTGCCATCTGTTTTGTAAAGAAACCTCTTGGTGGTGATTTTCCATGTCTTGAAACCTAAACTATATCATTAGTTTAAGTATAGAGGTTTGTCTATGATTTTTGGGTACTTAAGCATTATCCTGTTTAATTTATAACATTTTCAAACTCAGCAGCACGGTCGACGGGTTAATACATAAGAACCTATTTTTGTCTATGAAATTTGCCCTACACAGATCTCTTAAGTACATAAAAGTACTTAAAACAGCTGTCAGCTTTTATTCTTTTGTTTGTACTATTTTTTACATTGATGTTAATCAATTCTTATTGAATTTTTGCACAGGTTTTTATCTTTGAAAATTGGATTTATTTTATTTAAATCAGATTTTTCTTTATTAATATGAATAAACAGTTCTGTACTTTCTGAAACTGGTTAAAAATATATTGATATTATTTCAATGCGATATAATTTTGCTAGATGTTTAGGAACTTACAATGATTCAATCTCTTACTTCTTTTAGGAATCATTTAAATATTTTAAAATGTCCTCACACCCATCACGCTGAAATGTCACACTAAAAGTAATACAAAATAAAAATTTAAAACCTTTTCATATTTTACATGAGTTCAAAACTTAAACAATCAGAACTACTGAAAGTTTCAAGTATTGTTGAGGAAAATTGAATCTTGTATGCATAACTTCTATTCTTTTTGTGACGGGTGTGACAGAAGGAGAATCTAAATTTAAGGGCCGTATTCAGAAACTTAAACACATAGAAGAAACAAGATGGAAACTGTGAAAAATTTCACATAACGTGTAATTCGAAAACGGGCACTGGAAAGTTTGAAATCTCTGGTTTCTTGAGCTTTTTCACCACTTCCATACCGTTCTCGTTTCTTCTACATGCTTGTCTTTCAGAATACGGTCCGAGTCACACTATGTCCATCAAATATCAGGTCATCAAATTTTATTTTCCAAAAATTGAGTGTTTAAGAAGGTAAACAAGGTCACAAATAGTGAGATTATGGTGGGTACTTCCATCTATGTATTTATGACACTACAGCTATTTTGAATTTAAATAAAGTGTTTTATTTTACAGATAAAATGTTATTTAGGTAAGTAGTTATTTTACAGATAAAATTTTAAATAAAGTGGTTTATTTAAAATCAAAACACTTGGGCAATTCCATGAAACATGGGACACAGAGTTGAAATCCTTTTATAAAGGAAAAAACCTCATGTTAACCCTATATATTTTAAAATATGGTTACATTTAATTGAAAAAGGTTTGGGAATATTATTACACACTGTTCTGCAACAGTAAAAAATTATTTTTTGTTTTATGAGTAAAAATCTTCCAAAATGCATGGTTTTTCTAATTTTTTCAGCAAGAATTTAGTGCAATTCAAAGCTCTGTGTAACTTAAAGTATTAGAATATGTTTAATTTTTATGCTTGCATTCTAAAGAGTTTTCAATAAATAAACAGATAACATAATTTATTTTACAGATTGTTTTATAAAAAAAATTTAGTAGAGCTTTTACAGAAGGTAGTTCAGAGATGTAACGTGAGTCACAAAACTAGGTAATGTGAGTCACACGTTTAATTGCAACTTATGTTAATTATAATCATATTAGATTTGTTATATTGATGATTTTTGAAAGCCTCAAATGTTCTGAATATTTTGATGTATTTATTAATTTTTATAATATTTTATAAGGGGAGAAAATTGAGCTTTTTCAACAATTCAAAAAAACGTTGTCCTTTTTTAGGTAACGTGAGTCACGCTGTTAAAAACACTGCTGTGCTTTTTATTATCAATTTTTTTAACTGATAGAAGATTTATTTTGTTTTATAGGGCTGATTTATTTAATAATATGTCTTTTTAATGACAAAAATTGAATATTTTCATTACTTAAATAGCAATTAGAAAATCAAAATATGTGTCTGAACGTAACGTGAGTCACATGGAATTGCCCACTTTCAAAATAGCTGCAGTGGCATTAATACGTGAGTACCAGATTACGCACTTTCAATGAACTGCTGTTTTTATTATTGTTTTAGTCAAGATGAAAATATCCTATTTTACATAGTACTTGAAATGTTTTCAAGTTCTTCTAACTTTTCAGCCCAAAAAAATTATCTAAGAATAATTTTTAAAGCTTAGCTCTCTGCAATTTCATCTGGCTCATATCTTTACCTTGAATTTGATGCATGATTTATAGTTATAAAACCAATTTGAAATTTCAACTCCCTCAAGTCTACTTTTTCATGGAATGACCCTTAGTAACAATACATAAAGATAATTAATAAGTTTAAGGTTGTAATGCTTCAAAATTATCTGAATTTAAGAAATTGAGGTATACTCACCACATTAAATTCGACTCTAACCTTTCGTGCCAACTTAATTTACGGGGAAAATAGAAATAACGTGGAGCACATCACATTCATTCCAGTTCATTCCATATTTGTTGTTGAACAACAAATAACAAAGCAGTCGTTGCCAGCTTCTTCCTTATACAAATAAAACGTAAAAGCACAGAGTACTAGAAAAAGCATGGAATGTCTTGTGATTTTGGCGCTGGGATCACTTCCACGGCGAGTACAACTGTACAACTCCCGCCCATCCCGCCCTTTCGTTACGAGAGGCGGAGAAAAAAGCTTGATCCTTCAAGGTATATTTTATAATTAAATCTCATTTTGGGGATAGCAAATTGTGTTTTGGGGAAAAAATTTTCTGCACCTCTGAAATTTCCTATTAAGAAGATTCTGTTAAGAATGATTGGATATAAGGGTGGAGCGAAAAACACGAAAGTTCAAATAGACGACATTAGTGTGACGTCACTTGCTTGTTTGGAAACGTTGATTCTATCCGTGATTGGTTCCGTGATTGGAAGTAAATCCGTAGGGATCCGTACGGAACCAATCACGGATGGAATCAACGTTTCCAAACAAGCTAGTGACGTAATGACTAATGTCGTCTATTTCGATTTTGGGTACCTCCAAAAAGTTGCCGCCAAAAATACATCTGTGAAATTTTATGAATTTTGAAAAACTCCTTCTATCGCAACTTTTTTTTTGTTATTATTTATTTACATTCATTCATTCATTTATTTTGAGAACAAAAAATAACACGAGAACAATAAGCATAGTCGCCTGGGACCTCTTGGTCCACATTATAGTGGCTAGAAGGGGATAGTGTGGGTAAAAATTTCTGTTATTATATACACATTTATTAGATTATACAAAGATATTTTATTTTTTTAATATAACGTACTAGGGGGGAGCAAAAAACTTTTTTTTATGAAATTGGTCTACAGCTAAAGCTCAAAGTTTGTGGTTGGGGGTCCTTATAACCCATAAAAATTTAAACTTGGTCGGATGATATCTTTAGGTCGTGCTTCAGAGTCAAAGTTTGAAAATTTCATGAAAAATGTAAAAAATTTGAAAATTTTCCTGATAATTTCTAAATAAACTTTTTTCAACGGTAATTTTTTTTGAAAATGATTTATATTTTTTCGATGATTATTCTGTACTCTAAATAGGGTCCTGAATTTCCAGTACTAATTTTGTGGTTATACAATGGAAATTCCATTACTTTACAGTTTTTTTTCTTCAATTTTCTCAAAACTTGGTTTTTGAACTTATTCCCTCATTCAAACTGACGATTCGTTTAGGATTCCTTCTTTCTTTGTCTACTACCTCCGATAAAGAATTTGGCGACTACATCTGCAGATAAGTAGATTATTTTCTATTTCATCATTTCATTTTTTATCATTCTTTTCCTTTTATTTCTAATCTCATGTATTCATTTAAGTATAATTTTGGTTAAATTGGAAGGGTCAAGGCCCCTTAGTGAGCAAAATATATTGTTTCTTTCAGTTAATATTTTTGAGTGTTACCTTATAAATGTGTGGTATGAATAAATTCTTATTCTTATTAGTATATATGTTATGGGCAAAGTGATTAATCGGGCATTATTAATAATGCCCGAAGTGGAGGCGGACAAAGTGATAAATTTCATTCATAAATTCCACTGAATTTATCACATTGCCTGTAACATATATATTCGTATTCTTACCGATTCAATCTCTTCTCGATATCGTGGACAAGATACATAAAAATGTATAATCCTTTTTTTTATTTAAAAAAAAATCATATTTTTAATGTTAAATATCATTAACAATTTCATGCATTCAGTCAAAACCAATAAAAAACTTGCTTAAAAAACCATATATTGCATTTTAAGTTTTTTGCAATTTAAAAAAGTTAAATATTTTATGACTCAACTTACATAGAAGCACGATTTTTGTTCTGTGTGGTCAAAGTTAGATAAAATTTTTAAGTTTTCATAAATTTTGGGGAAAAAATTATGCATTAGTTTATAAATTGTATTTAGAGGACGGATTATATATTTTTAATGATTTAATGTGCTCTTTACATAGGATGAAATTAAAATAAAATGGTTTAAAATCAAAATATACCTTTTTTTCCTTACACAAATAATAACACCAGCTTCCATATGTTTTTAATGCTTACTATATTTTCTAATCAACAAAATGACACTTTATTTAGGAATGAAAAATGCTCAAATTTATTGAGAAACCAATTTATTTTATTTCTTGTATACAAAACTATAAAAAACCAACTGATACGAAAACTTCGAAAACTATAAACAAAACGGATTGTAAACAGGTAAGCAACTCTAAGGAGGCTATAAACACGCATGCGCGATACCTGCGTCACAGACCCGCTCAGATATTTGAGACCGATGTTCGCATGATAGCTTTGACATACATGACCACAATGTTGTCAAGGTCTTCAGATATCTTAGATGTATCTAGGTGGTCTCTTGTCACCCTCTTAGCTTTATTCTCTGTGATTGGGCACTCAGTTCCACATTTTCGGTTTCTAAAATAAAATAAAAATCAAGTCATTACATACACATGCAAACTAAATGTTTAGGTTAGATCTTATTAAGTAAAATTAAATAAAAATTATATATTTTCCCAGAAAGTAAGTTTTTTTATTAATCACTTTTATACAACCCTAAATTCTTTTTAACAAACAATAGTTTTAAAAATAATTAAGTATAATACTTAACTGATATTATTTCAAAATTGTTTTTTTATGGGTTTTGTAAAACAAATTAAATAAAAGAGAAAAAAATAAAGTAAAATAAACTGGTTGAAAAAAAGTTTAAGAAACCCCAAAGAAGTTATGTTTTAAAAATGCTCTACATTTAGGATTAACAGGGCGCAAGTGACAAGTTCTCTAAAAAATGGCAGTGAATATTCAAACACCCAAATAAAAACAATTTAACTACATCAACTAGAAGGGTTGCTTTAAATATTAAAATGTTTTAAAGAGAAATTTGCAAAATGTTGCCAATAAAGTCCGATTAACGAGATTTGCACCCAACTAATCCTAACGTACCAAATGCATAGTACTTACCTTAATTAATTGATTGTGGTTTTTTATATTCAACAGGTGTCACTTTCAGATGATTGGTGTAGCCACTGTAGCCTGATAAGACGTTCTTCTCGTTGTCTTTTATAACTTTTTCCTCGGGCTTCATTGCCTCGTTCCTCTGACATCTTGCAAATATTCTACAAAAAAAAAAACAAGCATTAAAAGAAAACTCTTAAAGATGATTTTCCATATTTCAGGGGTGGAAAACCAAAAATTAAGTTTTGGAGCAGCTTTAGAGCAGTTTTGGAGCAAGGCTAATCAATTTTTGGAGCAATTTTGGAGCAAGGCTGATCAATTTTGGAGCAGTTTTGGAACAACTATTAGTGTTTTCGTATCAGGGTATGATTTGCATTTTTGCAGCACCTTTTGGTGATTTCGTATCAAGCATTTTTGTAGCATTACACTTTCATGTTACTTCCCAGAGCAAAACGAAACTTTCGCAAAAGTCACGATTTTCCCACAATAACTAGTGATTTTTCTTGGAAATAGTCTGGAAGGTAAAAAATAGTAGGGATTATCTGGAAAAATCGCAGGTTGTGCATCCCTATTTTAGATGGAGGCTCATATTTTGTAGAGAAAAAGCGGAAAATCGCGATTCCGCGGATGGTAATCATGATGGCTGAAGATTGGCTCTTTCCCTGTTGAAAAGGATTTTCAAAATTTGAATCAAATTGAACGGAAAATCATGTTTTTGGAGCAGTTTGGCGCACAAATGTGAATTTTGCTGGTTTCGGAGCAGATTGGAGCAAGGCATCCATTTTTGAGCAGTTTGGCACAGTTGGAGCAGATTTTCCACCCCTGATATTTTGAAACCTAAACTAAATCATTACAATTTAAGTACAGAGGTTTGTCAGGAGTTTTGAAACAATTTCCGACACAGATCTCTGAACTACATAAAATGTCTTAACCTCTCCTCCCGAATAAAACTTCTTTTAAATTAAGGAAATTCAAAAGTGAAATACTTTTATAAAATAGTCTGACTGTATAAAATCTCGGGTTTTATTACTTTCCTTATTTAAAGAGATGTGTAGTTGAACATAAAAAATAGGACATAACCTTGCTAAAATGTAACAGTGAAAGTTTAAAAAAAAAACTACTGAAAGAAAAATTCATTATAAAAGCCGTAAAATTTTATAGAAGCAGTGAAATCTGTTTATAACAATGTTCTAGGAACCTGATTCATATAATACACGTTATCCCAAGACAATACCATACAAACAGATTTCATAGTAAAAATACAACTCCAAAACATATCAAATAGTCATCGTAATGGGAAAAAATGTATTAATATTAATTGGTCAAATAAAAAGACTTTTAAAATATAATGTTAAAATTTGGAAGATTTTAGAGTTTTGTCTTATGAATATCATATCCAGGTAATACTAGACAAAACATATGTTGTTTTATTTTAAACGCCGTAATTGGCACATTTAACTCCCTAAAATTAACATGAAAATTTATTTATTTTTATTTACCTCATTATAACTGATGCAGAGAACGTCTTCCTTAGTAGTAGATTCATATCCTTCATTGGGCAGTTCAATATTTTCGGTTCCTGAGGTAAAAAAATGTCAAGTCATTACATACACATGCAAACAAAATGTTAGGTTAGATCTTAGTTGATAAAAATTACATATTTTCCCAGAAAGTAAGTTTCTTTATTTAACCACTTCTACAATCCTAAATTATTTTTAAAGATTAATTAACGCAATTGTTTTTTTTAAAAATTAAAGATAACACTTAGCTGATGTTATTTAAAAATATGTGTGTAAAATGTTGTTAATAAAGTCTGATTGACGAGATTTAAGCTCAGTTAATCCTTAAAGTACCAAATGCATAACACTTACCTTTATTAATTAACTGTGGTTTTTTATATGCAGCAGAGACTGTAGAGTCTACAAAGGGACCAACCTCATTGGTTTCACACATCTGATTGGAAAAATTGTCGCTTCGAGATGATTGGAATTGCCTGCGACGACGCTGCGGCCTTTGTCGTTTTCGACTCCATCTTCGGGCTTCATTCCCTCGGAACTCAGACTTCTCGAAAATATCCTACCAAAAAAACCCAAGCATTATATAAAAGAAAACTCTTAAAGGGGATGGAATTTCCATACCTTGAAACCTAAACTTAATCATTACAATTTAAGTAGAGGTTTTTCCGGATTTTTAAAAAAGTTTTCCAGCACAGATCCCTTAACTACATAAAATGTCTTAACCTCGCCCACGAATAATTAAATTAAGGAAATTCAAAAGTGAAATACTGTATAAAATCTCTGGTTTTATTACTTTCCTTATTTAAAGTGATGTGTAGTTTTGTTCTTAACAGGTTACACCTAATTTTATAAAACTAATTTAATGAATCTGTAAATTAAAATTCCTGAAAATCATTTTTTTTTAATCTTTAAAAAGGTTCGAAGGAAAAAAAATTTGAATTTATTGAATGTTGACGTGATATTTTTTTTTTACCTCTCCTCCTCCATTGAATATCTGGTGAGACTTGGCCCTATTTCAAGCTCAAAAACATCAAACAATCCCTAACCAAAGGGGGGGACTCTTTCAACATAAATAGTGCGAAAAAGGTAAACCATATGAATGGAAGATGACATTTGACAGTCGCGTGGACTATGGAATTGCGGAAATTTTGCGGCATTCCGTAAACCTGCCCCTGGCTTTCACATGTGAGTTAAACCACTCTCGCATACAAACACATAATTAATGAGCAGATACACGAATTTAACATCGCGCTTTTTCTTCCTCCATCATAATATTGCAAAAGGAAGAACAAGAAGACACCTTTCAACTCATCATAAGTCCTGAGCAAGAAGAAAAGTTGATGAGAAGGTATTGTTCCTGAATTACCTCTTCCCGCCAAACCAGTTTTAAGGAGACAATTCGATTTCATAGTGGGGATTTTCGAAGGACAGGTTTATCAATTTCAAATGCAAAATCCTTGTAATGCCATCCTCCAAGTAAGTTTCTCAATTTTATTATCAGAACTAGTATAATAGAGATGTTAATAATATTAGAGTAGTATAGATCCATGTTTGACTTGACGAAAGGCCTTTAGAATTAGCAGAATAAATTATTTTCAGTAGCACCCCCAATTCAAAATAAGTTTTCATATTGATATTTCAACATTTGAATAGGAGGGAATATTTTTTTAAACCTCAAATGTGTACATTATAATTTACGGTGTTTTAAACCTAATTCTACTTACGATTAAAAAAATTTTGATGTCCCCAATTTAAACTAAAACTGATAAAAGTTAAAGAAATATGATTTTTACGACAAAATTAATTTATGAATTGATTGAACTTCATTGAATACGATATAAAGAACCCAACTTAAAAATTAAGAAATAAAACATAATTACTCAAACTGACAATAAATTGGTAATTTTTTTCAAGTTTTTTAAAATTTCCTTCAATGTATAGTTATTTATAATGACATTGTTCGTATCATAATTTTAAATTAATTGAAAGTACCTATAATTAGGATGGTGCAAAATATGATATTAATATTAATATGGGCTAAATAAAGTTACTAAAAACAATGGAAATTATTGGGAAGATTTAAATATCCTGTAAATTAATAGATACATTTTTATACAATGTAGTTGGCACAAAACACAAAACTACCATGAAAAAATGAATTTTTCTTTACCTCCTCATAACTGGTGTATTCTTTCCATTCATAGTAGAATTTTCGTCTCGCCTTTTCTGAAGGATACCAGAGTCCTTAAAAGTAATAAAATTAAAAATTAATGATTATTTTATAATGCGTATTCAAACGATCTAGTATATTTTGAAACATGCCTCGCCCCTAAAAAACACTAATTAAATTAAAAACTCAAAAGAAAAACTTATTTTTTAAAATCAAATTCAATATTTAATTTAATAATGCTTCTCGCGGCATTCAGTTTCTTTCATATTTTTTTATGCTTGTTTCTACAGTACTTTGAAACAAAATCAAGGATTACATCCCTCACATATACTATACCTACGTATTTTAATTACTTATAAAGCATTAAGTTTAAATAATTGCCTGATCGGCCGAATTCAAAACTTCTCACAAACTAAAAATTATAAAAATATTAATGAAATAAAAAAAAAAAACTTTTTTAAAACCATGTTTTTAAAATGGTCTAAAAAGTATAAAATCACGTTTTAAAATAAGAAGCATAAAGAGTGCCGAGAGCCTAATGCATGATCCCCACGTTTACAAGGAGTTTGAAAAATTATTTTATACTTCTTACTCTATTTCAAAAATATGGCTTTAAAAAAGTTTTATTTTTATTTTAAACCCACTTTTTTGTGATATTTACTTTGAAGGGTGTTTTTAAGTACGTAAGTTTTTAATACGTTTCTGGGGGGATCATATTAACTATATTTTTTTACTGTTATAAAAAATTTACTTTTCAAATATCTGCCATCAGCAAAAATGTATAAACTAGAAAGATAACTTTTTTAATGGAATAGAATAAATTGATTAAAAAGACAAAAAAATATCGCGGAAGTTTTTATCTATAAATATAATACATAATAGTACTTACTATCGAATGATCGTGGTTTTCCATTTACATAAGTGGATTTAATTGCATCCAACGCATGTTGAAAAAATTGGAGGGATTCTTTCCTACGGCACGTTATGCAGGAAAATTCCATTTCTCTTTTATCAAGTACTTCCATTTTTCTGCAAAAATAGAATTAATCAAAAATTTAATTTATTATTTTAATTACGGCATAGATGATATACAAGTCATCTTATACTATATTAAAATAATTTGGTTTTTCTTTCGGCCGGCCGCCAGGCCGCACCCCCGTTCCGATTTGGACAAACTCGGTCTTGATCGAAAGCTATCCACCCCTAGATGATCCAATAATATGTCAGGTTCCTCTAAAACCTTCCATTTTTAAATTATACGATTTTTTCGTTTTGCCCCCATGTTAACTCTATGGGGAGGTTCCGTTTGGCCGGCCGCCAGCCCGAACCCCTGAACCAATTTGGACAAACTCGGTCTTGATCGAAAGATTTCCAACCCTAGATGAGCCAATAATATGTCATTTCCTTCAAAGCATTCCATTTTTAAATTATAAACTTTTTTCAATTTGCCCCATTATTTTCAGTTAATATTTTTACCAACACAGGCTAAACGTCTTTTAAAGAGCGTGAAGAAAATCTACTTTGAAGTTATCAAACTTCAATGTTTTGACGTTTTACTCATAGAGATCTAATAGAGACTATTAGATCTCTATGGTTTTACTAGATTTATCGCAACAGGATACATACTAGGCATATTGGATTTATAAAAAAAAATACTGGTACAGGTTTAATTGAAGTATTACTTCTTTCGGTTCTCTTCAGATTACGCATTAGAATAAGTTAGTTCTGGTTAGAAAAACCTATAATTTGATTGAAAATATTGAACAGTTTAGCGCTAACGATGCAGCTTAAAAAAAGTAATAAATTGTAAAAAATTTAACTGCGCTGCAAGCGTGTGGTAGTAACGAGCGAAGCTCGCATCAGCGCCAAAGGCGCATAATCTAGCTGGTAAGACGCGGCTTTGCCGGGTCAAACCAGCTAGTAAAAATTTTAAAACTTCAATTATTTGAACTTTAACCTCCTATGATTGCTGCCAGACTTTGAAAAAGTAACTCAAATGTAGAAAAATATAATCCAAACTAAAATAAATATACTTAATAAATCATAAAAATTAATACATTTACTAAAAAGTTTTAAACTTCGCTATTGTATATTATATAATATATATATATGTTACGGGCAAAGTGATTATTCGGGCATTATTAATAATGCCCGAAGAGGAGGCGGGCAAAGTGATAAATTTCATTGATAAATTCCGTTGAATTTATCATATTGCCCGGGCTTTATTAATAATGCCCGATTTATCACATTGCCCGTAACTATACATCCCTATCCCTATACTAAATATTTAACTACATCTTACGATTCTGGCAACCCATTCCATCTACCCACAGCCTTGTTAAAAATAGTGTTTTCTGCTTTCCCGATTAAAATGTGCCTTATTCGATTTGAATTTGTGACCCCTCGTTCTATGGGTTCCCCAAGCAATATGATCACCCAATGGCGGTTCCAGAAAGAGGTTTTGGTTGTAGTTTTACGGCGCAGAAATCAAGTAAGATTATATTGCGCCATACAACCCCCAAAAAAAGTATTACAATCCTTTTTGGTATGCTATAACTCAGAACTTTTCTGAGGGAGGACCCCCGTCTCCCTTATGACATGGCTATAGCCGCGTTCACAAACACCACTCTAACCGGGGAAAGGCAGAGTAAACCGGTTCTTCTTCCACCGCTCTCCCTACGCAGGGAAAACCTCACCGGACCATTCGTGAAAATTCGAAATAACCCTAAAATTTCACCCCATTTTTTAATTTTCTGCTTGTAGAACGGAAAGTATGGGTTTCTGATGAAAATGTTAGGTATAGAAAATAAAGAGGGTAAAACAATCTACAAAATTGTTAATTACAACTTTTTTGTCAGACCAATAGTTGAGCCTTTAAAGCGCACTAAAAATCTGGCAATATTCACCCCTGAGGCGGAAAATTCACCATATCTTCTGTAAAAAAGTAACATTTTGATTTAAATAAATAGGAAACACTACTTTAATAATTTCTTGTATGATTTAATCTTAATTTCTATCCAAATGATTATTAATTAAATTAATTATTCTTCAGTATTTTCCCCCAGAAACGGTTTTTTTTGGCAATGAAAAATTCATTTGCTTGTTCATTTTTATTTGTGCAAGGAACCAACTTCCATTGAAAGTCTTTTGTTAAGTATTAACTACTTTACTTTCGACCTTTGCTTCGCTCCCTCCTCCTTCTCAAAAATATAATTTAAGGAAAGTTATTTATAGAAAATTAAATGCTCTTTCACGTGGTGTAAAATTTTTGTTGATAAAGTGAATAATTTTTCACTTTGTAGAGGGTAGAAGAGCGGGTTTTCCATTTTTTGCGGAAAGGCCAAAAAATGGCTGTTTTTCAGCGCGCTCTCGCGGCCGAACTATTCGTCTGACAAAAAAGTTGTAATGGACTCTAACCGTCTGACGTCACGCGGAACCAACACGTGACCTACTGAGCTTGCAATGGACTCTAACCGTCTGACGTCACACGGAACCAACACGTGACCTACTGAGCTTGCGATTGGTTACCACAGATACTACACTAGTACAGCGTTTCTCAACCGTTGTTCCGCGCGCGAGAAATTCGAAACAATTTTTTTTGAGAGAGAGTCTCAAAATGAGCTAAAACACTACTTTGAGGGGTGTATTTTAAAAAATTTTCTGGGGGAGGACCCCCCAGACACCCCCCCCCTTTTTTAGCTCACATTCATTACCCATATTTTTACGCTATCTACAGAAGTTCAAATCCTTTGTAATTTAGCGTGTAAAAGTACTCACCAGGGGGGATGAGGGGGGCTGGGAATTAATGTTGAGTCAACCCCTAATCACAACTATTCACAACATCAGAGCAAAGGTAAGTATCCTTGCCCCACCCCCTAACATGGAACCTGGCTACGCCCATGCCCAGAATTGAAAATATGCCAAAAAACAGGCTCAAATTATCACATTAATTAATATTTAATAATTGCTTTAATTTTTTTAAACTTGCTAAAATTGTTTAAATACTTAAAATTGTATTTCCAAAACCTTACAGCTGTATTCTAATGATTCTAATAAATAAACGATTTCTTTGTTACTTATTTTCCGTTTTATGTAATAATTTAAAAAATAGTAAGAAAAATATTGTTACATGGACGCTAGGGTTCCGCGGAACTTGGTCATTGTCAAAAGGGTTCCGTGGGAGTAAAAAGGTTGGGAAACGCTGCACTAGTAGATCTACTAGTGTAGTATCTGTGGTAACCTCAGCTCAGCAAGCTCAGTTGTAGGTCACGTGTTGGTTCCGTGAAGTCTCGAACCAGATAGGCGGTTAGAGTCCATTGGTTATCACAGATACTACACTAGTAGATCTACTAGTGTAAAAGTTGCCAATGGACTCTAACCGCCTATCTGGTTCGAGACTTCACACGGAACCAACACGTGACCTACTGAGCTTGCAACTTTTGGATTGGCAACTTTTTGGATTGTTTTATTTTCTTTATTTTCTATAATTAACATTTTCATGAGAAACCCATACTTTCCATTCTACAAGTAGAAAATAAAAAAATGGGGTGAAATTTTAGGGTTTTTTCGAATTTTTACTAAAATGCCATTCGAAATTTTGTATGCAAAGTTCAGATTCGGATTCAGCACCCTCGAAAACATATAAAACCGTTGAGAAAAAAACTTCCGGATTTTTTTCCTGAAACACCCCTTTTTTGACACCTGGTTACTGGACTATAAGTTCAGTATTGTGATTGTGTGTGAAGTTTAGTAAGTTATATTTAAGTTAGATGGCAACACTGCAACTAATGTTTTTTGAATCCACGTGTTTTTCGGGCTGTGGCTACGCGACCGTCGTATCTGTTTACTTTTGAACAATTACCTACAAGTTCATTATAAGTAAAATAATCAAAAGCGGCAACTTTAAAACACTGTTTATTAATTGTAATTCAAGGTGTTAGTTTATGCCGCATTTTAAATACTATTTTTCTTGATGTTCATATTTATTAAATTTAATAAATATCAACATCAAGATAAATTTTTTAATTTACTATTTACTATGGGCCAGATGCAACTACGTTTTGCGGCGGGCGTCGCGACGTTTAAACCGGTCCAACTTCTTCAACACAGGAAAATTTCGCAGCACGTGACCTCGTTCACGTGGTTTCAAGTAAACCACGTGAGGTCACGTGCTGCGGTCACGTGATGAGGTCACGTGCTGCGAAATTTTTAGTTTTTAAATTAATTAGTTTCTCTAAAAAAGTATACCAAAGAGTAATATAAGGAGCTATCAAATCAGTAGATGCTTTGAGTCGTAATTAACATTTTATCTACAAGTATTATTTCAGAAATGAAGAGTTTGTTTCTCACGTGGTTTCAAGTAAACGCCGCAAAACGTAGTTGCCTCTGGCCCTATGCTTCTTGTTTAATCAAACTAAAGGTATGTTGTAATAAGAATAGTTAATCCAAAGTTTAAAAAAACTCTTTATTTCTGAAATAATACTTGTAGATGAAATGTTAATTACGAGCAAAAACGCCTCAAAGCATCTACTGATTTGATATAGCTCCTTAAACTAATAAGTTTAATGAAACGATAAAGTTATGAGTGGTGATAAAATTTAAATTGTATAAACTATCCCGGTCGCACAAGAACATTGTAGAATGTTGCGAATCTCAATAAATGCTACATTGCAACTATAGGTTGGATACATATACATACATCCACAATAAAGAACAATGTGCATCCATGAAGATCTCTATTAATCACAATATATAGTATGATGTAAATCTAAGAAGTATAACATTCAAAACCTTGTTGATCATCATTGCAGTATATATGTACTACAATGATGATCAACAAGCTAAGCCTAAACCACTCGTGGCGGATCTATGTTGACAATATTGTGCGACAAGTATCTGCTACTTGGGTATTATCCCCAACTGGAATTTCTACTGATGTTATTTTAATGTCCCTTATGAATTTTAAGTTAAAAACACTTCTGAAAGGGGACCACGTATTCTCCCCTGAATTTTTTTTTTAAAATCAGACCCGCAAAAAAGACCCCTTTTTTAGCCCATTTCTGTAATAAAAACTGAGATTGGATTATATTGTATACTTTGAATAAGCTTTTTAATTTTTGTGGTTACTTTAAAAGTTCAACTACTATAGGATCTTATTGTTAAAAAGTCATTGTTGTGCAGTTTGCCTCTCGTTATTAAGATGGCTTCAGAAGTGTTTTTTAAAAGATTAGAAAATGAATAAATTTGTAAGAATAAAAGAAGTCAAGTTTGTCACCAATACACTTTTATCAAAACACAATTTTTCGTAGTAATTTTAAAAAATTCCAAAGCTATCTGAATTACTAGGGGCAAAATCTGTATAACAATGGTATTAAAAAATACAGTCCAAAACAGTGTACACAGTACAAAAATGTGTTATAGTTAATTTTGTTCAAAAGGAAAAAGCGAATGAAGAAAAGAGAATGATTTTCAGACCGAACTCGAAAATGTACACAAGCAAACTAAAAAGTAGAAAATAATTAAGAAATAACTTTTTAAAAACAACGTTTTTAAAAAGTGTTTATAGTAAAGTGCCATAGGTAATATTTATCAGCGACTAATACTCTTGGCACTATCTATCCTCGATATATAATAAAAAGGGTAGAGAGTGCTGGGAGAAGTTGGTGAATTAATGCATGACCTCCCACGTTTTTCATTTTACAAAAATTATTTTATACTTTTCAGTCCATTTAAAAAGTTTTTTATTTTTTATATATAACAAAATAAAAAATATATATCCTCAAAAATATATAAAGAATGGACTTACCGAAAGTGTTTGAAGATGTGCGTAAAACACGTGGTGATAGGCAGCAAACCAACAAACTGACACTAAGGGATGCCTGGTCGCATATTCACAATGCCTGCAAAGGTTTTATGCTGCGGCTCTCATGATTGGACGAGACAAGTCACATGGTTTGGCGCGAATTTTTGTCTACTGGCGTGGTTGGCGAGATTCGCCGCAACCTTGCAGGCTTGCAGATGCAGGGCAAAACTTTGCAGGCTTTGAGGTGTGTATCTGCGTTTTAGTGTTTTGTTTTGAATTGGGTTTGAAGAAATGTGTTCGGTAATCGCGAGTGATAACAGTTGTTTAATAGACAAAAAATAATTTGTTGAGCAAAAAATCGAAGCATTACGCGGGTAGGAAAGCAATAATGAAGGAATTTATATTTGGAAAGATACTAACCTTTATCTTGAAATAAATTATGCTTGTTGCCGTTTTTAATACTTAACAGGCTTCAACTAATAATCACGGGGAAAATGTTCATGAATTGCATTCTATTGTTAATTAGGGGTAAAGTATTCTATCAATTAATTGAATCCTAATATTTTGAAGGCTAAACCGTTAACCTTCCTTCTAAATACCGCCATCCTCTTTAGGATACCAAAACTTTAAAATATTTAAAAACTCATAGATTAAAATGTTTTATTAGATCAATAACTCTTTATAGTTTATCATTAAAAGTAAGAAAAATTTGTCGATAATTGAATATATAGATGAAGTACTCTTATCTAAGCTGTGCCAAATTTAGATACTAATCAAATATGAATATATATAAATGTCAAGTAAAATATAATGGATTATTTTCAATTTCTTTTCTATGTTCAATTTCTTTTCCCTTGTATCCTTTTATTCCTGTCTGAATTTGTTTTTTTCTCATCAAGCGAGTCATTAAAAAGTACTTATTTGTAGGCAGAAATAGTCAAATTTTCTTGTGCTTCCTTCAAAGGTATGGTAAAATTTTTCTTCCATAATTTCATTTTCAACTGGTGCATTTCACTCAAACAATTTAACTTGAGTAAATGTTCTTATAGAATTTTGTAAACACTTGGTCACTTTTTACCATTTTAAGAACTTTTTTTGCAGTCATAAATTATACAATGTATGTTAACATCTAATGTGTAAGCTAATTAATGTTATTACTATTTGAGAAACAAAAATATACTCAAATATTCTTGAAAATATTTTATTGTTAACAAGTAGGTATAACAATAAATATGGTTAACAATAAATGTTAACAAGTAGGTCCTTAAAACTTCTAAAAAATCCTTAGAAATTGAAAGTCCTTAAACAGTGCTTAATTTTACTCTTCAAACTTCTGTACGAACCATGACTATATCCTGGTCCGGAATTTGCAATTACAATCAGTGGTGTGGTGGCTCTTGAGTTTATTAATAGGGGTTTCATAATCGTTTTGTATAAATTAAAATTTACTACAAGATCTAGAAAGAAAAGGGATGTTGGACGAATACATAAATAAAACTTATTTAAGAACAAATTTATCTCTTTCAAACGAGTAATTTTAAGTTCCCTTAATTTTATTTTTTAAATATGTGTTTAATGGGAAAAAAGCAAACATTCATAACTGAAGCATAAAACCTCAAAAACAAGTTTATGTCCATTCGTCGTACTTTATTTTAGGCAAACAAATTTTTAACACTAATTAAAATCAGGCATAATACCTAATCATAATTTTTTTTTTAAATTAAGAGCATTACAAGAGCATTGGGTCTGTCCTCACTCATAGTGCTTGTTAGAATCAATTTTTATATTTATACTGTCATAAATATCATTCTTAAATTCTCTTTAAGTCTATCTTTTCCTTTGGTAACTTTGACAGTGTTCAGATGTGGTGTTGGTTTTATATGCTTAATCGAAAAATTGATTGTTAAAGATAACTGGTGATATGTAATTTTTAAGATCTGTAATTTTACTCAAAGCCACTTAAAAAATAACCAATAACAGAAGAATTAGTACAAATTAATTGACAAAAAAATTTTAATGATATTTTCAAAAAGTTCTTATCTCACTTTCCAATCAGCCAGAAAAATACAAGCTAAACCTCAAGCTCCAGCACGCAAAATCTGTGTGATCGGGAATCTCAAGTGTGTTGCCTTGCCGGTACGGTATACTCCAATCCAACCCTCCAAGATTTAGCATCGACCTAACTTTATCGCCAAGAAGCATTCGCGCCAAACCATGTGACTCGTCTCGTCCAATCATGAGCGCCGCAACATAAAACCTTTGCAGGCATTGTGAATATTCACACTGGTCACAGTCACAGTGAGTTTATACGGCGTCCTCTCTGCATGTCACGTGACCTGACGTCATACTTCCGTGCCCACCGTAGGCCAATCAGGGATCAGGCTGATGGACAAAGGGAGGGAGAAGGGCGCACAGGCACCTCAAACCCATGAGACGTTTTACGCAAGTAGAATCTGATTGGTTCGTTGGATCGTGTGCTGTCAGCGTAGGGTTGTATTTTTTGGGTGGTTATCGCCCCGTTTTGGCGAAAAAAGGGATGTAAACAAGGAATTATTTGTAGAAAGATAACTAAATTTAAATTACATATGAAGTTTCACCATTTACGTTACCGTAATTTTCAAACTTCTTTTAATTAGTGATTTAATTTATATTAGTCAAAATACACAGGGTGTGAAAAAAAACTCCTGCTCTCTATAAATCTATAACCAACAAAAAAAGATAATACACGTGGCTTTATCTTCATTTGAAGTTATTGTACATTTCGTCCCCCCCATATCACTTTATTCATATCATTAACTTAATTAATCCAACATTGCTAAATCGCACTTATGTAATGCTTTCAATATATAATCCTTGATTCTAATTAATTCTGCCAAAACATCTAATTTCCCTTTCTCTACTGTATAAAAAATAGGGATGTTATTAAGGAACGCTTTTCCTAAAAATTGTCAAAATTTCACATAATTGTGTTTAAAAAAGTCAAGTCTAGTAGAAAGTAATGTAAAAAGAAAATATTTGTCGATTAAAAAGAGGACACAGAATATAGGGAAGATACCAGCTATTAAGATTTTTGAACATTATCCCATCCCAGAAGTGTGATTTTAAATTCACAAGTTCGATTAGTTGAGCTTTTAGCACAAAATCCATATTTACAGACATTTGAACATCAAAATATTTAAAATTGAAACCATTTCCTCATTTTACTCTGGTATTATTTTTTAAATTAGGTGTTTTTTTTAACCTTGCATTCATTTTTCAAATGTAACATTAAGGCTTATTGGCTTTTTAAGGCAATAAATTGTAACTAAACTAATACTATGAAACAATACAAATGTTTACTAAATTCAGTAGATAATCTCATTTGCCATCATTAACATTATTTTCTTACAAATTTAAAAATTCCATGGTTCTAGAAAGTGAGAATACATAGGGAAAATGATTTTGAATTTTTTTTTTTAAGTGGGTGTTTTTTTTTGCTGCTTGGAATAACTTTACTTTAAAATATATGTGGTTTCATTAAAATAAAAACCTAAAAATGCATCAAAACTTGAGAATTCTTTCAAAAAAATTTTTTATTACACATTTTAATTTAAGGCATGTTTTTTTCTAAAATTATAGTTGTTAAATTAAAATTACTAGTGAAAGTCTCCTTAGCCATTTGAGAAAACTTGACATGTACAAATTTACAGTGGTAGTTTCCGTATTTCATCTTCAGTTAATGGTCCTCAAAATGCAACCTCTAAAACCATTTAACAGTTATAAAGATTACTGAAAAGAGTTCAATATTTATGACTTTTATAGTTTATGAGTTTATCACATCAAATAAAATAATATTAATTTATTATTAGGATCCTCAGAAAAGACTACTGTACTGCTTTAAAATGTAGAAAATGAGTTTTTACCATGTCAATCAATGTGAAGGGAAAACTTTTATTTGCTTTGTGGTAAATTATATAGAGTGGAAAAAATGTGCAAAAGATTATTATACAGTTATAAAAAAGAAACAAGAGGTAATACCTTGTAGCCTCTGTTACTCAGAAAAATATCAATGCCTAAATACTTTGGTTTTGATTTTAATGTAATCTAACAAATAATTTATGTACTATTTACTATTAGTTTTAGGCACTAGTTGTTTAGGTTTTTGTAGTTAAACTACTTTCTTTATCAACTAATAGAAGATAGTAATAATAGTAAATTCGGAGTGACCTTAAAATGTTTTAACATATCTGTGCATTTTCAAACTGATTGAAAGTGTATTGTAATTATAAGACAGTATTTTTGCATTCTTATCTAAAACAATAACACATTCATTATTTTACATTTTCTTTAATTTTTAATATAATTGTTATGTACTGTAAATTTGTTTTCTATCCTAAGTTATTTTAGTCTGCATGTAGGGGAGAGTGGGGTGTTATCATAAATTGGGGGAATAAGAAACAATTAATTTGCAGCTTTGTGTGTTGGTGTAAAAATCTGAAAAAAATCAAAGAATATCTTCAAGACATACTTTATATCCCATAAAAAAATATAGTTTTAAAATGATTATTTCAGTGAAGAATTCCCATTTGAAATAAGGAGGCCAGCAAAACCATCAACCTAAAGTCATGCTTTTTCAACTATCTGAATTTATCTTCTTTTTCCTATTAAATCATTTAAATTTTATTAGTGAGCTCTTCAGGAGGATAAAAGGGCTATATAGTTCACCTTTTGTTCTTTTATTTAGGGTTGTGGATCATTCTTAAAAGTGCCCTGTTTCTTATTACTCCATTTGAACAAAATTATGGGGTAAAAAGAAACACCCCCAATTTTATCCCTAAAAATATATTTATATAATTTTTCTCTTTATTACTTTATTGTTCTTGTTTCATTTATCAAGTTCAAAATTTAAATTAAATTTATTTTTACTTCATTTTATTGAAAACGGTGGGTAATAAGACACAAAATCTCAATTTAAAAAAATTAGTTTATTTTTGGGGAAATAAACATTCAGAATAATTTTAGTCTCACAAAATGAAATAAGAGAAAAATATACGATTTATTTTTTCATGATTTTCAAAATGTTTTAAACAAAAATATAGGGTTGTTCAAAACTTTAAACTTTTTTAGACTAATTTTTAACTGGGCCTTTATCAAAAGATTTTATATGTAATTTTTTTTTTGAAAATTACAAGTTATAAATTACTCTTAGAAGATTACATTAATACCTTCATTTGATATTTAATTGTTTTAATTATTAAAATAACTAGCTTGTTTCTTATTACTCCTTTTGGGGTAAATAGAAACAAGCAAAAAAAAAAAAACCTTCCCCTTTTACATAGGAAGTGCATTATTTTTTTAAAGAAAGATGTTGTTGAGTTAAACATTCTGTAAAAGAAATCAGCTTCATAAACTTAAAGGAGAATTCTGTGGAATTTTGGAATGTTTCTTATTACCCCACTCTCCCCTATTTATATTACAATTGAATGATTATTACATCCATTTTCCTCTTTTTTGGAAATAAATTACTATTTAAAAACAACTATAATTTTAATAATTTTTAAATCTTTTAACTTTAAAATGACTCAGTTAAATTTATTGTACTCATCATGCAATGTTTTTTTTTTCATTTAGATTAATATTCTAATTAAAGACTTAATTTTTAATAGTTATGTATAAGAAATAACATAATACAAGTATATATAGAAATATCATATTTATCAAAATAATTGTGTTTTAAAAAACAACTGGCTTATAATATCAACAAATCTTTCTTTTTAAAATACAATATGAGAAAGGAATACAAAAATAAAAAATTATTTTAAATTTCATTAAAATGATTCTTTACATTAGCAAATGTTGAACCAAAAAGTCATCATTTTAAAAGGAAGGGTATACAGTAAAAACAGTTCAAACTTATAAAAACAATTTTACACTTTTTTGAAATAACTGTGATCAGAATCGCTAGTTTTCGATATCAACAACTCCTTTTCCAACACATTTAAATTCCATATCCATTATTCACCTCGTACTCATAAATCATAATACACCACACATAATTTCAAACCACTTGCAAAGCCTCGTGGTCTCGTCATTCCTCTCGAAAACGGTGCCATATTGGCGAAAAATCGTTTTTGCAACCAAAGAAACATGTGGTCACACGAACCATTCAGATTCTACTTGCGGAAAAGGATGCATAGAATTGAGGCGCTACGGAAGGACGCTGGTTGAGATGAAACTCAGTGTAGATGGCGACAGCATCGATAGGCTTCCCTCTTGCTTCCAGGTTACTATTGGCTTCTTTTTACGGCGCCAGTGCGTGGAAGTTTGGAAGTTGGCAGGGGCGGGTCCAGGGGGGGGGGCCCTGGGGGCCATGGCCCCCCCCCCCGAGAAACCCTAACAAATAGCTTAAAAAACACTTTCTTAATGTTAAAATTCAAAAAATTTTCTGGGGGAGAACCCCCAAACCCCCCTTTAATATTTTGACATCCATAGGCGCCAACTTTTATAAAATATTGGGGGGGGGAGGGCCAGTACAAGACATTAAAAAACATAAAATTAAAAGAAACAACCATTAAGTTTACGTGCCTAATTACCTAATTTTGTATCAGATGTATAGATTAAATTTCGTTACATGTCCCTTCAAATATCGCCAAGGTGTAATATTTTGAGGTGCATTTAATGTAAAAGTTTTGTGTAATTATTGCGAGCTCGAAATAAGATGGGGGTCTGGGGGATCTCTCCCAGAAAAATTTTAGAAATTTCTCTGTTAAAAGTATAGCATTTCAGCTTAATTCGAAAGTTTGGGGTCTCCCCAAGAAACTTTTTAAAATTTGACCCTTAAAAGAAATTTTTAACACATTCTGAGACCTTTTGTGGGTTACCCTCTCCCCAAATAACCGCTCTTGAAGGGGATTCCAAACCAGAAAATATCCAAACATCACAAAATATTGGGGGGGGGGGCTTAGCCCCCCTTCAGCTAACATTGGATGGGGCTCAAGCCCTCTCAAACCGGTAATACTATAGTTTAAATATGCGTATTTGCAAAAATTTTCAGGAGAGGACCCCCGGCCCTTTTCAAAATTGGGCATCTATTTATAATTTCATCCTTGAAAATTCTGTGGTTTACATGCTTTTAAAATGAGCTGAAACTTTATTTTTAGAGGCAAATTTTCAAAAATTTTCTTGGGGGCACCCCCCAGACCCCCTATTAATTTCTCATGGTTACTTATTTACTGTTTTCTCCTTGAACTTGTTTCTCTCCTCTCATTTTAGGAGTGTAAGAAGTTACCCTCTTTAGGTGTTATCCAATGGATACCAAATGTACAAAAATGAGTAGAAAAACTTCTATTTGAAGCCAAATTTCACAAAAATTTCTGGGGGACGACCCCTAGACCCCCCCACATTTGCTTTCGAGCTAGCATTATCTGAAGAAACCTTTATAACTTAACAAAGTTTCGCATTTTATTTATGTTATACTCGGAAAATTGGGAGCCAAACACCTCGCGAACACAAGTATTATTATGACCTTACAAAAATGTTTCACCCCCCCACTTTCTAAAACAATGGCACGGGCCCTGGATATCCTCTAAGTTACTATAAACCCCTAAAAAGCTGCTTAAAAGCAAGCACTCTTCAAAAAATTTTCTGAGGCACTGAAAATTTCGAATGTAATACCCTCTGACTTTGACATGGCCCCCCCCCGAAAATCTGGTCTGGAACCGCCCTTGGAAGTTGGGTCACCTTGGGGCATTAAAAGAGGGTTTTTTTCTAAATTTTTATTATAAACTCCACAAACGATATAATTGGTCGCTGTATTTGAATAAATATGATTGCATAAAAAAACTAGAAAAATAATTTAATAAAAAGTGTCTCAACCCCACCCTCCCTACTTTTCAAATCTTTAATTATTCAGTGCCGCGCGTACTTGGGAAAAAAAGAAATACCATTTCTCTAAAAAAATATGCACTCGTACTCTCCTCATGAACATTAAAAATTTTATTCTCTATCTTAATATTTAAAACCGCAATTTATTTTTAGCATAATAATAATAATAATAATAATAATAATAATAATAATAATAATAATAATAATAATAATAATAATAATAATAATAATAATAATAATAATAATAATAATAATAATAATAATAATAATAATAATAATAATAATAATAATAATAATAATAATAATAATAATAATTTCCTATTTCGTAGATATACAGGGTGTAAAGGAAAGTCCCTTTACCCTGAAATAAATTGCTAACGGAGCAAGCTATGCAGTTAATGCAACCGCAGAGCCCTCAGTGGCAGACTTTGGAAGTTAGCTATTACAAATAAAAAACTAAAAGAGATAGAGCAAAAATTTCAGCGAGAAAATTGTTGCCAATATAATAAAAAACGCAATGAAAAAAAATTCGTGAAAATATCTTAAAAATTCGCGTAGATATTAGCGAGTGAAAATAGCACTTTTTCAGGCCTCAAAAAAAGAAAAAGTTCAAAAATTTACAAGTTTTTCAGTGTTATTAAGTAGTTTTTTCATTTTTTAGCTAAATAAAGACAAATGTTAATAAAAAAATCAAAGAAACTTCTAAATTTTCGAACTTTTTCTTTTTTGAGGCCTGAAAAAGTGCTATTTTCACTCGCTAATATCTCCGCGAATATTTAAGATATTTTCACGAAATTTTTTTCAGTGTGTTTTTTATTATATTGGCAACAATTTTTTTATTGAAAATTTTGCTCTATCTCTTCTAGTTTTTTATTTGTAATAGCTAACTTCCAAAGTCTGCCACTGAGGGCTCTGCTGTTGCTTGCATTTGGTTGCGCATAGTCACTTTACTACACCGTTACCTTAACTGCATAGCTTTAGCTTGCTCCGTTAGCAATTTATTTCAGTGTAAAGGGACTTTCCTTTACACCCTGCATATTAAACATTATTTTCTTTTACGACATCGAACAATTTCTAGATATAAGATTCAAACTTTCGCGAAACCCTTCAAACAAACTCGTATGCAAAATACACGTTTTTCCATGATAAATTGAAACGTATACCTGTCGTATCTTTATGTGTCAAAGAAACTATACCTAGGTACACAGAAGAGGGTTCGAACACATTTCTTTGAGAGAGATTAAAGAGTTCTAAAGCAACCCCACTGCGAAGTAGAGATTTTTCCCTTGTTAGAGGAACTATTGTGGGGTAGGAAAAGGACATCCCTCTTCAAAAGAAGGGTTGTTTGCACACTGCACAGGTTATTTAGACCCCTCGATCTCACAAGAAGGATCTTTGTATGTATTCTTCCTTTCAATTCTATTGAAAGCTAAAAGTCACCATGAAGAAAAGAATTTATCCCTTTTCTGAGAGATAGAGCAGGTCGGCTCAACCTATGACAATGGAAAGGGATAAAATATACCATCCTAACTTGCTACATCCACTTCTTTGCATTATTAAGTGAACAGCTCAAACTGTTAGTGTTTGGCAACTAGTAGTCAAAAAATAGTTAACTACCAACTACTAACTAGTCTGGGAAATTGTAGTTGTAACTAGCAGTTAGCTATTTTTCCCTGGGACTAGTTGCAACTAGTAGTTAACTATTTCCAAAAGTAGTTAACTAGTCTATTTAATTTCCTAACCTACTTTTTGGCAAAATTCTAATACATCTTTCTTATCTATGTCACAAAAAACGTTTATACTTCGCGCAAAAATGGTCTTTATTTCTAGTTATGGTATTTGAGTACTCAACCTTTGATAAAAATTTTAAATATATTTTTAAATTTTAAATCAAAATTCTTTTGAAGTAGTTGAAAATTTGAAAGTAGTTTTAACTAGTAGTTAACTAAAAAAGTAGTTAAACTAATAGATAACTACTTTAAACTAAAAGTAGTTAAACTACAAGTTAACTACTAGTTGATCGGTAGTTAACTAGTTGCAACTAGTTCTAGTTAACTAGTGCCGAACACTACAAACTGTCTATAGTAATTTAATCGTTTTCACTATTTACTGAAGGGAAATTTTTTAGAGAGTGTTTTGCACATAACTCTTCTTTTTTTACGGATACGGACGAAAAGTAAAAGCTTATTTTTAAGGAACCTCCCATAAAAACTTTCTAAGTGATGCCTGATTATTTATAGGAAGAACATAACAGTAAGTTTTAATATCAATCAGTGGCGTATCTATAAATATATTTCTCTTAAACGGGAAGGCAAATATTCACTTAAATATGCCCCACTTATATATTTTATTAAAAAATAACGAAAATTAGAATTAGTAGTAGTATTCATGTTCGGTATGGAATTATAAATGTCTCCGATTTAAAACAAAAATGAAATGAAAAACTTACTTTATCTTGGCAGAAAATCCTATAATCGATGAAAACTGGATTTGTAATTTCTTGAAGTTAATTTCAGAATATTTGATGTAAATATATTTCGTAATAGTATAAATATACAGGTGGGAAGGCAAATATTCAGTAAAACAAGTATTGTACTACAAGCAGAACCGCTTTTAAAGTGTGCACGGCCTTAATGAAATATTGAATTCTTTTTTGTGACATAGAGAATTACTTGTCTAAATTTCTTTAGAGGAGCATGTAATCAGGGGGATTATTTGTTACCAAAGAAAAAGTAAAACTATTCATGTTTTCCACTTAACAAAAAATATATCAATGAATAGTTTAAAATGAAATGAGGATAAGAGGTACTCCTCGCGTACTTTTGATTCGTTTATTAAAAGCACCCCAATTGGCCTATATTGCGCCTTCATCTTTGGTATATCAATTAAACAAAATACTTAAATAAAAAATAACAACCAAAAAATTCTAGTGCAATAGAGCATTTTCAATCACATGGCTCGGACCTAACAACGGCCTTAGCAACAGAAGATGTTACAGTTTTTTGCCCTACAGAGGTTAACAGTTACAGAAAATGACTGGCCGTGGAATTCTTCTATTGGAGCATTTGCAATCACGTGACCCCATACTTAAAAACCGCCTTAGCAACAGATAAACAACGGCCTTAGCAACAGATAAACAACGGCCTTAGCAACAGTTAAAAGCCCTACAGAAGATACACAGTTAAAAGAAAATAACCGGTTGTGACGTCACCTGAAAACACTCTATATTTTTCTCATGTGCCCATGTATGGCACGGGAGGAAATATTTGATGGTTTCTGGTAAGGTGGGAAAAACTCGGAAAGAAAATCGAAAAACTTGGAAAGATGATGTTAAAAAGTTTAAAATATATTTATTAAGTAATGAATTTTTAAAATTATGCTTGTAAAGCTATTAAATAATTAATTTTTATGTTGTTTTTATGTTACGGGCAATGTGATAAATTCTGGCATTATTAATAATGCCCTCGTATTTTGGGTAAAGTGATAAACACTCATTGATAAATGAATTTACCACATCGCCCGCCTCCACTTCTGGCATTATTAATAATGTCCGGTTTATCACATTGCCCGTAACATTTACACTTTCATTAAAAATGATTTATTTTGCTATTTTGCGTTAATAAATTTAAGTTTTATTTTAAGATAAGTTGGGGGCCCACAAAAGGGGTTTTGTACTGGGGTCCCAAACTTGTTAGTCGGTCCCTTAACACAATCATCCTGTCTTCATAACAAGATATTATCTCATTTATGGTGATCTCACTTGAGTTGCCCCTCCCCCGTATAATTGTAGTCCTGAAGCTCACACATTTTATTCTTTACAGGAATATCATGCCTGATCAGCTATGCCTTATACTTCTTTTTTTGATGGTCCCCCCGAATTGGTCTTTGGAGCTGTCTTACCCCGTTCTGGCATCCCTTGGAGGGGCGTGTCCCCCAAGAGACACTTGTTCCTCCCTGCCCAACCCCAAGGATGACCACCTGTGGGGTGGAAGGACTTGTGAATGCGGACCTCATTGTAGAGCCAGATCCACGTGCTGCATTGACTCTATTTACACAAAGGTCCATTCTGAAAAGAGGGACAATTCAGAAACATGCAGAGGCGTGCCGGGTGGATTTAGTGTGCGAATGGTGGACAGGTGCCCCTATGGAGATAGGTAATGGACACTTTGTTTTCTTTTTTTTAATTGACTAATCATAAATTTGTAGGTTATAGACTAACTTAAAGTTTATTATTTTTTTAAAACTTCTGCCATGTACACACTTCCAATAAACTACGACTTTTTCATTGGAATTTTCTAAAGTTAAAAATAAAATTTCTTATTTCGCGGGAAATACATCCTGGTACACTTAGCTACACCCCTGCAAGAATCAGATAGATATCTCTCTAACTCAGAAACTAATAGCTCTTTTAGAAATATCTCGTTATGTTAACGGGAAAATGTACTTTTTAAGACTTATGAATGCATTTTACAGCTGGAAGAATTCAAACGAAAATATAAGTTATCTTGTAGATATTCAGCAGAAATAAGCAGTAAATTGCAGTACCATTTCAGGATGGTGGGGTAACATATATATGTTATGGGCAAAGTGATTAATCGGGCATTATTAATAATGCCTGAAGTAGTAGAGGCGGGCAAAGTGATAAATTTCATTCATAAATTAAATTCCACTGAATTTATCTCATTGCCCGTAACATATATATTTCTTCCCCTAGTTTATGTGAAATGAAAAAAAATAATTAGCAAACAAGTTGAACCTAGAAGAAAATAAAGAGAACATAATGTTGAATGGATTAAAATACACAAAATTAGTTTGCATAATTTTGAGAGCAAAATTATCTGTTGGACGTCATGGTTCTGCTCAGCGGTGCCGTTTTTGCGGTGGTGCTGCTCTCTAGGGAAAACTTAAAGAGGCTTCAGTTCAGAGTTCAGAGGTTCATCTATTTTGCAGAGGTGTCAACTTACAAGGGCTCAAGGTCAGCAATCGAAATCACAAATAGAGGACCACTACTTTTGGGAGTTCTCGCACGCCGCGAATAGAAAACCCTCTATCTATTGGGAAAGATGATGATGGTCATTGAGTAGAAATGGGATTTTTTTTTTGGAGGGACCCAACATTGTAAAAAAAATTAAAAGCTTGCCCTCAATAATTGAGAAAAAGAGTGAACTTAGGCACCTCCTGAAATATTAACTGGATATCATTTTCCTGTAGTTTACGAGAGAGTAAATCATTCAAAATTTTATTATTATACTTTATTTATTTCGGTAAAGCTCCAAGGACTGCAATATGCCCTCGGAATTTAGTCGTTTTTTGAGATCTTGGTCAAGTTTATACCTTCAAATAACATTGGTTGGCAATTTCAAAAATGTTTTAAAAATACCTAAATTCGTTATGCACACTTTGATATTAGTTTATATGCGTCAAATTCGAACATTTTAAAAATAATAGTATGATTTTTTGTATTATTTTCTTGTACTATATTTTTAATAATATATACTTTTCCATTTTTCTTTTTTTTTTCTTCTATATGCATAGAGCATTCGCACATGACGTCACTTGGCGAATAAACAACGTTGCTAAGGCTGTTGTTAGGGGCGGGAAATAGAATCACCCAATAGAAGCATTCGCACATGACGTCACTTGGCGAATAAACAACGTTGCTAAGGCCGTTGTTAGGTCAGAGTCATGTGATTGAAAATGCTCTATTAGGCTGGGCGCGCACGAGTGACTAAAGTCACGGCGACCAGTATCACTAGTATCAAAAATATCACTAGAAAACAATAGAGCATTTTCAATCACATGACTTTACCTAACAACGGCCTTAGAAACGTTGTTTTTATCCTCCAGTGATGTCATGTGCGAATGCTTCTATTGGATGCTTCTATTTCCCGCCCCTAACAACAGCCTTAGCAACGTTGTTTTTGTCTTTGTCACCGTGACAAAAGTCGCCCGTGCGCGCTCGCCCTTATTTAAAAAAGGCTCAAAAAGCACTAATCTATAATCTATAACTATATATAATCTATAACCACCTATAAAGTTGGGATTTTAATAGTCTGCATTTTTATTGTTGTAAAACATCCATTTTTTAATAACCTTTATTTGCCTCTGCGGAACCGTAGGTACTGGTTTAGGGAACGCAACCAAAAAGTGTCATTTTTTTCAGTTAGTTTAGCCAACGTCAATTTTCTTTAGTGAAATTTTAAATAATTCCATCGTTTATCTTTTCTTTTTAGTTCATCCTTTCATGAGAAGTGTGAAGAACCATCCGGAACTATCCAAGAGGACCCCTTGATGTCAGCCCCAGTGACCAGCAAAACTTCCGGCCGAACATACCGAAACTACTTCTGCGCCCTCTGCCATCAGGATACCGAAACAGCCGTCGTTTGGGACATCTCTCTACAAGGTCTCACCAAGGAACAAGCCAACCAGACGACGTCCGATGTTTTGGAAAAGTTGGTGTTTGATCCTGCCCATGAATCATGGGGGCTTCTGGTCTACCGCAACAGAACGAGGAACCCGAAAAAAATGACAGAGAACATTCCATCACAAAGTAGTGATGTTTTTAGTAGGTCTGATGAGAAAGAAATTTCTCAAAAAACTATGGACGATGAACTGGAGACTCTCGACGAAAAGGACGGGAGTGGAAAATTTGTCTCCCAAGAATCTATCAGTACTACTAGAAATAGGGATGTAATTGAATTCAGTGTTACGAGGTACAACGAAAAGCCTCAACATTCCGTGGTCATCTCCCAGCAAGCTGTTGGCCTAGTTCCGAGTTACTCCTCTCTTTTCGGCTTTTATTTGAATTCTAGAGGTGCATACCAGAAATGGGTTGGTATTAGAAATTTTAGAACCAAAGAGCCAAACACACAGTCCAGTTCTAGATTAGAGGTGGATTTTAAACCTCATGGCCTTAGTCCCCAAAGAAATGAACGATTTTCAAGTCAAATGCCAGGTGGTAGTAGTAGAAACCTGAACATTTTCGGTGGCACAAAAGAACTGAGGCCATTATTCAAAGAGATTGAAGAACCCTTTGCCAGGGTTTCAGACCAAAAATCACGATCTCAAACAGGGAATGGAGCGAATCAGCGAAACTCTGCTAGATATAAAAACCCTAACCTGTCACATAATGAGCGACAGAAGGCTTTATCAGTTTCAAGGGAGTTTTTCATAGATTCAGCTCCAACTCTAAATGGAAGGGATCAATTCAAGGGAGTTGAAATCGTACAAGAATCAGTCTCAGAACCAGTTCCGAACGTTAACAATGCTCACTCCAAGACTTATGAATCAGGATCCCGAGAATCGGTTCAAATCGATCCAACTATCATCGATGCTAACAATCAGAAATTCTACACCCCATTTAGAGAGCATGGCGTTGATTCGGGAAGTACCGATCAAAACACTGAAACTAAACCAAAGAGGGATGCCTCAGAAAAAGGACTACATCATGCAGTTGAGAACCCCGGAGATGAACCCCCATCTCCCGTAAATCCTTCACCAACTTTCCAAAAACTCAACATCAAATTCTCAGTTCCAGTCGGCTTACGACAAATAGTCACCAAGTGCTATCCCAGCATGATCCACAGTTGTCCTGATGATGACTACGTTGACCGGGATATCATGGTCGCGTGCGCGTCTTACTATGCCCCAGTGCGGCTGCGCGTGGCGGGAATTCGGAGTGCCAAATTCCGAAACTTGCACTGCGGTCTGTGCCACAACGCTACTGTTGCTGAAGGTTTTTGCGTTCTGGAGCAAGCACCGAGGAAAAAGAGCAAGTTCAGCTTCGCGATGCTGCTGGACGTCAACAGGGAGGAGGAGGAAGAAGAACAGGGTGGACAGTGCGATAAGGGACAGGTGTTCGATCCGTTCTTCAAGAAGTGCAGAACTCTCAAGTGCGGACGTCCGAATTTCGTCGTCAAAGGCAAGAAGTGCGTGAAACCCTAAGCACTGAGGGGGTTTACTAACCCACGGGGATCTAATCGTGAGAGACATATAACTAGGCTTACCATACGTCCTGGTTTACCCAGAACAGTCTGGAGACAGACAAGAGGCTGTCCTGAGAAATGTCCTGGGTCCCAAAATGTCCTGGGTTTTCGTAATTTTAAGACTGAACAAATTGTTTTGTGAAATTTTCGATAAAAATTTTCGAACTGCATTTTTTACCTACTTCTACGGCTTCACTTTACTCATATTTAGACTGCTGAAAGGGGCTGACTCTCTATTTGTACTGTCAAACACCTTTTAAATGTGAAAATTAACTCTGAACTTAATTGTTGTGAATTTTATGATTTAATTAAATCTAACAAAGAATTTTTGAAAAAAGTGATGTCAAGTGAAAAGTACAAATGATTAAATAAAGTTATTTCAGTTTAAATGTTTAATTTTTTTTTAGTTTGAGTGTTTATTTAGTTTTTAATCTTTGGTAGACCTATAGGTCTACAAAGTGTCCTGGGTTGAGCTCAAGAAAATCCTACATATAACCCCTTCCTTTGTTAATTGCCTGTTTATAGTCCTATGCGTTTCGGTTCCTTCGCAAGTCTAGAAAGGGGGACGGAAAGTAACTTGAGCAGCACAAACGTTCAAGATTCGTCAAATTTTTGTCACGTATGACCAAATTTCATTTACTTCTAGTTGCAGTTACTTAAACTTGACAAATTTGGTGGATGGCTTTCTCTCTATATTAAAAAAAAGTAACAGTGACCGCCGCCGCTGCCGCCGCCGCCGCCGCTGCCGCTGCTTTTGAAAATTTTATTTTTGAACACTTTGAACTCTCACTACGCAAAAACTATTCCACGGAAATTTGTGAAATTTTAAACATTGCTAGACAAATGTATGAGGATCGTTTTCGTTCTAAAAGCTAATAGATGAGATAATTAGTTCTAGAGTTATTTAATGTCAAAGTCGAAAATTATTTTTTTCTGCTGCGAGTTCGCCCCCAGCAAAAGCTATTAGCAGCAGAAATATGATTTTTTTTCAGACACATACTCTTAGATGTGCAGTTTTGCACCACGTCGCCCTTTTTTCGAATTTCGAATTAGTTTTGGAGTAATTAAGTTTTAAAGTTTCGAAAATTTTGACGATTTTTCTGTTTTTTCGTTATAAAAGCAAAACTAATCATTGTAGAACTATGATATTTTAAAGACACATACAAATATTTTTTATAAAAAGATTGGCTTTTTGTTTTTTCAAGAATTCTAATTAGTTTTGGAATTATTAAGATTCAAAGTTTTAATTTTTTCTTCTCTTTCTTGCCATTCACTAGAGAAACAGACGAGTTTTAAGCGTGTTTTATGATGAGTCTGATTTATTTTATTTTCAACAATGCTTTTTTCTTCAAACTGGTTGATAATTATTAGCAGACTTGCTGGATATTTTTTTAACATTTCGATTAAATTATTCATAAGCTAGAAAAGAATATATTTCAACAACATTTTTTTCTGTTAATTTGGAGGAATGATCCGAATTAAATTATTTATGCAAGAGAGAGGTATTTTCGGTATTAATTAAGCTTAATTAATTAATTAGGATTAAATAAGCCAAGAGGGTGGTGCTGGATTGTTGAGATGAACAAGCGAGCTCTGCTCGCTAAGATCGCGAAGCGATCTGAAAAGAACTGCGAAGCAGTTACGGGGGTTGGTGAGCGATAGCGAGCAGGGGGCAGGCCCCCTAGTAGTTAAAAAAAAAAGACCGAAACTGCAAAATGTGATACCTTCATGAAACTTTCAAAATTGTTAGATAATCATATAAGAACTAAAATTTGCAAACTTTATCAGGTTTTGTAATTTTTAATAAAACTTTCTTATTTTCTATCTACTCGTGTTCATTAAAAATGCAACAAAATACTGTTTACTTTTCATTTATATATGTCTTTTCTGAAAAAAATTACTTTCGTTACTCTCAAATTAAATCAATTCTGTATAAGAAAACATTTTTATTGATTTATTTTCTTATACATCCTATTTCAGCTTCCAACGAACATGCAATAAATAATTTTTATTGATAGATAATTTAGAAACACATATTAATAATATATAGCATTGGCTAAAGCTAACTCAACGCCTTAAAGTTTTGGTTTTGAGGTCTGGGCATTGTTAAATTTAGTTAACGACTTTTACATTTTAAAGTAAAAAAATCCCCACTCCATTTGGGCCAAGTTACCCCATTTTACGGTAATACATATTTATGAAAGCATGCTTATGCATGCCAAAAAAATATGGTGTAATAAACCTCTCGGGCTTTTATCTACAAGATGTAATGAAATAAACCTTTACATGTTCCTATTTAGAAATTATTAGCGATAATTATACAATTAACCTATAAAAGATCCACTGTTGAAAGGGGTGAATTGGATCAGTCAGTAAGATCAATTTCATCATTTAATAACTCATTTCTTGACCACCCAAAGTGAAATTAATTGGCCGGTTTTATGGGGGTGGGGGTAGTCGATGTCGGATAGCTATCCGCAAGAGCGAGCAGCTTGAAACATCGAATACCCATATAAAACCGGCCAGTTACTAACGAATAGAAGAATTTCCACTTAGGAAAGACTTATAATGTATGAAAAATGTAATTTTAAAACTTTTCAAAGCATGAAAATAATTTCCTGAGCGCGCTTGCGCCAGAGAGTCTTCCGAACCCTTCCGCGGGTGCTTCGGGGACCCTAACACCTCAACCGCCTTTAGTAAAAATAATTGCTGCATATTGTCATTAAATTTAGGTCCTTGGGGAAAGGTTAGAACCCTTAAAAGGTGAAATGCGTAAAAATTAAGAGGAAAAAAAATATTGTATAAAAACCTCTAGATATTTCAACCTTTCTTGTCCCTTAGTAATTTTAAGACTTGACTAATGCTTTTTGACCCTGAAAATCGAATTCAAAGTAAAAAGCGTAAAAAGGGGGAGGGGTCGTTCCCCGAAAATCCCAAGCCAATTGAGAATTTTGATGGTGATTTTCGTGTTCAGCGACCCAAAATCTATAAGAAATAACTATTTTCATCAATGAAATTTTTTCATTGTTGAACAGTGTAATTTATGAAATTCAGTGCTGTTTGCAAGTATCACCTGCCTTTCTAATTGAAAATGTGAGTAGCTGTTTTTTTTTTCGGGTTTTTTTCTCTTTCATAATGATCACCTGCTCTCAGCATGGAAGAAACTAGTCAGAAACAACCGTCGGTCCTTCTTTTTAGTAAATAGAACCGCAGTTTCAAATTTTACTGCACCTTAGGTGCAATAAATGAACTTTAAATGTTTTTTTATGTAGAAGATTGCTGTGGTAAAAGACGATGCTGAGAAAATAAACCTCCATTAAAAACTGTCACAATGTAACCCAAATCTGGAGTTAAACCAAAAATTCTAAAAAAAATTCAAAACTGTTAAAAATTTAATTTAAAAACTTTTTTGGCCTTCGTATTCATTAAAAATATTTTTTTTTTTCAATTCTTTAAATGCGATAGAAACATAATTTTTTGTTGCGAATTTTTCATAATTATCTTTTAATTTGAAGTTCGTTCATCAAATTGAATAAAATCGTTTGAAGAATAGTTTCTCCACATCGTTAAAGGGGCCCACAGACGAGCAACTTGGTCGTCAACCCGGTTGCCAACCAGGTTGATGCTTTTCCCACAGACGGCCAACCTGGTCGTCAACCAGAATGTAAACAATGAAGAAAAAATTAATTAGATTGTAACAAATTAATATATTTTGATACTTTAAATGCAAAATTATGTTTTATTTAATTATTCTCTCGAGCTAGAATTATATTATTTTAATTTTTAAGAGGGTCCGTCACTTACACGGTTCCCCTTTCTGTCGATAGATGGCACCCCAAGCGCTCCTATACCCGCAATGTTAATTTTCTAGCCCCAAAGTGTTACAAATAGATAGTCCCTATAACCCTCATTCTTTTTTTAAAATCAAATAAAAGTGCCTTATTTTTTATTAAAGTTAGAGAAAGGGTGTCAAACTTGGTGTAATATTTATAAAACCACCTCTTAGTGAACCCGTCTGTTAAAACGAAACCAATTTCGAACCATTGGGAGGTAGCGACACTTAGCGACACCTACATCTTCTGTTAATTTTTATTGGTTTTCAAAATAATTCATGAATATAAAAACATTATTTTGACTTTAGGAACATTTAAGAAGGTTGTGAAAGGTGCTACCTATTTCAACAACAGTCTTCAGCGCTGTATTTTCATACATTCCGTGGCGAAAATATACGCTATATTGGCGATACCTTTGGCGAACAAAATCTGAACTGCCAGGTGATGCAAAATGTTAGCAACCCTACAGTTCCCTCCTCCCTGAATGGGAATTGGATTGGGATAGTTCCAGCGTTCCGTCGCCGCTGCGATAGTTCTCACTATCAGTAGGTAGGAATGGCTACTGAGATTTTAACTCCTCATGACGATTTTTATTCCACTTCCTCAAAAAGTTCCCAATTTCTCAATTTACTTCTGCGGTTTTACCCAGAGTGCCTAGTTTTACCAAGTTTGAGGCAATGATAGACTTTATATTTTTTTTGCGATATTTTGGCCTGGGTAATTAATAAGTTTCCCTACAAAATTAAGTGGCTTACAAGGGATATTTTTTATGGAACCCAAACAAGGGGAACACAAATTATTTAAAACTCAATTTTTAATTACCTAATTTGATTTTTTTTTCAATTTAGCCGAAATTTCACCGAATTTCAACCGAAATAAGAAAAATAAAAAGTTAATAAAAAAAACTAAAGATAAAAAGAAAAATTTCAATGAAACATTGTTGGCAATATCCTAAATAACGAGCTGCCAAAAAAACTCATGAATTTAGTATTTTCAATATTCGAGGAGACATTAGCAATTTAAAAAGTACTTTTCAGGCCTCAAAAAAAGAAAATATTCGCACATTTGCAAGTTTTCAATACAAATTTGAAGTGCTATTTGAGTGTTTATATATTTGGTTCACAACTTAATGAACTTTAGCCCCCAAAATCGTAAGCCCCTTTGCGCTTTAATATAGATGCAAGCGGATCCTTGAGATCAAGCACACAGACCGGAAAATATATTATGTACTAACCAATCCACAATATAAATGCGAGTAGCTTGTATCTTTACTTTATTATATCTATATATCAGGTTCGGATCCAGCACGGCTCCATGGGGAGGGCACTTTTTCAGACCATCACCTTTATCTTTAGGAAAAAAATATCAAAATTTTGGCATTTTTCTATAAAGTATCACTCAAGATCCCCTTTTGGTACTGCTGGGGTTATGAGGGTCCTCTCCAAATTTTGTAAATTTGACCAGCAAAAGTAGGGTTTTAACTTTTAACTCATTTTGGGACTTTTTTTTGGTACTAATGAGTGATTTTTTGGGTTCAAGGGGGGGCAAGTTATTTTGCAAGTAATCAAGCAAAATTATGGAAGAATAATATTTTTGAAGAATGAACCCATCTTTCCTCAACTGCTGCTCCTCTCAGCTGACTCTCCACCTCTCATTACCTTCCTCTGCTGCCATATTGCTTCTTCACCTTACATGTTGAAAAGAATTCCAGTTTCTGCTGTAGTGTCCATGCACAAGAAAACAACAGAAAAATCATTTATGTATATTCACAGTATTTCATCTTCAAAACCCCATCTACTGTTCTTTTATCTCGTTTATTTTGCAAGTAATCAAGCAAAATTATGGAAGAAGTTTAATAATTTTGAAGAATGAACCCATCTTTCCTCAATTGCTGCTCCTCTCAGCTGACCCTCCATCTCTCAATACCTTCCTCTGCTGCCATATTGCTACTTCACCTGACATGTTGAAAAGAATTCCAGTTTCTGCTGTAGTGTCCATGCACAAGAAAACAACAGAAAAATCATTTATGTATATTCACAGTATTTCATCTTCAAAACCCCATCTACTGTTCTTTTATCTCGTTTACTTTGCAAGTAATCAAGCAAAATTATGGAAGAAGTTTAATAATTTTGAAGAATGAACCCATCTTTCCTCAATTGCTGCTTCTCTCAGCTGACCCTCCACCTCTCATTACCTTCCTCCGCTGTCATATTGCTTCTTCACCTTACATGTTGAAAAGAATTCCAGTTTCTGCTGTAGTGTCCATGCACAAGAAAACAACAGAAAAATCATTTATGTATATTCACAGTATTTCATCTTCAAAACCCCATCTACTGTTCTTTTATCTCGTTTATTTTGCAAGTAATCAAGCAAAATTATGGAAGAAGTTTAATAATTTTGAAGAATGAACCCATCTTTCCTCAATTGCTGCTCCTCTCAGCTGACCCTCCATCTCTCAATACCTTCCTCTGCTGCCATATTGCTACTTCACCTGACATGTTGAAAAGAATTCCAGTTTCTGCTGTAGTGTCCATGCACAAGAAAACAACAGAAAAATCATTTATGTATATTCACAGTATTTCATCTTCAAAACCCCATCTACTGTTCTTTTATCTCGTTTACTTTGCAAGTAATCAAGCAAAATTATGGAAGAAGTTTAATAATTTTGAAGAATGAACCCATCTTTCCTCAATTGCTGCTTCTCTCAGCTGACCCTCCACCTCTCATTACCTTCCTCCGCTGTCATATTGCTTCTTCACCTTAAATGTTGAAAATAATTCCTGCTTCTGCTCTAGTGTCCACGCAAAAGAAAACAACAGAAAAATCATCCATGTATATTCACAGTATTTCATCATCAAAACCCCATCTACTGTTCTTTTATCTCGTTTATTTTGCAAGTAACCTAGCAAAATTATGGAATATTATTGAAGAATGAACCCATGTTCCCTCAATTGCCGCTCCTGTCAGCTGACTAGTTCATCCTCCATCTCTCATTACCTTCCTCTGCTTCCATATTGCTTCTTGTTCTATAGAAATTTAAACTTTCCCAAATTCATTAAGTTCTCTTTTTAATCATATGCGTGTCCATGAACTTTGATAGCTGATCATTTTTTATTTTAATCAATGGATTATTTTACTTATCATATTATCTTGGATATTTAGTCCATACTTTGTTGTATATTGCCGATTATGCATTTCTTGTGTATAAGCTGTTTACATTTGTTCAGTATTTTGTGTAACCCGATTCTTTTCTATTCATTATAGTTTAAAATTGCTTCAAAATTTTATGCAATGCGACATGCAGTTTCTTTTATATTTCATTTCCTGCAGTCTATTACTGTGGACAGTCAAAATATCCTTTGGATGCCAGTAAATAATATTGAACTGCTTCTTATAGTTTTATTTTTTACTAATTTATTTACTGCTAGTTAAAAAAAAAAGAAAATTATAAATATTTTCATTTGAGTAATGGAATATATGAATATTTGCTTTACTGTGAGTAATAATTTATATACTATATTATACATTTGGGGTTAGTGAAAAATAATGTGGTAGAAATATTTGCTCGACATTTGAGTGTATGCTCTGAAACTGCTAATCTAGATATGAATATAATATAATTTTGAATTGTTTCTTGTTTTTACTTCATGTAATGAATATTTCTTACCGGCTGCCAGTTATACAGCAAACTTATGTTATTTTTTAAATATTTTACTCTAACAATAGTTCCCACATACAGGCCCGTGCTGGGTACCTTCAGAGGGCGGTGGACAAAGGGTGAAAGGGCGAAACAAAGAGCGAAATCGCCATGAAAAATCACCGCAGTAAAATTAAAGCGGAATTTTTAAAATTTCGCCGTAGCTTAAAAGGGCGCCCTGAAAACACCGCCTATAGTTTTCCACTATCAAGGTATGTATTAGTACTTTTTTTTTCGCTTAGGGTTCCCCTAGTGCAAAAAACACAATATCTTGACTTAACACTCTCAAAAGTATTGCTGTTTTGATTAAAGGCGCCCACCTCTATTAAGTAGTAGCCTATAGAGTGGTAGCCTACAGTCAAAACACTCAAAGCCTTATCAGTTTCGGAATAGGAGGGCGCCAAAATTTCCAGGCTGGAGGGCGCACCGGGATATGTCCCGGCGGCCCAGCACGGGCCTGCCCACATAATGTAAATCCCATCTTTTGAATCAACTGTTATATGTGGAGTATTTGATTTGACTGCAAATATATATATTTATGATTATCTTTTGCCAAAAAAAAAAAGAGAACATCAATGTGAATAAACATTTTCTGTACGTCCGTCATTAAAATTCATAATCATTTGAGTTTTGACAAAAAATAGAAAATTATTTTGTAATTTTGGTTGACTGGTCAGTGTATTATCTGAAATTGCTAATCTGAAAATCCATAAAATTTGAATTATTGCCTTTTTTACTTCATGTAATGAATATTTCTTACTGGTTTCAGTTTTACTGCTATTTCTAAATTTGTGTAAATAATATTTTACTCTACCACATAATATGTAAATATCCTCTTTTAAATTGACTGTTATTTGTGGAGTATTTGATTTCACTGCAAATATATATTTATAATTATTTTTTGCCGCAAAAAGAAAATGAAGTTTTATCTCCAAAATGTGAATAAACATCAACAAAAAGAGAGAAATACTGGGTAATTTTGCTCGAATATGATTGTATTCCCTGAAATTGCTAAACTTTTCCATCAATTGAATTTTGAATTATTGTCTTTTTTACTTCATGTAATGAATATTTCATACTGGCTTTCAGTTATACTACTATTTGTAAATTTGTGTAAATATTTTACTCTACCAATAGTTCTCACATAATGTAAATATTCTCTTTTAAATCAGCTGTTATTTTTGGAATACTTGATTTTATTGGAAATATATATTTAAAACTTTTTTTGCCAAAAAAAAAAGAGGGAGGAAGCTTTTTCTTCACAAATCAATGTAAATAAACATTTTCTCAACATCTAAAGACTTCTGATTAGTTGCTTGTTTCGCTATATTATATTTCAGAAAAATTCGAAAAGCTACCAGTTTTGCTGACAGGGAGTTTAACCGACTAATATTTTATTACATCGACGGTTTCTAAAACATAAAAAACTGAAAAATTTTCCCTTCACAAGGTGGGCGGTTCACAAGGAACTCTTTTAGGAACTAACCCAAAAGGGTCTCAAAATGAATTTCAACACTACATTGAGAGACCAATTTTTAAAAAATTTTGGAGGAGAACCCCCAAATCCCCCTCTAAAATTTTTACGTCTGTTATACTGTGTTTTTCCCTTGAAAGTTAAGCCTCTTAGATGAAGTTTTCCATTCGGAAGTTTTGCAAAAAAAAATATATATATTATGAGACACTTTTCAAAAGGGAGTAATATGTTGGAGGGGTTGACTGTTCGGAGTAACCCCCCCCATGGGTCATCTCTAGTTACACCACTGCCTATCGGCAAAATTTTCTGTTCTCGCGGAGCGGGCTGCTAATTGCAAAGCGCGTAAGCACAGACGGACGACGAGGCCCGTGAACCTCTTCTCCAGTAGTACCAATTTCCTGTTCGGAGAAATGTCCTGTCAACCGAATAGTCTTTCTTTTATGAGGCAGGCGTTCAAACAAAATGTGTGTATCGAGGTGAATTTTTGTGAGATGGGCGCAGTGGCATATAGTATAGAAATTTTTTTCGGGAGGGGCACACATTTACTACCCAGCCCCTCCAACACATATTTCTCAACATCTTAAGACTTCTGATTTATAGTTGCTTATTTTACTATATTATATTATATATAGCGAAATAATTCTAAAAGCTACCAGTTTTGCTTACAGGGCGTTTCAACGACTAATATTTTATCAGTGAAATGTCCCGTTCGCTATAACGTCTTATCCTTATCGACAAAATTTCCTTTTTGGAGAAATGTCCTGTTGTGTTTGTGTCGACCAAATAGTCTTTCGGGCAGGCGATCGAACAAAATGCGTGTAGCGAGCGAGGTGAATTTCGGTGAGATGGGCGCTTCCAGATATGCGGTTTTTTACAGATGGCATCGTTGCGAGCTTACCCCAACCCCCCAAACCGGTTCCTTCAATCCTCCTTGCATGGGGATCTTATATCTACCGAAATGTACAAAAATGTACGTGACAGATCCGTCCTTTGTTTTCAATTCTGAAACAGTGAAACTAGTGTATTTCTACGGTCCAGAACTATAGCAGCAAGTTCTGGTTTGGGTCTAGGGAAGTCTAAAGTAAAACACTAATAAAGGTTTGAATAAGGTGTTCAAAATTTAAATTAACTTATGACACCGACTTTCGATACCTCAAGACTTTCTACTCTTATATTTACCGAATATAAAAGGATAAAACTTTCAAAAGTGTATAATTTAAAAAATTTATGCATCTATGATAGTACGCTAATTTTTGACTCTAAAAATTGCGATCGGAATAATATCCTTAGGGAAATCACGATATTTCTGACAGAACTTTTTAGCAAACTTGTGCCTCGTGATGAGCAAAAGTTCAGCACGTTTATATTTTTGCCTCTTTGACTCGAATTTAATCAAAATAAAAATTCAAGAATTAAAGTTGCATTATTATCAATCATCACGGTATGGGTATAATTGAATTTTTCAGGATTACTAGAAATCAAACTCAAAAAGCTTATAACCTTAAAAGACCTTTAAATTTTTTTCTTAAAGTGGACTTTTCAGGTGATTTTGATGCAGTTTAGATGAACTAAAACTGATTTAGCCATCTCGTTAAATTTTTTAAACATATTTTTTATCATACAACTTTACATGTCCAGGGCGCCTGTAATTCTAACTTCATGTGTGCCGTCATAAAAAAGATTGAAAACAAAGGGCCTTGCAGGTAAACTGAATATTATAACCCAGGGATTTCCAACAGGCGGACCGCGGGCCGCATGCGACCCGCCGGGTCATTTTGTGCAGCCCGCGAAGCTCCCTGAAAACTCCCCAAAAAATAGCTTCAGAACACTTTTTAGCATACTAAAATTTTAACAAATTTCGGGGGAGGACCGCCGAACTCCCTATTTTCTGGAGGAAGACCCATCTTTAATTAATATTAAGTATTAAAAGATGTATAGGGTTTATATAGGGGTCAAAAATTTATATATCTTCTGAATTTTTTTAAAATACACTAGTACCTTAACAACATGTAAATAACCTTCTTCCCTCTCTCACCAATTTAGGGAAAAAAAAAGAACAATTTAATTTTTTAAATAACCCCCTTGACTCATAACCCCCCACAGAAATTTTAAAAGATTCAATTTTTTCACACAAGCGATTTGTTATTAGATTATGAAAATAAAAGCTATTGAAAAATTAGGTATTTAAAAATATTTTTTTTACTTATATTTAAGGGTTTTGATAATAAATTATTAATATTTTCGTATGGAACTGGAGAGCCGCAACTTTACTCCAAAAGAGCCGCAGGTTGCCGACCCCTGGAATACACCCTTCATTATAAGAATAAAACGTTTGAAGTTTGAAAACGTTACTAAAATCTTTGTGAATTGATTTTAAAAAGAAAATTTTTTAAATGAACAGTTTATCAGAAAATACGAATTGAAATCCTTTTTATTTTGAAGTAAAAAATATAGTTTAAATATTCTTTTATAACTTTTCTTTATTGACTTTTAATAGAAAACATCAACTTTTAAGATTACTAAAAATTCAACTTCTTGTCACAGCTGAATAAAATAAGAAAGAGTTTTTGAGACACCCCTCAATTCATTTCGAAACAATATTTCTTAGAAACGAAAAACAGCGTTTTCTATTGAAATTTGAAATGCAGTACAGTGGCTAAGAAAATAAAGACCGCTTCCTTGTCCTGAAATAATAGGGACCTCTCTTCCAACCTGGCCCCAGCCTCCTTCCAAAAACTGGATTAAAATCCACTTGGCTTAATTTTTTTATATAATTAACAGTGCTATCACTTTTATTTTTAGTTCTAGGTCTTTGAGTTAATTATTATCATAAGATAAGTTTCACACTATGCCCTGTTGCTGGTCTGAAAAAAATTATACCTTAATTAAAGATGAGGTGGGTCGCGATAGATTCTGTTCATAAAAAGTGGGTCGCGATGTTCAAAAGTTTGAGAACCCCTGATCTACATCTTTGAAAACGCGCCCAGATGGAAATGCAGCAGTTTAGCGTTTGCGAAACCCCTGGATGTCAATGTCAACCAACGCTCTCCTCTCGGACATCTCATCTTTCCCCGTCTCCTTTTTCTTAGAACCGCTCTCTCCTCTCTTTGAACCAGTCGTGCCAGTATTTGGCGCATATCGCTTCCCATGGCTTCCCTCGTTAATTCGGCTATGTTCTTGGCTGACTTTCGATCGTGTGACTGTGTGAGTTTCAGTGCCATCTAGTGGGAAAAGGCGCAAATCGAAATGCTGACGGACCCTCTTAATGCTTAGTTTTTTTTATTTTCCTAATAACATGTTCCGATTAAGCTCCGCCCACCAAGTTGACGATCAGATCATCAACCTGAAATTCAATCATCAACTTCCCCACAGACGGCCAACTTGGTTGAAAACTTGCTCAAATTGACAACCCGGTAGACGACCAAGTTGCTCGTCTGTGGGCCCCTTAAGATAGATCGTGCGCTTTGTTTTTTTTTTAAAGGAATAAAAGGAATTTTAAAGGTAAAAGGAATAAATGGCTATATTTTATTAGGAACGTAATTAGTAAGTGGTAATTTTAAAACTAATATTTATTTTAATACCTTATTTGTGCTTGTTTTGTGAAAATATTTAGAGAGAATATTTAAAAAAATTTAACCATAGAATTTTTCCATTGAATTTTTATATTGCATTTATCAAAATAATATTATAATAATTTCTATTTGAATTTTAAATTATTATAACATTGTCTTTCAGCATTTACTATTGTGATTTTAAAAATGGGTTACTGTGTTTCTACTAAATATTTGTCTCAGAAAAGTTATTTTTATTTCAATAAATTTTGTTTTAAGAATTTATAAACGTATCTTTCGACATTATGAGGATTCTATTGGACATTATTCTCTTCTTTAAATACGCGTTCTATTTTGTTGGAAATTATTTCTACAAACCCTTAAAATTATAAGTCTTCTTATAAATTAAAAATTTTACTTCTATTTCTCCAATTTTTTAAGACTGTCATTTCTAACTGAATTTATTTCTGTTCCTTTTTCTTTTGAAGTTTGTGAAAAAGGAAATTTTTAAGTTAGTTCTTTTAGGTTCTGAACCTATTTTCACTACATTTCTACGCGTTTACGTTTTTTTAAATATTTTTATGTGTTTGGTGAATAACGAAAAAAACTAATGCAATTTTTAAATAATTTTTAAATTACCAAAGTGGTTTCAGAAGTCTAGTTTTTTTTTATTGATAGTGTTGGTAAAAGGTGTTATTTTTAATTCATGCAGTATTTTTCTTTCCTCCAATAATTATTATCGTTTCCCTTTTTAATGTTAATTTGGAATCTGATTTAAATATTTCTCTACAGTATATTTTTTTAAATTAGTATTTTTGAATTTTCATTTTATGCAATTATGCATTTTGAAGTTTTGAAAACCTTAGTAGTGTTTTTAAAATTCATTTAGTAATTTCAAGTGTAATTTTTGTAACTGAGTTTTCATTTTGTGTCCTGAACAGGACTCTTTCCTTGGTGACATATTTGCATTTTTTGTATTAATTTAATACATTCTTTTTTTGACGACAATAAGGCATTATTATTATTACTAAAATTTCCAAGGTTTGTGTTAAAAGAGTTGGTTGTTACAAGCTCTTTTAATTTTTTCTTTGAGATTTTGAATTTCAGTGAATTTTCTTTTGCTGAAATTTATTTTATAACGAGATTTTTGTCAATTATTTTTATCGTAAGGATTTTTTACCCAAGTTTATGTTAGTTGAATTATTTTTTAAGTGAAGTTATTGCAGACATTTTTTTAATCAGCAGCTTGCTTTTGCACATACATACTATTATCCACTTCGCCTTCCACAATACTTTAAATTTCTGTCTTTGCTTTGTTTTTGTCTTTATTGGACTTTTTTTGTCATTTTCTTTGTATTACATATATGAAAATTAAAACTTATTTAAAAGTTTATTGTTCAGGAACCTATCAGATTTTTGCTAATAAATTTAAGGTATATTGAATTGGAATTTTTGTTAGCCAAGCTCTTTTAGTTTTTGCAGTCATTATCAATGTAAAAATAATTTGTACCTATAACAGAGGACTTGAGTTTTTATGGCCTCTCGAACGTTATAATATAAGGTTTCAATCGTCTAATTTCTGATTTGGTGATTTTAAAGTACTTATAAATATATTCTTTCTTTTTAATATACTCTTTATTATAGTATTTTTTTAGTTTTACCTACTTTTGCAATGTTTTCCCTGGGTAGTTTTTCCTCAAATTAGTCTTTTTAAAATGCTATTGAAAGAAGTTTACATTCTATATGTTTCCTTACCTTTTTCACTATCTCAAATTTTCTTTCATTTAGTAACAGTGAAATTTACTTACAAAAAATATAATAAATTACAAAACCAATTTCCTCCGAATAAAGAATTGTTTTTCTCTTTGACCATTTTTCTTGGTGTCACTTTTTTGTGCAGAAGAAACAACTGAGACAATGTCATCATCGATGTTTTGCCAAAGAGTTTAAAGGGCATTAACTTAGAGTAAGGTAGGCCTAAAAAGGCGTTTAATCAAACCTCTCTTAGCAGAGGGTGTTTCATTCCTGTGTCTGTAGCGTATACAGGGTATATCCCACTGCTGTTTGTGGTGCCTGTATGTATCAATACAGGTGAGAGCCTTGTCCAGAAGGTGAATCACCCTCCCGACAATCAAATTATGCTCTTAACCTGAAATAAGGTTTATTTTTAATCTGTAATCATCTACTCTACTGAACTGTTTAACACCTTTCAGTTCCCAAAACTTCGTTTGTTACAAAATTTTGAATATTCAGAATGATATTCTTAGGGGTTAAACGATTATTGAATTTAGTTTACTAGTCTTTGGAAATTTTTCCTTGAAATGTTAGGAAAGTGGAGGATTGAGATAAAAGTTTGAGTTCACATTTTCCTCCATGGAAATTTCATACCAAAAATTACGATTTCATAAGATGATACCACTTCTACTCAGATGATCATGTTTACATTTTATTTCTCAATTTCTATTAATTTCTCAATGAAATGGTGTCACACATAACTGATAGTGTCTCTAAATAATATTTAAATGGAAAGATGGATATTCGTTTTTTCTTTCTAGATCTCTATATCTTACAGATTATTCTTGTTTCAGTATTCCTAGCGAAAAGTATCCCTTTCTCTTATTTATGATTGTTTCATGCGACTCGTTCAAAACAGCGTTATTATTTGAATTCCTTTTCAGTGTTTCTTTGAATTTGTTTATTTTACTTCATAATCAGCCTAAAGCTACTTTATATTGAAAAATAATGGCTGAATATTTAATGAAAATTTGATAAAATTTCTTTTGCAAAAGTTATCTTTCCTATTTAAGTTGGTTTGGGAAATTATATTCTACTAAACTTGATGCATTTTCATAAATAACGATTATTTTCTAAATAATGGTTAGTGAAGTTTCCTATATTATCTTCATCTCTATTCATTTTAAATGGGCATTTCTTAAAAAAGTGTTTTTCCAAAGAAGACTAAATATTTACTTCTCTTTGAACCTTTTAAAGTAAAATATGACGTTTCAGGAAGGTAATTTGTAACTTGGAACAATTTAGTTGATTTCAAGTAGTGTTTAAAAAAATTGGTTTATATGTTTTTATTTGTAAAATTATTTTTCTACGACATTCAGATGTAGAACAATGAATGTTCTCAGTTATACAAGACATGATGGATGCTTACATCAAGTATCTTTTCATTTTGCAACCACATCCATAAGTTTACATTGACGTCGTTTTATACTGTTCAGTACCCCTTATGAAAACAATTTTACCAGTTTTCGCTTAAACAAGATTTCACATTCAGAAGATCTTGATTTTAACTTTTTTCCACTCCATTGGTGAAGTCTTGCTTGTATTTCAATTACTAGATTTTTAATTCTTTGAAATGTTTCCTAGAATTCGGTTTGGGTTTCAAACTCAGTCATATGATCACAGATTTCTTATATAGCGATTTGTTATACTTATGGAAAATTATATTTAATTTTTTGAAGAAGAGAAAACGAATTAAGCAAACCGGCTTATTTACTACTATAACTTTCTTTGTAAAAGTAGCAGATATTTTATTTTCACTTTTTTTTTATTTAAAGGATATGTATATTTCATAATGTAACCATATTTTGTTTTTCATTTTCATACTTTGGACTGAAACTCCATTTGATGGACATCCATTGAAGATATTTGCTTCGGTAGAGGATCAGGAAATCATATCAAATATGATATAATAATGAGTAACATTTTTGTTTATTCATCACTTATTTCGATAAACTTTTTATTTAGTTAAATTTAACTAAAAATTTAATTCAATAATAACCTATTTTTAGGTAAATAATTTAATCTGGAACGATATTGGAATTTTCAGTTAAAATGAAAGCTAATTAGAACCTTATAATATTTTTTACTAAACGTATTTATGAATTTAAAAGGGAAAAACTACCTAAAATAAAAGTATCTTTGTACTTTATTTACAAATATTCTGATCTTGTACAGTTTTCATGGAGGTATACATTTTTTCTTCATTTCTTTTTTTTCTTGTACTTTTCCATGGCCTTAAATGTATAAAAAAATTAAAAATTGCTGAAGATAAATAACAATATATAGAAAACATTCAACATCTAAGAAATACAATTTTATGTAATTTAATCTGGAACGATATTGGAATTTTCAGTTAAAATGAAGGCTAATTAGAACCTTATAATATTTTTTTACTAATCGTATGTATCAATTTAAATGGGAAAAAACTACCTTAAATAAAAGTTTCTTTGAACTATATTTACAAATATTCTGATCTTGTAAACTTTCATGGAGGTGAATATTTTTTTCGTTTCTTTTTTTATTATTCTTGTACTTTTCCATGGACTTAAATGTATGAAACACTTATATAAAATATATAGAAACCATTCAACATCTAAGAAATAAAATTTTATGTAATTTTTTATGATTAGAATTTTTCTTATTAAAAAAATTGTGTTGTAAAATCCACTAATATTTCATTTATATATCTTATCCTTTTTTCCTACCTTATAGGCATGGACAGAACAATGAATATTGACTCGCATCTGTCTACCATTTCATTAGGAAAGGTAATTTTTTTTAGAAATTTATAGTCAATATAAACTTGTGTTACACTTCTTCTTTTTCAAATTAAAAATTTCCCTCTACAATATCACTTTCCTAAATAAGTATCTCTGAAATGCTATTTAAATGGGGAGACTTTTAAGTGATCTTTTTACAGCTTAACTTTTTTTACAGTGGGGATTTTTTTTTAAGTTTGTAATTTGACGAAACTAATTTCCGAGGGATTGTGTTAGAAAAAAGAACTCATAATATTATTATTCTTGTTTAGTATATGTGTTTATTTAGAACAAAACATGCGGAACTTGACTTTTCATTTTGTAAGGGAAAGCACAAACTGAAATTTTGAAAAGGAAAGAAATAATAAGGCATGATATTAATTTTTGTTTTGAGAACCCTTAGTAAAGAAGATCTAGTGGATATCTTTTTCATAAAAATGGCTTGTTTGATTTTTAAAAATACAACATTATTATAAAAATTAACATTGAGAAAAGGTTTTTAGGGTCATTCACACTGTTTCACTTGCACTGTTCATCATAAGTGATTAACTCCTGTGAATCGCTAGTTTGAAAAGAAAAGTGAAGGAGTACAAAGTAAAACTTTAATATCCACAATATTAAATATGATCTAACAAATACCTATATTTACAGGATCTAATTTATTCCCAATATGGGGCGCCCCCTGGAGGGAGGATCTCTGGAACTTCACTTAATTTTGCGTCCGTGTATTCAAGATGGATCAACTTTAGATCAAGAAAGGAGAAAACTCTTCAATCTGTCTAGTTCTGCCCATCGTGAGTTTTTCAAAAATTCGATTTATTAACACTTGTTATTTGGGGTTTGTGGGAGACCCGTGAGCTTGGTGGGATGGAGTGTTATTTTATTCTGATTTATCCTTCTCTGTTTATATGTCCACAAATTATGCACTTTTCAACACTATAGGCATGAGTATTGGAGCCATAACTACAAATGCTGATATCAATAAGGTAGGTAGACTGATTTCTAGGTGGAGTGATCATCGATTAGAGAAGGAGTGACTGCTTGTTACTTTTAATAAAGTATTTGCATATTGCATTACCATTGCCTGATACATCACACAAACACAAAACTCTTGTTAACAGTTCCTTTCCAGCTGTTCCTGGGGGTAAGTTCGCTTATGTTTTAGGGTTAGGCAGCTCCAGTTGTCTCCCACGCCTCTCCTGATAAATACTAACATTGCAATGACGAAAACTTATTTTCATGTACGATTATAAAATTCACTATTACAAGATCCAAAGAATGTCCATAGAAGGGAGGAAAGCAGTACTTTTTAAATTTTGAATAATTTTCAGAGGGAGGGAAGTGGGGTGATCCTGAGGGGATAGAGTGTTGACGAAATTTGTCAAAAGCTATGAAAATCATTTTTTTATGGGGGGGGGGGGCGCAGGCAAGAATTAACAGAACGGTATGTTGGGAGTAGTTATCATTTTTCCTCTTAAGGAAAAGTTTCACTAAGATGTTTTGAAAAATCACCCTCTCAATTTTTAATTATAATGAAAAAATAGAATAACCTACCTCTTTACAAAGTTTATGATGTAGCCTGAAAATGATTTCGAGATTTCCCATGTCAATTTTCAAACGTGAAAATTACTTTTGTAATACATTTAAATTTAATACGTTACGTAATTAACCAACCCTTTCATTCAAAATCAAAGTCAGTACTCAATATTTTTTTTCAGTTTCTATTGTTAAAATCCGCCAAAATATATTAGTATAATAGAGTTAGTTTGATGACCTTATGACATGTTTTCGTTTTCCATATATATGTTTATGTGTGTCTCCATTAGGTATCTAATTCTGTTTCTATATTGTGGTTAATTTCTATGTAAATTGCTTTCATTCTTTATTTATACAATAAAATATTGTCTATGGCTGTGCCTCATTTAATGTGGTTGTTGTTTCTTATCTGCTACATGATCTGACGAAATAAGACCATGTCTAAAAATCCGTTGACAAAAAGGAAGTCATAGACGAGGAGGAGTGAAGAGTAGATAATTCTCCCACAGAAGACCCATGCAGCCGAGGATGTGATGTGCTGAAGCCTGGTGTTGGTGGCATTTGGGACAGAGAGGGGAGGTTTTCTCTCCCCCAGAAAAAGAAAGACATATTATGTGACCGCTGGCTAGGCGGGAGAGACTGGTGCAGGTTCTTCTATCGAATTTCCTTTAATGTAATACATTTCAACAGTTATGGTATATGTAAATTGTATTTATTTTTTGTACATGCTTGTAAACGGTCTACTGCCATTTACAATAAAATCTAGTCTATGGCTATGTCTCATTAATACTTTTCAACAGTTAGAATATATGTTTGGAACAATGAATTTATGTTGTAATACATATAGTTTGTCTGGAAATATCAAGGCACTTACATACATAAATATAAGGAATACTATGATGGTATTATATTTGTATCATTTATATTTTTTCACCATGGCTCAGTAGTAAAAATCTAAACAAAATTCAAAATAAGAATAATTAAACTATCTATAGAATATTTATGTATTTGGAGTGTATGAAGTGTTTCTTTTATACAGAGATATCACCCTTTCACTCAGATCATGTTTGTTTTATATTTTATCTCTCAGTAAAATGGTGTCACACATAAGTGTTAGTGTTGTTTTTAATTGGAAGGGTATTCACATGTTCTTTCTAGTACTCTGAATCTTTTAATTTCTTCTTATTTCATAATTCCTAGCCATTCTTCTTTATTCATCAAATTTTCATTTTAAAAAAATGTTTCTTGGAATTCTTTCTCTCTCATTTTGTCAAATTCCTTCATAGGATCACAGATTTCTTATACAGGCATTTCCTTTATATCTATCACAAATTATTTTTTACTATTTTAAAGAAAAGAAACAGGTAGTGTTAAGAAAACTGCTTGACTGCTACTGTAATTTCTATGTAAAACAATAATGAATTTTTATTTATTTAAGTTTAAAGGTTTGTTTTTCAATCCAAACTTGAGACTGAAACTCCATTTGATGGAAATCGGTTGAAGTTGTTTGCTTGGACAGAAGATCTGGATACCATATCAAGAAGAAAACCACAAGGAGTAACATTTTTAATCTATATCTAATGTCGATAACCTTTTAGTTCAGATAAATTAATTAACTATTTTTAAGTAAGGACATCATCCTCAGGAAAAATTTTTAGTTTTAAGTTAAAATGGATACTAAATATAAGCTTCTTTATAATTTATTATAGTTATGTACAAACATAAAAGGGAAATAAAATTAAATGTAAAATAAAATTATCTTTGAATTATATCTACAAATATTCTGATCTTTTACAACTTTTATGGAGGTGTACATTTTTACTTTATACATTTCAATGAAGCACTTTTCCCATTTTCATGCTCTCAACTTATACTTACTACTGATTAATATACATAAAAACCTAAATTCCATTTAAAATAAATCGTCAAGCATTACAGGATAAATTAAATTACTACTACTACTGTATTTTTTTAATATTAAAGGATGTGTGTTTTATAGGTGAACCATCGTTTTTTCAATCCCGAAGTTGTGACTGAAACTCCATTTGATAGAAATCCTTCTAAGTTGTTTGCTTGAGATGAAGATTTGGATATATTATAAAGAAGAGTAACATTTTTGGTTTTTTTTGTTGTTTTTTTTTAGTTTTTATTCCTTCCAAATTTCGATAACCTTTTTTAAAGTTAAATTCATGTTGATTTTCTTATTTAAGATATACCTATTTTTAAGTAAGGAATTAATTTTCAGGACTTTAATTCTAGTTTTAAGTTAAAATAAACACTATTAAGTTGGTTATAATATTTTTTAAAATTATGTATGAACTTATATGAAAGCCTCTTTGAATTGCAGTAACAAATATCCTTATCCCTTTCATGGAGGTGTGCATTTTTCTTTAAACCCACATGTAATGTTTTGACTTTTCTGTTCTCTTAATAGTATAAAATACTTTTATATTAAATAATTTACATCCATTCACAGAAATTACAATGAAGGATAAGTTAAGTAACAATAGAATTCATTCAAAATTTAGAAATAAAGGGTATGTTACTTTTACAAATAGAATTTTTAATAAGTTGAGCTGTGAAATCCACTTACATTTAATTTATACCTCATCCTTTTTTCTACCATATAGGCCTTGGCATTTCATTCTGGCGAAACAATTGCATAAATAAATAACCGCACAACTTGAAAATAATATGGACCCGAATGTTTCGGCCATTTCATATTGAGAAAATCTTCATTAAGGAAAGGTAAACCCACTAAGAAATTTCTAATCAATATTATCTTTTGTTCACGTTATGCTGGTTTAAATTAAAAGTTTTCATCTACAATATTATTTTATAAGATGAGTATCTCTGAAATGCTATTAAAAGAGGGAGTATTATATAATATTTTCTTTGTAACTTACATGGTCTTTTCATAATGAAAAATTCTTTCAAAGTTTAAAATTTAAAAGAAAAAAAAAATTTCTCTGTGATTGTGTTTAAAAAACGTTGATAATATCGTTATTCTAGTTTATTGTACATTTTGCTTTCAATAACAAAACATATGGAATTTAAATTTTTATTTTGGGAGAAAAAGAAAGAATTGACATTTTGAAAATGAAAGGAATAATAAAGCTTGATATCAATTTTTGTTTCCTTAGTTGTAGTTTATCTCACTAAAAGGTGATCTTTTTTTTCTTATGAAAAGCATGTTATATAATTTGCTTTATAATTACTAAACTTTCCGAGAAATTTTTAGATTCAAAAAATATTGATGAAACTTATTCCTTACATTATGTTTGCTATGTAAGTTTACAATTAATTGTTTTCAATACTAATTCACACTATCTCACTTTCAATGTTCATCATAAGTGATTTGTAAAGTTTTTACAGCATCCCCTCAGGAAGGCACTTTTTTACAAGTGGGTACGGGAGTTTCGTTCCCGGTTGAAGATTTGCTCCATCCTGCCTCAAAGTAATACCTCTTTTAACTTTTTCGTCTGCACTTAATATTTTTCATGCAGATTAGGGAATTATATGTAAATTTCTCTTTAAATATGACACTTTTAATATTAAAAATATATGTTTGTACATCGAATGTGAAGTATTCAATTAATTTTATGATTGGTTATTGTGTGATTGGTTATTGTTATGGTCAATAATATTTTCACACACAGGTTTAGGTAACGGTAGTAATTATTTTATTTTGCTGAAGGTATCTTCACTTCATAATCCCAAGTTTATATGAAAGAATTTTTGCTTTTTCTTGCTAAGGGACTGTAATTGTCGAATGAAACTTCAATAGGAGTTTTTTGGTAAAAAGGGATAAAACGTGTGACTAGTTCTGCTTTGTCCTTGGAAAATTTTCAAACATGATTTACTTTTAAGAAGAAAAAACACATGTTTATATATTAGATATCCTTTTAGTTTTCATCATTCATAATTAATACTGATTGGTCCTTTAGGTGAAGGTTTCACATTATATTTTGAAGTAGAATAAGTTTTTAAAAATATTTCTCATGAGAATTTACTTACATTATCTCTAAGTTCTTTTAAGGCATTTAATTTGTTAAACAAATTTAAGTTTCCTCTACTCTACGTTTTGTCTAACACGTTCTGTGCCCAGATTTTCGAATGTATTTCTTTATTCCAATCCATAACTTTATTTTTTTTTTCAATTTTCCTTTATTTAGGCATTTCTTTCTGTAGAGTTCCGTCTAAAAACCTTCATATTCATGAATATTTTTCAAAGATGTCTTACAGTTAAACTTTCAATACTTTTATTTCCGAAGTTTACAATTTTAGTTTTTATTCTTTCTCTTCACGTGAATCAATGTAATTTCATATGTTATTAATGAAATTCACTTTAAATAAATATCCATCTTTAAAATAAGATTGTAATGCCAATGCCCTTTCGATACTTTTTTTTATCTTTTATCTCAAGATTTTTCACCTCTTGGATCATGTTTGTGTTTAGATTTTATCCTCTGCAATTCTCAGTAAAATGGTGTCCCACTTAAGTTATAATGGGTCAATTAAGTTTTTGAGTGGAAAGATAATCACACGTTATTTGTAGTACTCTCAATCTTTTAAATTTTTCTTGTTTCATTCTTATTGGCTAAAATTATTACTTTCTCTTCATTATGAAGGGTACTCTACATGTATCCTGCGACTTATGCAAAATAGAGTAATTTTCTGTTTTCATTTGTAAGTCTTTCTGTGAATCATTTTATTTTACCTCATAATAGGCCAAAAGCTCGCTAGTGTTGAAATTTTTTTCTGAAGATGGAATGGTTAATTGTATAAAAATTCTTTTTCCAGGGTTTTCTTTTCTTAATTTGATTGATGTTTTGTAAGAAATATTTCTATGCGCTATTTTCTTCTCAATGTAGTCATATTTGTATGAATAATAATTCAGATTAGTTTCAATATTTTTATATTTATGCTAGTTAATAATTGTTTTCTTTATAAAATTGTACAAGGTGTATTTCAAAGAGCAATTCTCTTAGAGAGAAATTTTACGTGCAAAAATAGATCCTATATTTTGATCCACCTCACTCCATTTGAGAATTCTCGCTTTAGTTTCTATTGATTAAATTTTCATTCTAAGAAATGTTTCCTTGGATTCATTATATCAAATTCCGTCATAAGATCACATACTTAATTTTATGGCCGTTTTCTTTACATCTATCAAAAATTATATTGCTATCGTGTCCTTGAATATCAGATGGAGTGGTGCGTATGGATTAGTTATGCTATGACGACTGCTGATTCTGAATATAAGTCGTCTTCGGTGGGATGGTTTAGATTGTTCATTTCAGCAGCGGCAGATAGGCAATCAAAGATATGTTTTGGTGTTAGTTCAACGTCTTGACAATTACAGCATTTTTGGTTAATTTTAGTTCCACCACAAGAGATTTTCATGTTCTTGGGATGTTTCATCCTGAGCCTTGTAATTGTAAAATATCTAGTTGTGTTATTTGATTTTTAATTTTTACTATTGATGAGGTTTTAAGCTTAAGTTTGGCCAGAGCATTGGCATCTGCTAAATAAGTGGGGATGTAACTCTGATCCTGTCATCCTTCAGAATAGGCCAGAGAATCAGCCTTGTCGTTTAACTCCAGGACGCAATGTGAAGGAACCATCGGACGATGCACTTTTTGTTTTGGCCGTTGACATGGTGCAAAAGACGAATGGTGTCTTGAAAATTAAAATTATGTTTAGAAAATTAATAAAAATTATGTTATTATTAACAAATACTGTAATTTCTATGTGAATCAATCATGACTTTTTTCTCATTCTTTTAAGATTATGGGATATTAAAGGACATTTATGTTTCATAATAATTCAACTATCGTAATCTCAAACTAGTGACTGAAACTACATTTGATGGGAATCTGATGAAGCTGTTTGCTTCAGTAGAAGATCTGGAAATCCTATCAAGAAGAAAACTATAAGGAGTATTTTTCTTTTTTATTCATCTCTAATTTCGATAACGTTTTTATTTAGATAAATATTGATGTGATTTTCTAATTTAAAATTAACCTATTTTTTGTAATGAATTTATACGCAGGACAATTTTTTAGTTTAAAGTTAAAATAAAAACTAAATAGAAGCTTTTTTATAATTTTGTATACGTATGCATAAACTTACAAGGGAAAAAGTTACCTGAATGACAGTATATTTTCTTACAAATATTATGATAAAAAAAAGAATATCTTTAAAAAGTTGTATACTTTTTTTGTATACCAGTATAAAAATATTATCCCTTTTTGTATTCAATATATTCTATTTTTTTACCGTATAATTTTGTATATACGGTAATTTTGTGGTTCCTTATTAAGAAAATAAATGGTTTTGTGGAGTCCGTTTACAATTAGTTTATATCTTATCCTTTCTTCTAGCTTTTATAGGCCTTGGCATTTTATTCGTCTAGCACAGCGCTGGATAAGTAGCCGCGTACTTGAAAATAATATGGACTCTCATCTTTCTGCCAATTCATGGTGTAGAAATCTTTCTCAAGCAAGGTATATTTCTAGATAATATTACCTTGAGGTACCCTATTTCTAGTTCAATTTAAAAATGTTTCTTTACAAAATCCTTTTCTTAAATAAGGACCTCTGAAATGGTATTAAAGAAATAATTTTTGAATGTTCTTGGGAAATGGAAGAAATAATAAAGCTTTGTATGAATTTTTATTTTTTAACCTGGAATCTAGTTTATCTCTTTAAACTGCCTGTCGGTTTCTGTTGTGACAAAACTTTTTGGGATTCTTCAGATTTTTTAGAAGGCCGTCGGACTATTAATTTCCAAGGATAGTTAAAAATTATAAGGCAGTGTCCGGATTTTGGATATTGTCTTGGTAGAGTGATTCTCGATATAAAGTATTTTGAAATATTGTAAAATATTTGTCGAATTCGAGAATTGTGCCCGGATTCTTAACACAGTGTAAAAAATCAAGAAAATCAGCAGATTTTCTAATGTATTTTTCTATTCTAATCCATAACGTTAATGTTTTTACTTTTTTAAGGGCATTTCTCTTTTTTTCTTACTGTAGTTCTGTCTAAGAACCTTTATATTCATGAAAATTTTTCAAAGATGTCTTACAGGGAAACTTTCAAACTTTTATATCCGAATTTTGCTTTTTATTCTCTCTCCTTTTGCCTGATCTATTGATAAATATTTTTAAATAACGGTTCTTTTTCATGATCAATGAAATTTTATATGCTATCAATGCCATTCACCTTAAATGAATATCCTTATAATAAGATTGTACTGCCAATGGTATTTCGATATTTTTTAACCTATTATTAAGGGATCTCTTTAGATTTCAGCTCCTTCTAAAATTTATTATTAAACATTCAGTTGTGTGACTCTTTTTTCTTATAAAGAAAAATTTTAAGTTCACTTTTTCCTGAACAGAAGTCACACTTTCACTCGGATCTTGTCCTTGTATTTTATCCTCTGTAATTCTTAGTAAAATGGTGTCACATTTAAGTGATAATGTGTCAATTAAGTTTTTGAATGGAAAGATAATCACACGTTCTTTCTAATATACTTATGTATCCTGCGACTCATGCAAAATTGTATAGATTAATTTGCTGCACTCATTTTAAGTCTTTCTGTGAATTATTTTATTTTATCTCATAATAAGCCAAAAGCTCCCTAGTTTTGGATTTGTTTTCTGAAGATATAGTGTTAATTGGATTAAAAATTCTTTTCAAGGGTTTTCTTTTCCTATTTTGTTTGGTATCATAAGAAATATTTCAATGCGCAATTTTCTTCTCAATTTAGTCATACTTGTATGAATATTAAAACAAAATAATTTCTATACCTTTTTATATTTATGCTCCTTAATAATTGTTTTCTTTATAAAAATTGTATTAGGTTTATTTCAAAGAGCAGAGATTAAATTCTCTTTGAAATTTCACAAGCAAAAATAGATCCTATGCTTTGATCTTAACTTTCCCTCACTCCATTTGAAAAGTCTCGCTTTAATTTCTATTGATCAAATATTTTCTTTTAAAAAATGTTTCCTAGGATTCATTTTATAGAATTCTGACATATGATCACATATTTCTTATACGGGCATTTCCTTCATATCTGTCAAAAATTATGTTTTACTGTTTTAAGAAAAGTGCTTTACAAATACTGTAATTTATAATATTAATCAATCATGACTTTTTTTTACATGTTTTTAAGATTAAAGAAATTTATGCTTCCTGAACCATCGTTTTTAAATCCCAAACTTGTAACTGAAAAGGAAATTGGTTGAGGTTGTTTGCTTCGTCAGAAGACCTTTGGATACCATATTGAGGAGAAAACAATAAGGAGTAACATTTTGTTTTTTTATCTCTAATTTAGATAACCTTTTAGTTTAGATAAATAAATGTGATTTTCCAATTCAAGATATACCTATTTTGAAGTAAGGAATTTATCCTCAGGATTTTTTTTTTTTTAGTATTTAGTTAAAATGAAAACTTAATAGAAGCTTCTTTATAATTTTGTATAGGTGTGTATAAATTTAAAAAGGAAAAATTTATCTGAACAATAGTATATTTTCTTAAATATATTCTGATCTTGAAAGAAACTCTTTAAACTTTATATTTTTTGTATTCCAGTTTAAAACTCTTGTACTGTTTTTAGATTCAATGTATTCTATTTTTTACCATATAATTTTGTATAAATAGCATTTGGTTCCTTATTAAAGAAATAAATGGTCTTGTGGGGAGTACGTTTACAGTTAGTTTATACCTTATCTCCTTTCTTCTAGCGTGTGTAGGCCTTGGCATTTTACTCTGGTAGAACAGCTATAAAGGAGCCACGGTGCTTTAAAATAACATGGACTCTCATCTTTCCACCAAATTGTTGTGTAGAAATCTATCTCAAAGAAAGGTAAATTTCCAGATATTATTATCTTCTGGGACCCTAGTTCCCGTTCAAATTAAAAATGTTTCTATACAGTATATATTTCTTAAATAAGGACCTCTGAAATGGTATAAAAGAAAACATTTGTGAATGTTTTTGGAATATTAAAGAAATATAATACAGCGTGGTATGAGTTTTTGTTTTATTAACCTGCGATCTACTAGTTTATCTCTATATACTGCTTATCGGTTTCTGTTGACATAAAACTTTTTGGGATTTTTCAGATTTTTAGAAAGCCGACATAAGGATAGTTAAAAATCATAAGGCAGTGTCGGGATTGTGGATATTGTCTTGGTAGAGTGATTCTAGATCAATGTAAAGTATTTTGATCTATTGTAAAATGTTTGTTGAATAACGGTTCTTTATTATGATCACATCAACTCAGTGTAATTTTATATGCCATCAGTGTTATTCAACTTAAATTATAATCCTTAAACTAAGATTGTGTTACTAATGCATTTCTATATTTTTCATTTTTTATCATGGGATCTTTTCAGATTTTTTAGAAATTGTAACACAAACGCAATTTCTTTTAAAATTTATTTTTAAACATTTGTTAAGTGGTTCAAAATAAGAGCTAGCAGGTTTTGGTTTGACGTTAGTTTTCTTATGTAGACAAGTTAAAGGATATAGATTCCTTTTCCTCTACGTAGATTTTATTTGAGAATGTGTTTTTTCCAAGCAATTTTGAAGTAGAGACCAATTTTCCAGAATGGTACATTTTCTTGGGTTTTGCCATACCCTTTCATAGCCTGGTTTATGCGCCTCAACCTCACGTTTGAAACTAGGTTAAACATTAACCTGTAATAAACAATATAACTGTTTCAAACATTTGGAGATTTAATAAACTCCGCCTGTTAAGGGATTTAACGATTATTGAATTTAATTACGAGTTTGGAAATTTTTCCTTTTAATTTTAGAAGAGTCGACGACTGAGATAAAAATTTTTAGCTCAATTTTTCTTTATGGACACCTAATCAAAAAATACAAATTTATGAGAATGTCACACTTTTACGCAGATATTTAAGTGAAAAGATGGATATTCGTATGATCTTTCTAGAACTCTATATCCTACAGATTCTGCTTATTTCAGTCTTCCTAGCGAAAAGTATCCATTTCTCTTATTTATGAGGGTATCATGCGACTCGTTCAAAACAGAGTTATTGTTTGAATTCATTTCCAATCTTTCTATGAATTCTTTTATGTTATATAATAATCAGCCTATAGCTATACAATCTTGAAATTTAAGCCTGAATATTTCGATAACTTTGCAAGAGTTATCTTTCCTACTTAAGTTGGTTTGGAAAAAGTATTTTCCTCCTCAATTTGATTCATTTTCCTAAACAACGATTTTTTTTTTGCGTAAGGTTACAGTTTCTCTATTCATCTCTATTCACTTTCAATGGGCATTTCTTTAAAAAAAAAAAAAAAAAAAGCGTTTTTCTAAGGAAGACCAAATATTTACTTCTCTTTGAACCTTTTAAAGTAAAATATGACGTTTCAGGAAGGTAATTTGTAACTTGGAACAATTTAGTTGATTTCAAGTAGTGTTTAAAAACTCTCATTCGTAGGCATTGGTTTATATGTTTTTAATTGTAAAATTATTTTTCTAAGACATTCAGATGTAGAACAATGAATGTTCTCAGTTATACAAGACATGATGGATGCTTACATCAAGTATCTTTTCATTTTGCAACCACATCCATTAGTTTTCATTGACGTTTTATATCGTTCAATACCTTATGAAAACAATTTTACCAGATTTTGCTCAAACAATATTTCACATTCAAAAGATCTTTTGCTTTTATTTTAACTTTTTACCACTCCATTGGGGAAGGCTTGCTTTTATTTCAAGTGGTAGATTTTTAATTCATAGAAATGTTTCCTAGAATTTGGTTTGGGTATCAAACTCAACCATCACAGATTTCTTAAATAGCAATTTGTTATACATATGGAAAATTATATTTCATTTTTTGAAGAAGAGAAAAATAATTAAACAAAAACCGGCTTATTTACTACCATACTTTCTTTGTAAAAGTAGCAGATATTTTTTTTTTCATCTTTTTTAAATTAAAGGACATGTATATTTCATATTATAACCATATTTTGTTTTCCATTTTCATACTTGGGACTGAAACTCCATTTGATGGACATCCATTGAAAATATTTGCTTCGGTAGAAGATAAGGAAATCATATCAGGAGGGAAATAATAATGAGTAACATTTCTGTTTATTCATCACTTATTTCGCTAACATTTTCATTTAGTTAATATTATGTAAATTTTTAATTTAATAAATACCTATTTTTAAGTAAGGAATTTAATGTGAAAAATATTGGAATTTTCTGTTAAAAAAGATAATTAGAACCTTATTATATTTTCGTACTAATAGTATGGATCAATTTAAAAGGGAAAATTACTTGAAATAAAAGTATCTTTGAACTATATTTACAAATATTCTGATCTTGTAAATCTTTCATAGATGTTGGCATTTTTTTCCTCATTTCCTTTATTATTATTATTTTTATTTTTTTTCTCTTTTTTTTTTTTGGACTTAAGTGTATAAAACACGTAATATCCGTTTAAAAATTGCCGAATATTAAAGGATAAATTAAATAACAATACATACAATTCATTCAACATCTAAAAAATTTATAAATAGAAATTGTATTTGTATTAAAGGAATAAATTGTGTTGTAAAATCCACTTATATTTAATTTATATACTTTACCCTCTTATCCATTTTTCTACCATATAGGCTTGGGCATTTGATTGATCCTGGTAGAACAATTAAGTAAATAGCCACTCGACCTGAAAATAACATGGACTCGCATCTGTCTACCATTTCAGAGTTTGAAATCTTCATTAGGAAAGGTAATATATTCAGAAACTTATAGTCAATATAAACTTTGGTTACCCTTTTTCTTTTCAAATTTAAAGATCTCCCTTTACAAATCACTTTCTTAAATAAGTATTCTCTCTGAACTGCTATTTAAAGAGGGAGACTTTTATGTGATCTTTTTACAACTTAACTTTTCTTTGCAATGGATTTTTTTTTAAAAATTTGTAATTTGAAAAAACTAATTTCCGAGTAATTGTGTTAGAAAAAAAAAACTTTCATAATATTATTATTCTAGTTTAGTATATGTGTTTCTTTAGAACAAAACAGGTAGAACTTTACTTTTTATTGTTGTTGTCTTATGCCACTTGGAATATCCAAGCTCCATCCGCAAAGCGGATAGGATTTAAAGCAAAGGGGGTGCGGCTCCTGAGGAAGTGAGGCCCATGAAATGGCAGGAGATACTTTTTATTTTGTCAGGGAAAGTACAAACTGAAATTTAAAAAATCTATATCTCTACAAAAAAAATTAGTATCAAGCCTTTTTATTTCTTTCCTTTTCATACTTTTTATTTTGTGAGGGAAAGTACAAACTGAAATTTTGAAAAGGAAAGAAATAAAAAGGCTTGATACTAATTTTTGTTTTCAGAACCCTTTGTTAGTTAGATGCAGTTAATTTTTCTTTTAAATAAATGGTTGTTGTTTTATTTTTAAAGGTACAATATTATCCTAAAAATTAACATTAAGAAAAAGTTTTAAGGCTCCTTCACACTGTTTCACTTGCACTGTTCATTATAAGTTATTAACTCCTGTGCTAGTTTGAAAAGAAAAGTGAAAGGAGTAACAGGTAAAACTTCAATTCACAATATTGAAAATGATCTAACAAGTTCCTATACTTACAGGATCTCATTTATCCCCTATTTTCGCCCCCTGGAGGGAGGATCTCTGGAACTTCACTTAATTTTGCATCCGGGTATTCACGATGGATCAACTTTAGATCAAGAAAGGAGAAATCTCTTCCATCTGTCTGGTTCTGCTCATCGTGAGTTTTTCTAAATTCGATTTATTAACTCTTGTTTATGTGTGGCTTGTGGGAGACCCGTGAGCTTGGTGGGATGGAGTATTATTTTGTTTTGATTTATCCTTCTCTGTTCATATGTCCACAAATTATGCACTTTTCAATACTATAGGCAAGAGAATTGGAACCAAAGATAGAAAGACTGATATCAATAAGGTAGGATTTCTAGGTGGAGTGATCATCGATTAGAGAAGGAGAAGCTGTTTGATACTTTTAATAAAGTACTTGTTATATGCATTCCCATTGCCTGTGACATCACACAAACACAAAACACTTGTTAACAATTCCTTTCTAGCTGTTCCTGGGGGTAAGTTCACTTATGTTTTAGGGGTTAGGTCAGCTCCAGTTGTCTCCCACGCCTCTCCTGATAAATACTAACATTGCAATGTCGAAAACTTATTTTCATGTACGATTATAAAATTCACTAATACAAGACCCAAAGAATGTCCATAGAAGGCAGGAAAGCAGTACTTTTTAAATTTTGAATAATTTTCTGAGGGAGGGAAGTGGGGGATCCTGAGGAGGTAGAGTGTTGACAAAATTTGTCAAAAGCTATGAAAATCGTTTATTTTTTTTTGGGAGGGGGGGGGCGCAGGCAAGAATAAACAGAACGGTTAGTTGGGACAGGTTATTACTTTTCCTCTTAAAGAAAAGTTTCGCTAAGATGTTTTGAAAAATCGTCGTCTCAAATTTTAATTATCATGAAAAAATAGAATAACCTACCTCTTTACAAAGTTTATGATGTAGTCTGAAAATGATTTCGAGGTTTCCCGTGTCAATTTTCAAACGTGAAAATTACTTTTGTAATATATTGAAATTTAATACGTTACGTAATTACCCAAACCTTTCATTTAAAATTAAAGTTTCTATTGTTAAAATCCGCCAAAATATATTAGTAAAATAGAGTTAGTTTGATGACCTCATGACATGTTTTCGTTTTCCATATATATGTTTTGTTTATGTGTGTCTCCATTAGTTATCTAATTCTGTTTCTATATTGTGTTTAATTCCATGTAAATTGTTTTCATTCTTTATTTATACAATAAAATCTTGTCTATGGCTGAGTATCATTTAATGTGGTTGTTGTTTCTTACCTCCAACATGATCTGACGAAGTCAGACCATGTCTAAAAATCCGTTGACAAAAAGGAAGTCATAGACGAGGAGGGGTGAGGAGTAGATATCCTCCCAGAGAAGACCCAAGCATTCTAGAATGTGATGTGCTGAAGCCTGGTGTTGGTGGCATTTGGGACAGAGAGGGAAGGTTTTCTCTCTCCCAGAAAAAGAAAGACATTTTATGTGACCTCTGGCTAGGCTAGAGAGACTGGTGCAGGTTCTTCTGTAGAATTTCATTTAATGTAATACATTTCAAGAGTTATGGTATATGTAAATTGTATTTATTTTTTGTACATCCTTGTAAACGGGCTACTGCCCTATACAATAAAATCTCGTCTATGGGTATGTCTCATTAATACTTTTCCAACAGTTATAATATATGTTTGGAACAATGAATTTATGTTGTAATATATACAGTTCGTCTGGTAATATCACGGCATTTACATACATAAATTTAAGGAATACTATGATGGTATTATTTGCGTATCATTTAGTATATTTTTTTACCATGGCTCAGTAGTAAAAAGCAAAACGAAATTAAAAATACGAATAATTAATTTATCTATAAAATATTTATGTATTTGAAGTGGGGTTTTTTATACAGAGATATCAACATTTCCCTCAGATCATGTTTGTTTTATATTTTATTTCTCAGTAAAATGGTGTCACACATACGTGTTAGTATGTCAATTAAGTTTTTAATTGGAAGGGTATTAACATGTTCTTTCTAGTGCTTTGAATCTTTTAATTTTTTCTTACTTCATCATTCCTAGCCATTCTTCTCTATTCATCAAATTTTCATTTAAAAAAATGCTTCCTGGAATTCTTCCTCTCTCATTTTGTCAAATTCCTTCATAGGATCACACATTTCTTATACGGGCGTTTCCTTTATACCTATCACAAATTATTTTCTACTGTTTTAAATATAATAAACAGAGATTCTTAAGAAAACTGCTTGTAACTACTGTAATTTCTATGTAAAACAATAATGATTTTTATTTACTTAAGTTTAAAGGTTATTAATTGAACCATCGTTTTTCAATCCAAACTTGTGCCTGAAACACCATTTGATGGAAATCGGTTGAAATTGTTTGCTTTGGCTGAAGATCTGGATACCATATCAAGAAGAAAACAACGAAGGAGTAACATTTTTTTATCTATCTCTAATGTCGATAACCTTTTAGTTTAGATAAATTAATTAACTTTTTTTAAGTAAGGAATCCATCCTCAAGAAAATTTTTTGGTTTTAAGTTAAAATGAATACTAAATATAAGCTTCTTTATAATTTATTATAGTTATGTACAAACGTAAAAGGGAAATAAAAATAAATGTAAAATAAAAATATCTTTGAATTATATGTACAAGTATTCTGATCTTGTACAACTTTTATGGAGGTGTACATTTTTCCTTTATACATTTCAATGAAGCACTTCTCCATTTTCTTGATCTTAATGTATACTTACTACTGATTAAATAATATACATGAAAACCTAAACTCCATTTAAAATAAATCTCCAAGTATTAGAGGATAAATTAAATAACTACTACTACTGTATTTTTTTAATATTAAAGGATGTGTGTTTCTAGGTAAACCATCTTTTTTCAATCCCGAAGTTGTGACTGAAACTCCATTTGATAGAAATCCGTCTAAGTTGTTTGCTTCAGTTGAAGATCTGGATATAATACAAAGAAGAGTAACATTTTCGTTTTTTGTTTTTATTCCTTCCTAATTTCGATAACCTTTTTAAAGTTAAATTCATGTTGATTTTGTAATTTAAGATTTACCTATTTTTATTTAAATAAGCAATCTTCAGGACTTGTTTTTAGTTTTAAGTGCAAATAAACACTAATGAGATGGTTAAATATTTTTTAAACTTATGTATGAACTTCTATGAAAGCCTCTTTGAATTACAGTAACAAATATCCTTATCTTGTAAACTTTCATGGAGGTGTGCATTCTTCTTTAAACCAATATGTAATGTTTTGACTTTTTTGTTCTATTAATAGTACAAAATACTTTTATATTAAACAATTAACATCCATTCACAAAAATTACAATAAAGGATAAGTTAAATAACAATACAATGAATTCATTCAAAATTTAGAAATAAAGTGTAAGTTACTTTTACAAATAGAATTTGGAATAAGTTGTGCTGTGAAATCCACTTACATTTAATTTATACCTCATCCTTTTTTCTACCATATAGGCCTGGACACTTATTCTGGCGAAACAATTGCATAAATAAATAACCGCACAGCTTGAAAATAATATGGATCCGAATGTTTCGGCCGTTTCATATTGAGAAAATCTTCTATAAGGAAAGGTAAACCCAATAAGAAATTTCTAATCAATATTATCTTTTGTTCACGTTCTGCTGGTTTAAATTAAAAGTTTTCATCTGCAATATTATTTTATAAGATGAGAGTATCTCTGAAATGCTATTAGTATTAATAAGTATGTAAGTAAAAGGGAGTATTTTATAATATTTTCTTTGTAACTTACATGGTCTTTTCATAGTGAAGAATTCTTTCAAAGTTTGAAATTTGGAAAAAAAAAAACCTAATTTCTCTGTGATTGTGTTCAAAAAAAGTTGATAATATCGTTATTCTAGTTTAATGTATATTTTGCTTTCAATAACAAAACATATGGAATTTAAATTTTTATTTTGTGAGGAAAAGAATAAATTGACATTTTGAAAATGAAAGGAATAATAAAGCTTGATATCAGTTTTTGTTTTCAGAACCTTAGTTGTAGTTTATCTCACTAAAAGGTGATATTTTTTCATATAAAAAAATGTTGTTCAATTTTTTATACTTCTTTAGCCCGATAATTACTAAAAATTTCGAGAATTGTTTAGAAACGAAAAATATTAATGAAACTTATTCCTTACTTTATGTTTGCCCTATAAGTTCACAATTAATTGTTTTTAATGCTAATTCACACTATCTAACTTTCAGTGTTCATCATAAGTGATCTTAAAATTTTTACAGCCTCCCTTCGGGAACCCACTTGTTTACAAGTGGTTAGGGATTTTTGCGTTCTCGTTTGAAGGTTTGCTTCATCCTACCTCAAGGTAATAACTCTCTTTACTTTTTTGTCTGCAGTGAATATTTTCATTGAGATGAGGGAAATAAAAGTAAGTTTCTCTTTAAATGAGACATTGAATTTTAGATATAAAAGTTTGCACATTGAATGTGAAAAATTCAATCAATCTTATGATTGATAATGTTATGGTAAATAATACTTTCACATAGCTTAAGGTAACTGTAATAATTGATTTAGCTTGTTGAAGGTATCTCTACTTCATAATCCGAAGTTTAAAGAATTATTGCCTTTTCTTGCTTAGGAATTGCAAGTGTCGAAAGTAACTTCCATAGGAATTTTCTTGTAAAAAGGAATAAATCGTGTGACAAGTTCTGTTTTCGTCCTTGTAAATTTTTCAAGCATAATTTTGTTTGTAGAAGGAAAACATATGTTTATAATTTAGGTATCCATTTAGTTTTTATCTTTCATAATTAATACCAATTGGTCCTTAAGGTCAAGCTTACACATTATAATTTTGAAATAGAAGGAGTTTTTTAAAATATTTCTTATAAGCATTTACTTACATTAGCTCAAAGTTCTTTTAAAGCATTTAATTTTTTAAATAAATTTAAGTTTCTTTTACTCTACATATCTTTAGGTATTTGTGTCTAACACCGTCTGTGCCCGTATTCTTAACACAGTGTAAAAAATCAAGAAAATCAGCAGATTTTGTAATGTATTTTTCTATTCTAATCCATAACGTTAATGTTTTTACTTTTTTAAGGCATTTCTCTTTTTTTCTTACTGTAATTCTGTCTAAAAACCTTTATATTCATGAATATTTTTCAAAGATGTCTTATAGTTAAACCTTCAATACTTTTATTTCCGAATTTTACAGTTTTGCTTTTTATTCTTTCTCTTCACGTGAATCAATGTAATTTCATATGTTATTAATGAAATTCACTTTAAATAAATATCCATCCTTAAAATAAGATTGTACTGCCAATGCCCTTTCGATATTTTTTTTTTGTCTTTTATTAAGGGATCTCTTAAGATTTTTCACGAATTCTAATGCAAAACCTTTTTATTCTAAAATTGATTATAAAACATTTTGCCAGTTGTTCATAATAACACCTAGAAGGGTTTTGTATGACTTTTGTTTTCTTATAAAGAACAATTTTAATTAACTTTTTCTCAAATAGAAATCACACTTCCTCTTGGATCATGTTTGTGTTTAGATTTTATCCTCTGCAATTCTCAGTAAAATGGTGTCCCACTTAAGTTATAATGAGTCAATTAAGTTTTTGAATGGAAAGATAATCACACGTTATTTGTAGTACTCTCAATCTTTTAAATTTTTCTTGTTTCATTCTTCTTGGCTAAAATTATTACTTTCTCTTCATTATGAGGGGTACTCTACATGTATCCTGCGACTCATGCAAAATAGAGTAATTTGCTGTTTTCATTTGTAAGTCTTTCTGCGAATCATTTTATTTTACCTCATAATAGGCCAAAAGCTCGCTAGTGTAGAAATTTTTTTCTGAAGATGGAATGGTTAATCGTATAAAAATTGTTTTTCCAGGGTTTTCTTTCCTTAATTTGATTGATGTTTCGTAAGAAATATTTCTATGCGCTATTTTCTTCTTAATGTTGTCATATTTGTATGAATAATAATTCAGATTAGTTTCAATATTTTTATATTTGTGCTGGTTAATAATTGTTTTCTTTATAAAATTGTATAAGGATTATTTCAAAGAGCAGATATTTAATTCTCTTCGAAATTTTACGTGCAAAAATAGATCCTATATTTTGATCCACCTCACTCCATTTGGGAAGTCTCCCTTTAATTTCTATTGATTAAATTTTCATTCTAAGAAATGTTTCCTTGGATTCATTATATCAAATACGGTCATAAAATCACAGACTTATTTTTATGGGCGTTTTCTTTACATCTATCAAAAATTATATTGCTTTCGTTTCCTTGAATATCAGATGGAGTTGTGCATATGGATTAGTTATGCTATGACGACTATATGAGTCGTCTTCGGTGGTATGGTTTAGATTGTTCATTTCAGCAGCGACAGCTAGGCAATCAAAGATATGTTTTGGTGTTAGTTCAACGTCTTGACAATTACAACATTTTTGGTTAATTTTAGTTCCATCACAAGATATTTTCTGGTTCTTGGGACGTTTCATGCTGGGGTTGTGTGATTTGATTTTTAATTTTTACTATTGATGAGTTTTTAAGTTTAAGTTTGGCCAGAGCATTGGCATCTGCTAAATACGTGGGTATGTTACTCTGATCCTGTCATCTTTAAGAATAAACCAGAGAATCAGCCTTGTCGTTGAACTCCAGGACGCAATATGAAGGAACCATTGGAAGATGCACTTTTTGTTTTGGCCGTTGACATGGTGCAGAAGATGAATGGTGACTTGAAAATAAAAATATGTTTAGCAAATTAAAAAAAAATTATGTTATTATTAACAAATACTGTAATTTCTATGTAAATCAATCATGACTTTTTTCTCATACTTTTAAGATTATAGGATATAAAATGATATTTACGTTTCATAATAATTCAACTATCGTAATCTCAAACTAGTGACTGAAACTGCATTTATGGGAATCTGATGAAGCTGTTTGCTTCGGTAGAAGATCTGGAAATCCAATCAAGAAAAAAACTATAAGGAGTATTTTTTCTTTTTTATTCATCTCTAATTTCGATAACTTTTTTATTTAGATAAATTGATGTGATTTTCTAATTTGAAATTAACCTATTTTTTGTAATGAATTTATACGCAGGACAATTTTTTAGTTTAAAGTTAAAATAAAAACTAAATAGAAGCTTTTTTTTATAATTTTGTATACGTATGCATAAACTTACAAGGGAAAAAGTTACCTTAATGACAGTATATTTTCTTACAAATATTATGATAAAAAAAGGAATCTATTTAAGGAGTTCCTATACTTTTTTTATATACCAGTATAAAAATATTATCCCGTTTTGTATTCAATATATTCTATTTTTTAACCGTATAATTTTGTATAAATAGCATTTGGTTCCTTATTAAGAAAATAAATGGTTTTGTGGAGTCTGTTTACAATCAGTTTATATCTTATCCTTTCTTCTAGCTTGTATAGGCCTTGGCATTATATTGTTTTAGAACAGCTGAATGAGTAGCCACGTACTTGGAAATAACATGGACTCTCATCTTTGTGCCAACTTATTATGTAGAAATCTTTCTCAAGCAAGGTATATTTCTAGATAATATTACCTTGAGGTACCCTATTTCTAGTTCAATTTAAAAATGTTTCTTTACAGAATCCTTTTCTTAAATAAGGACCTATGAAATGGTATTAAAGAAAATTTTTTTAAATGTTCTTGGGAAATGGAAGAAATAATGAAGCTTGGTATGAATTTTTATTTTTTTAACCTGGGATCTCTAGTTTATCTCTTTAAACTGCATATCGGTTTCTGTTGTGATAAAACTTTTTGGGATTCTCCAGATTTTTTAGAAGGCCGACAGACTATTAATTTTCACGGATAGTTAAAAATTAAAAGGCAGATCACAAAAAGATCACAAAAAAAAGGCAGATCACATCATCTCAGTGTAATTTTCTATGTAATAAGTGTTATTCAACTTAAATTATAATCCTTAAACTAAAATTGTGTTACTAATGCATTTCGATTTGCCACATCCTTTCAATAGCCTGGTTTATGCGCCTCAACCTCACGTTTGAAACTCGGTTAAACATTAACCTGTAATCATCGATATAACTGTTTCAAACATTTAAGAGTTTTAATTTTTTGCAGTTTAAAGGGTTAAACGATTATTGAATTTAACTTACGAGTCTATAAAATTTTCCCATGAGATTTTAGAAGAGTCGACAACTTAGATAATTAATTGTTTCCGTTCACTTTTTCCTCCATGGAAATTTCATACAAAAAATTACAACTTCATAAGAAGATCCCACTTCTACTCAGATGATCTCTATGTTTAGATTTTATCCTTGATAAATCTCAATGAAATGGTGTCATACATAAGTGATTGTGTCTCTAATTAATATTTAAATGGAAAGATTTATATTCGTATGTTCTTTCTAGAACTCTATATCTTACGGATTCTTCTTATTTCAGTCTTCCTAGCGAAAAGTATCCCTTTCTCTTATTTATGGGGGTATCATGCGACTCGTTCAAAACAGAGTAATTGTTTGATTTCATTTTCAATCTTTCTATGAATTCTTTTATTTTATATCATAATCAGCCTATAGCTACACAATCTTGAAATTTAAGCCTAAATATTTCGATAACTTTGGAAGAGTTATCTTTCCTATTTAAGGTGGTTTGGAAAAAGTATTTTCCTCCTAAATTTGATTTATTTTCCTAAACAACGATTATTTTCTGCTTAATGGTTAAAGTTTCTACATTATTCATCTCTATTCACTTTCAATGGGCATTTCTAAAAAAAAAAAGTGTTTTTCTTAGGAACACCAAATATTTACTTCTCTTTGAAATTTTTAAAATAAAAATTGACGTTTAGAAGTTAATTTGTATCTTGTAATAATCTAGTTTATTTCAAATGATTATTTGAAAATCTTATATGCTGGCATTAGTTTATGCGTTTTTTATTGTAAAATTATTTTTCTGAAAAATTCAGCTATAGAACAATGGATGATCTCATCAGTTATACAAGACATGATGGATGCTTACATCAAGTATCTTTTCATTTTGAAGCCACATCCATAAGTTTTCATTGACGTTTTATATTGTTCAGTACCCCTTATGAAAACAATTTTTCCAAATTTTGCTCAAACAAGATTTCAGAGAACAAGACATTCAGAAGATCTTTTGCTTTGATTTTGACTTTTTACCACTCCATTGGTGAAGGCTTTCTTTTATTTCAATTGGTAGATTTTTAATTCATAGAAATGTTTCCTAGAATTCGGTTTGGGTATCAAACTCAGTAATATGATCACAGATTTCTTAAATAGCGATTTGTTATACGTATAGAAAATTATATTTCATTTTTAAAGAAGAGAAAAAGAATTTAGCAAACCGGCTTATTTACTACTATACTTTCTTTGTAAAAGTAGCAGATATTTTTTTTTTCACTTTTTTAAATTAAAGGACATACATGTTTTATAATATAACTATATATTGTTTTTCATTTTCATACTTGGGACTGAAACTCCATTTGATGGACATCCATTGAAGATATTTGCTTCGGTAGAAGATCAGGAAATCCTATCAAGAGGGAAATAATAATGAGTAAAATTTTTGGTTATTCATCACTTATTTCGATAACCTTTTTATTTAGTTAAATTTATCTAAATTTTTAATTTAATAATAGCCTATTTTTAAGTAATGAATTTAATTTGGAACGATACTGGAATTTTCAGTTAAAATAAAAGCTAATTAGAACCTTATGATATCTTTTACTAAACGTATTTATGAATTTAAAAGGGAAAAACTACATGAAATAAAAGTATCTTTGTACTTTATTTACAAATATTCTGATCTTCTACAGTTTTCATGGAGGTGTACATTTTTTCTTCATGTCTTTTTTTTTCTTGTACTTTTCCATGGCCTTAAATATATAAAACACTTAAAAATTGCTGAAGATTAATGGATAAATTAAATAACAATATATAGAAAACGTTCAACATCTAAGAAATACAATTTTGAGTAATTTTTTATAAATAGAAGTTTTCTTATTAACGGAATAAAATGAATGTTTCATAAATGTATGTTAAATGAATATGATGTATGTTTCAATCTTTCATAGTACCATCGTTTTTCAATACCAAACTTATGACAGAAACTCCATTTGATAGAAATCCTTCTAAGCTGTCTGCTACGGCTGAAGATCTGGTAAAAATATCAAGAGGAAAACAATAAAGAGTAACATTTTTGTGTTTTGCTTTTATTCCTTCCTAATTTTGATAACGTTTTTATTTAGTAAAATTCATGTGATTTTCTAATATAAGATTTACCTATTTTTAAGTAAGGAATTAATCTTCAGGATATTTTTTTAGTTTTAAGTTAAAATAAACACAAATACGATGGTTATTATATTTTTTTTAAAAGTATGTATGAACTTAAAAAGGATAAGAACTACCTGAAATTAAAATATCTTTGCACTGTAATAACAAATATTTATGTCTTTTAAACTTTCATGGAGGTGTGCATTTTTCTTTACAACCGTATGAAATGTTTGTACTTTTTTGTTCTCTTAACAGTATAAAATACTTTATATATTAAATAGTTAACATCCATTCACAAAAATTGCATTAAGGGATAAGTTAAATAACAATATAAAGAATTCATTCAACATTAAGAAATAAAGGGTATATTTGGAATAAGTTCTGTTGTGAAATCCACTTACGTTTAATTTATACCTCACCCTTTTTTGTGAGGAAAAGAACAAACTGACATTTTAAAACTGAAAGGAATATATCAATGCTTAATATTAGTTTCTTTTTTTAGAACCTAAGGTGTATTTTATCTCACTAAAAGTACTGGAGGGAGAATCACTGGGACTTCATTGAATACCACGTGGCCGTGGGAGTATTCTAGATTGTCCCCATGATTGAGCAAAAAATTCCTGCAGTCAGCCTGCTTCTAAGTACAGTAAGTTTTTCTTAATTCTATTTACTAACACTCTTTACGTGTGGCACGTAGAAGGCCCGTGAGCATTTGGGGATGGAGCTCAATTATTTTCTGATGTCTTCTTCTCTGTTGATTATGCCCTCAAATTACGTACTTTTAAGTGCTATAGGTTTGAGATTTGGTACCATAATTAAAAACGCTGATTTTAGTAAGGATCCAGGTAAAATTATTTCCTGTATTGTTTGTTTCATTGGTCGTGATATCTTTCATATAGTTCAACATTTAAGGCTAATTTAATTATATATAGCATCAAAAGTAAAACCAAAGGCTTTTAGATATTTTATTGTTATCACTCTATCATAAATTTGTTAATTCATAAATATTAATGAAATGAAATTATTTATTTACGTTTGCATGGCTATAAACAGAATATTTTTTAAGGCTGACTGACTGTTAAAGGTTAAGGAGTGTTAAGAATTATAAGGTAGTATCCGGGTTAGAGTTTGTATATTGCATTTCCATTGCCTGATGCAACACATTGTAACATGTTAACAATTCCTTTCTAGCTGTTTCTGGGGATAAGTTCACTTATATTTTAGGGTAAGGTCTGCTCCAGTTGTCTCCTTCGCCTCTCCTGATAAATACTAACTAACATTGCAATGGGCAGAAAATGAAAACATCCACACCAAAAATGGGACGAAAGCGGTAATTTTTAAATTTCAAATAATTTTCTGATGGAGGGATGTGGGGCTATCCTAAAGAGCTAGACCGGGGACAAAATTTACCAAAAACTATGAAAGTCGGGTTATTGTGGGCGCAGATAGGAATAAACAGGATGGTCAGTCGGTGGAGGTTATCATATTACCCCCTCAAAGATAACTTAAAAAGATATTTAAAATAATTGTTCTGTAATCGGTTAATGTAATACTTTTTTACCACTTATGGTATATGTTTGAAACGATGAACAACCACTTTGTTTCTGCAAAGAAATTCCTGTTCCCTTTGTTTATCGTGAATGAAGGAATAATAATAAATTTATCCAAAGTTATCAATTTACATTTTGTTGTAAGTTACAATGCGCTGTTGATAGCAAAAACAGTCACTTTTGTTTTCTGTCATAGTTCCTTCTGATTCCTCGAGTTTATTTTTCCTTTATAACTTTTACCCTCCCCAAAAAGTGGGTTTAAAATGTTTCTTATATACCTAGTTAATATTGTTCAAAACTTTACACTGTCTGTATTTTAATTTGTATATTAATGGTGAACCTATATTAATGGTGATTTTTATAAGTAGTATGTCAACTCCGAAAGTAAAGAGCTAATAACCTTCCTAAGGTAGTTCTTACACTTATTAATAGGGTTATAACTCTTTGATTTCATTAAATTGTTCTTGAATTTCTGTGATTTTAAAGTATCTTTAAGCAGATGTTATATAATAAGTTTCTATAGTTATAATAAAAATGTATCCTACCGAATTTTACGGAGAATATCAGTTAATAGAATATAAATTCGTATGATCTTTCTAGAACTCTATATCTTACAGATTCTTCTTATTTCAGTCTTCCTAGCGAAAAGTATCCCTTTCTCTTATTTATGAGGGTATCATGCCACTCGTTTAAAACAGAGTTACTGTTTGAATTCATTTCCAATCTTTCAATGAATTCTTTTATTTTATACATAATCAGCTTATAGCTACATAATCTTAAAACTTATCCTGAATGTTTCGATAACTTTGTAAGAGTTATCTTTCCTATTTAAGTTGGTTTGGAAAAGGTATTTTTCTGCTCAATTTGATTCATTTTCCTAAACAACGATTATTTTCTGCTTAATGGTTAAAACTTCTACATTCTTCATCTCTATTCAATTTCAATGGGTATTTCTTAAAAAAAGAGTGTTTTTCTAAGGAAGATCAAATATTTGCTTCTCCTTGAAATTTTTAAAGTAAAAATTGACTTTTACGGAAGGTAATTTTGAACTTGTAATAATCTAGTTTATTTCAAATGATTGTTTTGAAAATCTTATCCGCTGGCATTAGTTCATACGTTTTTTTTTACTGTAAAATTATTTTTCTAATAAATTCAGCTGTAGAACAATGGATGTTCTCAGTTATACAAGACATGATGGATGCTTACATCAAGTATCTTTTCATTTTGCAACCACATCCATTAGTTTTCATTGACGTTTTACATCGTTCAATACCCCTTATGAAAACAATTTTACCAGATTTTATCAAACAAGATTTCACATTCAGAAGATCTTTTGCTTTAATTTTAAATTTTTACCACTGCATTGGGGAAGTCTTGCTTTTATTTCAATTGGTAGATTTTGAATTCATAGAAATGTTTCCTGGAATTCGGTTTAGGTATCAAACTCAACCATCACAGATTTCTTAAATAGCAATTTGTTATACGTATGGAAAATTATATTTCATTTTTTGAATAAGAGAAAAATAATTAAGCAAACCGGCCTATTTACTACCATACTTTCTTTGTAAAAGTAGCAGATCACTTTTTCTAAATTAAAGGACATGTATATTTCATATTATAACCATATTTTGTTTTTCATTTTCATACTTGGGACTGAAACTCCATTTGATGGACATACATTGAAGATATTTGCTTCGGTAGAAGATAAGGAAATCATATCAAGAGTGAAATAATAATGAGAAACATTTTTGTTTATTCATCACTTATTTCGATAACATTTTCATCTAGTTAAATTTATGTAAATGTTTAATTTAATAATTACCTATTTTTAAGTAAGGAATTTAATCTGAAAAGTATTGAAATTTCCAGTTAAAAAAGATAATTAGAACCTTATTATATTTTCGTACAAATAGTATGCATCAATTTAAAAGGGAAAATTACTTGAAATAAAAATATCCTTGAACTATAGTGCTGTCCTTTAAAAACAACCCACTGTTTCATATTTTCTTCATTAAAAGCTTAATAAAAAGGATAATTAAATCGAACAAAAAACTGTACTAGCGGCTCATCCTCCCTAACATTTTAGTGCTAAGCATTTTTAATTCCAACTATCCATTACAAATTGGCAGCCAATTAAGTAAGAATTTGAAAAAAAAACACACTTTTTCCTAGAAGGACTCTAATTGGCCGACTGAGCTAAAACTTTAATATTTTATTCTCATAGTAATAGGATAACATAAAACGCGCGAAAAATGCTCTAAAGTCTTTGTAACATGCATTTTTACAAAATCTATAAATCTGAAGCATATTTTTTGCCAAAAATCTACATTATCTCAGCTTGTTTAAAAAATAAGTAAATAAACCGTTCTTTGACCAGTTTTTACACCCCTGACACTCTAAAGGGCATAGAAAGACAGGGTATATGAGATGGTAAAATTATTTTAATAATTTAATTAAAAAATCTCAATGGGTTGTTTTTAGGGTACAATTTGGAGTGGGTTGTTTTTAAAGGACAGCACTATATATTTACAAATATTCTGATCTTGTACAACTTTCATAGAGGTTGGCATTTTTTCTTCATTTCCTTTTATTATTATTATTATTATTATTATTATTATTATTATTATTATTATTATTATTATTATTATTATTATTATTATTATTATTATTATTATTATTATTATTATTATTATTATTATTATTATTATTATTATTATTATTATTATTATTATTATTATTATTATTATTATTATTATTATTATTATTATTATTATTATTATTATTATTATTATTATTATTATTATTATTATTATTATTATTATTATTATTATTATTATTATTATTATTATTATTATTATTATTATTATTATTATTATTATTATTATTATTATTATTATTATTATTATTATTATTATTATTATTATTATTATTATTATTATTATTATTATTATTATTATTATTATTATTATTATTATTATTATTATTATTATTATTATTATTATTATTATTATTATTATTATTATTATTATTATTATTATTATTATTATTATTATTATTATTATTATTATCGTATTTTTTCTTGGACTTAAGTGCGCTTAAGATGCGTTTAAAAATTCCCAAATATTAAAGGATAAATTAAATAACAATACATAAAATTCATTCAACATCTAAGAAATAAAATTTTATGTAATATTTTATAAATTGAAATTGTTTTCGTATTAAAGGAATAAATTGTGTTGTAAAATCCACTTATATTTAATTTATATACTTTACCCTCTTATCCATTTTTTCTACCATATAGGCTTGGACATTTGATTGATTCTGGTAGAACAATTAGGTAAATAGCCACTAGACCTGAAAATAACATGGACTCGCATCTGTCTACCATTTCCGAGTGTGAAATCTTCATTAGCAAAGGTAATATATTCAGAAACTTATAGTCAATATAAACTTTGGTTACCCTTTTTCTTTTCCAATTTAAAAATGTCCCTTTTCAAATCACTTTCTTAAGTAAGTATTCTCTCTGAACTGCTATTTAAAGAGGCATACTTTTATGTGAACTTTTCACAACTTAACTTTTCTTTACAATGAAGTTTTTTTTTTTTTTTTTTTTTAAGTTTGTAATTTGGAAAAAAAACTAATTTCCGAGTGATTGTGTTAGAAAAAAACTTTCAAAATGTTATTATTCTAGTTTTCTTTATGTGTTTCTTTAGAACAAAACATATAGAACCTTACTTTTTATTTTGTGAGGGAAAGTACAAACTGAAATTTTGAAAAGGAAAGAAATAATAAGGCTTGATATTAATTTTTGTTTTGAGAACCCTTAGTTAAGAAGATCTAGTGGATATCTTTTTTTTTAAATAAAAGGTTGTTGTTTGATTTTTAAAGGTACAACATTATCCTAAAAATTAATATTAAGAAAAGGTTTTAAGGCTCCTTCACACTGTTTCACTTGCACTGTTCATTATAAGTTATTAATTCCTGTGAATCGCTAGTTTGAAAAGAAAAGTGAAGGAGTACAAAGTAAAACTTTAATATCCACAATATATGATATAACAAATACATATATTTACAGGATCTAATTTAATCCCTATACGGCGCCCCCTGGAGGGAGGAAATCTGGAACTTCACTTAATTTTGCGTCCGGGTATTCAAGATGGATCAACTTTAGATCAAGAAAGGAGAAATCTCTTCAATCTGTCTGGTTCTGCTCATCGTGAGTTTTTCTAAGTTCGATTTATTAACAATTGTTTATTTGGGGTTTGTGGGAGACCCGTGAGCTTGGTGGGATGGAATATTATTTTGTTCTGATTTATCCTTATCTGTTCATATGTCCACAAATTATGCACTTTTCAATACTATAGGTGTGAGAATTGGAATAAAAGTTAGAAAGACTGATATCAATAAGGTAGGTAGACTGATTTCTAGGTGGAGTGATCATCGATTAGAGAAGGAGAAGCTGCTTGTTACTTTAATAAAGTACTTGTTATATGCATTCCCATTGCCTGATACATCACACAAACACAAAACTCTCATTAACAGTTCCTTTCCAGCTGCTCCTGGGGGTAAGTTCACTTATGTTTTAGGGTTAGGCAGCTCCAGTTGTCTCCCACGCCTCTCCTGATAAATACTAACATTGCAATGTCGAAAACTTATTTTCATGTACGATTATAAAATGCACTATTACAAGACCCAAAGAATATCCATAGAAGGGAGGAAAGCAGTACTTTTTAAATTTTGAATAATTTTCTGAGGGAGGGAAGTGGGGCTATCCTGAGGCGATTGAGTATTGACGAAATTTCTCAAAAGTCAGTTGGGAGTGGTTATTACTTTTCCTCTTAAAGAAAAGTTTCACTAACAAGGAGAGGATCCCAACGTGTCATCACCGATTTGGTTCATTTTTGGTGTGCAAGTAGTGCATGACTAGGACATCAATTTGTGAAAATATTAAGAAGCAACTCTCAGAAATTTTGGAGAAAATCGCGATTAAAAATTTTAATATGTAGTGATATATTTAATAAGATTCGCAACTTGCAAGCGGATTGTGGTGTAGCGGTAAGATCTGCGATTCCCAACCCAAAGGTCCCGGGATCGAGTCTCGCTGCATACCATAATATTTATTTTTATTTTTTACACAATTAAGAGCACAGATATGAAATAAACTTTTAATAATATTTAATTATTAATTTTAAAGTATTTTGTCTTGTGATAAAAAATTTTTTTAGTAAATATATAATATTTACAATAGGATCATAAAAAATTGGATTTAATCATTATTTTTTTTGGAAACAAGGAATGAAAATATTTTTTTCAAACAAAAAAAAATATTATTTTTATAGATGAAGTTTTACCTTAATTTATCCCTAACTATCCAAAAGAAAGTACGCAATTTCGTTATGCTAAAAGGGTTTGTTATGTGTCTGATTTGATAGTTAAAATAAACATTTTTTTGGTACGTATAATATTTACAATAGGATCATAAAAAATTGGATTTAAAAATTATTTTTTGGGGAAACAAGGAATGAAAAGATTTTTCAATAAAATTATTTTAAAAATATGAACATGTAGATTTTTCTGGTGTTTACCCTTTTCATTCCATAACCTTCCTTATAAATATAATAATAATAATAATAATATATTTATAAATATGATTACATATTATCCAGTTATAAAAATTGAATTATTATCAGAGAATCTGATTTTTCCCACAAAAAAAATATTTAAAAAATGTTTTAAAATTGATATTTATAAATATGTATGTACCACTTTATTTCATATCTGTACTCTTAATTGCGTGGAAATATAAAATAAAAGTTATGGTAAGCAGCGAGACTCGATCCCGGGACCTTTGGGTTGGGAATCGCTGCTCTTACCGCTACACCACAATCCGCTTGCAAGATGTAAATCTTTATAAATATATAAGTACATGTTAAAATTTTTAATCGCGATTTTCTCCAAAATTTCTGAGAGTTGCTTCTTAATATTTTCACAAATTGATGTACTAGTCATACACTACTTACACACCAAAAATGAACCAAATCGGTGATGACACGTTGGGATCCTCTCCTTGTAAGATGTTTTGAAAAATCGGACTCTCAATTTTTAATTATCATGAAAAAATAATATAACCTACCTCTTTACAAAGTTTATGATGTAGTCTGAAAATGATTTCAAGATTTCCCGTGTCAATTTTCAAACGCGAAAGTTACTTTTGTAATATATTTAAATTTAACACGTTACGTAATTACCCAACCCTTTCATTTAAAATCAAAGTCAGTACTCAATATTTTTTTTTATTTGTTTCTATTGTTAAAATCACAGAGTATAGAGCTTAACAGAGTGTCCAAAAGGCAGTTTTCCTCTTTTAGTTCCGTTGCCACTTCAGGCTGAAACTCCACCAGCCAATCACCTCTGCCAATCAGGAGAAGGCGAAACCTTGAAACTGATTCCTCATTGGATATGTAACTTATATAGGGCGTTGCATTTTAATTACGACAGAGCTGCTTTCTTTTCCCCAGATTGTAGACTTTTTCCCTAAAGTAGTGAAATTATCCCTGGCTAGAATTAAAATATCCCTCTCTTTTTAAACTTTGATTGTTTTTTTTGTTTTAATTGTTAATCTGGCATCTCCGATAATTTCACATCAGAGTGGATGAAATGGCAAAATTTCTACAAGAAAGAATACAAATAATCGGCAAGTTTCGTAATTTATTTAAGTATCTTTTCAACTCTTAATGTTAAGTTTTTAAATGAATGAACTCAGAAAACTTTTTAATGAACTTTCTTAAAAACTACAATAATATGATCATCTTTGGATTTTACATTCTCGTTTCCATGGAGACTGTTTTAACAACAATGCTATTCCATGAATCTTTTCATTTAAAAATTAAACTCTCAAATAAAATATTTTAAAGTAGTTATTTATTATTTTTTTAGATCATTAATATTATTTTTAAATAGACTTAAACATCTAGTTTTTCTTTTAAAACTTGTTATTTTGCATTATGTTTATTTTTGAAACAATATGGGGTAAGCAGATTTTGTTTATCATTTATCGTTATCGTGGTATCATTTTTAAAAATCTCCAAAATTATGTTATTTTTTGTAGTTAAAAGCTCTTGATTTGTCATCACTTCATTAATTTCATTGTTGAATTTATGTTAAACATGAATTTAATTTTGTGCCATGTTATAAATTAACTAATGTAAACAATCAGTTAATCCTAATTTATATAAAGAGAGTATGAGTGCAAAGTATTGTAATACAGTGTAACTTGGATAATTCAAAACTCTAGATACCTACAAAAAGTTCTAATGATCCAAAAACTCTAATAAAAATACTAAACTGATTTAAAATAGAGTTCAAGGGATCAATAAAAATGCATGAATTAGAGATATTTGAGTTCCTTAAGTTGCACTGTAAATAACACAAATAATTGTGAAATGCAAAATTCGTAGTTTAAGTAAGTTTTGTAGAAAAACAAATTATATGATGTGTAAAAGTTCAAATTAATGTGTGAAAATAATTTCTTTAATAAAAATGATTACTTGCTCTAAATGTTTTTGTACTTTTTGTTTTCTTAAAATTTAGTATTTTCAAGCCTATTCAATTTTTAAATGTAGGCATAAAGTTTTAATATATGCATCAATAAATTAGCCATTTGGATGATAAAAAAAATCTCAGTCAGTGAACTAAAATGACATTAGAAACTTGTAATCTCTTTGGAACTGTTTTAGAAAATCGCTGTAGTGCTTTGAAAAACTGCGGTTCAAAAACTCAAAAGTCCAAGTATGAATCATAGCCAGAAGAGAGATCGACAAAACTATTTTAAATTTAGGGAAATTTAAGAAAGCTTTTTTCCTTTTTCCCCTCTTCCGATTTGAGTGAAAGGCGAGCGGGAGAGGGTGGGCGGCGACGATGGAGCTAAGGAGGCGGAGCTTATTCAGCCAGTTGAGGGGGTGACACTTTCTATGGGAAAAACCATGCTTTAAAAGTTACCATTAGCGTCTATGGAGATGAGACCTCTGTTAAGCTCTATACTCTGTGGTTAAAATCTTCCAAAATATATTAGAAAAATAGAGTTAGTTTGATGACCTTATGACATGTTTTCGTTTTCCATGTATATAATATATGTTTATGTGTTTCTCAATTAAGTATGTAATTCTGTTTCTATATTGTGTTTAATTCTATGTAAATTGTTTTCATTCTTTATTTTTACAATAAAATCTTGTCTGTGGCTGTGCCTCATTTAATGTGGTTGTTGTTTCTTATCTCCTACATGATCTGACGAAGTCAGACCATGTCTAAAAATCCGTTGACCAAAAGGAAGTCATAGACGAGGAGGAGTGAGGAGTAGATAATCCTCCCAGAGAAGACCCATGCAGTCTAGGATGTGATGTGCTGAAGCCTGGTGTTGGTGGCATTTGGGACAGAGAGGGAAAGTTTACTCTCCCCCAGAAAATAAAGACATATTACGTCACCGCTGGCTAGGCGGGAGAGACTGGTGCAGGTTCTTCTATCGAATTTCCTTTAATGTAATACATTTCAACAGTTATGGTATATTTAAATTGTATTTATTTTTTGTACATCCTTGTAAACGGTCTACTGCCATATACAATAAAATCTAGTCTATGGCTATGTCTCATTAATACTTTTCAACAGTTAGAATATATGTTTGGAACAATGAATTTATGTTGTAATACATACAGTTTGTCTGGAAATATCAAGGCACATACATAAATTTAAGGAATACTATGATGGTATTATTTTTGTATCATTTATATTTTTTCACCATGGCTCAGTAGTAAAAATCAAAATAAAAATAAGGATACTTAAACTATCTATAGAATATTTATGTATTTGGAGTGTATGAAGTGTTTCTTTTATACAGAGATATCACCCTTTCACTCAGATCATGTTTGTTTTATATTTTATCTCTCATTAAAATGGTGTCACACATAAGTGACAGATTTCTTATACAGGCATTTCGTTTATATCTATCACAAATTAATTTTTGCTGTTTTAAAGACAAGACACAGATAGTTTTATGAAAACTGCTTGACTGCTACTGTAATTTCTATATGAAACAATAATGAATTTTTATTTATTTAAGTTTAAAGGTTCGTTTTTCAATCCAAACTTGAGACTGAAACTCCATTTGATGGAAATCGGTTGAAGTTGTTTGCTTGGGCAGAAGATCTGGATACCATATCAAGAAGAAAACCACAAGGAGTAATATTTTTAATCTATATCTAATGTCGATAACCTTTTAGTTCAGATAAATTAATTAACTATTTTTAAGTAAGGAATTCATCCTCTGGAAAATATTTTAGTTTTAAGTTAAAATGGATACTAAATATAAGCTTCTATATAATTTATTATAGTTATGTACAAACGTAAAAGGGAAATAAATTAAATGTAAAATAAAATTATCTTTGAATTATATCTACAAATATTCTGATCTTTTACAACTTTTATGGAGGTGTACATTTTTACTTTATACATTTCAATGAAGCACTTTTCCCATTTTCATGCTCTTAACTTATACTTACTACTGATTAATATACATAAAAACCTAAATTCCATTTAAAATAAGTCGTCAAGCATTACAGGATAAATTAAATAACTACTATACTGTATTTTTTTAATATTAAAGGATATTTGTTTTATAGGTGAACCATCGTTTTTCAATCCCGAAGTTGTGACTAAAACTCCATTCGATAGAAATCCGTCTAAGTTGTTTGCTTGAGTGGAAGATTTGGATATAATATGAAGAAGAGTAACATTTTCGTTTTTTGTTTTTATTCCTTCCTAATTTCGATAACCTTTTTTAAAGTTAAATTCATGTGGATTTTCTTATTTAAGATTTGGCTATTTTTAAGTAAGGAATTCATTTTCAGGACTTTAATTCTAGTTTTAAGTTAAAATAAACACTAATAAGATGGTTATAATATTTTTTAAAATTATGTATGAACTTATATGAAAGCCTCTTTGAATTGCAATTACAAATATCCTCATCTTGTAAACTTTCATGGATGTGTGCATTTTTCTTTAAACCCATATGTAACGTTTTGACTTTTTTGTTCGATTAATAGTATAAAATGCTTTTATATTAAACAATTAACATCCATTCACAATACTTACAATGAAGGATAAGTTAAATAACAATATAAAGAATTCATTCAAAATTTAGAAATAAAGGGTATGTTACTTTTACAAATAGAATTTGGAATAAGTTGTGCTGTGAAATCCACTTACATTTAATTTATACCTCATCCTTTTTTCTACCATATAGGCCTGGGCATTTGATTCTGGTGAAACAACTGCATAAATAAAAAACCAGTCACCTTGAAAATAATATGGAACTGAATCTTTCGGCCTTTTCATATTGAGAAAATCTTTATTAAGGGAAGGTAAACCCATTAAGAAATTTCTGGTGAATATTATCTTTAGTTAACATTCTTTTGGCTCAAATTAAAGGTTTTCATCTACAATATCATTTTATTAAATGTGTATCTCTGAAAGGCTATTAAAAGAGGGAGTATTTTATGTAATTTTCTTTGCAACTTACGTGGTCTTTTCGTAGTGAGTTATTTTTTCAAAGTTTGTAATTTGGAGAAAAAAAACACTTAATTTCTTAGTGATTGTGTGGAAAAAAAACCTTTCGTAATGTTGTTATTCTAGTTTAATGCATATTTTGCTTTCAATAACAAAACCTAGAGAATTTGACTTTTTATTTTGTGAGGGAAAGCAAAACTGACATTTGGGGCCATCCATAAATTACGTGAGGTCAAAGGGGGGGGAGGGGTCCAGGAAAATCTCACCAGGGGGGAGGTGGAAGCCAATTAAAATCTCACGTCAACTTATTGTTTAGAAAATATACGTTTTTTCTTTAATATTTTTTAGCACAAGTTTAGAAAAAATGCTCAGATTAGTCACAACAGCTAATCATTAGCCAGTCAGTCGTGATAATTAGAAATTAGAATCATATTTTCGATTTTAACATGTTTTTGTATCAAAATTTTGCAATCTGGATGGTAATTTTTATGCCGATAGAACAAAACTTTTGGTTGACAAAATCTCAAGTGGGGGGGAGGGGGGGTTCAGCAAAATCTCACTAAATCTCACCAAGGGGAAGGGAGGAGGGATCCAAAATTTGGAAAAAAAACACCTCACGTAATTTATGGATGTCCCCTTTTGAAATATGGAGCATATAATAAGGAATATTTATGCTCGACATCAATTTTTGTTTTCAATATTTACCTTAGTTGTAGTTTATCTCACTAAAAGGATATCTTTTTTCATATAAAAATCATGTTATTTGATTTTTACAAATGCTACTTTATCCTGATAATTAATGAAACTTTCACAGAATTCTTCAGATTTGAAAAATATTGATAAACGTATGTCTTACATTATGTATGCATTAGTTAGAAGTTCACAAGTAATTGTCTTGAGGCTCATTCTCTCACACTGTTTCATTTTCACTGTTCTGTTCTTTATAAGTGATTAACTCTTGTGAATCGCTAGTTCGCGAAGAAAAGTGAAGGAGTACGAAGTAAACCTTGAATTCACACTCTTGAAAATGATTTAACAAATTCCTATATTTACAGGATATTATTTATTCCCTTATTAGCACCCACTGGAGGGAGATTCACTGGGACTTCATTGAATTCTACGATGGGATATTCTGGGATGGTCCTCATGATGGAGCAAAAAATTCCTGCTGTCAGCCTGCTTCTGTATACAGAAAGTGTTTCTGAGTACTATTTACTGACACTATTTACGTGTGGCACGTGGGAGGCCCGTGAGTATTTGGGGATGGAGCACAATTATTTGCTGATATTTTCTTCTCTGTTGATTATGTCTACAAATTACGTACTTTTCAATACTATAGGAGAGAGATTTGGTACCATAATAAACTAGCTATAGTACATAGCATAGTAAGTAGCATAGCATATAGTAGTATAGCACTTAGCTATATTACATAGCATCAACAGTAAAACCAAAATCTTTTAGATATTTCATTGTTATCACTCTATCATAAATTTGTTAATTCATAAATATTAATGAAATAAAATTATTTATTTAAGTTTGCATGTTATAAACAGAATATTTTTTAAGGCCGACTGACTATTAAAGTTTAAGGATAGATAGGAATTATAAGGGTTCCGGGTTAGTATTTGTATATTGCATTCCCATTTGCCTGATACAACACAAACACAAAACACTTGTTAATAATTCCTTCCTAGCTGTTCCTGGTGGTAAGTTCACTTATGTTTTAAGGTTAGGTCAGTTCCAGTTGTCTCCCACGCCTCTCCTTATAAATACTAACATTACAATGAAACACTTTTCATATAGTGGTAAAAGTTTAAGATTCATTATGATAAGACCCAAAACACTCACACATAAAAAAAGGACAAAAGCAGTAATTTTTAAATTTCGAAAAATTTTCTGAGGGAGGGAAGTGGGGCTATCCTAAAGATATAGACCGTGGACGAAATTTGCCCAAAACTATGAATGTCGGGTTATTGTGGGCTCAGAAAAGAATAAACAGGATGGTCAGTTGGTGGAGGTTATTATATTGCCCCCTCAAAGATAACTTAAAAATATATTTAAAATAATTGTCGTGTAATCGCTTAATTTAATACTTTTTAACACTTATGGTACAGTATGTTACCAGTTTGTCAGAAAATATCAAAGCATTTTCATTACATAAATCTAAGGAATATTAAAATTATTTGTGTTATTTATATTTTTTCACCATGACTCACCAGTAAAGCTCAAATCAAAATTAAAAATAAGAATAACTAAACTATTTATCAAAAAATTATAAATATTTTTAAGTGTATTCAAAGGGTTTTTAGGCTGATTTATTACGATGTTGGGTATGACAATAGTTTTTCTACAACCAAAGCTCTCTGCTTTAACTATACTAATATATTATTTGCATTGCGGTAGTAAATCAATCTGTAGTGTGTATGGTTCATATGCTTTACAAGTGGGAGAATACCTTAACTTTCCAATCCAGGCTTAAAGTTTTTTTTTTGTTGTAAGGTCAGTACTTTCATATTTTATTTTCTGCATAATCATCTAAAAACTGCATTTTAATTTTATTCGCGTTATTACGAAACGAATACAGTTCATTTTTGGGTAAAGAACATTAATCGACTCTCGAAGGCAGAATTCATTCATTTGATCTCCTTTTTAAACGAAAAAATTTTGTCGTACAATTTGCCTATGTGAGAATTAAATAACCCCTTTGTTTCTGCAAAGAAATTCTTATTCCCTTTGGTTATTGTGAATGAAGGAATAATAATAAATTTACTGGAAGTTATCAATTTATATTGATAACTGTAAGCTCCAATGCGCTGTTGATAGCAAAAACAGTCACTGTTATTTTCGTTCATAATTCCTACTGGTTCTTTGAGTTTAATTAATTATTTTTAAAGATTCTCTTTTATAGCTCCTTTGCGAATCACGTATCGTGAGGTTTTTGCAGCATCCACTCAGAGACCACATTTTTTACAAGTTGGTACGGTAGGTTGCGCGTTCCTGGGTTGAAGATCTGCTCCACCCTACCTCAAGGTAATACCTCTTTTTACCTTTTTTTTGTCTGCTTTTAATATTTTTCAGTTACATAAGAAATTGAGATGTAAGTTTCTCTTTAAATGACAGTTTTAATATTAGAAATAAATGTTTGTACATTGAATGTGAAGAATTCAATCAATTTTATGATTGGTTATTGTTACGTTAAAATAATACTTCCACACAGGTTAAAGTATCTGTAATATTTATTTTTTTAAAGTTTGATTAAGGTCTTTATTATAAACCTAAGTTTATTTGAAAGTATTTCTTCCTTTTACTGTTTAGGGACTGTAAGTGTCGAATGAAACTTCACTGGGAATTATCTTTTTAAAAAAGTGCGACAAGTTCAATTTTTATCCTTGGAAGTTTTTCAAGTATAGTGTTTTTTTAGAAGAAAAAGTACCACATGCTTATATAATTGGCATTTTATATATCTATTTGATTTTCATCTTTCATAATTATTACCAATCTTTCATAGTTATTACCAATCTGTCTTGAGATGAAGCTTTCTCATTAATGTTGATAAAGAAGGATTTTTAAAAGTATTTCTTATAAGAATTTACTTAGCTTAGCTTCTAAATTCCTTGAAAGGGTGTACTTTTTTATTTATATTTAAGTTTCCTTTACACATCTTTAAGCAATTATATCAAACACCTTCTGTGTGCGTATTAACGCTGTGTAAAAAGACAACCCAGTAGAAAATCAACAATTTCCTTAAATGTATTTCTCTTGTCTTAATTTATTAAGTTATTAATTTGCCTTTGTTTAGGCATTTTTTCTTTCTTTTTATTATTTTAGTTATGTTCGAAAACCTTTTGATTTTTCTTAGAGGGAAACTTTCAAGACTTTTAAATCAGAATTTTGCTTTTTATTCTTTCTCCTTTCGTCTGAACTATTGTGAAATATGTATTTATATAAATAATCAATGTAATTTCATATGAAGTTTATGATGCTATTTTACTTAAATAATACTCCTTGAGATAAGATTGTACTGTCAAAGGCCTTTCGATATTTTTTATCTTTTATAAAGATTTTTTTTTTTAGATTTATAACAAATTCTAATACAATAGCAGTTTATTTAAATATTTTGTCAGTTGTTCAAAATATCTAGCAGGTTTATTCTCAAGCTTCTAGCTTCTCAATTTAGTCATATTTGTATAAATAATAATTCAAATTAACTTCTATATTTTGATTTACATTTACAAATTGTATATATTAATTTTTATTATTTCAAAGAGCAGATATTAATTAATTTTTGAAATTTTATATGCAAAAAAAAATAGATTTTTTTTTCGGTCTTAACTTTCCCTCATTTGAGAAGTCTCGCTTTAATTTCTATTGATCAAATTTTTATTTTAAGAAATGTTTCCTAGGATTCATTTTATCAAATTCCGTCATAAGATAACAGATTTTTTTCTATGGACGTTTCCTTTAAATCTCTCAAGAATTATGTTTTAGTTTTTAGTTTATGTTAATTATGTTATTTCTGAAAGTGTTAAGAATCTGCTTAACTACTACTGTAATTTCTATGTAAAACAAGCATAAATTTTTTCCATTTTTTTTTTTAAGAATTAAGGATATATTTGTTTGATACTGGAACCCCAAATTGTGGCTGAAACTCCATTTGCTGGAAATCCGTTGAAGCTGTTTGCTTCGGTAGAAGAAGATCTGGAAATCATATCAAGAAGAAAACAATAAGGAGTTACATTTTTGATAATTCCTCTCTAATTTCGATAATGGGATTTTACTTAGATAAATTCATATGATTTTCTAATTTAAAATTTACATATTTTTAAGTAACGCATTTATACTCATGACAATTTTTTAGTTTGAAGTTAAAATAAAAACTAAATATAAGCTTCTTTATAATTTTGTATAGTATGTATATTATTCTTATTCTATAAACTTAAAAGGGAAAAAGTTACCAGAAAGATAGTATGTTTTCTTACACAAATATTCTGATCTTGAACATTTTTTTAAGATATTAATTAAGATTATATATTTTTTCTAACACACTCACTTTTTAACTTTTTAAGTACTTAATTTTGTACTTTTAATATCCAATTTATTCTTTTTTCTACCATATAATTTAGTATAAACAGCATTTGGTTCCTTAAAGGAATAAATGGTCTTGTAATGTGCTCTTTTACAATTAGTTTATACCTTATCCTTTTTTTCTAGCGTGTGCCTTTATATTTCATTGTGGTAGAACAGCTGGATAAGTAAGGTAATTTTTTACTTTTTAAAAGGTAATAGGGAAATCTCTCGTTCAAATTTAAATGTATCTGTACAATATACTTTTCTTTAATAAGTACCTCTGAAATGCTATTAAAGAAATAATTTTTGTACTTTCTTGGAAAATGAAAGAAATATAACAGTTTGATTTAAATTTTTGTTTCAATAACCTGAGATCTAGATTATCTCTCTAATGTGATGTGAGATGTGTTTCTGTTGAGATAAAACTTGTTGAGATTCTTCAGATTCAGGAAATATTACTGAAACTTTAGTCTCACATTAAGTATGTCCTTAGTGAATAACAAATAGTAATTGTTTCAGCAATAGCTGAGCTTTAACTTTATGCTCATCACACAGTAACAAATGCTTATATTTGGTCAATTCCATGCGAGGCTAACACTACAAATGCATTAAATCTACTATCAAAATGGGCAAGTTATGTTACACTTGGTAGCATTGAATCTTTTAACGTCATTTCAGGCGTTTGTTTTAACTCTAATCATGTTGAGTTTGTTGGGTGGGGTTATCATTGGACTTAAATGCCATATTAGAAAAGAAATCCTTCTAATGAATCAAATTAGAGCCCTCACCCAAAGTTTAATCTGCATTATTCGGAAATATACTTGTAATTCTTATTCAATCGGCAATAGAGAGCACCCCTTATCAATACTCACCAATAAATAAGTACATCTTAAAATTTTAAATAAATCGTACAAATTGGTAGCTTTTGAAGAATTAATTGGTAATTGCAATGCTAGTTTTGCATAAACTGCATTAATAAATATTATAAGAACATATTTTGTCTCTGATTTAGGACAAACCGGTTTGGCTTCAGAAAATTTGAATTTTAAAATCACAACTAAATGATTATTATTCGATAAATTATATCTACCATTGGTTTCCTTTAATTCATGGTTGGTTTAAATCACAGAGTTTAAGTATAGTACAAGCTAATTTCATTTATCTTAAGATATCTAAAATGTTTTTGTATGACGTTTGTTTTCTTATCCAGATAAGTTAAAGGATATCGATTCGTTTTTACTCTATTACAAATTTTATTTGAGATTTTATTTTGCAAGCAATTTTGATTGTTCCCCATTTTTTTTTTGTTGGGAGGCATGGAATAATTTTCTGAGCTTTTGCAATGCACTTCGTAGCCCGGTTTATGGGCCTCAACCTGTCATCATCGATATAACTGTTTCAAACATTTGTAGTTTTAATAAGCTCCGTCTGTTACAAAAATTCGAATGATTTTTAAAAAGACTAAACGTTTATTGAATTTAGCTTACGATTCTGGAAATGTTTCCTTAAGATTTAAAGAGATGCAACGACTGAGATAAAAAAATTTAACTTCAATTTTTCTTTAATGGAATTTTATATAATAAATGCAAATTCATAAGAATATCACACTTTCACTCAGATCATCTTTGTGTTTAGATTTTCTCCCTTCATAATTCTCATTAAAATTGGTGTCACACATAAGGGGGATAGTGTCTCTACGAAGTTTTTAGATGGAAAGAGGGATATTAGTATATTCTTTCTAGAACCTACAGATTTCTCTTATTTCAGTCTTTCTAGCAAAAAGTATCCCTCTCTTATTTATGAAGGTATCATGCGACTTGTTCAAAGAAACGTAATATTGTTTGGATTCATTTTCAGTCTTTCTATGAATTCTTTTATTTTATATCATAATCAGCAAAAAGATAGCTTATCTTGAAAAAAAAATTCTGAAGATATTGCTGATTGGATTCATTTTCTTCTTTTCAAAAATTTATTTTTCTATTTATTATATTATAAGTTTATGTTCATGTCAGATGTGATGGAGCCAATATCATCCAAATTTTCACTCAAACTAGATTTTTCATTCAATAGATCCTATTTTCTTCATCATTCCATTGGAGAAGGAATCTCCTATCCTATCTCGATTGATAAATTTTTTATTTCTAGAAATGTTTTCAAGGATAATTTTTTATCAAAATCCGTCATTCATAAGATCAAGGATTTCTAATTTGATGTTTCCTTTATATCTATCAAAAATTATATTTTTTATCAAAAAAGAGAAAAAGAACGGTTTTTATAACATTGCTTAACTACCATTGTAATTTATAAATGAAATACACATTTTTTTCTCATTTTTTACGATTAAAGGGAACGATCATTTTTAAATACCAAACCTTGTGACTGAAACTCTATTCTAAGGAAATCTGTTTTCTTCGGCAGAAGATCTGGAAATCATATCAAGAGGAAGACAATAAGGAGTAACATTTTTGCTTTTATTCCTTCTTAATTTTGATAACCTTTCTATTTAGTTAAATTCATGTGATTTTAAAATTTAAGTTTAAATTAAAAATTATATTTTTTATCAAAGAAGGGAAAAAGAAAGGTTTTTATAACATTGCTTAACTACCATTGTAATTTATATGTAACATACACATTTTTTTCTCATTTTTTACGATTAAAGGGAACGATCATTTTTAAATACCAAACCTTGTGACTGAAACTCTATTCTATGGAAATCTGTTTTCTTCGGCAGAAGATCTGGAAATCATATCAAGAGGAAAACAATAAGGAGTAACATTTTTGGTAACCTTTCTATTTAGTTAAATTCATGTGATTTTCAAATTTAAGACTCACCTACTTTTAAGTAAGGAATTTATGTTTAGGACAATTTTTTAGTTTTAAGATATAATGAAAACTAATTAGCTCATTACATTTTAATAAAAGTATGTTTAAACTTAAAAGCAAAAATTTAATCTGAAATGATGTTTGAAATATATTTACAAATATTCTTATCTTGTAATACAATAGATAGATACAATACAATAGATAATAGAGGTGTGTATTTTTCTTTACACCTGTATGAAATGTTTGGGCTTTTTGTCCTCTTTTCAGTACGAAGTACTAACACATTGAGTACTGAAATATCCATTTAATATAAATCGCTAAAGATTGAAGAATAACTAAAAGCTACAATACATAATTATTTCAACAACTAAGAAATAAACGATAATTTTATATAAACGGCAATGTGTTTCTTATTAAAGGTGTAAACTGCATTGTGAAATCCACTTAAATTTAATTTTATACCTCATCTTTTTTCTAAATTTATAAAACTTCAGATTCGAAAAACAATACTGATACTTTGCCTTGTATTAAGTAACCTCTTATTGCCGCCCACTAGAGGCCTAGAGGGAGGATCACTGTCACTTTCCTGAATACTACGTCCGGGTATCGAAGATGGTCCCCCAGAACTGCAGATAAAAAAAGGAGACACCATTTTGGAAACCCTCTGCAATGTTCACTGTGAGTTGTTTTTAAAATTCGATTTACTAACACTGTTTGTTTATGTGTGGCACGTGGGAGACTCGTGAGCCTTGTGGAGATGGAGTATACCACAGAGTACTAGAACAGAGAGTCCACGGCCATAGGCCATAATGGAAATCGAAAATCATGACATCTTGTTACAGGTTGGGAGAATTGTGGCGCTGGGATCGCACTAAACTCACTAGCGTCTGAATCCAGTCTGAATCGTTCGCCGGCTGCCTATGGGAGATTGAAAACACCTTTTTGCGCAGGCGCTAAGTTCTAATTTGGCGAGAGATTTAAGCGGCCGGCATATGTTCCAGACTCTAGTGTGGCGCCCTCACATCAGTAACGCATTTGAAAATAGCCTCGTGGACCCTCTGTTAGGATATTTCTCTGTGGAGTATACTATATTTTTTCTGATTTCTTCTTCACTGTTCATTTGTGCACAAATTATGCACTTTTCAATACTATAGGTATGAGAATTGGAACCATAATTATTGGAGACGCTGATATGAATAAACATCCAGGTAACATTATTTACAGTAGTTTAAGTTTTATAGTTCAAGATAATATGTTAGTTTCAAACAGTTCAGTATACAGGTTGCACCTGAAACTACTTGCTAACGGATAAAGCTACATCAATGCAAGCAAGGTAACGATATAGTAAAGTGATTATGCGGGACCTAATTAGTATTGCAAGAGTAGTATTAGTACTGCAGGCATAGGCGTAACGAGGGGGGGGGGTTATTGGGGTTGTAACCCCCCCCCCCCATTACATCGAAGGTTTCTAAAACATGAAAAACTGAAACATTTCCCCTGCACAAGGAAGGCGGTTTACAAGGAACTGTTCTTTTAGGAACTAACCCAAAGGGCCTCAAGATGAATTTAAACACCACATTGAGAGACGAATTTTTAAAAATATTCTGGGAAGAACCCCCAAACCCCCTCTAAAATTTTTACGTCTGTTATACTGTGTTTTTCCCTTGAAAGTTAAGCCTCTTAGATGAAGTTTTCCCTTCGGAAGTTTTGCAAAAATATATATATATATTATACCAAAATTATGAGACACTTTTCAAAAGGGAGTAATGTGTTGGAGGGGTCAGTGGCGGATCCAGGGGGGTGGTACTCTGGAAAGTGCCCCCCCTTGGACCCAAAAAATTACTCTTAAGTATGAAAAAAGTACTCAAATTGAGTTAAAACCCTACTATTACAGGTCAAATTTAAAAAAAAAATTCTGGGGGACAACCCCCATACCCCCCAGGGGTACCAAAAGGGGATCTTGAGTGATACATATTAGAAAATCCCCAAAATTTTGACATTTTTCTCAAAAGGTATAGGTCTGAAAAAGTGCCCCCCTTGGAGCCGTGCTGGATCCCCGCCTGGGAGGGGTTGACTAGTCGGAGTAACACCCCCCATGGGTCCTCTCTAGTTACGCCACTGACTGCAGGAGATATTATCAAGTGAAAATAGTCCTTTTTCTGGTCTCAAAAAAAGAAAAAATTCGAAAATTTACAAGTTTTTCAGTGTTGCCAAGTAAGAAGTTTTTGCATTTTTTGAAGACAAATTTTAGCTATAAAATCAAAAAACTTGCATAGTTAGGAACTTTTTCTTCCTTTACCTTACTTGCATAGCTATAGCTTTCTCTGTTAGCAAGTATTTTCAGGTTAAAGGGACTTTACTATGCACCCTGTATAAGACCAACATATGTAGTTATTTAAAGTATCAGCAGTAAAGCCAAGAGCTATTAAATATATAAATATTTTATTATTACTACTACTATCATCACCTTCTTAATTAATGTTAATGACAAATATTTAGTGCTTTAAATTTGCACGCAATGAAAATATTTTTAGAAGGATGACTATTAAAGTTTATGGATTTTGTTAAGAATTAAGAGGCATTATCCGGGTTGAGGATATTATCTTGGTAGAGAGTGATTCTCAATTGAATTAGAAGCAGTTGTTTGTTATTTTCAATAAAGTATTTGTATATATTGTATTCCCATTGTCTGATACAACACAAACACAAAACACTTGTTAACAGTTTTCTTTCTAGCCGTTTCTGAGGGTAAGTTTCCTTATGTTTAGGGGTTTGGTCAGTCCAAGTTGTCTCCCACGCCTCTTCTGATAAATACTAACATTACAATGTGGGAAAACTCTTTTTCATATAGTTGAAAAAATTATAAGATGCGTTATAATAAGACTCAAAGATCCTAAATGTCCAAAAAAAAGGGTACAAAAAAGTGGAACCTACATAACCCGATCTAAGTTGAGCTGCAAAAAAACCTGGACCATTCCACAAGTACATCAGTGGTACGAGAGCCAACGGCGAGGATCGTTGGCTCTGGATAGGGTGTACCGAAAAAACTTTTTTTCGATTTTCATCACGCCTTAGGAAGAAAAAAGTTGTCTAAGGTGACACATAATACCTGTGAATTTAATCTAAACGCTCACCGGAGGTGTTAAATCGCAGTTTTATGCATTATTCGATCATTTACATCAGAAATGTGCGAAAATACCCAGGTTTAAGCATTGTTTTCACATAGATAATGAACCATAGCTGCTGAAGGTTACAGTTTTTTGACCTGCAAAAGGTTAACAGTTACAGAAAATAACTGGTCGTGACGTCACCTGAAAACACTCTATTGTATGGTAAAGCGAGTAGGTTTTCTGTTTATTTTCTACATTAAATTGTTAATGAGAGGTCGATTGTGATACTTTGACAGGTACTACAGGAAAATTCAAATTTGATTAATTAAAACTGTGGGCGATTGAGTTTTAAAATAAAATATAATAAATAAATAAAAGTTTATTAAAATGTATGAAAGAAATTGTTATCGCTTGCGCTTCGCTGGCAATAGACGACATTAGTGTGACGTCACTTGCTTGTTTGGAAACGTTGATTCTATCCGTGATTGGAAGTAAATCCGTACGGAACCAATCACGGATAGAATCAACGTTTCCAAACAAGCAAGTGACGTAATGACTAATGTCGTCTATGGCAATCAAGACTTGAGTTTAGGTTTCGGTTTGCGGCTATGCTTTCACCCACTATTCACTATTTGGTTTGGACCGACTCCACTGACTAGTTAGTCCGAACTATAGTTTGACTAACGAGGTGACAAATTACACTGTGGCATATCCATAAAAATTTTGGAAGGAGGATATTCGAATTTCGAGGGGTATTTGGTAAATTTAGTTCATTTTATTTATATGATCAAAAAAGGCAAACTTCGGACTGTCGGATGGGATAACCCCCTCTGACTACGCCACTTCTATATTAGTTTTTTAATTAATTGTTATTATTCACAATCCGAATTCTCCCCAATCTTAACAACACTTCCCATATGTTCTTTTTTCCCCATGGAATGCGCCATCTTTGAGTATCGAATCATATCTTAGGGGAACTCTGTGACTATCTCAAAAGATAAATACCAATTCTTTGTTATCTGGAATGGCAGCAACCGTTTTGTTTTGGCAGACGGGTGTTTTGTGTCAATGTTGATACAAAATTAAATATTTGCATTATGTGTAAGTAAAGGACTATATTTATAATATATTAGTTGAAAAATAAATGTAATAAACGTTATACATTGTACAAATTGCTCTTTAAAGAAGGCTTTAAAGTTATTTCAAATTTACTTCCTAGCGAAGTGTTATGGTTAGTTTCTGTTTAGATAAAATGTTTTCTGACTCATAAAAGATTACAAACACGTCTGTCTGCAGCATTTCCTTTGCAAATCAAATATTTAATATGTTAATATTGGTTTTAGTTTGACTGGATTCAAAATTTCTGTTCTATTTTGAGAAACTAATTCTTTTCACCCGAGTGTCTTGTATGCAGTTTAGGAAGATGTCTTATTTGCTTGTAGTTAATGCTATTTTGGGTGAAGTTTTATCCGATTTGATGAGTCCCGCATCGGTTCCTTTTGGCTGGGGAACCGCCACCGACTTGTCCTCATTGCCGGAATATTTTAACTATTAAGCACATTTTAACCTCATGCCCTAACTTATTATTTTACTATGATCGTAATTTTAAAACTCAATCACCACTATTAACTGAACTTTTAGGCTAACAACATCATCCATCATTATTTCAGTTTTTAACTTCTATTAGAATACTTAACGACATTTAATTACATATAATACAATTGAAAAGATGCTGGCATCTCTGAAATTGTTTTTAACCTATCAACCTGTTAATAATGGAGTACAGACTACGCTCGACTACAGGCTTCACGCCCGCATCTTATAAACGTTTTTAATTTACTTCATCTTTTAATATTGGTTGGAAACAGACATGACTTTTAATTTAAATATATTTTTAACTATTAAATCTTGTGTGTGACGCGAAATGTCCGATATGTAGGGACCTTGCACCATAAAACCCAAAACAACCAACCAACTTATCCGATTTGATTGGTTTAAAGCAGTGGTTCCCAACCTTTTGTGGCCCATCGCCCCCTTTCTGGAGGTTGACTAACACCTATTGCCCCCTTTTCATTCTCATTGTATGTCTAATTTTAATTTGAAGTAAAGTGTAAATAATAAAGCTATTTTTTTACCGTATATAAAAACAACCAAAGCAGTTTTATCAGGTCACTCTTAAATTTGAATCTCGAAAAATTTAGAAAGTTGACTGTTAAAATTTGTAATAATAAATGAAAATTTGATATTTTATTGTATTATTTATTGTTGGAAATTTAAATTATCTTTTCAATGACTGCCTTGTGCTTGGAGGATTTCAGTTAAAGCTTGAATATTCGGCTTTATGTTCGTCAAGTTCAGGCGCAAGTCTCCTATGAGGTAAATGTCCAACTTATTTGTTTTGTGAGGAGCTGGACAACACAATTAAACCCTTTTTCAACTAAAAATGTTGACAGGAACAAGATGAGAAATGGTTCAGTTTTTCCACACAGTTGATGGATAAATAAATGTCCATGAGCTTCACCCAGGCTAACTCGTAACCGCTCTTCTTGAAAATGATTTTCACCTCACAGTTATACTTCAAGTCTGGAAACTCATTCTGCAATGAGTTATCAAGCTTATCCACAGCTTCAAACGAGAATGGATCTAGAATTCAATCCGGAATTTGAAACTTGGTCAAATCTTCAAATCTTGATTCCATGTCAGTTTTAACTGGTCAAGGTGATCAGTAAACCTTACTATAATATTATTTTCATTTCCCCCTTTGAATATTCATCGCCCCCCAATTGCCCCCCACTTATTTATCGCCCCCTTGATAAACCAAATCGCCCCCCTGGGGGCGATCGCCCCCAGGTTGGGAACCACTGGTTTAGAGGTAATTGATCTATAAATTGTTGCCTAATAAGTGCTATTAAACTAAATTGTTACCAGATTTTTTCTAGAATTCTCACGCCTTCACATGGAAGCTAATACTATAACATGAATAGTTATAGGCACCAATTCGCAGTTACATTTTTATACCAAAGAAATGTTGCCTGAGGTATAGGGAAAACAAGTTTTTAATGCAAAACCAGTGGCGGATTTACACATTTTCAAGGTATAGGCTGTAAAATTTTTGCCGCCCTTCCGTCTACCTATCCCTTCCCTATAGCGGCGCCCTTCCGTTCTACCTACCTTGTCATGTCCTAGATTATTTTTACAATACAACAACTTCGTTGAAATAGCACGTAAAATAGTTTTTGGGTATATTTCTGCAAAATATTTTTTAAAACATTTTTGTAGTAGTAGATTTCAGGGCCGTACTGGCTGGTAGCAGGCCCCGGTGGCTGAAAATTAAAAGGGCCCCATAGAATATCTGTTCCTTCTGTCTTCCAATATCACTTGAATTTTAATTATTATTATTTTAAGACACTTACCTAAAAGAGTTTTTACCAATGAATTTAGGTTTATTGAAAACCCTACTTCTTAAAGTTTTATTTTTATGAGTTACTAGTACTTTATGCCTTTTTTATTTATTGTGAAACAGTAACAATTATTTAATAGAATACTGATAAAAATCTGCTCCCCAATATACCTTTACCGCGAAATCGGTTTGAAGTAGGTAAAGTAACATTTTCTTTAAATATTAACAGGTAAAAAACTTGTCAAAATAGTTTTATAACACTATAAAGTTATTCATAACAAATCTACACTCAAAATGCAAGAAAGAAGTGGTTTACTGATCACTTCAATAAATTAAGAAGAACATTTGATAACACAAATCAGGGTTGAAAATAAAACGAAAGAGTTTTACTCACCAGAAAATATTTTTCATTCACTAAGAAACTAACACTCAACACTTTCCACACTGAGAATGACGTAGCACGAGCGACAGCGAGAGAGGCACGAAGATTCAGCTCCAAGACAAAAAGGGTCGACTTGTATATAATGGAACCCCAAAACAAAAGTAAATACTGTCACGTGTCACCCCTTCTGCGAACGACAGCAAGAAGGAGAAGAAAGTATTTACAATGTTTAGACGCCCCGTGGACATGGTCCCACAATATCCCATCCAGTTCAAATATTTTTTTTTAATGGCAGGTATTAGTTCAAATATAATTATCCCTCTATATCCGTATTTCCTCAATTTCCAAAGGAGTGAGATCCCCCCTAAACAAACACAGTGGACACCACTGCACTCAACACCTTACAATAAGCTCTTCAAAAAGCCAATAGATGGCAGCTCTCAATAATCTGCCGCCCTAGGCTCCAGCCTACTCAGCCTGCTGGTAAATCCGCCACTGTGCAAAACTGTTTGCTGTTATGGTCCATGCTTATTATTCTCTAAAGCAGCGGTTCTTAAACTGTGGTCCACGGACCCCTGGGGTCCCCAAGGCTTTTCCAGGGGGTCCACGAGCTTCTCATAATCCTTTAACTGCCGGAAACGTAAATTTCATTTCAGGGATCCCAAGCGTTACTTTGAGTGTTCCCCAAAAGGTTTCAAAATGTCTGGGGGGGAGCCCCTGTCGCCATCAAACATTTGACATCTAGATATAATTTTTTTCCTTGAAAATTCTGTGGTTTACAAAGAGAGGAGCTGTTCTCTTCGGGTATAACCAAAAATGTTTTAAAATGAGCTAAAACACTACTTTTAGACGCAAATTTTCAAAAATTTTTGCTGGGGTAACCCCCAGATCCCCCCTTTTTACTTATAGGTAGTAATTGTCAAATTTTAGCATAGTGTGCAACAAAATTTAAATAAATAGTACTACTTTTAAAGGATCTAAAACCTACTGTATACTCGTTAGGGGTACCTTCGAAATAACGTCGAGTCAACTTTTCCCCTCGAAACAAAAATTTGGGTTCCACCCTGTGTGTTCAAAATCTTGGGGGGCCGTGTTGTCTGGCTGATACATAAAGGGGGGCCGCGGCGATCGAAAATTTAAGAACCGCTGCTCTAAAAAGTTACAGTTTGAGATTATATTAATTTCACTATGCAATACAATTACTTCCAGCCATGCAGCATTGCTTGGACATTGGGGACCTTCCCCTGGAGTTGACATCCAACCCCTCTGCTCTGGTGTGTATTGCAGGGCTGGATGTGGAAGGTAACCCAGTGCACCGCACCATCTGGGACTCTTTCACTGGCAACAGACCGGGAGAGAGGGTACCACTCTCGCTGAAGCTTCTCCCTCCTGGGCACGAGTTCCCCAAAGCAAAACCAAAGGTGGGTGGATGTTTGATTGTCAGTTGCCTTTTCTTTAGTGACCTTTTTAAAATCCATTGATTTGTGTTAAAATGCAATGAAGGGGATTTGTTGGAACAATCCCAATTAACATGATACCAGTCAGCCTTCCAGTCGAGCTGCTACATGGAATCAGAAACTGGAATGCTATGGCTTTCAGACTAGACAAGAAGTTCTGGCTTTGGCTTATACCTTCCCAAAGTATAAATAATTACATTTTATGCTCAAAGAGGGGTACTACTAATTTGATTATTACATTTATGTTCTTTTTTCTTTCCCATTTCTGTTGAAAAGGAGATATTCCTTTAAAATTTAAGTTTAAAACTCAATAGAATAGAAAGAACTACTTTCTGATAGGGAATAAACAATAATACATTGAGAAATTCCTGCCTGTAAATTCAAACTCACCATCACCTCCAGAGGTGAAGTTTTTGTCTAAAAATGGAAATCCATCCATCCACCATGGCATTACAGCCCTTTTAGGGCCTGGGCCTGCTTAAGGATGACCTTCCATTCTTCACGGTTCTAGATCTTATTCTTCCAGTTAGAAATGGAAATCCTTCAAAGTAGTAATATACTTTAAGATTGAATGGAATGTGATGGGAAAATTGACCAGCATGTAATAAGGTAATAAAATATAGTAAGGTTCAATCCAGTTCCAACCTGAAACTTTTTCTGGCTCTCACCCATGTTTACTAATGTTTACCACTGGAATTCTTACTAGGTACTGTGTAAATTAGGGTTCAGTCTCATTTACTTCATTTTTTCTTGTTTCATGCTGAAAGTATTCAATGGTCAAAGTTTGTGAGGTTCTCTTTCAATATTATCTGCCTAAGATTTTATCAAATCCTTTATAAAATTTAAGGTGACTGGGACTGAGAGGTTATAAGGTAATGCCATAATTTGTGCATCTTTTTACTGCAAAAACTGTGTTGTGTTATTGTTTAGTATGGTTCTGAAGTCGGTCTCAATTCTACATTGTAGCGTTCCTCCTACGACTGGTATGTTCCCAAGGGTCTCCTGAAGCGCAGCTGGCTGCAGAAGCATCTTTCACAGGTCCCTGCCGTAGCAGTCCAGTTTGTAGACTTGGACTGGGACTGCCCAACGTGGAATGAGAAACGTCAGGAATGTGCCAGCAAGCTGGAATTGCTGAGGTGAGGGCATAACTGTTAGTATAGTTGCCAACTCAAACATTTATGTGTTAGTTTGTGTTTATAACCTTGTAGCAAGCTTGAATTTCAAAAATACCTAGTTGCTGTGAGAAAATAATAAATCAAATTTTATATTGACACAAGATTAAGGGCATGGAACAAAATCTAAGTTAAAATCAAAAAGTTAAAATTTTTCTAAAAATGAAAGTTATTTAAATAAATGTGTTTTTCCTGAAAATTCCTTAACATTTCAGGGAAAGTCTCCAAGGTCGCTCAACAAGGATAGCTCTTGTTTTAATCCAGAAAAGAGCAGCTCTTCCTGGCAGTAAGTGTTTGTGCTTATGTACCCAGTTCAGAATTAAATAATGTCACAACATGCTTGGGCTACAAAATGATACTTGTTTTTGATTCTTGTGAAGTATGTTTATGAGAACAAATTCTTTCTTTAACATTTGGGATCCTGGCCTTAACTCCATATTTAGTTTTCTTTATCCCTTTAAAATTATTAGACTTTCAAAAAATATCTTCAAGTGTTTGAAATCGGAAACCTTGGCTTAGTGATGGTGTGACCTTATAACTGTTTGTTCCAGCGGATGACCAGATTGCAGCAGAGAGAGCAGCTTCTCTGTGCAGTGCTTGTGACTTGTCAGGGAAGACTTTGTTCGTCCTTCCCCATTCAGATCACTTGTATGGATACACACAACGGTGAGTAACTTAAGGAGAAAGTTTGATTTTGACAGTGACTGATAACTAAATTAGGTATCAATGGAGCAGTTTCAGATGTGTAGTTAAGACAGGCCCATGGGCCCTAAAACCTAAACTGGCCCACCAGCTTCTTAAATATGGCCTGCGATAGCTGCCATTCTACTCGGGCCTGTCTTTTTACTGAATTGACAATTATCCTCTTAAGTATTGTAATTAAAAAGGTGTAAGTACTGCCAATACGAAATCAAGCAAGAATAATCTTAAAATTCAAAATATTTTTTCAATTTACAGTGATGATACAAAAATATTTTTAAAAATAAAGCATGTTACAACACAACTTCAATACAAAAATTCCCCCATAGTGGACAAAACTGTTTATATGTTAAGCCTCTATGCATGATTTGTATTTCTTGGTCCCTTTGGTTTTAAAACTAGTCCAGTGTGCCCTGCAGCCTGCAGGATTAAGAAAAAATGGTCCTTGTACTATAAATTTTGGAGACCCTTGAGTTAAAGAGATTAAAAGCTGAGATCTTGGGCTAAAATATTGACCCTTTCATTGTCAATATTTTATTTCTGTAAAACAAATAAATTTAGCACTTTAATACATCATCTACAACAAAAAAATATCAATTAGAATAACACCCTGAAAAAATAAAATATGGGAGGTTAAGGATCAGTATGACATATTAATCCTGTTGGTAGTAGTATTGTGTCTCAGTTGTACTAATTGACGATGTTACCAAGGTATATCAGTGATCCATGCATACAAATTATTAACAATGCTTATTAATATCATAGTTTTGAATGCCTTAGGGACATAATTTTCAGTTCCAAGGATTCTTTAAATTTAAATCTGAGACACTTTTTAAACTTTGAAAACTTCTTTGTGAAATGTTTGATATCAATGTATCAATTCTTCTTTGTGCTTGATTTTAAAGCATCAATAAGTAGCAGTATTTTTGCTTAGTCTCTGAAATCTTAACACATTAATAATTTGTTTTAGCTTGCAAACTGCTTTCTATGAGCTTGCCCAAACATACTACCATCATGAAGGTCGTCGTATCAAAAATCATAAGGACCACCTTAACAAGACTACTCACCAGGTAAGAAGACACATTAAATTGCAAAGCTTTAAAAGTGTTTACTCTAAATGTAGAAAGATGAATTAGCTTCTCATATATCAAAATAAGTTCATTTATTTCTTAGAACATTCCCATTAAAAGTATCAAGTGGCTATGATGGCATGTATCAATGTTATGCATTATGATTTTATGGAACAAGGTTATTTTTGTCTTTTAAAACTTCATTCTGAATTAATCATGGATAATAATGTTCTGAGGATATCCCAAATTTCCAGGGGTTTTTTTGAATTTTTAACTAACCTTTTTGATTTACCCATCAAGGTTATTTCACAAACTTATTTTCAAATTTTGTAAAAGCATTCTTATTTTCTATAGAAATTCTTCCTTTGCCAAGCTTAACTTTCTCTTATTTAGGAAGAGGAAATCAGAATGACAAGTGCTATTGAATGATTCCTATCCAAAATATGCAGGGGTTTTTTTTTTTACCTATCTTAATAGAAAATTAGGTACTTGTTTATTATCTGCCTACCATTGGAATGCTTTTCAAACATTCAGCTCAGTTTTTTTCAAAAGCAAGAGAATGCAAGCAATCCAATTAGCACTAAGCAAAAGGTTTAATAAGAACACGATCAAAAACTAGATAAACACTTTGTAAAGTCATTGGTGTAAAATAATTTCCCTATTTCAAAAGGATTTTGGGATTGTTGTATATTTCTAAATTTTGGGGTAAATTTCCTGTATTTTTCACCCTTGGTCACAATTTCCCCTTATTAATCATAAATACAATGTTTCTAAAGATATTGTGTGTTAAATTAACCTTCCTTTCTCTATATTATTTCTTTTTCCTAGTTACTCTTTGTCAGGCATCAGTTCAAGATTGCTTTCCTCACAGAACTGAAGCAAGATATTCCAGCTGCTTTGAAGTATATTTTTTCAATGATTTTCAAACAAATTTTAACTTTTTATTAATGATTATTAATACAAGCATTTCTATAAAACTTCTGTTTTCAAAATAATTTTGTCTAACCATTTTTCCTTTAAAATTACTTTAAATTTTCCTTGTATAGTCATTAAAATTTTATGTTTTAATGATCTTTAAAATGTTAAAGTTCCTATTGAAAAGTAATAACTCTGAGAAAATAATTTCATATTGCTAAATTAATATTGAATAATAATTTGAATTTTTAAAGGAATTACAAGCAAGCCTATGCAAATTTGATGGAAGTTAGAACTACTGATGCCAACATGTTAGAAATAAAAACCATTGCTGGATTCATAAATTATAAGGTAGGAATTATTTGCCAAAATTTTGTGAATTATTTTTGTGATTTTACATTAAATTGGAATTGTTTTCATTTAAAATCTTTAATCACACCATTTAACACTTTTTTTATATTTCCAAGTAGATGGAAAATTATTGCTTTTTAAAATTATTTTGTCTATTTCATTATTTCATAGATTATGACTTTTAATCAAGACTTTTATTTCTGCTGACTTTATTATGAGGCATAGTCTGGCTGATAAAGTATGCCTCCCTAATTCTTAATTACAGTTCTTTTTATATAACATACCATTACAGTTGCCAACCTAAATATAAATTAACAGAAGCAGGTATTCTTTCTCCCCCAGTTAGCACTATTACTGACTGGAGGTTAATAGATATAATACTATTTGAAATTCAGGTACATTAACAGTTACTAACTATAATTAACTTTGATAGTTGGGAGAAATATGTTGATTATTTTTATCTGTTTCCAGATGTGCCGTCTATCTTTTCTGGATGGTTCTCCCCTTGATGCCATTTCTCAGTTTCGCAATCATGTAGACATATTTAAAAACAAGATTGGGCATCCTGAATTAGCCTTTGAGCACAGTGCTTGGATGTCAAAGCAGTAAGTACCACATAACCTGAACACTGTTTTATATAATTAAACAATCATTTGTATTTATTTGCAATGTAACCTAACAATTCTGGTTATTTGGTGCCATGTTTGTACTGAAAAATTCATTGTGATTAAATTTGAGGAATACAAATAAATAGTTAATCTTCATGCTTTAGGGATTGTTTAAATGAAGATTGAATTTATTAACCTTCTATTAAATTACATTAGAGAAGAAGGAAAATCAGGGAAATAATCATTTCTTGTGTGAATTTTAATTATCAAAAAAAGCTGTATCAATTAGACATGTCAACATTAATTGTCACAAACTAGAGTGACTATTTTCTTGAGGTCGAGGATACACTCTGTTAAGTTGGATATTAAGTACACTTAACAGTATTCACTTGTACTGGTTAAAACTCAATGCATGTAAAAAATATTTTGAAACTTCAAATACCTTAGGAACATGTGTTATGTTTTAATAGCTGTTAAACGATTACTATTTCAGTTTTAAAATTTCAAAAAGTAATATAGATCCATTTTATTTGTTTCAATTTAAAATATGGGTGGTCCTTTTTAAATCCTTAAAAGTATTTAATTAAGTTATTATTATAATTTTAGTTAACTTGCTTTAGTATGTGGTGGGACTTATGCATTAGAGCTTGTGAAATTTTGGTACGAAATTGATTCCATGTAATTTCATACTATTCATTTAATGTGACCAAATTTAACCTGATTAACCAAATTTAATGCGACAACAAAGCTGTGAGGCGTAAGCACTTTGTACAAAATAAGTTAGGAATGAGTTGTTTTCTCAATTTAATAAATTAATTAAAAGAAAGTAAATTCATTGAATATTCTTCTCCTAAGTTAAAAAGTTCTAAAGTTAAATAATGGGGAAAGTTCTCCTAAGTTAAAATATTCTGTGTTCAGGTTCAGCCACTTTGGAGACCTGTTTGAAGATGCTGTACAACAGGGTCTGAATGCAATCCAGACACAGCATCCTGGGTTCTACTATCAACAGGCTGCTAATCATGCTGCCAGCAGAAAGATCATGTGTTACAGGCTTTGCAAAGTAAATGTTAGACTAAAAACCTCAAAACTGGTTCATGTAAAATACAGATTTTGATATTTTTTTTGTATCATTATAGTCCATAGAAAAGCCTTCAGACTTTGAAGTTTTAGAAGGAGCTGATACATTGGAGTTTTATGGGCAAAGACCTTGGAGATCTTGCTGTCAAAGTAAGTACATTCAGATATCAGTGTTTGAAGCAGATTACTGAGATATAAGTCAAGAATTACAAGAGGTGTTGTCAGTAACTATAAACTAATAAATAAAATTGACACATTGAGCCGTTAAACAAAGTTGCCTTGAAGATGAACTAGAAGAAATATTGGGTTCTTAGGTATTATCCTGTCAAAACCATCAGTTTCAGTGGCATAGTGAATGAGACTTTGGCTGTACATTTTTGTTTTCATCTGCACAGTTGACTAATTGGAAGTACCAAATGTTCTCTCACAAATTATATTCAATCTATAAAAAAGTCATATAAACCCTCATTATAAACATTGTTCTAAAAGTCTGAAAAAGGTTTTGCTATTTATGTTTGTAATTGTTTCAAATTGGTATTTACATTACAGTGTTAGTTATAATCTTAAAATATTGTGAATTAGAAAGTTAAATCCCCACTCACATTTTCATCTCCTGATATTCTTTTATTAACTTTTACAGGTTTAGAGCCTCCTGATCCACAACTAGAACTGAAAGGAATTCTTGCATTGAAGTATAGAGAATATCATGAAGTGGACCACTCAGTAAGATTTTTCCTATTTTATTACATGTAATATGTATCATCTGATCTTCATCCATTTTAAAAATATTTTCCTTAATTATGATCGGTGTTATTATTAATTCTGTATACTTTAATTATATCTAAGCTGAAGGAACCTCAAAAAATTAGAGGAATTAAGCTCATTACTGAAAAGAATTTAAAATAATTTAAGATCATTTTGATTCTTTACTTCAAAAGTTTACCACTTGTAAAATGTAATTATTGTATATGATTACCTTTACATGTCTGTACATTACTGTATATCAGTGTGGTCCAACCCGTGGCACGCGGGCCACAAGTGGCACTCGAAGAAATATTTGTGGCACTCGGCCTCAAAATTAAATTCGTATTCTAAATAGAATATAATCCACATTTCAATTTTTATTGCAGAAAAGCGTTAATAACCCGATTTTAGAGTCTAATTTTCAAAAAAATTTCTTCAAGACACCCCCCACAGAGAGGAAAAGAATCGCCTGTTTTCTACGAACGGTTTTCTCCTTACCAATAGACTAATTTTCCTTTTAACCAAAATTAATCAATTTGGAAAAATATCCAAGAAATAATTTGTTAAATTTTAATTTCATGAATTTGAACATCAAGTAAATTAGTATTTCAGTTGTGACACAAAATAAATCCCCTTGAGTAAATAAAAAATATATTAATGAGACCCAGTCAATATTTTTGCATTGCATTTTAAATGTAGGAAGGATATTTCTTAAGTAAAATGTGTCTTAGTAAGTATTTGTAGTTGAAGTAAATGTTCCAGTGTTGAAATATAAGCTTGATTTGCCTGTTTTAAAATAGTAAACTGTAAATTTTCCTGTCTTTGGCACTCGCCTCCTCATGAAAATTTTAATTGGCACTCGGGTACCTAAAGGTTGGACCACACTGCTGTATATGATTACCTTTACATGTCTGTACATTCATATACTTAACTTATTTTACAGAGGATTAAAATTATCTTTTTCTTTTTCAGATGATAATAATTCCTCTACTTAGTAGTGCAGTTGCTCAATTTAAGAAGTACAAGTGTCCTCGCATGAAACGACAACTGAGTAAGAATAATTTTATTTAGAGTGTTTCATTGTTCTTACTTCTATTTAAGATATACAATAAATATACAGCTCTATAATATTAATTCATTAAAGAATTTTAAGAATTTTCACCAAAGAATATTACATTAGCATCATGGACTAATACAGGTCAATTTTGGTACCGTTTACCGGCATCTTCACAAAAAATGTACTAACAAAAACGGCACCTTCACAAAAATTCTTCTAAAAAATCAACATCTTTGCAGTAATATTTCCCAAAATCGGCAGCTTCACAATAATTTCTTTGGAAAAAGAACTATGTTTACTAGAACTTATTATTCAAAAATAGTAATTTAATACTGTTTTCATTAATTTTTTAGTATAGTTCCCATTAAAATAGTTATAAAAATTTCACATAAATTAAGAAGCTGCTACAATTTTTCACAAAAATAAAACGCCGAGTAAATTTTTAACAAAAATGGGGGTTGAGTTTAAAATCTTGGATTGGTCCCTGAGCATGTTGGATAGATTTTGTCCATCTGGAAAGCTGAAGCATTTCTTGAAATTTTATATTGAATTTGGCACTTTTTACATTTAAGTTATGTTTAAGATAGTCTTGTGTAGTTGAAGGCTTTTGATCATTGATTTTCATAATTATCTCTATTAAATAATCTTATAAAATACTTTTATTCAAGATATTTTGTTTTTTAATAGTATTTTATGTATCTCATTAGCTTTAAATAATAACTACATTCATTAGTTTTTTTTTTGCTGTGTTTCTTTTTATCATAACTATTGAGATGTTGGCATTATGCTTAATTGGTGCTTATTTATGCTTAATTTGGTGTTAACTCTTCTCTGTGGATATAGTTTCATACATTCAGGGGTCATTCCAGACTTTTTGTGAAGGGTCCGGTTTTTGTAAAAATTGTGAAAATCTACTCATAATTTTGTGAATTTGAATTAGATTTTTTTTCAGCCAGGAGCCTCTTTTTGTGAGAATAGGGTCCAATATTTGAAGTATTATGAGAAAAAGGGTCTGTTTAAAGGCAAAAATACTTTCTGAAGGGTCCGTTTCCCCAATGAAATATATTGTGAAGGGTCCGAAAACGGACCCAAATTTCTTCTAAACGGACCCCTGACATTGTATATCTTAAAACATCTAATTTTAATTGCTTTTTTCCAGAAGGTAGATAACAAAAGTGTATTTTTGTTAAAGTAATTAATTCTATTCATATATGCCTAGAAAAGAGTAACTTTGAATTATTTATCTCTTATAGCCGTTGAAATGGGTGAAGAATACTACTCTTATAAAGATTACAAGCAAGCTCTTACGTAAGTAGATTCCTCAAGACATTGTGGTCAACCTAACTTTTGTTTCAGTGTAACTTGAATCTTGTTCCTTTATGGGTATTTAGTCAACATTTTATTATTTTTCAACTAAATTTAGGGTTAGTGTTTAATTTGGTATTTCATCTAAAGTTTACCTTTTTTGTATTTTTTAAAAACTCTTTTCAATAAATGAGTTTTCTCACTCCATAGGATATAATCATAGCTGCAAAAATCTTCTGATTTAGCCAGAAGACTTGAGTTCTTTTTCTAACATACTTGTACCTTTTGTTTTATCAATATCTTCCAATTATTGTCAGTTTCTGTGTGTCAAATTTCAGGCTTTTTAAAGCTTAGTCACTATTGGAAAATTTATTAAAAGAGAAAAATCTCCCAGCTAAATAGGAAGACTTGGAAGCTATGTATAATAAACCTATCTGTGTGTCTTCATAAACAAATTTATGGATGATTCTTTTCAATTAGCATCCAAAAAATTAACTCTTTTAATGCAGAAAATTTTTCTAAATTTCAAACATTGCTCCTGTGTAAACCATCCATACATATTGCATAAGTGTGTTTTATTTCTTTGCAGCCTTCTCAAGCATGTTCTGTGGGACTATCGAGTGGAGAAGTGGAAGCCCATTGTGTCCAGTATTCTGACCACTGCCCTTCGCTCTGCCTACCTCAGTGCCAGTGTGCAGGACTACATCTCTCTCGGCATAGAGATGATCAGTAACTGTATCCTTTGATTACATTCACAGAGTGAGGATCATTTATGTTTGAACTCAAAACAGTAATGTTGATTACAGTTGTTGTAGTGACTCATTAATGTTGGAAGGATGAACTTTTGATGATTTGAATTGCAAATAAAAATGAAAGTTTATCAGCAACTTGAGTAAATATTAATTCAGTTTTAGACCACATCCAGAACATACCTATTGCCATTGATTAGTTTCCCTTTGTATTCTTCCATGCATTTGTTATGTTAAATTAGGGGTTCTGAACAAAGATGTTGGGAATATTTTAATAAAACTATGTTGCAACTAAAAATCACTTATTTTATTACTTGCCTTACTTAAAGTGATGTGTAATTATATTTCTTAATAGATCATGTGTGATAATTGCAAGTTAAACATTACAACAATTGTAGATTAAAAAATAAAACATTATAGTTCAGATGGGGTTAGTAAAATAATTAACCTAGAGACCCTTTATATAGAGAGACTGGACAATGAACGATTTGCCGCCATCTTAGTTACAAACTGCGTGGATCTCCATAGACTGTAATGCTAATTCATCCGCCTAAAACTCTTTTTATTGCACAAAAATCAAAGCGAAAACTATATAAAAAATTTCAGCAATTCATTCCGAACACGAATTGATGTTTTATATTTTTTTAGTAATTATTTTAATCTTAGAAAATGCATTTTAAAAAATCAAAGTGATTGTTTGGTTGCCACAGGTAACATTTGGCACGCTATCGCTCTTTTCGAGGAGAAATATATGAAACAAAATTTTTATTAACTATTAGCCAGGAAACTAGTCTCAATTCTCCTATCTATTTGTATTACTTTGTTTTTAATTTTGTATCCAAATAGATGGTTAACTAGTCTTGGTAGCCAACGGCGGATGCCAATAAAGATGCCAACCAGTTTTAACAATAAAATGTTTAGTTTTTTGAATTTATTTGGCAATATTTATGAAAGAAAGTAAACAAATAAATTTTTAAACTTATTTGTTTACATTTTAACTCTTCTTTTGGTATTTTTCAAAACTTTTAACAGCATTTTCCACGATTTTCAACATTTCGTAATGTTAAAGTATAGGAAAGTTGTAAATAAAATGGCGGAAATACCGATTATACCGGTGAGCCGTTGTCCAGTCTCTCTATATATAAGGTCTCTAAATTAACCTAAACAAGGGGTTGCAGTAACTAAAAAGTTGAGAACCCCTGCACTAAATCTTCATGAACTTAAAAATTTTGTTCATTATTTTTCTAAAAAGTGAAGAATCTATTGATATAATTTTCTTCTGCTTTAGGCTTGGCCAATACAATAAATTGCAGTGTTAGATATTTTCTTTAACTGTGTTCTTAGGGATTCTTTGCAGTAATGATGAAAAATCTATAGTTCAAAACAACATCAACAATGTTTTGCTGGTAAAAAAATTTCCCCTCTAGTTTGTTTTTAAACTTATATTCTGAAAATTTTTATGGTTATCATAAGGTTTATAATTATGCCCATTAAATTTTGTTTTCACTTTTTCTTACAGGGCAAACTTTTGTTTCCAATGCCTGGTATCTCTGAGCAGGATAACAGAGAAGCTGACAAGCTGTGGAAAGAAGCTGCATCTCGCAAAGAACCTCTAATTTTCACCATTCAAATGGCTTCCATTGTGCCCTTCAGTAAGAGCTGATTCCTTTTGATATAATTTTCAAAATGAATTCATGAAATAGGCAACATTTATTCTATTCTAATATTTTATGGTCTTAGGATAATATTCTTGCAATTTTTATGTCAGAAAATAAAATTACATTAATTTTAACTTTTTTTACCTATTATCACTGGCATCAATCTAATACTCCATGTTTGTATCTCTGCTAGTTGTAAAGTTTTTTTTTACTGCCCTGTATATTAACAGCTTAGTCTAACATGAAAGCTGGAAAATCCACTGTAGTAGGGATTATGTTGATTACCACTGGTTCTGACATTCATAAGCATTAAACGTTTAGTCAGTTCACAAGGATTCATCTAGAAAAAAAATTGGGTTCATTTAAAGGACCCTTCACTAAAATGTACTCTTCACAAAAGTACAAAGACTAAAAGTGGTTTGAAACTTGTTTTCAGAATGTGTTTCTATCTTTTTGGAATGGAGTTTCCTAGATTTTGGGTCCATTTCAAAAATTATAAAACTCGGTGGTTGTACTATGGGCCCTCAATTTTCATTTTCACAAAATTCCTTAAACTGAACCCTGGCAGAAAAACCTGGATGAAACCCTGGTTCAGTATGCTAAAATGTGATGCTTTAGGGAAAGTGTTCTGAATGGATCATAACTTATGCCTGTTTTCTTGTTAAATGTTATTTCCTTATCATAATGCAAAAAAATCTTTTCATGAGATGCATTTCAAAATTTTTATATCATTATCATTGAGATCATACCTTTTCTTTCTCTAGTTGAATGTAAAGCTGGTTTTGCTTCTGACAGTTATATGTCAGATCAAAGGGTTACAGTGACAGTTTACTTGAGGTAATTTTGACGAGATATTTTCATGCTTTTTTTAGGTTAAGTAAATCCAATGATTAATTAAATGACTCTGAAATTTATATTTTTATTGCAAGGTTTGAAATGCTTTAACTCATAAATGATTAAATCAAGTTCAAACAGAACCTGGAAATTACCTTAAATATAGTATTGATTAAAAGTAATAATGATTGAAGATAATTCTCTGCTGAACTGTTAATAAGTTGATCGGGCTAAGACTATTAACATTTCCTAACTACTTCTAGTTAAAATTTTGTTACAAAAATAAAAAATATTTTTATCCCTGTTGAACAATTTTGAATATTAAAGGTTGTCAGAAGTTATTGAATTTTGGTTATTAATTCTTTTGCTGTTACATATACAATGTAATGGATTTGATGTTTAAAATATGTTTTAATTTTGTTTTAGTAAGTTAGACTTCATGAGTATTTTGAAATAGTATGTGCATTCAGCCTAATGCCTTTTTTTTGCACTGGGGCAGTCTAAAAATGTCACACTTTTTCTCCACATTTTTGACCCCTCCCTCCCCCCTTGTCACACTATACCATACCCCCTCCCCCTTTATGTCACATATCTTTCCTTCCAAAAATATGTCAAGCAGAATATTGGCAAGAATCAATGACCCCTCATTGATATTCAGACTGAAGTGTACCCTACCTTGTAATTTCAAAGTAAACTCCTATTTTGGCTGTATAATTTTTGATATTGTTTATAGTACACATTTTCCAAAAAAAATTGTTGTTTATTTTTTGTTGATTTCCATTGTGTGTTGTCACAAATCCCATAACCCCCCTTCCTTCACTCCAAGTGTGACATCTTGTATGGAGAGCCCCCTTAGAAAACCTAAACTCTATACATACTGATTGCAAAACTATTCTATGATACTAAACTTTCTAAGAAATTTTTTCAGGTTACATGGTGAACAATTTTGATAATTTTTTTTTGTATCAGTCATACCAATAATAAGTTAAATAAAAATATTATAAAAACTAATTGAAAAGAAAGCAAATGAGTTTAATGAGTTAATTTTTGAGTAATTAAATATTTTATTCCACTAATAGTTGTCTGAAATATATTTCCAAACAGGCATAAAATTTTCCATTGTTCAGAAATTCATTCAATGCCAAATAAGCCTATAATATTCTTCTTTGTTCTGAAAAATGAAAAATGTATTTATTTGCCATAATACCCAAATATTATTTGATGTTTTCATAACTGTTTTAATTTTTCAGAATGAACTGCCCTCAGCCAATGTCTTTCTCTAAATTGAGTGTCCTTTTCAACAATGAAGTTAGTTTTTATTTTGTTCTTATTTGCTTAAATCTTTTAAAATTTTTGAAAACCTCAATACTCTTTATAATTACATGACTTTCTCTTCCTAAGATGTAGTATAAAATATTATTTTATAATGTGTATATAATAGGGGTTTTTTTCTTTTTATTCTGTCTCCAATACACCCCATTGCTAAAAATGGAAAACTGGACAAACTGTACCTTTAGATGTAAAAATAAACTCTTTAAGCTATCACATAAAGTTTTGAAAAACCTTCAAACAGAAATCTTGCAATCAATGCAAATAGTTGTTATTTAAACCATTCAATTTATGGATTTGTAAATGTTTTCTCACCAGTTGTTGAAACATTGATTTCTTCTAGAAATACAACCGCTTCTGTGAAATCTCCCCTGGTAGCCATGGTGACAAAAGTGTTCATTCCATGGAAGAGAAGAATATGCAGAAACTGTACCTAGTTCCCCGCAACACTCACATCTTTACATTCAACTTTGTTCCTGATGTCAGTGACATTGGGAAGGTCATTCAGGTATTGTCATGAAACCCTAAATTCTAAACTATTTCAATGCTTTTTAAATAAAGTCTTTTTTTCTATAAGTTTAATTAACAACTTCGTTAATCTGTATTTTTATTTATAAAGCAGGTAAATTTGACTTGATTGAAATACTGATTAGAATAAATAACTTGAATTGTTGTTTAATATTTTTCATCTAATTCTTCATGCAATAATGGGCTGTCAATTGATTCAGGTGTATGAACATTTTTTTTCTATTAAAGTATATTTAAAATATTAGTTTTCTTTCTGCTGTTTTAAAAAGTGTTTAAAATCAATTACTACTACAAATCAGGAAAAAAGGTTTGATAAAAACACTGACTGGAGTAAAGAAAATTGTATTGTTATTATTTTTTACCTGATTCTTCACGTCGTGTATGGTTTCTGATTGTTATAGTAATTTTTGAATCAAATATATTTTCAATTATAACGTAAACTTTAAAAAACCCTTTTCTTTTCTGTGTAGATCACATCCATTGCCCTCCAACTGGGCAGTGAGTTTGGTGTTTGCGCTGTACTGCACTGGACAGCACCCAAAGAAACACACCTAAACACTGCACGAGCTGGGTCCTTCAGCGATGACCCCACCTTCCAGAACATACTGCCTCAGTTTCAAACTTCGTGAGTCTGCCTTACTTGTTTTTGAGTACCTGAAGGGGTTTTAAAAACTACTAAACTATAAACTGAAGTTTATTTTAAAAAACAGTGCCTGGTTCTTATTGACAAGATGTATCTTCTCTTAATTCTACTCAAACTCAGAGAAGATTATAGAGCTTTCAAGGGATGTAATAGGAGCCCATGAATCCATTTGACTTTGTCATTGAAAAGACACCAACCAACCAACTTCTGGGGCTGCAATTACAAAATAGTTATTGGTTGTTTGACTTGGGCAACTCTACATGAAACATTTTAAAATTTTCTAATGGCATTGGTACATAGCAGGAAAAAGCATTGGAAAACAAAAGAAAGTCATTGACCCATATGGACTCTTGCAATGCAATATCACTGTCTTTATTTTACTCTGGATTGCAGTGCTTAATAGGGTCTCTATTTGGTATGATACAATTGGAACAACATCTAGTAGGGGTTGATCTAGAAAGAAAATGGGTCTGTTTAAAGACCCTTCACGAAATTTCAATTCCCAAAAATGGTCTCTTCTCGACAAAAGGCTGGCAAATTGAGATTTGCAGCACACCAATTCAAGAATGATGTGCCACTTAAAAACCATATCCAGTAGTTAGACACAGCATTATTGCATCTGTAAGACATTGCCAATCAAAAGTTCTTGGAATAGCCTTCAACCAACCCTACTCCATGCCAAAATTATATCACTTTCCTGTTTAGCACATTTCCCTGGATTTACTAACTAGGAAGCCACACTACACAAAAGATCTGAAGAATAAACCCAAATCCAATACTTTTCTCAAGTTTTACAATTTGTACTTTAAGAAAAAAAAATATTCTTGATGTTCTTGATTTAAAAAAACTTTGATCAGCTCATTGATCCCTAAACTTTAAAACATTTTTCATGAATTAAGTAAATTTACACTCTGAAATAAGGCTCTATATTAAGTTGTCTCTTTCTCAGGATATTGCCTCGCAATGCCCACATCACAATGGATATCGCCCATGAGCCTCCGGCTCTTGTAAACGAGTTCTACGAGTTCCGTTTGACGGTCACCAATGAAGAAATCTGTGAGATCCGGAATGTGGTTCTCAATGTCGGACTCAAGGAGGGGCAGGAACAGTTTGTGCATGACAGTAGTGAGTATATTTCAGTTGATTGTTTTTACTTACCCATCTTTTCAAGACATGGTTTCTTGTTCAGTTGTTCTCATTCATTGGTATGCATACTATATCAAGAAATTAAACATTCCAAATATTCAAATCAATACAAAACTGCAAAATATATTAATGATAAGGTTTGAAATCCAATGTCAATTTTGTGCTAATTCTCTCTGCAGTTAAAATCGTACTTAAAACATGTGAGTACATTTAAGTTGAATTGTGTAATTCCCCCTCCTTTTACTGTCATTGTTTGACTTTACCTTCCTAATAAGAGTTACAATGTTTCACATACATTTTCAAGACTGTTCCCTACATCAGGGGTTCTAGTTAGGTGGTATATGTTCTCATTAAATTCTCATTACAATTAGGGTTCTCAAATTAAAACATAACCTTGTAAAATATTCATAAAATGTATACATTTTAAAAAGATCCAAATTTTCAGGAGAGCGATATAATTATTCTTATTATAAATATAATTATTTTATAAAGAAAAGTTATAGATGACTGAATGGTTATTTATTAGTGTAATGTAATTTTACAAGTTTAGTAAGGAAAGTTAGATTAGAAAAGTGTAAGTAGTAAAAGAGCTCAAATTTATACACCTTTAAGACTTTTAGGATAAAAGTCTAGGTGCATTTGCTTTAGTAATTGTAAATATTTTAAAATGATGAAATATTTTAGTATCATGCATGATATAATAATATTTACATGTATAAATGCTTTTTAAAAATGTAGTTATTCCATTCCAGCCCATTTGAGTGAGACTCCTGATCATCCGCAACACTTTGTGCAGTATTTGAAGAATGTTCCCTTTGGTGAGATTGCACCTGGCCAGACAGTAAGTTGACTGCTGCAATTCTTTACAAAGATGATGAATAAAGCATCTCTGTTTGATTTATTGAGACTATTTTTCCTAGGTTAAGAAAATAATTTACATGAAAGCAATCTACATGAAAGAAGTGTCTGCTAGGAGGCTATTTTTTGAGGTAAGCCAAATTATGAATTATTTGCAGTGCTGGAATAGGAGATGGATGCAAGGAATGTCATACCCTGAAAAATGTCTACCTCCCCTCCAAAATAAGTGGTTTTTAACTAATAAAGCAAAGGTGTGGCTCCCAAATATTTGTTTCCAACAACAGCACTGGTTATTTGTACATCCCAGCAGTAGTCCAAAAATGTGATGGTAACTGATTTTAAGTTTTGTGCATTTTAAATTGGGAAATAATAGTTAAAAATATGCTTAATATCCACCCTATTTCAAGTGTCAATGTTGCCCTATCTAACCACTTGACTTGAAACTGGAAATGGCAAGTTCTTATTAGCTAAATATTATTGTTTGTTTCACAAAATAATAATTTGAAACAATTATATGCATCCTTGAATTTTTCCCTAGGTGACTTATGACATCAAGATTGAAGTGGATGATCAGCAGTTGTGCTGCTGTTGCTGCAAAGTACAAGATCTGACCATCTCTACAGTCGAGCCATTTGAGTTTCTTGTCAAGGTTTTGAATATGAAGGTGAGTTTGTTCCCATCAATTCTTCAATTCATTCTTTGTAAGTTCAGTATAGTCTCACTGCCTTAAAGTTTATAACAGATATAAATTTTTTATAGAGCTTTCTATTCACAATGTATTAATAAGGGACAGATTTAGGTTAAAGTTATAATTGATAATGAATAAATTCTTTATTATAGTTAATTGACTGCCATGAATGATGGTATTGATTGAGTTATTGGCTTCCCTGTGTCAGCTGTCAGATTAAAATATCTATTTCCACCAAAACCGAAAGTTTCCTCTACACACATTTTCCTTTGACTTGAATTTGATCTTGTGACTAAATCTTTTTACAAAGTAGATTTTTTAACCACCATTTCAAATTAACTTATTTGCATTTTTGAAGGCTTTAATCCAGTTACACTTTCTTAAATGGAATTATTTTTATTATTTTTTGAATTCATGGATTCTGTTTACCATTAACCAGTAGTTTCTATTTGTTACTTGTAAACTTTAAGAGTTTAACTAAATATTTGTGTCACACAGCAATTTTTAAATGCACATTTCTGACTCTTTAGTGTAGTAAATTCAAATTGATATATGTTGATTTCTTATGAGCTATTTGACTTCGAAATTCTGTACTTCTCAGTTTTATGGTATACACTACAATTAAGTGAAATTTCAATTACATGAAATTAATGAATTAACATGATGAATTAATGAAAATATTTCATTAAAGAAGATACGGAAAATGATCTTCTATTATAAATAGTTTCAATGTAAAGGAATTTTTTTCTTTTACTTATTTATTGTGATAGAAATTGTTGAAATTCTGGATGCTTTGTTTCAGTTTGAAGAACAGCAGAGTATCAGAGCTGAGGAGCCTTTCATCTTGAAAATTGATGTCCACTCTTACTCTTCCCTGCCACTGCACTTGGAAAATTCTGTTTTGGAACTGGTGAGTAAGCCTTAAAAAGACCAGTTGAAAGAAGCTTGGATGAAGGACCCAATGTTTGATAACTTTTCATTACACTTAGCAATAATTATGATTCCCTAATTCTTGTTTTCATTAGTTAAAGGTATGAAGTGTTATTAACTGTCAAAGTTGAATTACTGCTTTAGTTATTTTACACACTCGTCTACATATTTTGTGTTGCTTTTTGAAATCACAATGTTATTGAGATAGTCGATATTTTTGCATGAGGCATTCTTTAATTTGTTTATAATTTTAGTAGGTAGTTCTACCCTGGTAACATTTTATCATAATTATTTTCATTTATAAATCATAGTCATCGTCAAGAATCATTTGAATGTTTATGTGCTTAAAAAAATTTTCATCAAATGTCCAATTAATGTTATGTTATTCTGATTATTTATATTTTTGGTTTTAAGTACTTTATTTGCTAAACAAATAATACTTCAAATCTATGGGGATTAAATCTTTTATAACTTTTTAATTTTAGCATTGTATGTAATAAAACAATGCTGTTGAATACTTTTAGAACTAATTTGTCAATTCCTTATGAAAAAAAGTTTTTTTAAGACTTAATTTTGAAACTTGAGTTTCAATGTGGAAAAATCAAAATCTTACTCTTTAGAACTGTTAATTACATGATAGACCTTAAGATCAAAAGCTAGTATACTTGGTTCTAATGTAATTGTTTCCTTTAGCCTCACCATATTGGTTTTGTGGATGCTGCCTCAAGTGCTTCTCAAGTTAAAAACTGTAAGATTTTTTTTTTCATTTATGTTAATTAAGCCTTTTTGTTTCAAGATAAAGGTTTTTATGGTTAGTTAACTAAATAGTAGAAGTATTCATTTAGTTTCAGTTTTAAATGGATTTGCAAAAAAAAAAAAATTGAGAAATTTCATATTTTGCATAATAACACTCTTTTGTTGTCATTCTGTGATTCTGCATACCTCAGAAAACTCAAAACTAAGTTACTGCATGGTACATTCCATTTATTAGAGAGACTTAACAATACAAAAACTCCCCTCAAGCTTTTAATTTCAAATTAATTATAACAAAAACCAACATCAATCATTTAGCATAAATCATTTGTAGGTTAAATGAAAAGAAATGTTTAAGGGTGAAGCAGAAATAAAACAGTAGCCATATAAAACTCAAACAGGAGGAGACTATACTTGATTGCAACGTTTCTTGAACCCAGTATGTCACAAATGCGGAAGGAGAAATCGGTAAACACGAAACCTGTTGGATTGATAGGAGGAGTTTCAGTACGCAAATTGTGATTGAAAAGCACTATAAATACATGAGTTTAACAAAATAATCATATTTTTAAATTGACGTTCTTTATTTCACTCAAAATTCAGACACCGCGATGGGAACTACTTTGTTTATTAGTGACGTCGTAGGGTCAACTTAAGTGGCTGTCTAGTATAGTTAAGAGTTAAAAATAAGCTTATCTGAAATTATCCTTTATTGCAGTGACCCTTCAGTACAATGAAGCTGCCACTGAGTGCTTTGTAATGGTGGTTCCTGTAGATTGTCCTGCAAAAATAAACCTTGGAAACTACACTCTCAAATGGAAGCGGTAAGTATCTCAATTTCTGAGTTCTTCAGAAACTAAATTTTAACTTCAAATTGGAGTATCCCCTCTATATCTTAATAAATGCCAATCATAATTCCTAATGAGAAAGTGAGACAAAAATAAAACAATTTGTATAAGTTACAGATTTGTACTGTGTGTATAAAATTAAAATATTTTATTACAGCAATAGGTATATTATCTTAAATTTTTAAAGCTTGTGAAGAAGTACAGAAAAAGTAACCAGTTACATTAATGAGTTAAATCTGCAAAATTTGTTCATTTTTTGTTATTAAAGACTTTTATTCATTGAAATAAACAACTTCAATTATACTGTAATAACACTATGGCTTTGCTAACTCTCGCTACCCTATATTAGAATATCCTTTTTAGTCTAACAATAAATCTAGCACCCTCTCAAAAGCAAGCCCATAAAATACTTCAAATTTCTCCAACATGTTTCAAGCTTAGAGTTAGGCTCTTACGGCCATATTCATAGCCATCAGTGTCAGTGTTAAATCCTAGATCAAAGAAGGATTCCACCAATCAGAGTCAGCGAAAAGATAATTTTTCTTTCTTTAGATGTTGGTTAACACCGACTCTGATGGCTGTGAATACGGCTGTTAGAATAGTATCATTGTGTGTTCTGGTCAAGCAAGAAACATTAACTTCATCTCTCTCACAGCAGCCAATCACCACCCAATGCTCTGACTGTCGAAAGTAGCCTGCTGCTTCCTTCTGTCGATGTGATGCACCCTCCTGTGCATGTGTCTCTGAACTGTCCCTCTCATGGCTCCGTAAGATGTCTCATGCCTCTGAAGTACGCCATTCACAATAGGACAACTTCTGTTCAGCACTTGAGGGTGACATATGATGACAGCGATGACTTCATGTTTGCAGGGAACAAGCAGGTCTGTTGGACATTTGTACATGCTGAGTCGTGACATTTGCTGGCTTCATTGGATAACCTTGTATCTCAAATTGAGGGAATCTTCAGTGTACAGTATGAGATATTTCTGAAAGTTCATGCCAATGACAGATCTGAACTCTTGGCAAACCGTAGCAATAAAACCTGATTTATTGATGCCAAAAAAGAGGATTGTTGCGGTTTCTCTGGGAACATCAGTGACTGCATGAAGTAGCCCTTTTACTTTCATGTTATTAAAGTAAAAATTCATTTCATTACTGAGTGAAAATGTTAAATTCTGCTACAACCACACCTGCTGAATTGACTGTGAGCTGGGAGTAGAGCAAGGAGAGCATCTATATATATAATTCTCTTACGTGGCTTACGAATTTGGCAGTATTTGTTTTCTCCCGTTGGCAACGGTTGGTTTGCTGTAGTTTTGTGTTTTGTTTACGTTTTGGCGAGTGTATGTACAATGTTCGTAATCACGAAACGCTCAATAACCTGGGTTCAAATCCAGGTAATACACATTCTCAGCTAGGCTGTACCAGCGTATGGCGAGCGAGCACAGGATTGCGAAGCAATCGTAGGCGGAACTGCGTCAGCAGTTCCCGGGGGTTGGCGAGCAATAGCGAGCAGGGGGCGAAGCCCCCTAGTTACTTAAATTTCTCTCAATGGTGATAGTGTAAGAGTAAAGTAATAAAAAATACTTCTTGGTTTTCTTGTGTGCCTTTGAAACACCTGCTGTTTTCTCTAACAGCTCATTAAAATGCAATTTTATCAGTCATTTATAAAAATCTGCTTGGCAAGGAAATAAATCTCTCAGTCTTGTACTGTATATTCCCTAAATCAGAGATACATGGTTATCCAATGATGCCAGGAATAAATCTTGCATTAGTATTCAGTTTATATCCAATCTTCTGATCTCTAATCCATGTGTTAATTTTGACTGAAAGTTTATTCCTTTCTGTCCATCTCTCTATGCATTTCATGATTTCAATGCTTCTCATTTCAGATGGAGCTGAAAATTCTGCCTCGCGATGTCCATGAGCTGCGGTACAATCTGTACCCCCTGGTGTCAGGGTATGCAGTGCTACCCCACCTCCAGCTCTTGATTAACCCAGACCAGTCTGGTCAAATGTCATTGGACACACTGGTCAAGGACATGCTCCCCTCTCATGTCTTTGTCATGGTCAGTATACACAATTTTCTTTTTGGGGCCGTTCAAATATTACGTAAGCAAATTTTTGGTCATTTTTTGACCCCTCCCCTCCCCCTTTTTCTGCAAAAATAAGCAAACTGCAAACTCCCCTCATAATTACGTAAGAAAACTGCCCCCGACCCCCCCCCCCCTTATTCTTTTTTAAGTACAAAATCTTAAGTAAGTAAAAAGTTTAGTCTTAGTATTAGATTTCTGAAATTCATTGTTCTCCTTGAACACTTAACCTGTCATTAAAACTTTCCTTGTGAAAAATGCTTATATTTTTTTAATTCCTAGCTCAGTTTTTTTATGTAAAATTTATTTTTAGTTGAATTTTGAAATTATTTGTGCAAGAAACAAAAGATTTTCTAAAATGCAGTGTTTGTTACGTCTTATGTAAGGATCACTCATACTCCCCCTTGTCCGGAAAAATAAGCAAAAAGCAAACCCCCTCCTCCCCCTTAGGTGCTTACGTAATATTTGAACGGTCCCTTTGATGTCTTCAAAAATAGACTATCCAGTTATTAAAATATTGTTTGAACCTTTTTATTATCTTATTAACATTTCTTACCAGATGCATACTTGCTCAATGCACCTATCTGATCCCAGACTCCACTTATGCATTGATAAAGTTTAAAAAAATAATTTTCCTATAGTTCTTTAATAATTAGAACTGGAAAAATTAAAACTCCTTAAAAAAAACTGCTTCAGGTGCACTAGTTAACAAACTTTTTAAAGGTCATATCTACCAACTTTTTTTTGCTAAAAACAGAAGAAACTTTAAAAGAACTACAGTTTTGCAAAATGTCAGCTAACTTATAAATAAAATTAAATACTACCAATATTTGATTTAAAAAAGAAAAAACATTTTAAAGCTTTATAATTCTCAAATCACCTTCAAGTATTAAAAATTAGAAGATCCAAAAGATCTGCATCACCATTGGAAACACAGTATCCCACACTGTGTTGAGTTGAGACACACTGCCATAGTGTGGAAGTAAAAAAAACCCTTCAACTTTGACATAAAAGAACTTCTAAACTTAATTTTAATATGAATAATATTTTTGTCAAAATTTTCTTTAATAACAGTTTCACAAAAGATTTACAACCAATAGTTTTTATGTTATGATTTATAAGAATTTAAGGCCTTCAAAGTTAAGATTTTTGGTACAGTAGCATTCAAGTGGAGAAATTACTTTTTCAAAATAGAGACAAAAATGTGAGTTTACCCTCTAAAAATTTTAAATAACTTATTTATACTTTTTAAATATCCCCTTAAAAAGTATTTGAAAAACTCAATTCATTTGTTCGACTTAGGTTCAAGGAAAAGGTCTAGGTTTGACTTCCAGAGAGTTATCAGCAGTGTTCTTCAAACTATATGTCCAAAACACATTTAAAACCTAAAAAGAAAAGCTCAGGATACGTTTGCAACAAGTTAAAGTATAGAAAATCATTAAAAGCAGGCATTATTGAATTATTACTTAAATTATATTGCATGACGATTATTTGAGTCTAAATAAATGTTCTTTCTTCCCCAAAAAATGTTTGAGAGTAAATTTCAACTGTTCATTTGTAAATCTTGAAAATAAAAAAAAACATTAACTCAAGCTTATGGGTATCTTTCAAATGGCAACAAGAGAACAAAGACTGAAAAAATGCATAGCTATCTAATCTTCTACTACACGAGGAAAACTTTTAGTAATTATGGAATGGATGTGGACTAATTTTTTTTTTATTTCCATTACAGCCTCATGGCAAGAAAAGTCAAGGAACAGATGTTACCATCTCAGCATAGACTACTATAGACTATTCCAAATCTTCTCTACGAGTTTAATTCCTTCTATAAATTATTCTGATGTAAATAGAAAGTGTAATTTTTTATGTGAAAATAAAACCTTATCTTCATATTTTTAGTTCATACTTTCTTAAAAATTAATTGTTCATTTCTATCAGAGGAGTTTTGCTGGAACAAAAAAATTTTCTAAACATTTTGATGGAATTAGTTGCATTTTCAAAATAAATATAAAACAGCAATTAAAGGTAAAATCTGATCTAGGAATGTTAGTTTTAAAAATTAGTTGTGTTCAGAGAAATATTCTCTTTCAGTGGTTATAACCACTTACTCTTCACTTACTAATTTACTCTTCAGTGGTTATAACCAGTGGTGGTTATAACCACTGAAATAATAGTTATGGTTACAGTGCTTAATTTTTTTTAATTAAATTTTCGAAGAAGTTGGATGTATTTTCCCTGTTTAAAAAGGGTTAGGCTTAGCGAAAAAATGCAACCTGATAAAACTTTCAGTTACGGTCACAGTTCAACAATTATTTTAAAAATTAAAATAGCAAAACCGGCTCCCCAACGGACCCTTCTCCGCTATGCCCCTGAAGCCCTTGGCGACTCTGGGGGCGTCCATCCCAAACCCCCAGGCCACCAATTCGTCCAGGGGGAGCAGATAAGGTCCGTCGGGGCGACCCCAACTGGTCACCGAATTCCTCCCCTAGGCACTGCACATCAGATACTCAGAGGAAATAAATTGAATTGTTTGCTTATATAATTTACGCGAGTTAGGTTATATTGAATTAAGTTACCAATTATAGTATTAGTTCTATTTTATAGTATTAGATAGTTATGTGAGAAAGGTTTTTAAGTTAGTGGGGTTTGAACTGAGTACCTTCAGCACATAAGCCTTGACTCTACCAACCAACTGAGCCATCAGGGCACAGACAAGCCTGATTTATTTATTTTCTTGTGGTTATTTTTAATTTTTTTATATTTTAATTTTATTTAGAAATTGAGCAAAATTTAGACTTTCTAAAGCTGGAATAGAACCTAAGACTACCATCAAATACTCTGGCACTGAGCCAGACTTTACCAACTGAGCCATCAGGGCACAGACAAGCATGATTTATTTATTTTCTTGTGGTTATTTTAATTTTTTCATATTTTAATTTTATTTAGAAATTGAGTAAAATTTGGACTTCTTAAAGCTGGAATAGAACCTAAGACTACCATCAAGACCATCAGATACTCTGGCACTGACTGAGCAACAGACTTTACCAACTGGCCATCGGGGCACAGACAAGCCTGATTTATTTATTTTCCTTTGGTTGTTTTATTTTTTTTATATTTTAATTTTATTTAGAAATTGAGCAAAATTTGGACTTCTAGCTGGAATAGAACCCAAGACTACCATCAAGACCATCAGATACTCTGGCATTGAGCAACAGACTTTACCAACTGAACCATCGGGGCACAGACAAGCCTGATTTATTTATTTACTCATGAATAAATGAATTTTTAAAGTTGAACAGAACCTGAAATTCTACCACTTTCGATTGTTTTGTTACTTATTGGTTATGGAATGTTTTATCTAATTTATTATTTTTTTACTTTTGAATAAAAGGAACTCGAAAATATTATTACCGAACCTAGAACTCCGTCATACCACTAGTCTCAATTTGGTCATTTCTCAATGTCAACAGACTGTCATAGTACTATCAATCAAGCGATCCAAGCTCAATCATTCCCAACTAATTTAATTGGGGTTCTTTTATTATTACTAGTAGTTTCAAACTTAATTTGAAGCTTTATTTAAATAGAAGGACTACATGGTTCGAATCTTAGCTAATTGAACAAAAAACTTTGAATACCTTAATTTTTCATGCATTATTTATTTAGTGGTGACTATTACAAGTTCATAAACATCCAAAATTTGAATGCACATGTCACATGAGAGTCCTGAGATGATAACTTCCAACCATAATCACTCAACCATACTCCTCCTCAGAGCCTTGAGGGCCTCATCGTCCATCCTCGTGACCACTTCCACCCTCCCTCCTTCTCTGAGCACGCAGACCCCCCTGGACAGGCCCTGTCCGCAGTCCACAGCAATCGACCTGCCCTTTAGAATGTCCGTGCACAACCCGTGGAGGTCTAAAGCAGCAGCCATGGCCAGCAGGTCACAGTCCAGGAAGGCGGGGTCACCGTTGTCCCGACAGTAGCGCCACACAACTTGGGTGATGTCACGGAGTAGGCCCGCCTTCGGCAGGGACATCAGATGGTCGTATTCGTCCTATAGAAGAAATAAAGGGTTATTGATGTAGTATTATGAAACAGGCAATGTGATAAATCCGGCCATTATTACTAATGCCAGCGTATTTCGGGCAATGGGATAAACGCCATTGGATTTATCACATTGCCCGCCTCCACTTCGGGCATTATTAATAATGCCCGATTGAAATGCTCAAGAGAGTGGGTGGGAGGTGGTGTTCGTTTTGGCTCGTGGAACTGAGCTTTGCTATAACTAGTGGAACTAGCTCCCACTTTGGCCAACGCGTCTGCTATTTCATTACCCTTAATACCGACATGAGAGGGAATAAACGGTATATGGATCTAAATACAGAGTACTAGTTTATTAGGATATTTCTCCGTGTATCTATCTGACGATCCAGGGAAAGTTGTCTTAGCTACAATAGTCTGGTTCTCGTCAAGTCAATCCTCATCTAACACATCTCATTGGTCGAACGAATTACACACTTTCTCTTTTGTGAGAACTCACCGTACAGATGAATATTGGCTTGACGACTGACGAGCACTACAGAAACTTTTGTCATAGCTTTTCGAGGCCAGACCCTCCCACTCTGTCTCTTCTTACATTTTACTTGGAAAAAAAATTCCGTTACAGATGTATGAGTTGTAAATTCCAACACAAAAGCGTTGCCTCCAGCCATGGACCGGTTTCGTTCTATTTAGTATTCATCAGCACGGCATAGGATACGGAGGCCAAGGACTACTCTAGCTGACTATAATGGAGAAAGTGGTGACAATTAATTAGTCCTCCACTATCTGCTGCAGAACTGTGCATACCCAGAACAGATTTAAACCACAAAAGGCAAGGATGATAAAAGGAGTATTTCACCATTAACCGCTAATTAATTAAGCAGTAATGGTCGAAATACTCCCTTTATCAGAAGAAGAGTTATTGGGGCATGTTTATGATGTATACTCCACACAAGAAATCTATCTTGGGCGGACTTGTTGAAACACCCTACTTAGGTAGGATTTTGTTGCTGAACTTACCCAATGTATTCCGTGTTCCAAGGTGGTCTCCCAGGGTACGAGGATGACTGGGCAGAGGGCCTCGCTGAGCACCACGTGAGCCGACTCAGGGTCGCAGGAGAAGTTGAATTCGGCGCTCTCCGACGTGTTTCCGATACCTGCACGATAGAACGGTTCGTTTCAGGAATGGTCATTCATTCTTTTCAAAATGAGAGAACAACATGAAGTTTCCCACCAAATAGTTTTTAAAATTTTTATTTTAATACCATGATTTTCAATTATTTGCATTTGAACATCGTTGGGATAAGGTTGGCAAAAAACAAAAAGTCAGAAAACTGCACAAAGACATTTAATCCATATAGTAGTACTCATGCAATATTTGGCTTTAGGCTTAAATTAAAAACAAAAGCTAATAGCAAAAATGAACATCAATTGCAGCAATACGTTCTTACACTTAAAAATGTAATGTTCCTCAATGCCCATGTTTCTCAATCGTGAGAATAGTATAAAGAGTGGAACTGAAGTCTTAAAATTCTGTACCGTCATGACTCTCAATTTTACAGGAACAGGAGTGCGATCCGCTCCTTAAATCCCTCTTTAATTTGGTGAAGCATAATATTTTTAAGTTCAAGGGGTTCAGTATGCTTTTGGGAGAGCTAATGCATTGCATGGATAACTAAAACTAGATGAATAAGGCAAAGGGAGTTTGAAATTGTGACTTGCTACTAGACGGGGTCAGATTTATGGATTTATAGCTCTTTCCCCTACAGCTCAACTACACACTGAAATCTTCCATGCTCCAGCGCATGTTTACAGATCCTTCTCGTTAAGATCAGTGTTAGAGATGGGTTTGCGGGTAGGATGTCATTCTTTATAATAAGACCAGTATCTTTACCAACGCTCAAATAGAATAGGATCTATAGAAATGGTGGAATATTGATTTTTACAATGAAAACTAACAAACCAACCTTTGTAGTTGCCTCCCATGCACACTATGCTTTTAAGGTTGCTGGTGAATTGCCGGTCCAGTCGGTGTGCCAGTGCCAGATTGGTGAGCGGTGCCAGTGCCACGATCGTCAGGTTACCAGGGTGGAGCCGTGCCAGCTGGCACAGCCGCCAGGCGGCGCTACCGTCGGAGGCCAACCGACCCCCTGTTTCGTAGATTGTGCTGCAGTTTCCGAAGCCATCTGAGCCATGGATGTCTTCTATGTCCGAGGTTCCGGCGGAGCCCATAAGAGGACAGTACGCTCCGCGGTAGACAGGAATCTGAAATAAAGTATGTTTTAGTATTTTGCCTACCACTATACTAAACTGCAATGTTTCTTGAACCTAGTACGTCACAAATGCGGAAGGAGAAATCGGTAAACACAAAGCCTGTTAAGGTGCTAGGAGGAGTTCCGGTACGCAAATCGTGATTGAAAAGCACTATAATACACATGGGTTTAACAAAATAATCATATTTTTATATTGACGTTCTTCATTTCACTCAAAATTCAGACACCGCGATGGGAACTACTTTGTTTATTAGTGACGCCGTATAGTGCTGTCTAGTATAGTTGGTTTTGTTAAATAGCGACACTGAATTGAATAACAGTCCTATATTTTATTAACCAGTTCCACTCCTTAAAAAACAAGGGGGTTACTTGAGGGAGTGCAGTGGCGTATATAAGGGGGGGGGGCGAGGGGGCCCGGGCCCCCCCCCCCGAAATTCTGACTAGGTGTACTAAAATGAGTTAAAACACATTCTACGATCCCGCACAACACATCCCGATTTTTCAATATTCACTTCATTAAGATACAAATCTTACCTGGGAAATATTGAAAAACTACCAGTGGCGGATCTAGAACATGAGCAAGGGGGGGGCTAACTTAATCTGATTGAGGATGATAATGAAGTAACAAGCCGTGCTTTTTGTAATATTCATTAATGTCTTAAATATTGAGGGCAGTGTTGATTGTAAACGACTAGTATTGTTAAATATAACTAATTAATTAGTAATTAAATTAGTTAATCATTAAATATATCAAAATAATAAGGTTGTGTGTGTGTCAACCGGGAGGGGTTTTTTACGATGATTTGAGTCAAATATTTTTTTCCAAGAATATAGATCAAATGTGAATTTTCGTGCACTTAATTTCAATGTTTAGTGAATAATACATCCATCCCGAGGCATAAGGGGGGATTGGGGGAACCTCCCCCAAGATAATTTTTGAAAATTTGACCCTAAAAAGTTGTGTTTTTACTCATTTTTGGTCATTTGGGACTCTTTGAGTGTCACACGAAAAAGATGATTTCTTGTACTCGTTTTCAAAGGAAAAAATTGTAAGATATAAGAATTTCATGGGGGTGGTTTGAACCCCCTAACCCCGTCTCTATTTTAACTGAGTAAATTTTTTGTAAGAGACATAGCACATTAGACCCTTTTAAAAGGTGAATCTTATAAAAACCAGGGAGTTAAAGATCTTGCAGAGGGACTAAAGCTCATAACCTTTAAGATGTGAAACAAATCTATAAAAATGTAAGGGGCTAAGTATTTTGGAGGTTATGCTTTGTAAGGCTTAGAAAGCTCATTGGAATCTACAAGTTCTGAATCGCATTTATATTAAAGTGCTGAAAGCTAAAGATCTTGGAGGGGGCTAACGCTTTTAGGCTAAAGCTCATTAAATTGCGAACTAAACACTATAAAACATCTCAAGGAGGGTAATTCTTTATGGGGGCTAAAACTCATTGGCCCCTTTAAATTGTGAATTGAATCTACAAAAACTCAGGGCTAAAAGCCTTGTAGGAGCAAAAGGAAGATCATGGAAGGATTCATAAGGGTTAAAGCTCATTAAATAGTGAACCAAATATATTTAAAAACGCAAGAGGGCTAAAAGCTTTGTAAAGGCTATTAAAGAGCATGGAGTGGGCTAATGTTTCATAGGGCTAAAGCTCATAAATTTGTGTAACAAACATAAAAACGCAAGGAGGCTAATGCTTTTAGAGGCTAAGCTCATTGGATAGACCCTTTAAATTACAAATCAAACCTTCAAACATGCAGGGGGCTAATAATTTGTAAGGGCTAAAACCTCTAGAAATCCTTAAATAGTGAATGGAGTTTATAAAAATGCAGGGGGCTAAAGATCTTGGAAGGGGCTTAATGCTTTGTAGACCCTTTGAATTGTAAAAAAGGCTACAAAAAACTGAAAAAAGTTTAAAATTTTGAAAATTTAAACAAAATTTTCTAAAAACTTAATTTTTTTTTTCGAAAAAGTTCAATTTTATGTAGTGTAAACTTAAGTCCCAAGGGGGGCTATAGCCCCTATAGCCCCCCCATAGATCCGCCACTGAAAACTACTATCTATTGAATCTATTAAATATGCATGGGGGGAGGGCTTAGGAATATTTATGGGGTCTCTCCCCCGGTGGGGAATTCCAGCTTTCAGCTTTTTAAAAGTTAAACTTTTTTGAGAATATTTTGGGCCCCTCCCGAAATAAATTTCTATATACGCCACTAAGGGAGTGTACCCAGTAGGTCTTTAGACCTTCACACTCCAGTAAAAGGTCTCTCTCTGAGGTAAACTCTCTGTCCAAACTATACTAGAAGACTTTTGCTGCCCGAAACGATTAAGATCTTTACCAAACGGAGGGGAGAATGAAGGGGATTTGAGGGGTGATGCACTAGACTAGACTATTCCAGTAGCGGAGGGAAACGAACTGGGGTCCTCCTTTTCACTTCCAACCGCTACTAGTGCATCACCCCTCCAATCCCCATCTTTCGTTTCATCAACATCTTAATCGTTTCGAGTCAGGAAAATCTTTGGCTAGAGAGAGCCTAACCGGCCTCACTGAGTGAAGCCATGTGCAGAGTTGTAACTGAACGTGTGACTGAAAGGCGCAGTTAGCTGAGGCAAAGCCCCTTATTGCCTCACATAAACTACGGCCACAATCTTATCAACCCCGGAGGCAGGGCCGTAAGCAGACTTTTGTTTCGGGGGGGGGGGGGGGGTTGACTCAAATATTTTCTGAGGTACCTCCTTACGGGTACTTTTATATGTTAAGTTTTAGATGACGACACTGGATTGAAATTTTGATGCACTAAATTTAAAAATTGTATAAACAATATGAATTCGAAGTAAAAGGGGGGTCTGGGGCTCCTCCCCCAGAAAATTTTTGGAAATTTGCCCCTCAAAAGAGTGTTTTAGCTCATTTCTGGGACCTTTTAAATTACACCCATAGAGCACCACTCATTGTAAGCGGGCGAATTTTCAAGGTAAAAAGAAGATATATTGTAATAAATGGCGAAATGTTCAGGGGGTTTTTAGGTTCCTACTCCAGAAATTTTTTTGAATTTTCCCCCTAAAAGTGGCATTTTAACTCATTTTGAGACACTTTAGGTTACATTAAAGAGGACCACTCCTTGTAAATCATCCAAGTTTGAAGGAAAAACCGTATACTTAATAGATTTCAAAATTTCGAGGGGGTTTGGGGGTCCTCCCCCAGAAAAATTTTGGAAATTTTACCCTTAAAAGTAGGGTTTTGACTCATTTTGAGACCCTTTGGGTTATGCCCGAAGAGGATATCGCTCCTTGTGAGACAAAATTTTCAAGAAAATAGCAGTATAAAAATTGATGTCAAAATTTCGGGGGGGGTTTGAACCCCTAAACCCCCCCCCTTGGATACGGCCCTGCCCGGAGGGATAAATTGCCAAGTCTGCCATGCCTCACCCGGGAACAGAACTCGGGTCTGAGAGGTGGCAGCGAGATACACAACAACACAACCTGTAATCCACTGAAACTTTAAATCCCAATTCCAAAATATCAATTTAGGAAATTTTTAAACATTTAAGTGGTGACTGATTACAGGTGCGGATCCAGCACGGCTCCAAGGGGAGGGCACTTTTCTAGACCATCACCTATGAGAAAAATGTCAAAATGTTGGGGATTTTCTAAAAAGTATCACTCAAGATCCCCTTTTTGGTACCGCTGGGGGTTATCGGGGTCCTCCCTCAGAAAAAATTTAATTCTGAAATTTGACCTGTAAAAGTAGGGTTTTATCTCATTTTGAGTATGGGACTTTTTTTCGTACTTTTGAATGATTCTTTGGGTCCAAGGGATCCGACACTGGACTCTGATATACAATATATATCCCAAAAAGGGTCTCACCTGTAGAGAGGGGTCGTAGTGGTTCAGGACCCTGAGCACGTTGTCGCAGGCGTTGTCGACGGTCGTGTTGCCGAAGCAGCAGGTGACAGCTTCCAGGCGAGATGACCACTCGGGGCGGCTGAGGGCCAGAGCGAGAGCCATCGCGTCGTCCGTCCCGCAGTCCGTGTCCACCACCAAACGAGACATCCTCGCTAAATGAGACAGATTGAACAGATGAGACAGACCTTGGAAGAGAGAAAGACGGAGCATCCGTGGGCATCTCCACAGCGGAAAGCCGGTTTGTTTGGAACGATCCACTCAACTCGAAGAAGCACGTGCAAGGTGGAATGGAGTTTTACACACAACATCTCTTATATATCAAAATCTTCAATTATTTTAACTTATTGAAAATTCTCTCCTGAATTCGAAAATATACGCTTGTCTTTTTCTAGAAATTTTTTGTTTCAGTTAATTATAAGATATTTCATTACAGAAAAGCTGACGCGTCAAAAGTGCTTCTCGGAAGTGTGGGAAACACTATATAGGCTGTAAAAACAAAAAAAAATAATTTAGAGCGCATTGTAAACAAGACACGCGTGGCGTGATGTCACAAGCTGTTTCAGCTCAGACCGAAAAGAAGCTGATTTTAATTGAAAATAACTTCTTTGAAATGTATATATTAAAATGTTTTCTCGAGGTTTAAAGCCATACTGACTGAACATTATTAAGATTTTAAAAAATTTGAGTGCATTTGTCCATTCTTTCGCACCTTTTCCATTGATTCGGCGAATCAATATGGTAATCATCGTTAAAAATTGGGAGGGGACCACTGGTTCTACGGACCTCGGACCAGTGCTTTGCCAATCTTACTGGTCCGCAGCAAAAATCACTGGTCCGACAAATTAAAAAAAACCAGTTTAAATATTATTTTATATTAACTATTGCACTGAATGTGAGTACCAAATAGTAATGTTAAAAATTATAATACATATTCACAATAATATTTTTTCTTTTTCGCCGGGGGGCTCGGTCTCCCCTATCCCATATCGCCACATTTCGGGTTGCTAGAACTGGAGGGTGGGATATTTTTTCACCACCCACACACTGGCCCGGCGGACCAGTGATTTTCTGATTCCATTGGTCCGAGCCATTTTTTAGTTGTCCCGGACCATCAGTAATCCACCGCAATTTCGAACGCTGGGTATAATTATAATTCTTCGGGGCTTATAACAGCGAAATTAAACCTTCATTAATACGGCAGTATTCACTACTAACCTAACCTAAGGTTAACCTGGAATTTGGTAAAGGAAAAAGGAAAGATAACAAGTTTTAATAAGCCAATCAAAGTTGTCGAAAATCTTGATTCCAGGTTAACCTTAGGTCAAGTCAGAGGTGAATACAGCCGTAATTCGTTTTTTACAACATAGTTCCATTTTGATAGAAGATTAACCGGATCACTGGTTTAGGAACCGCTGACCTATCGGAAGAAGAATCTCATTCACAGAAAACTAAACAAAGGCTTTATAAAACTCTATCCAAATCCATTCTTAACTCAACTTTTGTAATTTTTGGACTTATGCCACCACTTTCATCTTGACCAACTCAAATAGAAGCAGGGCTTAAATTCTAACCAAAGAAGTACCGGAGCGCTACTATTTCAACATTCCTCTTAATTGGGACATCTCTGCGTAACAGGGGGGGCGTCATTTCAGTTTTTGGTTGGGGGGGGGCAAGGATGTTTTTAAGTGGGGCTTGGGGTCACCCCCAGAAAAATTTTGAACTTTAGCCTCTTTTTACAACATTAAAGGTACATACATCCAAAGAGAAGGTACACTGTATAACATATATATGTAAAAATTTTAAAGGGGGTCTGGGGGTTCTCCGGCAAAATATTTTTTGAAATTTGCCTCTTAAAGTAATGTTTCAGATCATTTTGAGACCATTTGGGTTACATCCAAAAAGAACAGTTCCTCGTAAAGCATAGAATTTTGTAGGTAAAAAAAGTTATAAATAAACATCAAATTTTCAAGGGGGGGCGGAGATCCTCCAGTAAAAATTTTTGAAAATTCCTGTTTAAACCAGTGTTTTACCTCCTCTTCAAACTCTTTGGGGTTTCATGTCATGCCAGGCCCGTGCTGGGCCGCCGGGACATATCCCGGTGCGCCCTCCAGCCTGGAAATTTTGGCGCCCTCCTATTCCGAAACTGACAAGGCCTTGAGTGTTGCGACTGTAGGCTACTACTTAATAGAGGTGGGCGCCTTTAATCAAAACAGCAATGCCTTTGAGAGTGTTAAGTCAAGGTATTGTGTTTTTTGCACTAGGGGAACCCTAAGCGAAAAAAAAGTACTAATACATACCTTGATAGTGGAAAACTAGGCGGTGTTTTCAGAGCACCCTTTTAAGCTACCGCGAAATTTTAAAAGTTCCGCTTTTACTGCTGTGATTTTTCATGGCGATTTCGCTCTTTGTTTAATACTTCGAATTTGCGAAGGCGGGGCGGTGTCTTTTAGACGCCCTTCTTCATGCACAAACCAGAAAATGCAAGGGCACAGCACTAATTTTTGGTGGGCCTTTAGTGAAATACGTTGAAATTGAAAGGGCGGGGCCTTAATTTTTTACGGTGCTGTTATTTAAACAGGTAGTTACTTGACTAAGGGCCGTCCTTAGTCATTAGAGAGAAGTATGGAACGCAGGGCCATATCCAATGGGGTTTTAGGGGTTTACCCCTCCTAAAATTTCGACAAATATTTATGCTGTTTTTTCCTCCGGGTGTAACCTAAAGGGTGTCAAAATGTGTCAAAACAGTACTTTTAGGAGTAAAAATTCCAACAATTTTCTGGGGGAGGACCCCCAGACCCCCCTCGAATTTTTTAAATCCATTATAAACTAATTTTACTTGAATATTCTCTGACTTACGAGGAGTAGTCCTCTTTTGATGTAATCATCCGAAGGGGCTCGAAATGATTTAAAATACTGTTTTTCACAAAAATCAAATATTTAAAATAAAAATCAATCAAATATATCTCAAATAGCAGTATTGCTTTAATTTTTTTTCTATTGAGAAAAGCAATTTGTGAAACTTTGCCAATCTTAAAAGAAAAGTAAGTTTTTAGGTTTACAAATATTTGTTTGGGCGGCGCCCTTTCACCCTTTGTCCACCGCCCTCTGAAGGTACCCAGCACGGGCCTGTGTCATGCTCTTTGGTTCCCAAAGGGAACCGCTTCTTGTAAGTGGCAGAATTTTCAAGGGAGAAACATTCTATCAAAGGTCAGGAGGGAGTTTGGGGGTTCTCCCCTAGAAAATTTTGAAATTTGACCCTCAAAAGTAGTGTTTTAACTCCTTTTGGGACATTTTGAGTTAAAGCCGATGCTCCTTGTGGATTTTCAAGGGACTTGCAGCAATTTTTCACTTCACAGTGGAAAACTGCGGGGGGGGGGGGGCACTCTTGTCTCGGAATTAGTCGCCCAAGGGTATGGGTGTCCTTCCCTTTTTGAGGGTGAGGAAAACATGGTCGTTGTTGACAGGTAGTCGTTGGGGGTAGTGAGGTGAAAGGCGCTCAGGCCCGTATTTAGGGTTTTTGCCGCCCTGTGCATATCGATTTATTGCCGCCCCCCCTATTGCAAGAAAATGGGAAGGATGGGGGTTCCCCAGAAATTTTTTGATATTTTCCGCTTTAAACTAGTGTTTTTATGTAATTTTAAATCCCTTTGTGGGAAACACCCGAAGGGAACTGCTTCTTTAAAGTGGCAAAATTTCCAAGGGAAAAACACTGTCTAAGTAAACAGACGTCCAAGTTTTGAAGGGGATCTGGGGATCTGGGGGTTCTCCCCCAGGAATGTTTTTGAAATTTGACCCTAAAAGTATTGTTTTTACTCCTTTTGAGACCCTTTGGGTTCTCCCGAAGAGGATTTCTCCTTATAAGTTACAGAATTTTCAAGGGAAAAACAATATAAAAATTGATGTCAAAATTACGGCCTTGAACTGGGAAACCATGATACCTTCAAAAAAACTATTGCTTATTCTTCTTCACTATGAATGATTTAAATTTCATTTTGGAAAATGATAATCACTCTAACAAAAAAAAACTAACAGACAAAACTTAACTTAATACGGCCCTGAAGGCGCTTGTAATTTTTGTTAATCGGAAAACTTCGAGGGGTAAATTTTGGTCTTTCCAAAAGGGTTCGGAACGCGATTTTATGCGCTCCAGTGCAATTTAAGCCCTGAATAGAAGAATAAGCATTTGAAAAGCAGAGAGAGATGACGTTGATTGATATTGAGTGATAACTGTCGACAATTGAAGTTGTGGAGATAACAGTTACCAGTAAATTGTCAACAATAGTTTTTAATACTACATACTATGTAAACAAAGTAGTAAATGAAAATAGTATATCTGTAAAAAAAAAAGCGGGAAAATATTTCGGTTGCGAAGATCCAGAGGTGACTCAATCCACAAAATAGATTAGTTTTACAAGTTAATTTTTCAAAATAATTGATTTAAAAATAGGTAAAGTTAAACTTTTACCTTGGAATCTTCTCAGGGTAAAGAATTTTTAATGATAGGGAGTGTGAAAAGTGGTCCGCAACGCAAATAATCCAATTTAAGGTTAAGGGGTCCTTAGATTTACTGCGAGTTGGGAACCACTGCTTTATTTAACTTTCATTATATAGTTTTTAAATTTATAAGCATCATGAGAGATACATTGAGGCTCAAAGTACCGAGTCTATCAAAAATACTTGAAATAAATTTAAATAATAATTGTGAGGCGGAAAGCGAAAAGGGACCTCTTGTCGGCGTTTGTCGAAATGGAGTTATTATTTTTTTCTCAATCTGTACAGATTTATGAAGATTTTAAGACCATCATCATCATCCTTGTAGCTCAAAAAATGACGAATCGCCAGTAAATAATAGAATAAGTGGATTTCGCAAAAAACGACCTTAAACTTTCAAAATGCTACCCTCTCGATATTTTTCAGAGTTAATGAATGATTCCAACGGCTAAATTCGCCTAAAATTGTGCCCAAACCCAATACTATTCGGTTCTAAAGGGTCCAAGGATCGATAATCGAGAGAAACCTTCTTCCGGTTTTTTGGCTTTTTCTCGAAATCAACTTTGCCGACAAGAGGTCCCTTTTCGCTTTCCGCCTCACAATTAAAAATTTTTTCACCACCTTGCACAAATCCGATTCTTAAAAAGGCCCCCCTAAACTAAAAGTATGAAAACATATAATTTCAGAAGGAGGGAAAAAGCTAATAAGTATTTTTAAATCTTCCCCTCAAGTTAAAAAAGCTTGGGGACACCAGGGCCGTAACCAGACTTTTGTTTCGGGAGGGGTTTTGACTCAAATATTTTCTGAGTATTTTCTTATATACCTCCTTACGGGTACTTTTATATGTTAAGTTTTAGATGACAACACTGGTTTGAAATTTTGATGCACTAAATTTCAAAATTGTATAAACAATATGAATTCAAAGTAAAAGGGGGGCCTGGGGGTCCTCCCCCAGAAAATTTCTGGAAATTTGCCCCTCAGAAGAGTGTTTTAGCTCATTTCTGAGACCCTTTAGATTACACCCATAGAGCACCACTCATTGTAAGCGGCCGAATTTTCAAGGTTAAAAGAAGGTATATTGTAATAAATGGCGAAATGTTAAGGGGGTTTTTAGGTTCCTAATCCTGAAAATTTTTTAAATTTTTCCCCTAAAAGTGAGTGGCATTTTAACTTCTTTTGAGACACTTTAGGTTACATTAAAGAGAACCACTCCTTGTAAATCACACAAGTTTGAAGGAAAAACCGTATACTTAATAGATTTCAAAATTTCGAGGGGGTTTGGGGGTCCTCCCCCAGAAAAATTTTGGAAATTTGACCCTTAAAAGTAGGGTTTTGACTCATTTTGAGACCCTCTGGGTTATACTTGAAGAGGATATCGCTCCTTGTGAGACATAATTTTCAAGAAAAATAGCAGTATAAAAATTGATGTCAAAATTTCGGGGGGGGGGGGGTTGAACCCCTAAACCCCCCCCCCTTGGATACGGCCCTGGGGGACACTATCACATTCAGGAGTTCATTAGTTTTAAGTTATAGTCATATCAACATGCTATATCTACTTACACATTTAAAGTGGAGCTTGATCTAAAATTTTCAGCGTCGAAATCCAAAATGAAATCGCCGAAATCACTATCCAAGGATACCAACGCGATAAAAAAGGCTTATCTAAATAGGCAAAACACACCGGCCGCCACGAGTAGAGAAAGCAATAAAAAAGGTTATCTCATTCTCACTTCTATTGGATACCCTGTCTTAGATAACCTCTTTATTTTATTTTATTGCTTTCGCTTCTGCTTCCTTGGTGTGGCTCACGCCTAAGTGTTCACAAAACGATTGATGCAACTTCTATTCACTGTAACTGAATCCTTTGAACAAATTAGAACTTGAGATTTGTCTACTGACCGGGGGTCCCAGTCCACAGAGGCTGTGGTGAGGACTTTATCTCCCTTTTGGGGATTCACCACAAGTCATGGAGAATATTTTTTAAAGTTAAGAACTGCACATTAGGGCGTATCACGAAAACCGTTTTTTGGAAATTAATTCAAAAAGAAAAAAAGTTGCCTCAGGGGTCACATACTCGAAAAAAATTCAGCGGAATGAAAAAATATTTAGTTCTCCCGGAATTGAGTCAAAATTTATGAAATTTCATAATTTTGCAATAAATTGACCAAAAATTCCAAGACAAAATTTTCATTTAAACTTCATAATTTTATATAACGATACATTATTATACCTTACAATGTGCGCTTGTTTTCATATTCTTATTACCATTAGTTTGAGAGAAATAATTTTTTTAGCGTTAAACGAAACTCGTTAAGTCGTTTTTCTTGCATTCTTTAAAGGGCCACCGTAAACTTTTCCGCTGGATGTAATAAAACAATTTGCGGCCGGACCACCAGCAGTTTATCTCCCTCAATCTCTTTGTATCTCCCATCGCACTCGCGCCTGAGAAGGGTAGAAAATTGACCACACCAAGACACCGGCGCCATAAACTCAGGTTTGTTCCTGGAGATAATATTACATCCAGTGGAAAAAGTCTACGGTGCACCAAACGCTAAAAACGTAAGAACTAATAAACCGAAAACTAGTGACTGGTGCCTTTCAAAATTCAAAAATTTAATTTTTTTTTTAAATTTAAAATTTGTTGCTTTTTAACTACTAAAAGAAACATATCTGCCAAATTTGAAGTTTAAAATCAATTTCAATCATAGAGAAAAAAAAATTAAAACTAAGTAAAATTTAAGTTGATCCTTAACAATCCCTAAAATACAGTAAAAAAGCAATAGCTGGAGAATATGTGACCCCTGAGGCAACTTTGTTCAGTATGCCATTTTGAATTTCCATAAAAAGGTTTTCGTGATACGCCCTACTGCACATATCATTAATAAAGCAAAAAATAAGCATTTATTTTTAGTGCTACTTTACCTCCTTTCATTTGTTGTAACTGGCAAAAAAGCAAAAAGTCTTGAAAACTGCACGAACACAATTGATCTCTCAAATTGAGAATAAATAGGAAAAATATTAATTTCAACAATAAATTCTTACACTTTAAAACTAAAAGCTTTAATGTGTTAAGCTGTTAAATTAGCTTAAATATGAAAATTCATCATATAAAAGAGCCTCATAAGTCAAGAACATCAACTTGAATTTAGAAAAATGAAATTCCCAGTCAAAAATTTCAGTTTTTTTTATAGGTTGATTTTTTAAAAGTAGTCTCAAATTTGTAAGAATTTCAAAAAAGTCTGAAAAATCTCATCCCTGTGTAACGGGAAGGGACTACAAATCAAGGGACACTACACTACTAAACATGACATAAAGTCTTAAGATTCATACAAAATCTTTAAAAATATGGTTTTTACTGTGGCCTGATGGACGAAACCTCAAGAGAATGAACTTTAATTCCCCGACTTCCAAAATTCCAATCTAAGTAAGTGGAAAAATTTAGATAAAATAACCTCAGCACACCCAAGTTTGAAAAATGTCTATATGGACCCATGAAAATATGAATGTTGGGTAATTTTTCGTTACCAATTAATATTGATAATTAATAACCTGATTAGCAATAGCTCCTAATTGTTTAAGTTGTGGTTAAGCCTCTAAACCACAACTTAAGTATTAACCTTAATAAATTAAACCAATCTATTTTATAACAAGTAATTTAGGAGAAACAAGGGTCAAATAGTAGACTTACCCAAATCAAAAGAGGGTTTTATGTTTAATTTTTTTTTTAACTTGCCAATCAACACAATGCAAACTTTTTCTTCTTAAATCACACATCTTCCAGGGAAATTTTCAAACTACTGGGATTTTAAACATGACGAGCTTAAGTTAATTTCATGAAAAATACTCCAAAACTTGGAAAATACTTTTCTAGCTGCATCACTTTCTATCAATCTAGAAATAGTCTGGAACACCATATCAAATTACCAACAAAGTTGTTTAACAAATATAACATTACTATTAGGGTTCCCACTTAATTTGGAAAAAAAATTCCCAGGATAATTTTAAAGATTCTCCAGTAAAAAAAAACACCTAGCAATCTACAGTATTCTTGGGATATTTTAACAAATATTTGTTTAAATAAAGTTTATTTTCTTTTCCAGAGCCCAAAATGACATGCAGGCAATAAAAATTCATCATTTTCCAGGTGTTCTGTACGATTTTTCAGGTTTTAGGCAAAATAAGCAATTTTATCCTACTTTTTTTGGTCCAATTAAAATTCCCAGACCTGTGAGAACCCTGGATTATTCCTACCATTAAACAATACTATTTTAATTGTCGGCCATTGTAATGAAGGGATTGCTATATTGTGCTAATCGAAAATGGGATCTTTTGTATTTGAAAATAAACTAGTAGTCCAGAGTATGCAAGTTAATATGGACTAATACTAACTCAGATAACCGAAAAACTATTAAAATGAATATTGTTAATAGTTCAGGTTTATATTATGTGGGGAATAATTGAATGTAATATTCGAATCATATAAATAAATTTCTTCTACCTGGGATAGATAATTCTAGTTATAATCAGAGCCAACAAATCAACAACCAATACAAATGCCTAATTAGTAATTTATTTTTTACAACTTTAGAACAAACTATTATACACTAAACATAAAAGCAAAAAATGCATTTTTAACAGTAGGAAAAACATGATTATTTACATATAAGTACAATATATAATATATATCCACTCTTGCTCTCCATGCTTATTTTTCTTTTTTTTTTTTGGCTAATAAATGTTAGTGTCCCTTTTTCTTCGGAGTGTATTTATACAACACCTGGTAACTGATAATAAATGACTAAACAGCGACGTGATGGTTACAACACAGGCCTAACGACATCAAATATACACTATGTACAGTTTGACAAGGACGCAATAATGACGATGATGTTTTGTACACAAGATTACATGCAGCAAACTGTATAGGTCAATGTGACAGGGATTACTGCCGACTTGGTTACTCCCTAATTCGGTTGCTACATTCTATCTTCACTCATTGCATTTGTAAGTCTCACAGGTAATAAAAACACAAGATTATGAAACAAATAGGTAAAATGGTGCCTTACTTTTGGCATCATTTACCCTAATGGCTATCTGTTCAAAAATCATTTAGTAAATTCATTGATTTGTACAGGGAGAATTGCCTTTCTTTAACAAAGGACTTTTTTCTGATATGTTCAGTAAAAAATACCAATAAAAGCTGCAGCAAAAAAAAAATATTACTAACCTTGGTTAGTACAAATAGTAATCGAGATAAAATCTTTTCCAGACTTGATTCAATATTTTCATTTTAATTTAAGATTCAACTGAAGTAAAAACTATGCATCAAGTACAGCTCTTTAAAGGTAGGTATACATAAAATAGTTAGTTATACTTTGTAAGAGTAAATGCCCTTAAAGTTTAAAGAAATTAAAAGATTGACGTACATAATTTCTTTAATCAAGATTGAAAATTTCCAGCGATAGAAAGCAAACCACACCGCTAAAACGCTCCTCAAAGTTCTCAACTAAAACTATCCAAACCACAGAGAACAGAACCTCTTTCCCCGTCTCAACCTCTCAATAATACAGTAGGTCACGGAAGTTAGACCTCAAAAACAACAGTAGCACAAAAATCTTTCTAAATACCCCATCGCTCTCTCCTAAGCACTACTAAAGACAACGCCAGCCACTATCAATATCGTGTAACCAAATCAGGCAGCTCCCACAACTTTCCTCGGTGACTACACGATCCCCTCATCTCTTGGCGAACTTGAGGACCAGGGGCGCCTGCTCTCCGCCCCCACTGTCCTTATTTACAACCACCCACTCCGGGTCGTCCTCCTCTTCGAAATCCTCAATATCCTCTTCCACCGTTGTGGTGGTGCTGCCGCCACAGTACTCTTCCTCTTCTTCCTCTCTCGCCTCGACGGGCGAGGCTGGCGGTTCGAACAGCACCGAGGGCACAGGGTTCAAGTCCACGTCGTCCGGCCGAAGGTAGTCCGTCTCTTCCAACAGCTGCTGATACACCTCGTCGGAGAGCGGAAACAACAGGGGCTCGTACGGAGGAAGGACATCCAGGACCTGAGATTCGTCCTCGACAGGGTCCTCATCCAGTTGCTTGTTGGCATCCCCCTCGCATTCGTCCAGGCGGGGTCTCTTGGAGTCTTCCTCGGCTTCGTCCGCCGAGTCTCCCTCCTGGCGAGCTCGCTTGATGCTGCGGGTGGGCTCCTGGGAGTCCTCCGTCGGCAATGGAGGTTCGAGCAAGTCCTCCTGAAAGAGAAGATTTCCGTAAACTCGATTGGGAAAAAAGACTGGCCACCTACTGAATGCATGAAAAAGTTCAGTTTCGAAAGCTTAAGCCTTTTGAGAATGGCAAAACTGGGGGGATCTAAATTTGCGCAACTAAATGCAGTGGTGATTAAGTAAACTTGGATGGAATGCTAAGCAAAATTATTTGTAACGATGATGAAGCCAAACTAAATGCAGAAGGCATAATTTATTACAGGTAGGATTCTATTTAAGGTGAAATGCCCCAGAACAGCATAACAGTACCTCTTTATAGGAAAAAAATTTAACATTTAAAAATGTTTCAATAGAGTATTCTCTTCAGTCCAGAAATACAATTCAGGCAACTGGCAGTGCTGCTTTTGGTCTATTATTAAGAAATCAATTAAAAATTAGTTCAGAATGAACTTTTGTTTTAGAATTAAGAATTTTTTTTAAAGAAAAGTTTATTTTCTTTCTCCCAACTTTTCAAGCAGATAAGCAGTTCTGGCATTTTTCTTTCGAGCCCTGATCATAAGAATAACGAAAATTTTAATAAGGTTCTACTTATTTTTATTAGTACTTATATAAAGTAGATTGATATATCTAACTTTAATTTTATTCTGTTTATAATTTCCTTAGATTTTACATTTTAATTTACTGCAGCAGTTCTCAGGAATATATATCCATTAAAAGGTCAGGGCAGGGGTTCATCAAGGTTTTTCTGCTAGTCCTGTTTGAGGAATGTAGTTAAAAGTAAATGGAATTTTGTGAAAAATCAAGTATACATCTTTAAAGAGGGCATTAACCCAGTTAAAATATTTCTCATAAATCAAGACATTCCACAAACCTGCACTTCCTCTTCCGAGATCTTTGCCACTTCTTCGATGAACTCCTCCTGGGGGTTAGCCCCTTCCTCAGTCGCCCCATCATCAGGAAACATGGTTTTGTGGTTCTTGAGGAACTCTCGGACAGTCTGTCCCTTCTTGGCAGCAGCCAGCTGGTAAGTGCGCTTCTCCCATGTGTTGAAGAACCGCATCGTATCGCCCCCGCTCCTCACTATCTTTCTCTCTTCAGCCTCGTAGCTTGCGTGCCGTTTCATGAACGCGCTGTCGGATGTGTCCTCCAACTCCTGAAAATTGAGGATGTGTTAAGAAACAGGGTGGATATTGGATACTAATGTAAATTCTCTTTATGATGCAAGATTAATAACATTCTGAAGGCTTACACGGATGGCATCTGTATTTATTAAAGACGAGTTCATCGGGCTGTTAGGCCATATTTCAAACTTAATAGGAGATGTTGAAATTCTTTCTGTTGTTCTGTTAATTCCTGCTGATGACGACCTCCGTGACTGGAATTGAAATGTTTGGGTTTTAACATCTTTAAAGTTTCGAACACCGCCCAACACCCAGATGAACTCATCTTTAATAAACGGAAGATTAATAGTTTTCCCAAAGGTCTAAACTGAGAGCATTTCTCTTTTGTTTCTAAATTATACAATACCTATCTCAATTTAATTAAACTATAATTAAATTATACCACCATTAAAAAAAGATATTTGATATCTCAATTACATTTAGCAACCTGAATTGACATTACTAACTTCATTGAATCAGGCAATTTATTTTGTTATTCAGCTCAAGGCCACCAATTTTTATACATTTAATTAAGATTATCTTTAGAAAGTTTAAACTTTTGAGTCCTAAAAAAGGTTTATACACATTTCCAAAAATTTATATCTATAGAGCAGTGTTTTCTAAACTTTGGAGGATTACAACCCACGTTGATTGACACTGATTGATTTAAAAATAGATTTAATGTTTAAAAGTTACAAGATCATTTAACTGTTATTTTTCTCCATATAGTTAAAGAGAACAGCAGTTTAAAAAATAAGGCCTTACCTGTTCACAATCATCATCACCACTCGACAAGTTTTCAATATCAATACGATGCCAACTGTAAATAAAATGAAGTTAAAATGGATTTTTCATTTATTACAAGAGAAATATAACAAAAAGCACAAAGAACTTTTAACAAGATGATTATATGGTAAAAAAAAATTAAATTCAGTTCTGAAGGGTAAAATTATGAAATAAAGGTTATGGTACTAATCACTAATAGGTTAAAATAAACACTAATAACAAAAATAAAATAAAACCTTTTCCTTAAAAATAAAGGAATAGGTAAAATTACTAATTCAGAAGACAGAAAAAGTGAAGAGAAAATAGCACTGCTTAGAAAAGTTACTGAAAATTTTACAGCTCCTTATATTTTGGTGAAAAGAATAAAGCACACTATTTATCAACTTGATCATAATAATCATAATCATCCCAATCAAAATAATCATCCTCATAATAATAATAACACAGGTCTGCAACGAAAAAGCTGTTTGAGTAATTTCATCGATTTCCTATGTATTTTGATGTGCTGATTACGGGAAAAATAATGAAAAAAATCCTACACGTCAGGATTTTTCATAAAACGCATATTTATTTTCAATTTTAGCCTATTTTCCCCCTATTTTAGTTGTTTTTTTATCCGAGAGTTTTCAACGAAATTTTTAGTTAAAGCTATTTTTATATCGTTCATATATATCAAGGCCTTTAAGATGCATATTTCCATAAGTCCCTAACTGTCAAAGAAATCCCCAGAGAAGAGTTTAATGTGAGCAGCATCGCGCTGGCGTCTCTGCTCGCCTCACTTCGACCAGACTCCGTGTATTTCTATGGGAGAAAATGCAGTAGTACAAGAGTGCGGGATTCTTTCCTTCGCTAGATTTTCATGAACCAATGATGGATTATATTTTAATGAGCTGCCAAAGAAAACTAGAGGAGTTGTTTTTATCATGAAAAATATGTAATAAAAATAAATTTCTGTGAGAAATTTTCACTTGTATTGAAATTGTATTTTCTTACATATTTAGCTAAATTGTAAAAAAATACGATGTCCTAAAAATAAGCGGTGGTCATTTTCGGATTTAGCGCACCAAAAACAATAAGGAAAATCATTTCTATAGGAAATTTGAATAAAAAAATTATTTAAAAAAATTTTATTTAACTTTTATTGAGATATTGCCCTTTTTACCTGAATTGTAAGCAAACATGATATTTTAGGACAAAACAAAGGTCATTTTTGGATTCAGCGCACCAAAATGCGTAGGAAAAAAGGTTTTAGGGAATATTCTGAATTAAATAATTGGTTTTATTAGTCTATATTCATTAATTTTGAGGTATTTCCCTTATTAACATAAAACGTAAATTGTCAAAAAACCTGACGTGTAGGAGAAAAATGGAGGTCATATTCGGATTCAGCGCACCAAATATTATCAAAATCAGTTGAAATATCCAAAACAGCTTTTAGAAAGTTTTTTTTGCAGACCTGTGTAATCAACACGAGAAAAATATATTTTGTTAACCATTATACTTATATATTACTGATTAAATTAAATTAATACTAGGACATAAACAACAACTGGATTGAGCAAGCTAAATGAAGATTTAGCAACTAAGAACTAACAGTCATAACATAGCTCATATCCAACAAAACTGAACTCAAATATATCAGAATAACATAGGAAGAATACGAATATGAATTTAGATTAAAGTAAAAAATTAAAGGTTCTTAAGTAGAATAAATCAGAATTCAGAATATAAAAAGAGAGAATAAACATATTTTAATCAGCACAAATAAGAAAAGGTTTTTTTTCTTCAAATATTAAAAAAAATCTAAGTACAGTAAACTCCAACTATCCAAATCGCTTTCAGAATTTTTAAAATTAAAATTAAGAAAAAAGGGGGGGCTGAAACATACTGCGTTAGGAAGTCAAAAAAGGCCTAACATTTCAAAAAGCTTCTCATTTATAAAAACTGACCTAAGGATTGAAGGACTATAGCATTATATTTACGGAGTGGTATTTATACCTTAGTACCGGGGGAGGGAAATATTTTGTGGGCGAAACGCCCGACACACTGATATTTTGGTCAATGAAGGGTTCATACTATATCATAGAATAAAAAAAGTAGTAGTAGAACTCCCAATTATTTGAATCAATTGGGACTGTACCTCATTTGAATAATAAAAAATTTGGATATTTGTTTTTCCCGAAAAAAGGGTCTATTATAATTAATTACTGTTATGCATGAAAGTGGGAGGAAACTCCCCTATTTTTAAGATTTTAAATAATTAAATGAAAAGGCAACACTTTTACATGTTAAGTGTACTTAATAATAGAACTGCTCTATGAAATGGTGACTCGTCATTCCAGTTATGCTCATAAGCTGATTTTTTTTAAAGTAAAGTCTGAAATTTTCATGATAATTTCAAAAAAGAAGGAAAATCCTCCAAAAGTCTGAATTCTACAAACAATAGCAAAACCGGAAACTAAAATCACAAAAAAAATGCAAGGATTTCAGATAATTTTGAAAAATTGAGGTTGAATTAAATTTGTAACTATAATTCCAATAAAATTAAAAAAATTTCATAATAATTTAAGGTTTTTAGCCATTTATAAAATTAGCTTATCCATTGTTTGGTAACTTTTCTACCATTTCTGTAACTCCAGACAAAAATGCAGAATAACACCACAAAATTCAGAACGGTTGGCATTCGAGAAACAATCTTAACAACTTTTGAATAAAAATACTACATACATTCAGTTATGGAATAATGTCTTAACACCTCACCAAGTCACCATAAGTTATGAACTTGAAACTCACCTTGGAATTTCAATATCTTTGACTTCATATTTTTGTACACGCCCTCCTTTACTGCCAAAAGGAATGATGACATCATCAATGTCAAATTGTGAGTCATCTCTCCTTCGTCTGCCATCATACAAGAAACCTGGGAAAACATAAACAAATTTAAATCACAGAATAAGTTTCAAGCAATATATAAATTTTACAAGCCTAACGCATTTTATTTGTGTAGCTATCAATTTCAAATCAAATCCAAATAATAACTTAAATTTTTAATCTCAGTAAGTGTTAGTATTAACTGCACATATATATTCATTTCAAAGTAATATCTTTGATTACAGAAATGCTGGTATTATTTCATCTAAAAACAAACTTTATCTTTACAGAGAGAATATTTACCAGAATAAAAGCTTTATCAAAGTTACATTAACATTTATGACAAAAAAATGACATTATCCAGGGTTCATACTCTATCTTACGTAGTAAAATTCAGGAGCTTTTCCATGTGTAAATTACAGAAAAAGTAACCTGAATGATATTAACCTTAAACTACTTTACATAATACAAGCAGAACGAGTTTAGTATTGAATTGGGAACAAAGAATTGTGAACAAGTTTAAAACTTCATATTGCAATAGAAAACAAACTGATTATCACATCTTTTCCTAGAGTGAAACTAAAACACTTGGCTGAATTCAGAGCTATCCATTTAATTAACTAAGGCTTGCATAATGCAAAAGTTTTCAGGAGTTCTCAAACCAAATCAAGAGGGGGGAAATTTGCAGATAACTTTTCTGACCAATTTTTTCCCCCAAATTGATTCTAAACAATTTTAAGAACATTCATTGCAGTCCAAGCTATTAAGATTGTCATTGAGGGGAACTTTTTTTCTCTCTAATATATTTTTCTTATAACTACATTTTGTTGACTTGACCTTTTACCTTCAGACAGGCTGTTATATCTTTGCTAAACACTTCGAGATGTTTTCAATTCAATTTTGAAAGCATACCTCAAATTAGTAAATCTGCTGCTCCCCCCTATTAATGTCCTATTACTTAAAAGAAATTAAAATAATGAAGTAGTTAGGTTCAAAGCAAGGTGGGTAGTGCAGGGTTGTAATAAGAATAAAGGGGGGAAATTATAAAGAGGTGTTAATCCCAGTTGTCAAGTTTCTGTCATTAGAGTGTTAATCTCTATTATGGTATATGTATTGTTATATGCAAAATTAAGAAACATGCTTTCGATTCAACTTGTGTATTTACAAAATCTTGATTTTCCTAAATATGTCTATAAGCTTAAAACAGCTTGGTATGGTATGCACTAATCTAGTAGAGAATGGTTTATTGGACAGAAATCAATTTTGAAATTGAACTTTAAAACATTTAAAATTGGTGCAATTGTATATGTATGTTTATGTATTAAAGTAAGTTCTGATATACTTCTGGTTTATGAAGTTGATAAGGTTTTATTTGCTAAGAGTAAATGTGACATTAAACTTGTGTTAAATTAACTAAACAATGACAATATTAATTTATTGGATATATTTAAAAAAAAAATAAAATATGCAAGTTTGTCAATTATGAAATCAAGGAAATTAATGCATCCAAAAAGGTAATTTGGATTAGAGGCATATTAGATGAGAATTTACTGTTGAGTTTAAAAGATTTAATGGTAAAATAAAGTGTCATCTTTTGTGATAATCAAGAAGTCATTAAGTTTGTCAATGCTCTTATAGAAAGTTGTAGAGCCAAACAAGAGAGTATGTTTCCAGTCTAAGGAATTTGGTTTATGATTGTAACTTTCATGTTAATCTACATCAATACTAGAATATGGCTAATGTATTTATACATAAAGAACTTAAGAAATGGTGTACAAAAGTGTTCAAAGTAATTAAGGACTGTTAAATTGCCTATAAGTTACAGCCTTATATTTTACTTAAAATTGTCTGAAGTTCTTCAACCACGCTTTGCTACTCTTTGGGCCAGTAACCCAACATTATATTTGGGTTTTATTAATTCTATAATAAACATAACAAAATACTCAATAGTTTAAAAACATATCAATTGTATTAAAAGGCTATAATAGAATCTCTTTTTCATACCCATTTTTACATTAATGACAAGGGTAAATAATACATACAAGGGTTAAATAAATTCAATTATATAAACAAAATTTTGAAATACAAACCATCTTCACTGGGTGACATGGGAGAAGATAGAGGAGAATCTTCAATTGAGCTATCACTTGATGGAATTGATAGTCTTCGAAAGCGATTTCTGCTATGAAATGAACCTAGAAAAACAATCATTTCAATCAAATCCATTCAAAATTAGAAAGGTTCTATTAATACAAAACTGAAATTATTTCTCCTTAAAAGTTATCTCGGAATGTTTTTTAGTGTATACTTATTTTTTTTTCTCAGAGCATGTTTTTCATGTATTCTCTTTTAATTTTGTTTGTTAAGTTAAACATTTTAATTATTGAATTAAATTGCAAATCATTTGTCACCAGAACGGGTCAGTCCTGTAGTGATGCATGTTTTCCTAATTTTTTTACGTATTTAATTAAGTTATGAAAATAAAGCTATTATTATTAAATACTCACTCTTGTTTTGAAGTTTCCTCCATTTCCCAAACACAAGTTTGTGCTTTCGAAAATGTTTCTTGTTATTGTTACGATATTCTGGAAGAGAGGGAGCAAATATTATTAAGAAGCACAGTTAGAAATTAGGAATTGTTAAAAAATGAAAACACAATCTGTTTATTCCACTAAAGAAAGGTTTGACCTATGGAACCACCCACCAAAAAAAAGTGGGATGCAATGAACCTGTACTGCTGGACACGAATTAAAGTTTTCGATAGAAAATTCAAGGGTTAATATGATTTTACAGTGAAACTTCAATGGCACCCATTTTAAAGAAAATATATCTTAAAAAGAAAAATTTAAAGACTAGCACTTTGCTGCTTTATAAAAAGAAATAATTTTTGATTGCAGCACACAAATCCAGTGTATTATGTAAAATGTACTCATTTACTTTAATAAAATAAAAATAGATATATATTACAAAACTGGTTAAAAAGGGGAAAAAACTATCCAGAAGGGTCAATCGAAAATCATTAGGGATAACTCCACAGTACAATCTTGCCTAATCACCAGAAAATCCAAACAAATCTAAAAATGAAAAAACCCTAGTTTTTGAATTAAGAGTATTTTGGATACATTACACCCAATTCTAAAAACTATCAATAAGATTTTGTTACATAATTACTTCTTGTCATTTAACTTACTTGAAGTGAAATATGACCGGGAATATCTGCTAAACTTCCTTTGAGAACTGGATGATGGATAGTGCTCTTTGTCCCCAAATTGAAGCCTTGTAGAACTAAAAAATGAAAAACACATGAACATGGTTAAAATAACAAATTTATTTAAAAGTATAATTCACAGCTATTAAGAACCCAAAAATATGGTGCTATAGCTATAAGGGACCATTCATTAATTACGTAAGGGTCCCAAAGGGGAGGGGGGTTTGGAAAAATCTCTACATACCCTTACTTGGGGGGTGGGGGGTCAAACCCATTCTTACGTAAGATTTTCCAAGTTAATGTAAACAAATTCTAATTATTCTAATCAAATTACTATTGAATAACCCAAAAAAAAAACCTTAAAAATATGTAGTTGACCAGCAAAAATATTAGTACTTATGTGTTGAAAAATAAAAATTAATTTACGTCAAACTGATCCTTTTCCAACATTTTATTATTTTGAAAAACGAAATGGAATCTTGCGTAAGAATAGGGGGGAGGGGGTTTGAAAAATCTTACGTACCCTTACATGGGGGTAGGGGAGGTCAAAAATTGCCAAAATCATCCTTACGTAATTAATGAATGGCCCCTAACACTAACTCAAGACAGGCACCACTGATTTTGAGAGCTTTAGGAAAAATAAATATCCTATTAACAGTACCCTGCGTAGTAAATAGCGAACAGAGACGTAAGTTCCAACTGTAAATTTGTGTTCATGGCTTCTTCCCAATCCCTTTTAAAATTCCCTCCAATAAAAATTTTGTACAGTTCGATGCCTTTGATGAATTTAATGAATCTTATAGACAGTATTAAAGATGGTGTAACATGAGGCCTTAGGCCCAACACTTTCTAGTTAATAGATGTTAGTTAGATGGTGTCACTGATAACAATGATTATGATGCAATCAACAATTAAAGAACTTGAAGCAACAATAAGCAAACTCCAACAGCTTTACATTAGTGTTAGCTCGTTGTTGCATCAAGCTCTTCAACTATCAACCAATTTTATACCCAAAATCCAATTCCAACTAATTTAAAAATTATAGGGCTCACACTCACACTACAAAAACACATGAAATTTGGGTACATTTCTATAAATGTACAAAATTTCATCAAGTCATTGAAGTTTTCAATGTATTTACAAGTTAGGAAAATGAGTGTTGCATAATTGAAGGGCTTGGGAGATGAAGGGGTTATGTTACATTTGGGACAGATTCCGTAATCGAGGTTTTTGCCAAATGTTGCCAAATTTGAGCAATAGGTAACCATTTCAATGTGAAAATGGCTTCTACCAGCACAGCAGGGATTTTGATGTAGGTAGTATTAGTAGTAGTAGCTGTCCCAAATGTAACAAATATCATCCACCAAACCCTTCAATTAGGAGTCTTATTTCAACTAGAAAAAATTATTGGCAAATAATAAATGGCTTAGTGCTTACTTTGAAGGTGAAACAGGACGAACTTTTTGGTACTGATCTTCGTTCTTTTTAAAAATACTTTCAAAATGCAGCAGCAAAGGTATGTCTGAAAAGAAAAATACCAGGTAAAGATATTTGAATTAAAACCACAATTTAAAAAAAAAAAAATTATTCAAAGCCTTAATTAAAACATAGAAAAAGATTGGGTTAAGAGCCTTGGAGAAAAAATAACATTTACTCATTTCTTTTTTTACCAGTCAGACTAGCTCTAAATGAATACTAACTAGTATAGTCTGTGTAAATAAAATCGGCGGTTCAACGTCATTCTTTACCATGTCAACGCAGAAGAAATACAATGAAAAAAAAAACCTCAAGGTCAACCGCCGATTCTATTTACACAGACTATAACCAAGGACACGTAAATATTTTTGTCTGAAACAAATAAGAAATTCTATAAGATGCAGTGTAACTTTAATGCCGAAATCCTAGAATCCAAGTACTTCCCATACAGTAGAACCTTATTAGGAGACTCCTCAAGGGACCAACAATACACTGTCATTGTAATTATGCAGGGGTTGCTATATTGGAGGGTCGTTGTAAAGAGGTTCTACTGTACTTGGGTAATGTATTACTAGATGGTTGTTTTGTAATGAAAAGGGAGACCAAATCTAAATACTAGTTTAAAAAAGGAAATCTGTTCAGAAACTTCTTTTCAAACACAAAAAAGCTGACTTTTAACTCTAAAAATGTCCTTTTCAAGGTTATCAGAAGGATTCTTTCAGATTTTAGCAAATAATTTAAGTTTCCCTAAAACACTTTAGGCCACATTTAAACAATCCCACACTTAAAATCTTTCCATGTAGTTTCAGAACCCAAACAAAAAAAGTTTAAATAGAATAGGCACATGTTACGGGCAATGTGATAAATCCGGGCATTATTAATAATGCCCGCACATTTTGAGCAAGTGATAAATACTCATTGATAAATTACATTGAATTTATCATATTGCCTACCTCACTTCGAGCATTATTAATAATGCCTGTTTTATCACTTTGCCCGTAACATATTACTATATGGATATTTGAATACAAAAAGGATTAAATTTTCTTATAAAATAAATTGCTGCTTTTAAAAAGATGAAGACTTAGAGTAGGTTGAGCATAAATATTTGGGAAATACAGTTGACCCTCTTTTTGATGACACTTTATATCAAAGACTGGTAGTAAAGTACCAATTGTTTCATCATAATAACTGTTATTCATAACATTGTCATTATAACGAAAATCTATAATATTGATCTCGAAAGGGGTAACTCTACCAATGATCTACTGTCAGTAGCTACTGGATTTAGGGATATACATCATCCCAAAAGTCAAAACTTTCCTTTTAAGACCATAGAAAAGGACTAAATTTACTACATATCACCCAATCTTCAAAATTCTGATATCCCTTTAGATCCCCTTTGAGACAGCCCTATACCATATAGGACCATTGGATACCCAGTCAAGACTTATTAATCTATTGGCAATTGTAAAGTTCAGATGCATGCTTGAGTTGTTTTTGTTAAGTATTGTAAAATCTGTAGTTTTTAGACACTAGCAGCCATAGGCTACCTCATGTTAATCAGTTGTACAAAAGCTTGAGTCACAGTGAAAAATTAATGTAGAAAAAATATATAAAGGGGTATAGGTTAGGCAAGGGGAACAAATAAAAGAACTGCACACGGAAACACAAACCATGGCCTGGTCATAAGAATGAATTGATGGATTGTAAACAAATAATGAAAAATCAGCTCAGTAGCAAGTTGAGACATGCATGATGCAAGTAATAAGTTTTATCTAACCCACAAGTAAATATCTACTAAAAATTCTTATCAGCTAATGATTTTCTAAATCCTGTAGCAAAGAGAATAATTAAAACCTCTTGAGCAAGGCGGAAAAACGAAAGCTGGTTTGGGAGTGATGGTGTTAGTGGATAAATCAAATGTTTTCAAACATTTATGTTTGGCTTGATCAATTCCAACATTTTGAAGACACCAGAGATCATATAAAGATTAAGAAGAGGGCAGGAAAGCTACAGAAATTGGAAAGAAATAGACTTTAAGTACAAAATTGTAGATCAGAACAGTTTGAGAAAAATTTGATTTTATGCTGAAACTTCAGAAGTGTTTTAAATTTCTAGAGTTTGAGGAAATTCAAAGAGAGGATAATCCAAAGAAACTGGGCTATGGTGCCAAATATGGCCATAAAATAGAGGATTCTGTTAACCCAGCTCTATATAAATTGAACTGCTTACTAGTCAATAAATGGCATTGGCAACACCAAATTTCACCAAAAATGTCACCTAGGCCTAGTTTCTTTCGGATTTACTTTCAAGAGTATTTAATAATTTGGATCCAAATTAAGGAATTTCCACTGATTGAAAATTAAAATCACTTTCAAGGAGTACTCACTGAGTATAAGGGTATAGGGGTTAACAAACAAAAAACAAATGAACAAACAATGAAAAAATCCGATACAAAAATCCATGGCAATCCTTACTAAACTACAAAATGCGGTACATAATGGAATCAAAAATTATTTCAATAGAATGATGTACCAAAAAGAGGGAAATACTACATCCAACCAAAATGTTCTTTATGATGCAAATTTGATAAAAAACATGAACAAGTTGAACAATGCTACCACTCTAAAATCCCTAAAGGAATAATTAAGGACAACTGACTACACTTTTAGACCTGCAAATACAATAAATCCTCAGATTATCTGTCACCTTTGAGACCAAATGAAACATTAAAAGGTTAGAAAATTAGGGCAAAAAGAATGAAACTGAATTTTTTTTATACTAAAATAACTGTTAAAAGGTGCTCGTTGTTTCTGAATGTTTGAATTTGTTTTCATACTATCTTTTATGGGATTATGTTGAATTAAATTTGAATCACAGAGCATTTTGACATCCCAATATTTAATAGTAGGCCCTGTAGATTGAAAAACCAGCTCTAGATAATTTTTAAGGCTGCACACAATGTTAAAACTAAAGAATAGTTAAAATCTACCTTTGAAGGCCTGAACCTTCTAAAAATTAAAGATCTGTCAGGAGCAATGAATGATTGAAATTAATTTTATCTCCCAGAATTTGGCAAAAGTTAAGCCCCAATTCTAGAAATCAGCATGTATTGCAATTTAAGAAAAGGCTGACTCAATCCAACTAGATTTTTCTTAGAAAACAAGTTTGGAAGGTTTTATGCTTTATGTCTAGTGATTTGTTAGCATTCGGAATGGACAATATTTAAAGAGCAAATTTTGAATTTGTCTCTGTTGCTGCAAGGTTTTCAACTGCTCTATAAGGAAAATTTGTAACTATTAAAACCATAAAACCAGGGCAGTGGCGTAGCCAGAAAAAAATTTCAGAGGGGGATATTGGAATTGGGGGGGGGGGATATGGGGTATATTTAGTTCTCTTCTATGGTCAAAGAAGGAAAATTTCTGACTTTGGGGGGGGGGGATATATCCCCAAATCCCCCCCTCTGGCTACGCCCCTGAACCAGGGCTCTATTTGAGGTGGAGCAGGCCAAAACGGTGTGTGTGTGTGTGTCCAGGTATCTTTATTAAGGGAAATAATTAACCCTACTTTGAAATACCCAACTGAAATAGAGAAGGTTACCAATCCAGCACCAGTATTTCTAAAAAACAAGTCTTGCTTAAAACAATCTCATAATCACCATAAATTTTAAAAACGTTAAGAGTTTAATAGTTTGTTGTACTACTTTTAAACTTTTATCAAAAAGCTGTAAAATATTAAACAAGTTTTAATACCAATACAGGGTTGATACAATTTTGAACATGAAATTATCAATTAGGGGACATCCATAAATTATGTGAGGTGTTTTTACCCAAAATCTGGACCCCCCATATGTGAGATTTACCAACAACTTTTTAAAAATGATTTTCTATCCAATTAATTTGCATTTTGTGCTGCATAGCACCTAAAACCTTTACATTATTAATGATGTGGGGGGAAAGGATGTTATGTTATCATCCGGTCGAAATTTGTAAAATGACAGCAAAAAATAGAAGTTAACTCTCCAAAATAATTTCTATCTTAAAAAGTTGACGTGAGATTTTAATCGACCCCCTCCCCCTTTTTGACCTCACGTAATTAATGGATGTCCCCTTATTAGTATTTTAAACCAGTCCAAAGAGGTTTATTCAGAAAAACTAATCCAAACTAAAAGGCCCCAATTGAATTGATGTTTTCAGATTTTCTTATTTGCTTTATAAAAAGGTAATTAAAAATTACACATTTTTTGTTTGACGTTGGGCATTTCCACTCATAGATTCTGCCTATCATGAGCTTTGGTCAGTTTCCCAACTTTTAATGGGCTATACCATGTTTGTATCAGTAAAGAATGTAGTTTTTCTCTTATCTAATTTCTATTCCACATTGAACTTTGAGTCAAAAGAAAAAGCTTCCCCAATTGTACCCCATAACATCATTTATGACTTATGAGGGTACTTATTTAGAGCCACAATTCCTTCTTAATGATTGTATCAACCCTGATAAAAAGTAGGCACTGAGAAGATTCAACCAATTAAAAACCTGCTAACAAAATCTAGATACTGTAGAGATGTAAAACACAAATAAGGTAATCTGCAATTCTACAATACTACTCTATAAAATAATATTAAGTGAAGGGCCAAAGCCCTCTCTGTAATCAAAAACACATTTATTTGCCAATACAAAGATCCTTGCCAAGGGCAAAACATCAGGATTGATACAAAATTTCAACTCAAATTTAAGAGTTTAAAAGAATTTACTCTTTCTCCAGCTCTAGAAATTAAAACTTTTTCAATAACTATCTAATTTCGAAAAGGAAAATATATTTTTCTGATTTAGCTCAAAATTTTATTTATTCAAGCAAAAATTACAGGTAGGTTTCACAGTTCTAAGAACATTTACAATAAGTTCTGTCAATGATTCTAGTTTTATCTTTGTTCACTTAAAAACAGTCCGCCAGCAGATCAAATTTTGAAGTTCATAGGATGCGGAAACATTCAATTCCGGCTCGAATGAAAACAGAGCGTTTCTCCCAACTCAGATAGGAGACGGCAACACCTAGCATTTACAGGGGTCAAAATACCCAGGACGTCTCTTCGGCCACACATTCCGACATTAATAATGCTTGGTGACTGTCAAGGAAACTTAAAACTAAAATCAGTCTTAAGGAGCGTATCAACCCTGAAGCGTTTGCACATGGCACACAAAGGGGACCACACTCCTTACCTTGGTCTTCCGAGAGCAGCGGGTGGTAGTCTGGATGCAGCAGCGCCACCCGGTCCCTCAGCGTGGTGGCAGAGTCAACCCCCATCGCACAGTTGTACCGCCCCGTACACAGCACACAAGGCAGCCGGTCATCGGCACAGCTGCAGCTGCAAGGAAGAGAGGACAGTCGCGCCAGGCGGCTGTTGCCCTCTTCGTGGTGAACCCCCAGGGTGGTCAAGATCGGCCTCCGGTAGCGAGGGGTCAAGAGGGGACGCAGCCGGGCACTGCCCCCTGGGCCCAGCTGCAAGGGGGTAGAGGAGTGGCGCCGCAAGGATCGCATCTGGTTCTCCAGTTCGTGGATACGGGCCAGCAGCCAAGTGGACCGTCTGGTCAGAGAGGCTCTCTCGCACAGGTAGGTCCATAGCGCGTTGCGCTGACTGCTGCTGGAAGGAAATCAGAGCTTACCTTTGGGTCATGGATGGAAATAAGTGTCATCTCAAGACTCCATAGGGAGGGATACAAATTTTAAAAATGAGACTTAAAAAGAGCTTTGAATACTTCAGTCAGCGTTTCCCAACCTTTTCACCCTCACGGAACCCTTGTGACAATGTTCAAGCTTTAGGGAACCCCTAATAATATTGTATTGGAATATTTTTTAACAAGAAATAACTATCCATAAGTCATGCATTTTAAAACAAATGCAACCTGTGTTAACTAAGCTTGGTAAAAAAAATTATATTAATTACTACCTAAAAATGCATTTTTACCTACAATACTAAAAATGAAACAAATTTTCAAAACAAAAAAAAGTCAAAACCAAATGAATTTTAAAACTATTGGTGAAGAATATTTGCTTGGGCTTTTTCAATTTTGTGAGGAAATAGGTTTTTTTTTTTTTGTTTGGGGATACAGGCGATTTTAATTAAAAATAAGTGTTTCAACTTTACTGCTGATTTTAGAAAGTTTTTTTAAACCTTTAAAAAAACAACATCAACAATTTTCCATGTCATAAGCCCTAAGAAAATGGGGGGACAACTGTCCTCCCCAGAAAATTTTGAATCATAGCATGTCAAAAAGTATTATGGCACTACTTTCTGCATCCCCTACCTCGAATCATCATTGAGTGTTCATATTGCTTGCCTTGTGCGGAACCCTGGTTGGGAAACGCTACTTCAGATGATGTTAATTTTTTATTTTGTTAAAAATTTAACTTTTTTTTACTAAATTTTTCTCCAAAGGGAGAAAGATTTAAAAACTATAAAAACAGGCTTATATGGATAAACAATTTACAACAAGATTTGATAATTTAGAATAAAAAAAACTAGTAAGTATTATAAAATGAAAACCCTTCAGCAAAATCTTCTCTGGGAATTCAACAGATAAAAGATAAACCATATATTTTCATGTATAAGCCGAGAAGTTTTGGAAATTTTTTTGGTTAGGTGGGGTGGTGGTGAACACCAGTGTAATCGTAAAGATAATTTTATAACACTACTTATTTTTGGAGGTAACAAAAACAACTAACAAACCTTTGTCACGGTAGATCTATCTGATTAAGAGTAAAAATAATTATAACCTACTTGTAAGATTTCTGGTTAAGTCAAAAAGGTGTTAGTAGCTCAAAGCTCTTGAGTATATATAGCTTTCAAACTAGTAGGGTGATAGTGCAATTGTGTCTTAAAACTTTTGAGGCCCACGAGAATTTTTGTAAGTAAAAAAAACCTTTACTCTTCGAGTACTAATTTTTCTTTCAAGAACAATGTTTTGTTACAAGAAAATAATCCCCAAACCTTTTATTTTGCGATTATTATAGTACATTGTAATTACAAAGGATAAGTGTCTTATTATTATGTTTAGCTAGCCCCCAAAAGTTAGGTTTTCAAAATATACTCGTCAGGTGGGGGTAAAAAGGATAGTTGTTTCAAAATATTCCAAAAAAGAGCAAAAGTTGTGGCTAAATAATAGAAAATTGAATAATTTGCATTAAAATACTGTTCAACAAAAAGTCACTCTGGTTCTCAAAATAGCTTTAAGGTTTTCCATCAGTTTAGGGTCATTCCATGTCAAATCAACACACTGATTCACACTCAATTCCTCAGATTTTTTTTATTTTTGATAAGAAGCAATGTATCCAGGGGTCAGTCCAGGTTTTATTTTTTGGGGCCCATTTTTGGGAAAAAGAAAATATTTTCGTAAAAATTTTAATTTAATTATTATTTTTTAATTTTTCAAATAATCATAAAAAAAAATTTCGGTTCGAAACAAATAAGATTTTGGTGTGTGAATGTTTTCTTGCAAGTAATAAAGCTAATAGGATTTTGTGAAAGTAGGTCGTTTTTATAAACTTGAATTTTGTGAAGGGGCAGCAAAAGGGTCTACATTTTCGGCTGGATCGACCCAAGGTATCATCAGGTAACTTATGAAAAATAATCGATATTATCTGCCAAACTCAAGTATTAAAGTTATAAATTTTTCTCAAAAAATTGCATGTTTTGTTTTTTGATGTCTTCAATTGCCTAGTCATTTTAAAGCTCTTGAGAGGGGCTTTAATACAAACAATGATACCCTCACCACCTGATCCCATTATAAGTTTTTGCCAGATGTATATGCAAGCATAGGTAAACTATTGTTGGTATTTTTATCCAGATCATGGGTGCCACTCTTCGAAAATTGCAAGACGGAACTTTGAACTATCTTTTTAATCATTTTCCCTCAGTCTAGCAATTTTATTAAATTAAAAAAAGTACAAATTGCTTCCTGTCGGTCAGCTGATTTTGAGTTTTGTAATAAACCCGAGACAGAATTCTGTTCACAGAACTTTTAGAAAGACAGAATTCCGTCCCCAGTACAGAAGAGTGGCATTGGCATCCATGATCCAGATTTCTTTAAAAGTACAATTTTTTGAAAAATTTAATTGTAAAATAAAAAAAGTTAATAGTATCCCAATCCCTCTATATTGCTGCATAAAGCATATTGTTGGTAAATAAGTCTATAATATATTACTGCATACCAAAAGGTTGGCACGGTTTAAACCATTTGGTTTAAACCATGGTTTAAACCAAATGTTTTTTTTTCATAAAAAAACCAAATGGTTTTTTTGGTTTTTTTTTTTCAAAAAAAACTTAGCTAAACTTTTGGGTTTAAAGTCATTTATTGATTCAAATATTGTCTTTTGAACAAATATGTTGAATGCTTCTGACATTAATGCTGTAAAGCTATGCAATTTTTTGAAAACAATTAGCCAATTGAAATTTTCTTAGAAAGACTCCTGGTTTTTTTTTTATAAAAAACCTGGAGTGGTTTGGTTTTGAAACTTGTTTTTTTTTTTAATTCATTAAGAACTAGATATTTGAATGCATAATAAAAATCAATTGTTTTTTTTTAATCAACTAATCACCGGATTTTTAAATTTGCATTATAAAGAACCACTTGGTTTTTTAATGCTCTAAAAAAGACTCCCTTGTTTTTTTTTTTTTTATAAAAAACCAATTTGGTTTTTTTTAATTCATTTAGAACTAGACTAGATATTTGAATGTATCATAAAAACCAATTGTTTTTTTTAATCCATTGGATTTTTAAATGTGCATTATAAAAACCAGTTGTTTTAAATGCTCTAAAAAGACTCCCTTGGTTTTATTTATAAAAAAAAACTATTTGGTTTTTTTAATTCATTAAGAACTGGATATTTGAATGGATAATAAAAACCAATTGTTTTTTTTTAATCAAATAAGCACTGGATTTTTAAATATAATATGCATTATAAAAACCAGATGGTTTTTTAATGCTCTAAACAGACTCCCTTGGTTTTTTATGGTTATGTATAATTTTAACTTTATTAATTAAATAAAATTAATTTTAATTAATTAAGTCACTTACTTAATAGCTGAATTGATGAACTATTTATTCAATGCATTCACAAATGAAAACAATCAGAAATATTTGTATTTATGTGTTAAGGAAGAATTTCAGTAAAAAAAACCTGGTTTAAACCAAAAAAACCGGGTTTTTTTGAAAAAAAACCTGGTTTTTTTCCAACCCTGCCAAAAATCAAGAAAATCTATTGACATTAAAACCTAAAACCGTTGAAAGCTCTGTTGATTTGAAATGGAATGACCCATCACAGAATTCTATCAATTTAAGGAAAACAATAATAGCTCAGAATATATCATATTTATAAGAAAGGGATGTTTAAGGAATTGGGTTTTCGCTGCAGTTTTTTACATTGGGGAAAACAGAGCCAATAACTTAGGGACAAAAAATAATAAATAGTAGGCCCCTACTACCAAATAAAAGAACGGAAGCACAATTTATCTTTCCATATCTTTGACAGGTTCAGATTAAATTCAGGAAAACCAACAAACAAAACAATGTAGAACAGGTTTGGACCAAGTTAGAATTTCAAACAAAGAAACAACAGTGTGATGAAAAAACAAAGGAAGAAATATCCAGGTGCAAATTTCGAATGGAAATGAAATGAGTAACAGCAATATTCGTATCATTTCAAAAAAAGACCAATGCCTCAAATCCTTAAAACTAATCATCAAGTTTTCAGTACAAGAAACCACTAACGAACATTATCCAGGTTAAAAATATTGGAGCATTTTACATATGAAAGATATCATATGAAAGATAAGATTATATTTGGTTTGGTTATTGTTTTGTGTTGCAAGAATCAGGTACGATCATATTATGCCAGGGCCAGGAAGGAAAGACATTTAATAGCTATTTGGGTACAGCTTTAGAAAGGGTCCGCCAGCCGGATTATTGAACAGTTAGTTAAAATGGTTCCAAATTTTAAAACTCTTTTATAAAACAACAATCCAAACAAATAGTCTATTCCAACCAACATTGGTTCTACTGCAGTTACCACATCTAAACATATCCAATAACTTTAAGGGGTCGGAGAGCATGGATTTCAAGGGGAGGATTTGGAAATATGCTCCCTGGAAAGTCAGAATGACACACCTTCGATAAGAGTCACAGTCGCCATGTTTACCCATAAGCTCAAATAATGACAACTTTTAAGCATATTGCTGTGGATAAACATGGTATAGCTGGAGGACTCGTATCAAAGCTGCGCCATCAGAATTTTTCCTTTTTTTTTCCCAATAGAAAAGGACTACTTAAATTTTACCCCATATCACAATTACCTGCTCCTAAGTCAATAGTTTCCCCCTCTTCCTAAATCTGACCATCATTCAATAAACAAAAAGAGCAGGCTGAACATGAAAATTACTAATTTTAATTGGGGGTTAACAAATGTGGATGGCTTTGTCCCTGAATCAACAACATTCAGGGTCTACTTCAGGAAAGGAATACTAGAATATGCAAAAATGTGGAAAGACGTCTCAAAACTTGCTCTGAACACTTTGACCCCAGCTGTCTTCGTAATTAAATTACACATACGCTGGCTCAAGAATTATTTCATTACATAAGTAAATAAATTTCCAACTAATGTCAAGGAAGACCAAATTTATCAAAAAGTTTGCTATATTATCCATCCTGTTAAAAATTGCCAAGCTTGTTGATGCCAAAGATTAGAATGAAGCGTCTCCAAAAATTACAAACCAACTGATTAAAATAGATTATTACACATTCATTACAACAAATTTGACAACATTTGTCAACCAATCCAAAATGCATTTTGGCAATTTTTAACAAGGATACATGAAAAAGGTACACTTACCCAGATGATTCCAATTGGTCCTCCACATCGCTCAACTCTTCCTCGGAGCTTTCGTCTGTCAAGTCAGGATCCACCGTTACCAGCAGGGACCTAACCCTCCGTTCCAAGGCATGTCGAGTCAGAGCCAAGTCCTTGCTGTCCCCAGTCACCCAGCTAAGGGTGGGCTCACTCACTTCCGCCCCCACAATTTGACGTGGCGGCGGGCACGTTTCGATCCGACGCACAAAATCGACGAGGGCAGCCATCGAGGGGTCCTTCACTCCCCGGTCCCTGTAGACAATACTGGACTTGGCCGGCCGCTGGCAATGGAAGCCACCTTCGTGCCGCAGCATGGCCGTCACTGCAGCCAGCTGCAGCTGAACATGTGGCACCAGCTGCTGCCGGAGCAGCTCTTCAGTCTGCTTCAGACCTTCCTCAAGCCGCAACTCCTGCTGGCGAAGCTTCTCGGACAGGGACAAGACATCTTGGGTGTCCAGCGGGCAGCAGAGCTCAACAGAATCGACGGCCGGGAGAATCCCTCGGTCCACCGAGGGCAGGACCGTGCCAAGGAACTCGTCGGGGAAAGTCAGTCTAACAGGGGCCGGGAAAGCCTCCTCAAATGAGTGGGTAGGTGAGTTGGAGTTGTTCGCACTGAGAGTCGATGAACTCGTTATCGAGCAGCTCGCAGAGGCTGTCTCGATATCGCTTTGAGAAAGGGGCGATGAGGGTATGATGTCCTCAGGTGCACATTCAGAGTCTGAGGAATCTGCGCTTATCACTGGGTATTTTAGATCAACATCTGTTTGCCAATCAAGAGGACTGGATGCAGTCATAATTATATTCTCCACTTCCGACTGAAACTGTGCTTGTTGGTCAGAGGTGGCATGAGAGTTATTTACATTTGATGTGGGTATTAACACTGATTTTGAGTTTGAATTTGTACAATTTGTGGGTGGACTATCGACCTCATCCTCTGCAACATTATCATTGCCATTGTGAGGAACAGTGCCTCCCTCGACTAGGGGTGAGCAGTCACTAGGTTTATTGAGTATATCCTTGATGAAATTTTTGTATGAAAGGTCTTCATCGACTGTAGACACAATGAGGTTATCCTCTCTCGGAGAAACAGTTGTCCCATCTTGCAGAGACACGAGAGTGCAGTTTTCGTTTTGCACACTTTTAGAGAGGGCGTCCAGAACAGGGTCTGAACACACTGGCAATAGGTCCCCACACGAAGAGCTGACTTCTTCATTGGATGGCTCTAGTGTGGGGTGTACTGTCCTCATAGAGGGTGTCTGAGTGTTTAGCTCAAGTTCGGAGTTGGTCGTGTCAGGGAGATCCGGACTTGGGGTCTGGGTCTCACAAGTTTTATTGGAAGAGTTATTACGTTTACTGTTCATCGTTTTGATGCTTTGCAAGGCTAGAGCCGTGTTTCCTCTGACTAATCCCATACTTTTATTGGAACCGTTTGCTTTGATCATGATATACTTGGATTTGACTTTACCTGCCACAGCAAGGGTCGCGCTTGGAGCGTGCCATGGCTTGCTTTTATTAACCTCTGCATGAAAGCGATATTTGCCGTTATTCAATAAGGACTTGCGATGGTCATGCACTTCTGCCGAACGGTTGTCCTTAGGGACACCTGCTCGGTTCATTAACTGCTTATTTTTAAGCAGTTGTGCAATGCGGCTCGCCCGGAATCCGCTTAAATATTTGTTGTCTTCCCTGATTGTAGAAGCCTTTGCAGTAATGCAATACGGTCCTGAAAGCTCAACAGGAAGACAATCGGTTCTGCTATCCCCCTTCGTAAGGGCGGGGGCCATAACGGCTAAACAACATACCCGATGCGATGCCGGTGACAACATGCAAATAATAGCGTCATCGGACACCGGCTATCTTCCATAGTTAGGTATTCCTACCGTACCCATTGCAAATAAATGCCACCACACCTTCCGCCTGACCCTTAATAAAATGCAATTGACTTATTTGGAAACAAAATACGTCGATAATGCAACTTATGTTGTTACGCCAACGCCTTGGAATGGCGCGCTTCCATAATGAAGCCACGTGATCTAATATTAAATCAAAATATTAGCTTTATATAATTGATGTTGCACTTGTTTACACACTCTCAATCAAGAAGTTCCGAAAGGTATCCAAAGAACAAGGCACATGCAGATCACAGTAATACACACTTTATCAATTCCGAGGGGGTAAACACTCCACACAAAGGATGTTGTAGCAGCACTGCAGGTAGAACAAGTTACCACGTGATATCGACGCACTGGTGACCAAAAACTGGCTGCGTAGAAAATCCTGGGCGAAATCCGATCCTCAAACTGTCGGCGATAGGGTCTAAAACACAAAAACTGGCACAAAACGAGTTGTCTCGGTTAATCCATGGGCTTTATGTCTTTCGAATCGCACCAAAACATACCATTTCCAACAACTCTTGGCAAATGGCGGCCATATAGCCTCGGACACAAAAAACCCTGACGAAGGAACTCTCCTTGTCGTTCTAGCGCGAGAGATGACGTCGCCATTTCCTCCTCTCTGATTGGGTAAATCGAAAGCTGCTGCTGCCGCTCCATCTGCTGCTCACACAGAGCAATAATGACAGTGCCTGTGACAAAAAATAACAGAGTAGCAAAAGGGCAGTTCGGGTATTAAGAATTTTAAACCAGTGCGCGCGTTATAAGTTGCCGGTATTTATGGATCAAACAATTAATTTGCAAGCGTAAAAAAAGAATTAAAGAAATTTATTAACTGTGTATAAGGTGGAAAATTTCGAACCTTAAAGTGCATAATAAATAGCAGTTATAAAAATTTTACTTCAACGTTCACGTTTCAGTTTTCACCGAAATTAAAAATTACCTAGGTAAATTTGTTGCGTAAAATTTATGGGTAGCTCCTAGGTATTAACAACGAACTTTTAAATTTGAAAATAAAATGATGACCGTATAATATGCATAAAATTAAATTAGCTATGAGAAATATTTTTAAAAACAATTATGAACTAGTAAATTTTTTGTTAAAAGCGTTAATTAATTTTAATAACAGTGTTTATTTGGTTTAGTTGTGCTTATTTCATTTACATAAAATTTTTTAAAAAGCATGCTAGGAAGAGACTGAAAATAAGTGACCTTCTGGAGGTCACAATTAAACTTCTCTTTATAAATAAAATTTTTATTCTAAATGAAGAAAGAACCTTTAAAAAAAATTTTCTTTTTACTGCATAATGAGTTATCTTTTAAATCCCTCAAAATTTGATAGAAGGATTGTAAATTTTAAAAATCACAAGTAACAAATAATGTTTTCTACAATTTTTTTTTCTAATAAATATTCAATAAAATTAGACAAATGGCACCCCTGCTTTCGGTATTACTAAAACTCATTTGCGAATTTAATACTATTTGAAGAAATGCATCATTAGTTTCTGGAATTATCCCGTACTTTAACAAAATCGGCTTTTTTAAACCCTCCCCAGGAAAAAAGATTATAGTTAAATTAAAATATCATTAAACAACCTATCACACACTAATATACCGTATTGTCACTACACGCATATCCTTTTACTTTGTCTTTATGCATGGAGCTTATTTTTCTTTTTTTTTTTTTGTTTCAGTAAGATAATTTAGAATACTCCCCTGTCCCATCAAAGGTTAACGTTCCGCGGTACGATACCTCTCTCTAGAAATCGAACCCTAGTTATGTACACTTTTTTGTAGTTAATAGACTTACTTATATCAAATCCACTATATCAATTAGTAAAATATAAAAAAGAATTAGAAATTAAGTAATTTTTTCCAGCATAGTGTTTTTAAAGCAGAATAATCTAGAACAAGATAATAATAAATTTGAATAATAAGATAATTATTCCTTAAGGATATTCATACTAAACCGGAAAAAATTCCGAATGGGGAAAACAGTATATTAACTCCTTTCCTATGGTAAAAAAAGTGAAAAAAAATATAATTTTCGTGCTCGTATCGCCCCGCCGGATAAGGACTTGTTGAATAAATTCATACAAATGACTAGTAAATCCTGGAAATTATTCTTTTCAATTAAACAATTTTCACAACATAGAAGTCCTCAAAATTTTTTTATTACACCCCAATAGTGTAATGATTATAATCCTTGACACTTTTCTATAACGGTCGAATTGAGTAAGCTGCATAATTATCCTAAAGTTTTAAATTATTCCGTGAAAACTAATTTAAATTGCTAAAATCAAAATGCATTCTTATAAAAAAGTATTATCCAAGAATTAATTTCACCATTTTTTGAAATATTTTTATAGTTTCTTTCTTTTGAAGTTTTAAAAAATCCCTGTATAGTTTATGTTAATAAGTTTTAATAAGTTTCTCATCCCTATTAACCCTTTTATAAGCGAAGGGCCATAAGGTACCTATTATTTTCTTGGAATCGATTTTTCTGTCCATTGAAAACAGGAATGATGTAATTTTCTCCTGCTTTACATAACCATTGATATCTCTCAAGTCTCAACCAACTCTTAAAATTTGGGAGGGGACATCTCAATAATTTTTCATGAATTGTTTTCTTAAAATTTCTTTTAAATTTCAGTATACAAACCACTTTGTACAACTCCCTCATTTAATTGATATTCCAAAATCAATCTGCTATAACAGTGTGGTCCAACCCGTGGCACGCGGGCCACACGTGGCACTCGAAGAAATATTCGTGGCACTCGGCCTCAAAATTAAATTCGTGTTCTAACTATATAGAACAGTGTGGTCCAACCCACGGCCTGCATGCGGCCCTCGAAGAGATTTTTCAGGGCACTCGACCACAAAATTAAAAGCTTATTCAAACTTCATAGAATATAATCCACATATCACTTTTTATTACAGAAATCAGCTAAAAAAACTCCTTTTTTATTTCTAATTTTCAAAAAAAAATTTCAGGGGAGAACCCCTGAACCCCCTTAGGAGTTTTCTTGACTTAAAATTTAAAAGGGACATTAAAACCCCATCATTAGTTTATAAGGCAATAGTTTATAAATTATATTTTATCTTCACTTATGGCTATACCGTTTCAATAACTTGTTAGTTTCTTTTAAAAAGTACACATCAAATCGAAAGGAGTTATAAAATCAGTAGATGCCGTGAGTTGTAATTAAAGTTTAATCTATAAGTATTATTTCATAAATGTTCATGGCAGGGCGACAGTTGTTTTATATGTCTATCTATGTGTTTACAACTCAGTTTTGAATTTCTTTCTAACCTCTTGAGAAAAAAAAACACCCAACCTATTCTAACCTATTTTTACCAGTAAACTTAAAAAACACTTCTTGCTCTTTCATTTTCAAAACATTGTGAATGGCCTAATTTCTAAGAAAGGTTTTTCTCTTTACTTTGGATTAATTATTCTTTTAACAACATATTTTCAATTCGATTAAGCAAGAAATATTTTTTATTTAAATTAAATTTAATAAATATGTACATCAAGAAAATAGTTTTTAAAATATCGCACCAACTATATCACTTGCATACATAAGAATAGTTTTAATGACCCAGCCAATATTTTTGCATTGCCTATTTAAAGTGAGAAAATCCTTAAATGAAACCAATCTAATCATAGTCGAAATAAATGTTCCAGTGTTGAAATAAGCTTGACTTGCCTGTGTTATATAAACTAGAGATGTGTAATTTTCGATTTTGATTGTCTGTGGCACTCCACTCCCTTTAAAAAGTTAAATTGGCCCTCGGGTAACTAAAGGTTGGACCACACTGTGCTATAATATGCTTTTATAGTATACACCCTGCAGGCTGTAGTTTGTATTTCAGATCGATTAAATTTTTAAGCTTCAATCAAAAATGTTATTGTTCATAAAAATTATATTATATTCATGTTTTTAGCTTTGAAATAATTAAAATTACGAAAGCATGTCTTTGGTGTTTTTAACCCCCTTCCCTTTACAGCAAAATATTACCAAATAGCAAATCCCACTTCCCCTCTTAAGTGCTTAAGAACACTAAAGTAGACCCTTTTTTAACAAGTGCCTATTTTTTAACATTTCTTGTCTTTCAAGTTTGTGAACGTTCTCAAGCAACTTTTTTTAGAGTATATTTATAGGTAATTTTCTTAAAAATATGTAAAATCATTATAAAAACTTATTGTACAAACAAATCTGATTGGACTCAGAAATGTATAAGTAATATTGGGTTTCTTGGATCTAATGCATGCCAGCATGCTTCAGATTGCCTCATGCCTACCTCAGATTGCCTCATGCCTGCCTCAGACCTCCAGGAGTGACGTGGTGTTGTGGTCTTGAAATGTAACTGGACACGATTAAATTTTATAGTGGCGCCATCTGTAGATAAATATGGCACTACGGCAGTCCTCCGCGCTTTGATCTCCTTTTCGTTTCATCTTTTGGTCTCAGTTTTCTGATTGAATAAAAAGCACTTTATTGATAACCCCTTAACAAAATCGTTATTGAAAACCCCCGATACATCTCCCTCCATTGTCAACTCCCGGGGATTCTCTCCAAATTTAATTGGAAGAAGAGTTCGGGATTGGCTTTCGTCCAATCATTTCCGGGAAGCATCGATCCCTCACTGGGAATCGAAGGAGAGGATGAAGATAGGTCACATGTCAGTTCAAACTCTTCGGTCAACTACTCTCTATATCATTTTACATCATAGTTTCTCAACTCAGGTGAAATTCGACCTAAAATTGATTTTTTACTGTTTTGTAGATTTAAATGTGAAGAAAATTATCCTCTTTCACATTTATTTCCCATTATTATCCTCATTCACGTTAATTAGCCATTACAATTCACATTTATTTAATTTTTCATTAGAAACTTCTTGAAGGATTCTCACATTTTGCATTTTGGACTAGAATTAATGAAAATCCAACTAAATTATAATAAAGTGTTTGAACATTTCACATCAGTGTTCCGCAACCCAAGTGAAATTCGACCAAAAATTGATTTTTCACTGTTTTGTAGAATTAAATGAAAAAAGAGGTTATTATCTTTCAGTAGTTTTACACTGGGTAATCAAATGCGGAAAATTTAGAAAGTATTCCACTCTTGACTTTCCAGCTGCACAGCCAGATGAATAACAGGTTTTCTCATAACATGTTTTTCCATCAAGTTAGAGAACCTTTTTCTTATTTTCTTAAAACCTATGAAACAAAAGGACTTGAATATTTTTTCACTTTATTTTGTTCAGATAAAGTATAGAGCATTCGCACATGACGTCACTTGGAGGACAAAATCAACGTTGCTAAGGCTGTTGTTAGGGGCGGGACATAGAAGTATCCAATAGCAGCATTCGCACATGATGTCACTGGAGGAATAAAACAACGTTGCTAAGGCCGTTGTTAGGCAGAGTCATGTGATTGAAAATGCTCTATAAGTAGGTATATCGGTTCCCACTCTCAATAAATTTTGATAAAGGGCTTTTTAATAATAGTAATATTAGCAGGGCCCGATTTAAAAAGTTAGGTATAAAAAGGCATAACACGCCGAAAGGGCAACCCAATGCAGTGGTAACTTACAACCTAAGCTGATATGGCTTTGATTATAATAGGTAATTAAGGTATCTTTTTCACAATTTTGTTCCATAATATGTATGTAATTTTACATGATTTTGTGTTAGAGTAATAATTTGGTATAATCTTCGCTTCTAAAAACTTTTGAAATAATTAAAAATACATTAAGGAAAATATAAAAAGTTATTACAAAGTAAAGAAAGTATATTAACGTTTCAAATTCTTAGCTACTTGTAGAAATAAGGTGGGGTGGGCTCTAGGCACAGGCCTTCTGGGTCTAATTACTAATAATTTTAATGTAATAAAAATCATCATAAAAGTGGTGAAAAAATTGTAAAATACACAAAAAATGGTCCGTTTAATTGTGACATCATATCTATCTACAATCCATGAAAACTATAGAAAATGGTACTTTAAAAAGTGATTTTAACAATGGAGATATAAAACGTATATTCCGTTACCTTCAACATAAAAAGAGAGAAAATGAGAAATTCATGATAGAACCCATGAGAAATTCAGACTGGTTCTTTTGAGCAAGTTTAATCAACAAAAAGTCTGAATATCCAGAAGAGTTCACATTTATTTCATTGGAAACATAAAGGTCATGCTTGTATTTTAAAAAAAATTAAAAATCTAAATTCACTGAAAACCATGATGATTCAAAGAATGTTAGTGAAGCTTTATCATGATTGCCTGGCTAGGACACAATGTTTGACAAAAAGCCAAAACTCACCCAAATTTTCTCTGAGATTTTTAATTGTAAATTTTCGCATCTAAATTAAATGAGTCGGGTCGTTCTTTTTATATTGTATGTATACAATTTGATGCCTTGTAAATTATAAATGGGTTTATCATAATTCATATTTGTCAAGTGAAAGAAAAAAAATGAAGGATATCCTTTTAGCTTGTAGCCAGCTGATTTAAATAATCATCAATAACAAAAACTTCAAAAAATATCGTTTACAAACAAAATTAAAGAATAATTTTTAGTAACCGTTGAGGTAATTTCAAGAACTACTACTATAAATTTAAAAACCAATAAAATATTACTTGCTCCTTTTTAATAATCCTCCGGGCACATTTAATAAACTCATGGGTTCAGAAATACTATTTTACATTGACGCATAAATATCATAGACCTTAAGTAGAAATTTACAAGAGTTTGATTAATAGTTTCAAAATACATGCAAACTTTATTATCCCTATACCTTGAAATAAAACCGTAATGAAGAAAAAGCCCTCCACCCATTTCGGGAGTTAAAACAGATCTCAATGAAAAAAATTGCAAAACAATAGCACCTTTATTCCATTTTAATTAGTTCATTTAATAAATTAATCATGTCATTGTCATATGAAACAATATGACAATCATTCAAATGAAAATCCCTTGATTCTTTTTAAGCATGGGGTGTTTCAACTTCAAACAGCATATGTGTTCAGTGTTATTCCTAGGATTTTTTTGGAGGAGTAAAAATACTCCTTCACTTTTTTAAGAGAAGTGAAATTGAATTATGAGGAGTGAATTATGGAAATAGCATGAACTACATTTATACAGAGAGAGACGCGTAAAAAAAAACCGTAATCAAACTCCCTAAGCATCAGAACAATAAATGAAAAAATATACTATGGCTGTATGAAAACACAACTAAAAAGTATGATAATTAGGGTGCCGTGGTTTTCGGTAATTGGCTTTGGCTATAGAAGTCGGGCGAAAATGTCTGTTGAGATCAGTTGGTGTTTTGAGTAGAAAAATATTATTTGTCCATTTCGGTGGGGCACGCGGTGCATTTTTTATGTAAAACCTTTGTGAAAAATTCAAAGAGTTGAAAATACTCCTGGCTAGTTTTTCAAAGAGTATTTTCGATTTTCAAGGAGTGAAATACTCTCTCAGAGGAGTTAAAAATATCTCTGTATGTGTTAGTTCTATGGCGCAAGATCGAGGCAATCGAGATAAATGACTTTCTTTCTTGTAATGTAAAAGTATGCAATTTTCTAGATCTAGATAGGCTGGATCTTCTAAAGCTGAATCCACAATTGGTTCACAAATAATTCCAAGAATCAATACTTAATGGATTTTTCATTTTCTACTAGAGAAATCATGCGCGAAATATTTTCGCATCTTGGCCCTAAGTTTTACAATAGCTTAAAACTTAATATTCAAAACGGTATAACCTTTAAAAAAATTTAAAATTTTACTTATTAACAATTACTCTACGATTGAAAAACTTTTTTAAAATGACTGAATTAAATTGCTAACTCCCCGACTTCGTACCGTTTCGCCATACACCTTATTTTTTTCATAAGTATTTTTTTTTTCGTTTCTTTTACATTTTCTGTTTTTTCCTGTCTACTTTCATTTCTATGTATTATTTTGTCATTATTTCTTCTATTTTCCTATTTCTTTGTGATAGTATCATACCTGTATAGGATCACTTCCTCCAGGTTATAATGTAAATCCAGGTTATAATGTTAAATTGTTCTTTCTTCGTCAATAAATAAATTTGTTTGTTACTAGGAATAGTTAAAACATCTTATAAAAATCAAGGGTAAGATTTACATTTTTTAAGGGGAGATTCTTTTTATTACCTCTGTGAAGTGTTCAGTATTTATTTACGGGTTGAAGTATACTCCCTTTTGGTGTTCTTTTTATTTCCCGTTGCAGTTCAGTATAGGTTGATTAAGAGGTTCACAGCTGCCCAAGTATATCAGGTGATAGGTTAAGAAAGGGAAAAAACAACTCCGATATTTTTATTGTTTTTGAAGAATGGAATTTCCTTAGGATATTAAAATTGTTTCAAAGGCTTGAATAACACCATTATGTTATTGATTAGTTTTTAAAATTAACCTAAACTAAAAATCAAATTGCATGTGAATAAAACTGCTTCAGTGACACGAATTCATTTAATTAATGGCTGCTGATGACGTATTACTATACTTCTCTTCGTACTTCGTAACAAGTTATACAACCTAATACAACCATAAACGTATAAGGCCCATTCTTTTGAAACTGAGCACCCTAGTGACGGTGAAATCCGTTCTCTGTTGTTATCTGATAAAAAAGAGGGCGCTCGATAACATATCACGGGCGGATCATCCGCTTGTTTGTTTTCCTCCTGCCTGGTCAACGGCCCTAATTTCACAGTCACTTTCCTCCCACCCTCACAAATGCAACTCCGCCGGAGTTCCGCGGAACTTTCCGCTGGGATTTAATTGGTACGGAATACCACGGAACCATGGACGTTCCGGAAAATAATGGCAAGGGTCTGGGGCCTAGATAGGTATCATGAATTTTTTTTAAAAGTATACCTATAACACGCAGGACAACAATACGTTTAGACAAGGACTTTTAATCAGGACAACGGACAGTTATTTACAATTAACACAAAGAAATAAAAGGGGCAGGCCCCGCGCACACCCGACGACCATGGGGTCGGGGCGGGAATAGTAGAAGACCTAGAAGAATCTTATCTCACTTTTCTACATCTACATTACTCATTACGTAAATCAAAAGCACAGACACACAGTGCCCTCAAGGGAGAAAGGATATAACTAATAAATATAACAATCTGCTACATACCTATTTTATGAAAATTTGGAAATAATTTGTGAAAATTTCAATTTATTGAAATTTTCACAAATTATTTCCAAATTTTCATAAAATAGGTATACTTTTAAAAAAAATTCATGATACCTATCTAGGCTAAAACATAAAAAAATAACTTTTTTTTTTTTTTTTGATAAAATAATTTTAAATTTAAGTAATTCAGCTTGTTGGAGAAATTTCCTTTTAAAACGTATTTTGTGAAGGAATCTTTTTTTTAATAAAACTGAATATAATGACCATATAGAAATATGGTCATGATCACCGTATATCGATGCAAGAAAGGGAGAGTCGGTTCATTGAATTGTGCCAGAAATAGCCTTAAATCTCGCCCGAGGCAAAGCATGAAAGAACACGAAGAGAAAGTGGTGATTTTAATGAAGAAAGTTGCGTAACAGGTTGCTGTGTGAGGTAACAGCTCATAACCTTGACGGATCGGGAAGAGAGGGTTTCATTTCAGCCGAAACAGCGTTCCGGTAGTTTGTTTCAAGAGTTTTTTTTCACTCATCTCATTCATCAGTTTGCACAGTGTGAACGCAAAATTAGGGTACTTTCATAGAGCACACTGATTCGCACATGACGTCACTTGGAGGACACAAACAACGTTGCTATGGCTGTTGTTAGGGGCGGGAAATAGAAGCATCCAATAGAGCATTTTCAATCACATGACTTTACCTAACAACGGCCTTAGCAACGTTGTTTTTATCCTCCAGTGATGTCATGTGCGAATGCTTCTATTGGATGCTTCTATATCCCGCCCCTAACAACGGCCTTAGCAACGTTGTTTTTGTCCTCCAAGTGACGTCATGTGCGAATGCTCTATAGAAGCATTCGCACATGACGTCACTTGGCGAATAAACAACGTTGCTAAGGCTGTTGTTAGGTAAAGTCATGTGATTGAAAATGCTCTATTAATGTGATTTTTACTTAGGACAAGTAATATAATTTTGAAGTTTAGAAGTTATAAAATGTTTAAGTATTTCTCTTTAGTAATAATTGAATTTTACTCACATTTATTTCTATTATTTCTCTTCCACCATTTTCTTACTCCTCACCTTTCTTTTTATTTTAAAAAATTATGGTCTGTGTAATTGTTATCTTTATCTTATTTCGAAGAATTGCTGGTTTAGAAAAGTAGGATGAATCCGAACATTGGAAATACGAGTAAGTTGAAAATACGAGATTACCTAAAGTAAGGTACTAGAAATAGAAAAGTTTCCATTTCATAATTTTCTCTCAAGTAATCGTGAGGTAAATCGGATACATTTAGAAATTCATTCTTATTTTGAGTAGTGAGAAAGATTTTAACAAATATAATTAATGAAAGAGATTTCACGCAATTTTAATATTGAATAGGTATAAGTTAGAAATTCATATTAGGGAAAAATATTTTATTTTCCGCAACGTATCTACATACATACACTGGGTCTGCATAGTGTAGTAGACTCTGATCTAGTGTTTTAATAAATTCTCTTTGAAGGAAATGGAACACAAGAGAAAATTAGAGATAAGAAGAGAGAATTAAAGCATGCTGCTTCCAAAGCCATTTCTTCAAAAGAGACACGACTGTACTTTTTTTCCATAAAAGAAGAGTCTACTAATTGAGAGAGTCATTCCACTGACTGCCTCGCACAACTGGTCTCCATGCGCTTTGCGCATGCGTGATCTTGATTACCTTCTTCATGTTGCGATCGGATCAAAATGTTCTCCGAACGAAATGAAGCTCTAAATCGCTTCCCAGAACAAACGCTAGCTGATTCAACAAATCTGTCGAGAAGTTATTAACAAAGGGGGCAAAATGCTGGGTGAACGAAGATATCGTACAAATAAGTATTCGAAAGAAAAATTATTTAATGAAGACCTTTTCAAAGGTAAGTAGAACTTGTGGAGGTTGTTTGTTTCCAAGGCACAGGGTTATACTAGTTCTGAAACCCTCGGTAGATGGCGCTCTGAATAAATCTATTGAAACCTCAGAACAGAGAATGCGTAGTGTTAATTAACAGTTCAAAAGAACATGTGTGAAGCCGAAGCCGGCTTAGCTCAAAGAAAACTAAGAAAGGATTTTCAGACTGAAAGAATTAAATTACACAAACTTTTCCCTCTATGAATGGAAATTCAGCGTTACTTTCAAAATATTCTCTTTTAATTATTTTATTCTCCATTAAATTCAGCTGTTTTTTGAAGAACAGTGTTAGAAGCAACAATAGTAACTCATGTCCACGTTGAAAAGTATTTAAAATTTATTTTTAAACGCTTAAAATTTTATGAAGTACGCATCGAAATAATGAAGTCTTTCTGAAACTTTTTCTTTCTCCCTAATAAAATTATGTTTAATATTTTTTACCTTTTTTCTTAAAATAAAGGGACAGGAGAAACAACATATTTCTTAAAAGAGTAAAGGGGAGAAAATCCTTATTTCTGTTTCAACATTTATAAAATTAAATCTTTTCTATGTCATTAGGATATATTTTTCAGATTACAGAAATTTAATTTTGATCTAACAGCGTGAAGGGCAAATTCAAAAATACAGCTAGGGAAGAGTGGGTATAATACAGCTTTCTTTGAAAAAAATAATGCACCTGCTAAGTAAAGGCGAAAAGGAATTTTTTACGTGTATCTTATTACCCCAAGCGACTGTAATCTTGTTACACCCATGGTTACACCACGAGGGGTAATAAAAAACAAGCCAGAAAAAAAACCAAGCTGAAAGTTTTTAACAACGCTATATTTTTAAATATAACACTTGAAAATCATGACAAAACAAATAAAATGGTGTTTCTCTTATTTCATTTCGTGAGACTGAAAAGTTATTCGCCCCTCAAATAACTCAATTTTTTCTACAAACTATTTTTTTAAAAAAGGTCGGTTTCTCTTATTCTTTATAACTTAAAATCATAACGCGAACATATCGCAAATTTGATGAAATATTTTAATAATTTTATTATAATTTTTTCAATAAATAAAATAAAGTGGTAAGTAAAAGTTTCTTTCTATCCCACCTTTTTTTAAAAAAAATTAAAGTACCTAATTATAAACTTGATTGAATTTAACTTTTTAACTTGATAAATAAAATAAAAATAATAAATTATTGAAATGTTATACTAAAGAGAAAAATACGAATAATAAATTTTCAGGGATAAAATACTATTGTTTCTTATTACCCATATGTTTTGTTCCTTTGTAAATCTATCTATTCAGAACAGATAAATTAAATTTATTATTTTTTTAAACAAATTTAATTTCTAAAAAAATTTAATTAATTTTGAAGTTTTGAGACTCCAGAAAGATGTAAAGTAATTTTGGTAATTTTCATTTGGGAAATAAAAAGCTATTGAATGAGGCTATTTTAAGCTTTATCTCCAGTTCATTGACTTCAGTAACTTATAAAATCCTGATTTAATTATTTATAACGTTTCTTTTTGCCTATGTTTTTGGTTCCGCTTTCAGGGAGACTACTGACCCAGAGAAACAACCGCTACTAAAATCGATTTCCCGCGCTCTCAGCCACTTTATGTCCAGCACATTTGAAAACAGTGTTTCGGTCGGAATATTTGGAACGAAAGGAGTCATCAACTGCCACGTCACGGCATGCCACGTGGACCACCGCGCTGGGCATGCCGGTCCTCGGTTGCCAAGGCAACGGAAATGACGAAACCGCGATTCGTTTCTTGTTTTGCCGTTTCGCGCTCCCGGATTTTATCAATGCCCAGTTTTTTTGCCAATGTTTTTTATTGGAATGAAATAGAAAATCCAATTTCAAATACTTTTTTGTTCTATGAATTATTTGTAAAAAATATTTTACATTTTAAGCAACTTTAGTTCAGGTCCGGTCAGTAAAATCTGGTCCATGAAAACAAAATTTATTATATGGGTAAAGCTATTTTTTACCGGATTTTACTGACTAATTTTCACATTGACCGGTATTTTCGTGACATCCCGTTCAGGGGTGGAAGTTATTCGTATTTTGTCGGATATTTGTCCGTAATTTTCATTATTTCTTAAAAGTACCTACTAAATTATAATTTTGTTTTAAATTGAAAGGGCTAAAATAAAGTTCTAAAACTGAAGGAACAGATAAATTACAGTTTTAAAAATTAAATTTGTATTAACGAAGAGAAAACTACTATATTCTCCTAATGATTAAATATAATGATTCAAGTCACAATGTTATCAGTCTGTTTTGACTTTCTACTTATTTCAGTCAATTTTCGTAAAGAAACCAGCAAAAAAAATTTCTTTTTCAATAACATTCGAATTATTCTACAATAAATTTGAGATGCTTTTGATTAATAAATTCAATATGTAGCCAATTATAGCCAATAGTAAATTCAATATGTATTAGTGATGTACATTTTTTTGTAAATTTGAAAAGTATTTAATGAAAAAATACCAGAAATTACATGGTTCTTCTTCAATATGACGTGAAGAAATACTTGTGTATGATTCCATTTATTTAAATGCTAGTTTTAATAAGATTTCCTTCCTGTAACGTCTTTTAATAAATCAAATGAAATAAATTTAAAACGGATCCCCAAAAAATCTACAAAAAATATCAGGAAGTATAGTAACCCTGTGTTTTTTGTTTTACATGATATAGTGAAATTGTTATTTATAAAGACCGAGAAAGAACTCAAAATCGGAACAAAATGTTTATTTGTCGTGCCACTTTTAAAAATCAGGCAGCGTTTTTCATCAAAAACGAATCATCGTTTGGCGATCAGAAAAGAAAAACTCTTGTCGTAATCATTACTTGTGATTGTAATTTTAAAAATGATTATCTGTGATCATTATTTTCCGAATTTTATTTTTCGTACCAAAAAATAAAAATCAGTTTTGTGACACGAATATCGCCGATGGAGAGATGCCTCGATTATTCTGAAAAATACTGAAGAGAGAACGCCTATCCTCAAAAAAATTAGTGATTATTATCTGAGTAAAACCGTATCGCTGAAAAGTAAATTATGATTTTTAATCGAAATCAATAAAACTCAAACTCCCGATCATGAGTTTTTTTCCCCAAACCAGGCACGAATGTTAAGATTTTACTCAAACTGTAATCATTAAACCAGATTTTGGCTATCAATTGTGATCATTAAATTAATTAAATTCGACCACCAATTGACAATGTATGTATCTAAGTCTAAAACAAAACATTGAACTATTAAAACGTGACGAACCTGACGAAGGCATTTTTTCAAAAAAAAAAAAAAATAAATAAAAAAATAGATATATTTATCATTTTAAAAGTGGTGAGCATTTAAAATAAATATTCTAGCAGAATATTAAGACTTAAGAGTAGCTGATTCGTTACCCTGGCTAAGATATAAAGGAAAGAAAACCTATACTAAGAATATGCACCATTTTTCGTTTTCCTCAAGAGGTCATTTAGGGTGTTTCGGACAATAATACACGTGCCTCCAAAGCATTGATCTTGAAGTTTCAAAAAAGTGCTGATTTTTTTACAAAACAACTATAAGCCAAAGATTAAAACCTCACAATTTGTTCGTGATTTTTTATGAGGACTTACCAAATGTTCCAAGTTTTATTCTTTTATCACCCCTCTTTTGGTAGTAATATATTTTAATATCAAATAAATTTTGTAAAGTTGATTTTCTTGTATTTATAAACAGATAATAATTCTATACAACTTAAAAACCTGTAATTAGTCACATTTTGTTCGTAATTTTGTTCTTTTTGATTTGGTGTGAATCATAAGCACCTTTCTTTAAATTTTTATTTCCAAAATTTAAAAAAAAAAAGGTGTAAATGTAAAAAAGACGAAAATAAATTCAATTAAAAAGTAAAATGAAACTTAGTCAATAATGTTAATGAATGTTTAATTAATAAAATTACATTATTATGATACATAAACACTATAATCGTCGCTTGTAACTTTGGAAGTTTTAACTAACTTTTTCAGTGTCATTATCCTCATCTTCCGATGTCATGCCATTCAAATTAGATTCAATTCAGTTCTGATATATAGCATTCAATCGCAGGAGGAAGAGTGTAGATGGATTCAGATTCAAAAGAATCTTTCATTCATGAGAACCTATTCAAAAAAGATGTAAAACTACCCGGCTCTTTAAAAGTGTCAGTGACTTGGAAGTCTTTTAAGAACAAGCAAGCTGCAGTAAAAGGTAGAAGGGAACTCCCACATCCAGTTTTCCCCTTATACTTCATCCGAATTGGTCTTTCAGGGTTCTCCAAACTAAAAATTTCTGACATTTCCTACGCGTGTTACCCGAAATTGAATGAGTAGGTATCTTCTTGTAAATAAAAATTTCAGGTAGGCAGTTGTGGAAGTAAATTTAATCTCTGTCAATCAAAACAGAAGTCTCTAACGTTTTAGTCTAATTTTTTGAAGTGGTGAAAGGTGAAAATGCTTTAGTGTTAAAAACTTTTCTTTACTTCAAAAGTCTATTCTCCTTTAATATTTTGAAAAATGTTTTTTAAAGTTTTACTTCCCTTGAAGACTACCCCTGAATTCCCTTCTACAAAGGGGGATCTCTAATGAAAACCTTTGGCGTAGTATGAGCCTAGTTGAATTTTTCCATTTCTCGACTGGTTATCCGGTTTTACACCAATACTGAAACCGGAAAAAATGTGTGTTATGTGTTAAAGGCAAAATTGTATCCGTATAAAAAGATTCCGTAATATATACCACAGCACGAAAAAAAAATGTTGATTCAGTCAGACATTCAAGGTTATATGAAGGTCATTTGGAATGAAAGAGAAAGAAAGGACGGAGTTTAGTAGTTGTTTGGTGGCCTCTCGCACTCCCGGGAGAAAGCTTTCAATTAATTTTTTCCCCTATATCTGCTTTGTTTACGCCTGGTTTGTTTTGATTGGAGTTGGTTCGCTTTGGTAACCAATTCAGTGAAAAATTCAGTACTTCATCCTGGGATTTAGACCATCAGAACGCATCGGTAGGTGTTTAGGGAAAACACAGTTTGCTCTCTCTGGGCCCGTATCCGAAGGGGGTCGGGGTACCCTTCAAATGAAGTTTCACACTTTGTAGCAGAGGGAGGTGAAATCAGGGCCGTATCCAAGGGGGGGGTTCGGGGGTTCAAACCCCCCCCCCCCGAAATTTTGACATCAATTTTTATACTGCTATTTTTCTTGAAAATTATGTCTCACAAGGAGCGATATCCTCTTCGGGTATAACCCAAAGGGTCTCAAAATGAGTCAAAACCCAACTTTTAAGGGTGAAATTTCCAAAATTTTTCTGGGGGAGGACCCCCAAACCCCCTCAAATTTTGAAATCTATTAAGTATACGGTTTTTCCTTCAAACTTGTGTGATTTACAAGGAGTGGTCCTCTTTAATGTAACCTAAAGTGTCTCAAAATGAGTTAAAATGCCACTTTTAGCGGAAAAATCAAAAAATTTTCTGGAGTAGGAAAGAAACCTAGAAACCCCCTTAACATTTCGCCATTTATTACAATATACCTTCTTTTTACCTTGAAAATTCGTCCACTTACAATGAGTGGTGCTCTATGGGTGTAATCTAAAGGGTCTCAGAAATGAGCTAAAACCCTCTTTTGAGGGGCAAATTTCCAAAAAATTTCTGGGGAGGACCCCCAGACACCCCTTTTACTTCGAATTCATATTGTTTATACAATTTTGAAATTTAGAGCATCAAAATTTCAATCCAGTGTAGTCATCTAAAACTTAACACAGTGTGGTCCAACCTTTAGTTACCCGAGGGCCAATTTAACTTTTTAAAGGGAGTGGAGTGCCACTGACAATAAAAATCAAAAATTACGGATCTCTAGTTTATATAATACAGGTAAGTCAAGCTTATTTCAATACTGGAACATATATTTCCACTATGATTAGATGCGTTTATTTAAGGATTCTCTCACTTTAAGTGGGCAATGTAAAAATATTGGCTGGGTCATTAAAACTATTCTTATGTATGCAAGGTGATATAGTTGGTGCGATATTTTAAAAACTATTTATTTGATGTTCATATTTATTAAATTTAATTTAATAAGAAATTTTCCTTGCTTAATCGAATTGAAAATATGTTGTTAAAAGAATAATTAATCCAAAGTAAAGAGAAAAACCTTTCTTAGAAATTAGGCCATTTACAATGTTTTGAAAATGAAAGAGCAAGAAGTGTTTTTTAAGTTTACTGGTAAAAAAAGGTTGGGTGTTTTTTTTTCTCAAGAGGTTAGAAAAAATTCAAAACTGAGTTGTAAACACATAGACATACATATAAGAAAACTGTCGCCCTGTACTGAACATTTATGAAATAATACTTATAGATTAAACTTTAATTACAACTCACGGTATCTGTAAAGATTGTGTAACTCCTTTCAATTTGATGTATACTTTTTAAAAGAAACTAATAAGTTGTTGAAACGGTATAGCCATAAGTGAAGATAAAATATAAATTTATAAACTATTGCTCCAACTAGAGTTTCTACTGATGTGGTTTTAATGTCCCTTTAAAATTTTAAGTCAAGAAAACTCCTAAGGGAGTTCAGGGGTTCTCCTCTGAAAAGTTTTTGAAAATTAGACCTGAAAAAGCAGATTTTTAGCTGATTTCTGTAATAAAAAGTGATACCTGGATTATATTCTATGAAGTTTGAATAAGCTTTTAATTTTGTGGTTGAGTGGACCACACCGTTCTGATTCCCAAAGTGAATTTTAAACCAAAAATAACTTCCAAGGGGTGTCAAGGGTTCTCCCTTGAAAATGTTTTGAAAATTACTCTAAAACCGGGTTTTGACACTTTTCTGCAATAAAATTGAAATGTGGATTATATTCTATATAGTTAGAATACAAATTTAATTTTGAGGCCGAGTGCCACGAATATTTCTTCAAGTGCCACTTGTGGCCCGCGTGCCACGGGTTGGACCACACTGTAACATATAAAAGTACCCGTAAGGAGGTACCTCAGAAAATATTTGAGTCAAACCCCCCCCCTCCCCCCGAAACAAAAGTTTGGTTACGGCCCTGGGTGAAATAGAGTAAAAATGTGACAGTATTTATAAAAGGGCCCTACGCAAATATTACGTTAAGCTTCTTCAGAGTAGGTCATAAAGTAAATTGGTTTTTCCTATTGGTCGGACAAACAAAACAGAGCAAAAGTTGACAATAAATTGAGATTTAGAAAGCAGGGCGCAATCAACGGGTGATTGGGGTAGAGCCGGGGCGTAGCCAGAGGGAGATATTGGAGGATATATCCTCCCAAAACTCAGAAAAAAATTTCTGATCATAGAAAACTACTAAAGTTTTCCCATTTACTGGTTTACACATTTTAAAAATAACTTCCATTTTACACAAAATTGCAGAAAAAGCTCTCAAATATATCAGGCAGAGGAAATTTAGAAATCTTTCATTTTTCTAAGGGATAAACATCTACACAGTAAGTTTATAAACTGTTATTCACAAATGACGAATGAAAACCACTTTTGTTATTTTCTGTATGCTATATTCCATTGCAAATAAAACCTTCTGAATCTGAACTCCCACAATGCTTCAGCCCTTCAGCCCACATGGGCATAGCCAGAGAGGGGATTTCTGGATACATACATCCTCACGAAGCGTAGAAAATTTCCTTTCTTTTTCTGGCTACGCCACTCTTCTGTCTAAAACAATTTATCATTAGGTGCTGAAGCTTTTCCTTTTTGTCAAGGTGAAAAACAGGGCCGTAACCAGACTTTTGTTTCGGGGGGGGGGGGGGTTTTGACTCAAATATTTTCTGAGGTACCTCCTTACGGGTACTTTTATACTGGATTGAAATTTTGCTGCACTAAATTTCAAAATTTTATAAACAATATGAATTCGAAGTAAAAGGGAGGTCTGGGGGACCTCCCCCAGAAAATTTTTGGAAATTTGCCCCTCAAAAGAGTGTTTTAGCTCATTTCTGAGACCCTTTAGATTACACCCATAGAGCACCACTCATTAGAAGCGGCCGAATTTTCAAGGTAAAAAGAAGGTATATTGTAATAAATGGCGAAATGTTAAGGGGGTTTTTAGGTTCCTACTCCAGAAATTTTTTGAATTTTTCCCCTAAAAGTGCATTTTAACTCATTTTGAGGCACTTTAGGTTACATTAAAGAGGACCACTCCTTGTAAATCACACAAGTTTGAAGGAAAAACCGTATACTTAATAGATTTCAAAATTTCGAGGGGGTTTGGGGGTCCTCCCCCAGAAAAATTTTGGAAATTTTACCCTTAAAAGTAGGGTTTTGACTCATTTTGAGACCCTTTGGGTTATTCCTGAAGAGGCGCTCCTTGTGAGACATAATTTTCAAGAAAAATAGCAGTATAAAAATTGATGTCAAAATTTCGGGGGGGGGGGGTTTGAACCCCTAAAACCCCCCCCTTGGATACGGCCCTGGTGAAAAAAAATATTTTTCAGAGTTAAGGACCAATATTATGATCAAAGATCAGAAATAGATAGATAAATGATCATGATAAACGATTATTACTTGCCTCCACAGGTTTTACAGCTGAAAAAAGTCCTAAAACTAATTTACTTGTATAATTTTGCTAAAAGGCAGAAAGGTCAAATCCAAAATTTTTGGGGGAGGAACAAGTAATATTACTCGGAGAAAAGTATTATTCACAGCTTTTTTTTATAGAATTAGGTTCACCAAGATTCAAAAAGTTGCGCCTAAATTATATTCAAAAGCAAGATTGAACCTATTAAATATGCATGGGGGGCTTTGGGAATAATTTGGGGTCCTTTTCCCAGGTGCGAAGAATCCAGCTCTGGACCTGTAATGACTTAAATTTTTTTAGAGGATATATTTGAGGTCCTCCCGAAATATGTTTCTTTACAAGCCATTGGTGGTAGGTTTTTACAAGATGAAAAGAAAATAACACCAAAGCACTAATAAGTATATGAGCAAAATTTTCATCAATTGCAATACCAAGAAATATTCTTAAAAATATAGTTCATAAATTATTTGAACTCCAATATTAAATTTGTTATTTGTGGGAATATTAATCACCACTAAATAGTTCAAATATTTTAAAATTTATTTTTAAGAAGCGCACATTCCTTCGCAACCGTCCATTTATTGTTATCGAATTCTAGAATCCAACGTCGTCGAAGTTGGAATATCCTATATATAAATAGCTTTTAATACTACTGAATTACTATGGGAAAGTAACATGGGGTCTTTGAAGCTGGCATGTTGGCAAAGTTTTGGGGAGAAAAAGGTTATGTCCTCACATTGAAGGGGTCTTTTCGAACACAGACGACAACGCAACAAAGACGCTTCTCTCGCAGGTGGCACGGATGCAGGTGCGAGCCGAGGAGGGTGGAAAACCCCGAGTACGGCGAGTCGTGGAATCAATAGAAAAGTCGTCAAAATGAGTCTGGGTCAGAGAGATTCAGAAGGAAAATCATGCCCTAAAACACTACGATTATGCTTTGGGGGTATCCTATATTGGATTTCCAGAGTTTGCCTTATATCAACTAGTCACAATTGTATGCCGTAAAAAATTCGCGCATGCTTCCAAAATTCATAGTAAAAGGGTAATGCCCCGGGGAAAAATTCAGTTAACGTGAGCATAATCCAAAGGATTTAGATTTTTCTTTTTTAAATGTAAAATGTACTACCCTCAAAATAACTGAAAAGTAATTTGCCTCTTTTTGGGAATGGGGTAATTTTTAATTGGGCACCACTTCCCCTTGATATAATGAGATGTATCATTCATTTATATTTTATCAGTGTCCTCCTGCCTCTCAAGTGAGATTTACTTTACAACTTGAATTATTCACTTTTTATATGTTCTTGTATTTTGCTTTATACCATTATACTTGACAGCCCAACGTTTCCTGAACCCCATCAGTACGTCACTACGCGGAAGGAGAAAATGGGTAAACACAAAGCCTGTTGGGTTGTTAGGAAGAGTTTCGGTACGCAAATAGATTATACATGGGTTTAACAAAATAATCACATTTTTAAATTGACGTTCTTCATTTCACTCAAAATTCATACACCGCAATGGGAACTATTTTGTTTAGAGACGTGACGTCATAGGGTCAACTTACCTTGATGTCTAGTTTAAGTACTTATTATAAGTGCATTAATACTGCAATCAGTGCTTTAGTTGGAAAAATATTTCTTTTGGGGGGATTCTCTGTAGGTCATCCCCCTTAAATATGTGGTTAAAATCACATATTTAAGGGGGATGACCTAATATCTCGGGGGCCAAGTTCACGAATTTTCTTGTGATTGCTTTAAAAAAAACATTTCAATTTTGATCATTAATTTAATAAATTAATGCGATAAATAAAAAAAAATATATAAGTTTCTCGTTTAATGTTCCATATGAAAGAAGAACTTTAAAAATTAAACTTTGGGGGGGAAATTCGTCTTTTTTTCCAACACGATTCGGCATCATGTTTTATCATTTTCAGACGGCAGTCAACTGGCATCCTAAACATCAGAAACGTCGCTGGGTACAATGACTTCTAACAATGCGAACTGAATCCGTCGTCTGTGTTATAACTTCCTCCTTCAACGAAAAGAGGCAATTTTCAATGACCGGATACACCGATCTTTATACGCCATGCAAGTGACATTAACGAAATCAATGATTCGCTTTTTTTTCCACGCCAATTGGCTGGTTATTTTTGCACGTAAAGATTGCTCTTGATTATTGATCCAATTTACCAATTTTTTACAACCAATTTACTTTATGACCTACTCTGAAGCAGCTTAATGTAATATTTGCATAGGGCCCGTTTGTATAATCTTTACGTGCAAAAATAACCAGATCAAGCAGGCATTAACATAACAATGTTAGCAAGCTTAACATTGCGAATTAACAGTTTAAAATATGTAGTGATACCAATGACAACCATTAAAAATTGGCGATATTTAACGGGACAGTTAACGCAATTGAACCATAAAATGTATTTCATGAAGAGATAATACCTTTGGCTATAACCTAACTTAATTTTATTAATCTTTGGAGGCCGCAAAATATGAACTAATTTTTTTCTGTGAAATTTCCATTTATGTATTTATACTAGCAAAAAGTATTGTTGACAATATAGTGGTGACTATTATATCTTCACAAATTAAACAGCCGAAAGTCATCGGTACGAATATAATTCACTCCTTTCACGTTCAATATGCTCAAATTTCCACTTTTGTTCCCTTCACGCTTCTAGACCACTTACAAAGCTTTCGCGGGCCACCGTCTGGGAACAGCTACTCTTATAGACAATACTTATTAATACTTATCGAGCATGTGAGTGAGCCTCATAAAACACATTAGGGGCCATTCACAAAGTATACATAACGTCGGAGGGGCCCTGTGCGATCGTGACTCAATACCCAAAGTGAAAAGTGTGTGTAGGTGTGACTCAATGAAAAAAGGGGCAGTGACAGTTCGACAATTGATATTTTGGCTGATGTTACAATGGGCGATTCCTGCACTTTTTTATTCGATAGAGATATCAAAGAGAGGAAAATACGCCCAATTTTTTAAAATTGCGATGCTTATTTATTTATTTTTTTATTTATTTTCAAAGTTTGAGATTTAAAAAGGGCGCGATAGCAGTATGTGACGTCATTTTATACAAAGCAATGGATTTAGGATTTAAAAAAGCACTGTAGATTTTTACTTTATTGAAAAAGGGCGCGAAAACAGTATGTGATGTGACGTCATTTTATCCGTAACAATAGTTTAAGGCGATTATCGAATTTTACTTTAAAATATTGAATTAACTGAATTTTTTGAAACTTTTGGGGCCTTTTTAAAACTAACTTTTTTATAACAAACTATGGGAGACTGGGTTACTAAAATACAGGGACATGGATGGGGGAATGAGGAGTTCTTGAATATTTTGTAACGTCAGTTGGGAATGGCCCTTTACAAGCTGAGTGTGAAGTCCGCAAAAACTAAATACTACTAGAGACCAGCCGTCTGCCGTCTGTTGTTGCTATGCTAAAGCAGGATGTGACATTGGGTCCCCATTTCCTTTTGCTTGGACTATCTCACTGTGTGAGTTCCGTGAAGTGTTCGAAATGGAGTAGTTCATTCTTAAGAAATTTTTTCTCCAGTTCCCAAGAACAGTTTTAAAACGTTCGTTTAACCTAGGGTGTGTGGGACGCTGTTTGTGATGAGTGTATTAAAAATGCCAAAACAACACTATTTGCTTCGTTTTATTAAACTGTTATATATTTTTTAGTTTTAATAAACTGATAGTAACGAAACTTTCCACTTTTCTTTAACAGGATATACATTCACCATTCAATAATTAATAAATTTTAATCACCACTAAATAAATGTTTTCTAAAATGTATAAGAAATATATTCCACAGAAAACAGTGAATTGGTAATATGGATTACACAGGAATACAATTTTTAACATAATTTCTGTTGACTCCGATTTTTTTGCTGTTTTAGAATCACGTTTAGCCCCTGAATCCAAAAGTAAAATTAGTTTTTGTCTATCACGTCAACTTTTTGAGATACAGGGTACCCCCAAAATGCGCATAAAAAGCTAAATAAATGACTTTGAATTCGATTTTCAGGGTCAAAAAGCATTACTTTAGTCTTTAAACTACACCCGAGGGGACAAAAAAGGTTAGACTATCTAAAAAATTAAAATTTGTGGTGAATGGGTAGGTTTAAGGGGTTATTACCCCCCTAAAAACGCAAAAAAATCGCTAAAAATAGTAGGATTTGTTATACCCCATTTATTTTACTTATTTTTGAAGCAATTCATTTTTAAAGGGTCCTAACCGTTCCCCAAGGACCCAAATTTAATAATGATATGCAGCAATGATTTTTAGGAAAAGCGGTTGAGGAGTTATCGCCCCCGAAGCACCCGCGGAAGGGTTCGGAAGGCTTTCTGAATCGCTATGGCGGACGCGCGCTCAAGAAAATATATTCATGCTTCGAAAATTTTAAAAATGACATTTTTCTCATATTATAAGTCTTTCCTAAGTAGAAATTCTTTGGTTCGTTAGAAACTGGCCGGTTTCATGGAGGTATTCCATGTTTCTTGAGCGCGCGTGCGAAGAAACATGAAATACCTCCATGAAAGCGGCCAGTTACTTACTAACGAACCAAGTCTTCCGAACCCTTCCGCGGGTGCTTCGGGGGCGATAACTCCTCAACCGCTTTTCCTAAAAATCATTGCTGCATATCATTATTAAATTTGGGTCCTTGGGGAACGGTTAGGACCCTTTAAAAATGAATTTCTTCAAAAATAAGTGAAATAAATGGGGTATAACAAATCCTACTATTTTTAGCGATTTTTTTGCGTTTTTAGAGGGGTAATAACCCCTAAAACCTACCCATTTACCAAAAATTTTTCATTTTTTAGAAAGTCTAACCTTTCTTGTCCCCTCGGGTGTAGCTTAAAGACTAAAGTAATGCTTTTTGACACTGAAAATCGAATTCAAAGTCATTTAATTTTCTTTTTATGCGCATTTTGGGGGTACCCTGTATCTCAAAAAGTTGACGTGATAAACAAAAACTAATTTCACTTTTGGATTCAGGGGCTAAAAGTGATTCAAAAACAAGTCACAGTTCTAAGTCAACGAAAATGCTGTTCCCCAGTGTTATCGTTAACTAAATCCATATTTAAAAACTAATGTGGATTTTTAAATTGAAATTTTTGGCGGTTATAAAACATGCGTGCGCGCGCATGGACATTTATCTGTTAGAGTAAATGAGTAATTTTGCATGCATTGAAAGTATTTTTAAAGAATTACTATTCATTTTAATAACTGAAGTTGGCACGATATTATGCAGCCCCCTGTAGTATTTCGAAATAATTTTCGGCGTAGAAAAGGGAAAGCAAAAAGTCAAGCAAATAATCAGTTATATTTTTATTTTGAAACAAGAAAGTTGTTTCAATTTTGAGGGCTTCTTCATGGGGTTCTCCATCCCAAAACAACAAGATGACTTAATAGTAATCTCATTATGGAGCGAATTAGCGAATTAAAGACAATTATCATTACTTCACACAACTTAAGGTGTGGTATAGACTCTATTTTCACTTCTTGAGGCTGAGAAATATAACTTCCCACCCTGAAAAAATTGAAATAGAGTGTATCGTTCCAAAAAAAAAGTTGAGGCGCGCATATTTTTAGTATTGGAATGGAAGCATGATGCAACTGCCCCCGGCGCTTGCAAGAATCGACGCTAACACTGCAGCCGAAGGAATACCTCCATCTCTTCTGATGTAAATTTCACGATCTCTTGCGGACCGGACACGGAACATTCGTTTGTATTTTGAGAATAACCAAGAGATTTCCAGGTTATTCTAGAAAGGGGCCGGGCTGTTCAAATATTACATAAGCATGTTTTTGGTGATTTTTGACCCCCCTCTCCCCTTGTCAGCAAAGATAAGCAAACCGTGAACCCTCCTCATAATTACGTGAGAAACTGCCTCTCCCCCGAAAACTCAAAATATAAATTTTCCTAGATTTTTTTTTTGTAAAATATACTTTTGGTTGAATTTTAAAACTATTTATGCAAGAAACAATGGATTTTCAAAAATGAGGTGTTTGTAACATCTTACGTAAGCATCACTCATACCCCCTCCCCATTGTCAGGTCACGGATTCAGAGGAGAGGGAGGGATTTAGGGATTTCCCTTCCCTTCTGACATTAGAACATCTTCCAATATATTCGATACAAGAAAAATACCCTCTACGTTTTCCTATTTTCTAAATATTCTTCCTTCTCTTCTAATCTAAATATTCCTATACCTTAAAGATCCTATTCAGTGCTATAGTTTGAAAAAGTACTTAGGAGAACTCATCTCTGTTGGTTCCACTTTGTTCTCGCTTTTTGATCAAAAACCCAGGGCCTTAACTAGACTTTTGTTTCGGGACGGGTTTTGACCCAACATTTTTTCTGAGGTACCTCTTTACGAGTACTTTTTTGTCACTTTTTAGATGACTTGCATATTTTAATTAATTTTGGTGACCTTAATTTTGATATTTTGTTAACAATTTTAAGTAAAATTGGAGGGCTCAATGTAAGCGGCAGAATTTTCAAAGAAACCCAGTATAGTATAATAAATAGCAAAATTTTAAGGGGTTTAGGGGTCCTACTTTAGAAAATTTTAAAAAATTCGCCCCTAAAAGTAGTGTTTTAATTAATTTTTTAGACTATGTTACACAAAATGAGGGTCACTCCTCATAAGTCACAGAAGTTTCAAGGAAAAACAATAGATTTTAAAATTTTGAGGAGGGTTTTGGGGTCCTACCATAGAAACTTTTTGGAATTTTTATCCTTAAAAGTAGTGTTTAACTCATTTTGAGACCCTTTGGGTTACACCGCTCCTTGTGAGTTAGCATAATTTTTAAGGAAAACACAGTATAAAAATTGATGTCAAAATTTCGGGAGGGGTTTGAACCCCTAGAACCACCCCCTTGGATACGGCCCTGCAAAAACCACATACATTTTATTTTAGGGGGGGCGCCCAAATATTTCGTGGGACGGCGTCCTCTTCCAATTTTAGCACTCATCTATCTATTTTCTTTGAAACAAGAAACTTAGTACCTGTAAAAGGTTTTCAATAAGTCTGATACTTGTTTCAGGAAAAAAATTTTCTGACTTTTTAAGGGCGAGCGCGCACGGGCGACTTTTGTCACGGTGACAAAGACAAAAACAACGTTGCTAAGGCTTTTGTTAGGGGCGGGAAATAGAAGCATCCAATAGAAGCATTTGCACATGACATCACTGGAGGATAAAAACAACGTTGCTAAGGCCGTTGTTAGGTAAAGTCATGTGATTGAAAATGCTCTATTGTTTTTTAGTGATATTTTTGATACTAGTAATCCTGGTCGCCGTGACTTTAGTCACTCGTGCGCGCTCAGCCTTACATATTTTGTGTTTTGAGTAAAAACACGCGTGTTTTGAAAATGCCCAAGGATGTGTCGAAAGTTAGTTAGTTACAAGGACTAGTTCTTACTTGCATTACGGTTATACAGAAAGAGCATTATATGATGAAAATTTTTTGGGGATAGCGATTTTTATAAGTTTTTTTGTGAGCGTTTGTAGTTTTTAAATCGATTCCCAAAGTGGTCCACTTATGTCAATGAAGCTGAATGCTGAAATTGATTTAGGTTACGTTTAAGGGTGATTAACACTTTAAAAAATTTTTATTCGAATCCCTTTTGTGTAAAATAAAATGCCTAATTAGGATTCTACACCAAAAACCTTAGTTGTCTAAATGTAAGAGTAGAGAACAAATTAGAGTTGTCTTATTTACCTTGACCTTAACTCGTTATTTCACAACCTTTAAAAATTTTATTGGATTTACAAGTGAAAAATTTGAAACTCTTTACTGTTACTTAAAAAAAATAATTATGTGGTAATTTGAGATAGGGTATATGACAAAGGAAAATCTCACACAGGAATTTTGAACAAGTGGGATTTTATGGTTTAGGAGGAAAAGTTAGGGAAACCCAGCTCTAAAAATTTAGTCGGTGTTTGAGGCATCGATCCGAACATACAGCTGAAGCGCCCTCTAGCGGCATCCAACTGCTTACTCAGCTGAACCATCTTTTCAAAGAGAAGAGAATGAATAGTTTGCCGCGAGAGGCAGCTTTTACGTAACATCTCAACTCAACTCAAGGTTGTCTTCTACTAAGAAGATAAGAACGGGATGAATCCGCATATAAAATCTGAAGAATTTCAGGAACTAGACCATTTAAATTTTAACCGAGTCTGAACATCCAATTAAAATTATATCTTTGATTTATGATTGTTGAGTACTTGATTTAAAGTATAAATAAATGCTTGTAATGTAATCTCTAAAACGCTTAGATAGAAAAAAATAGGTTAATCGTATATTACATGAAAAGTCGATATAAATGTTGTATATTTTACTTCAATATTTCACTATTAAAGATATAAAAATTGAGAAAAATGCACCAAAATTGTTTGAATGGCGCGATGCCCATGACAGCACATAGCACAAAAATTGTGAATAATTCAAAATGGTATTTCTCGGTCAGTTTCAGTTGAAGTTTAAAAGTATGTCAGAAATATTTTAATAAATATTTTTTACTGAAGATAATAGGAGCAAAACACCATATCAAAAGAAATCGTTTTTTTCAAAAAAATTATTTTGAGCAAGAAAACTGTTTTTGGTAGGAAATAAGTCAGCTAAAACTTCGTTTTCAAGAATATTATTTTCCAGCTAATGTTTCTTTGAGAAAGGCATCGTTACTTAAAATATTTTTAAGAATCCTCTGCCCAAAGTCATTGATTTAAAAGTTACTAAAATAACTACATATTATTGAAAGAGTTTAATTATGATAAAATATTTTGTAAATTTAATATGACATGTCTTTGAGTAGGGCACCGTGACTCGACTCAATAATATATTTGTTATTACTTGGATACGGGTTTCGTTCGGCCCAAAGGATACGGGTAATATACTTAAATACTGGTTTCGGCCCAAAATACGTATGTAAGGTCGCCTTTCATGGGTATATTATAGGTCAAATGTTAACCTTCGCGAACTGTCAAAGTTTAGCGGATAAAACTAAGCCAACTTAGCCCCAAGAAAAAAGGGAGTCTGTGGGTCCTCCCCCAGAAAATGCTTTGAAATTCGGTCCTCAAAAGCAGCGTTAGAAATTGGGAAAAAAACCCACTGGTCCGCCGGACCAGTGCTTTGCCAATCTTACTGGTCCGCAACAAAAATCACTGGTCCGACAAATTGAAAAGGACCGGTTTAAATATTATACAGTAACTATTGCACAATTGCAATGAATGTGTGTAGCAAATAATAATGTTAAAAATTAATACATATTCAATTATATTTTTTCTTTTTCGCCGGGGGCTTCTCTATCCCATATCGCCACATTTCGGGTTCTGTCAAAAATATGTACTTGCTTCACCAAATGCAATTATCAAACGCACTTAAAATACCGCTATCACTGAACAACTCGTCTAAATGATTTTACAAAAACGCTGCTAGAACTGGAGGGTGGGATATTTTTCACCACACACACACTGGTCCGGCGGACCAGTGATTTTCTGATGCCACTGGTCCGAGCCGATTTTTAGTTGTCCCGGACCAGCAAAACACCCCAATTTCGAACGCTGCTCAAAAGCAATGTTTTGACTCATGTTTGGACATTTGGGACCTTTTGGATAACTCTTGAAGAGCTCCTTGACATTCAACAGTCAACAATTAGCTTTGAACTCCCTAACCCCCTTTGATATACGGCTCTGCAGTACTAGTACATAATACTATTTGAATAATGCATTTCAGGGTCTTAGTAGACGAGACAATCATTTCTACCAGTGCAAAAGAAAAAGCAAATAGCGAAAACTCGTGAATCAGGCTGGACGTAAAATAAAGCTTCATAAATCCGAAGTGAAACTTCAATCGGGAATGAAAGGAGAATACATATCTTTCGGGAGTAACGCTCTCGCTAACGGAGTCAAGGCCAGGTATATATTTTAAGAACCAGGTAAGAGAGGCGAACTTATATGCTTTACAGGTGCGTTATGATGGCTTTTCTTGTTGGCTGATGATTTCATCTGAACTTGCAATAATACGTCGTAGATTCCATGTGTATTGCGACGGTTATTTGTCGAGTTAAACTTTTGATTGAAATACTTTAAGTCCGACCGCTTTTCGAATCTAAATGATAGCCACACATCAGATTTGTCCCAAAACTTTTTTCCAGCGTTTATAAATTACCAGCACCCCTAAAATTGACGGGAATAACCCGTTTCCTTAACAATTGCCATTATATTGTACGCCATCAAAAATTGTAAGGGTTGGGGTTCAATCCCTCCCCTTCAAATCTTGACCTATGGGTGTCACTTAAAGGTTTCCAAATGTCCAAAAATATATGTCAAAACCCTAATTTATTTTACATGTTAAACTACAAAATATTTCGTAGGTGGGGGAGTGTTTCCAGTCCAGATCCCCCCCCCATTTGGACGTAGAACTCAGTATTGCAGAAACAAATATTAACATTAAGTGCAGTAGTATTTATAATTTTTCCCAGTAAATGTTCTAATAAACTGTATTTAAGTTGTAATGTGTGCGTGACACCGTGATAGGGAAGGTAGAAATAATTTTAAGCTAATCGTCAGTTTGAGTCTAGGCACAGTCTTTGATACGTTAATAGTCCTAGTAATATATTTCCTCCTCGACATTTTATTTTATGTTTTTTCTGTCTCAATAGTTCAAAACCCCACAACGAATTTAATTTTTATTGTGTATATTTAATACGTATGCTTTATTTCATGTTCGCATTCCCAAATTTATCCCCCGTAGCAGGTAGCTACCTTAGGTTCATAATAATTATTATTAGCCTTTCAGAAAAGATAGAAGAAAAATTTAATGAATCCTGATATATTTCAATAGTGTTTTCAGGTGACGTCACAACCGGTTATTTTCTTTTAACTGTGTACCTTCTGTAGGGCTTTTAACTGTTGCTAAGGCCGTTGTTCATCTGTTGCTAAGGTGGTTTTTAAGTATGGGGTCACGTGATTGCAAATGCTCCAATAGAAGAATTCCACGGCCAGTCATTTTCTGTAACTGTTAGGGGCAAAACACACCTGCCGCCACGAGTAGAGAAAGCAATAAAAAAGGTTATCTCACTTCTATTGGATACCTTGTCTTAGTAACCTCTTTACGACTTTATTTTATTGCTTTCGCTTCTGCTTCCTTGGTGTGGCCAGGCCCTTAACCTCTGTAGGGCAAAAAACTGTAATATTTCTGTTGCTAAGGCCGTTGTTAGTGATTGAAAATGCTCTATGGGAGTTAACTTTAATCATCTCACTGCCATTAAATTTAAAAACAGTTAGAGTTGATTTTGATAAAAATGTTTAAAACGATAACCTTAGAAAATACCCAGACAGCTCACGATTTAAACTTGCAATTTAGTTCAAATGAAGTGGTGACTAAAACTGTCCCACCTTCTTTGACTTTCTAACATAAAGTAGCAAGTTAATGCAGGGTAAAATTTAGAAAAGATCATCATTAGAAAAAAAATATGTATGCAAAATATTGGATAATAGCTTTATTTCAGAGTTTAGGGAACTTTTCCTTTTTTAATATTATGTTTTGTACACTATCTATCCGTATATTCTATAGAAAATATCAAACTGGATTGTAGCGACATTTGATGGATTCTTTTCTATCGAAAGTAAAAAAATAAATGAAAATAACTTTTTAAAGAAATTATATACTTATTTTACAAAGTTATTTAGCAATTATTAGTCAATTAATAGAAAAAAACGCCTGAAAAATTCAAAAACTTGTTCCGGCGTTACTGATTAACCAGAAGAATAACGTTATTTGACCGAGTTTTTTTTACATTCAAAACACCATCACTCATCAGTTTCCTTTTGAATCGAGTGGAATCCCTGAAAGAATTCAAAAGCGCTCTTAATCTTTTTCGACCCACAAACATACATGGACCGCAAAATATGCCGGCGGAACAACAATGAAAAAAAAAGGCGGGATTCGCCAGAGAACAAAAAGTAGTAAAAGAACACCGGGAAACACGTGCCGAACTCTAGAGGAGGGTAGGCTGATGCAGATGCAACAGAGGATGAGAAGGGAAAGGAAATGAGAAAAAAAGTAGAAGTGCTTTCCGTGTCATCGACTTCACTGCCATCTTGTGGCGAGATTCCAAAATTCGCTATTTAAATGGTGCACCTGCTGCTTTGCTTAGATTAAAGGGATAAGTTTATTTTAAAAAGAGAGCTTCTGCAGAGCAGGAGCAGCTATTTAGCTATTTAGCAGGAGCAGCTATTTGTGGTGGTTCTTAATTCTTAATGGATCGACCATGTAATTCTGTGGATCAGTTTCTGTGCCATTAAGTTAACGACCTGCAACCTCTTTTTAGTCTGATTGATAAGTTTAAAAAATTGCAAAAATTTAATTTAAATACTTTTTTCCTAAAAAAAACATAAGCAAATTTTACTATAGAATTTGCCCATGTAAAATTTTTAAACTCTTTAGGTCGTCAATTAACATGTGCGAATAATTAAAAAAAAGTTTAATTGAAACCTGGATAAAAATTTTCTTTAAAATTATTTAATAATTTTTAAAGAAAACATTTAAACAAAAAATTCAAACTGGCTGGAACAAAACGTACAAACTATGTTTTGAACTTACATATGCGATTCGATTACAGTTTCTCAGTCTCAGTTATCCAATTATTTAAAAGTTTTCTAAATGTCATGGACACCAGCTTGTTAAATTCGATCTATGATTTGGCCTGCGAGATTTTAACAGATGGATTTTTTTTTTTTGCTAGTCAGTGTGTCATAATTTGGTCTATATCACGGTTAAAATTGTGCACACCTGCTACAGGGATTTTCTGCTTGTTTCTTTTCTTGCTTTCTTTTGGATGTCTACAGGCTACATTGTTACTTATATGGTGTCCCAAAAAAGACTGACACAATTTTAAAATCAACAACCAAAAACTCGACAGCTAAAAGTGAGATAAAACTACGCGGTTTGTTGCATCCTACTCACGAGAGTCTCAGAAGTAGTATGCAACAAACCGCGTATTTTTATGTTTTTTAGTTGACGAGATTAGTTATTGATTTTTAAAATGTTAGTCTTTTTTGGGACACCCTATACTTCCGCTGACTTATTTCTTATTTACATCACGTTAAAAAAGGAAAAATACGAAAATCAGGATGAGACTTATAAAATTAAACATTATTCGAGATAAAATGTTTAAATTATCAAATAAATACATAAATTTCAATTGATTTTGCTCTTAAAAATCAAAAGAGGCCCCTGAAAAATTTTGGCACATAGATGTCTGCGCACCCATCATTTGTTTAATGAATTGATAAAAAAAATCAACCTGTTCTACTTCAACACACGAGTTGAGTTGCATTTCTTTGTGATGATATCGTCTGGAGAAGGTTCTCTTTCATGAAAGTGAAAAGAACGTGAAACAGGTTCTGCAACAAACCCTCAATTGCTCAATTACACGCGGCTTCATATTCCCAGTCCCGTCGAGAACATGAGGCAAACGCGAAGACCAAAACACGAAGCAAAAAGATGCGCTTTTATAAGCTCTTTATGAAGAAGTGCTTATGTTGAAGGGAACTAGTGTGGACGAATTTTTGGGGGCGGTCTATTATATTTGGGAGACTTTATTTCAAAATTTGTTTCGGTCAAAGAAAGGACAGTAAACTAGTGCATTTCTGAATGAAACTAGCGTTAATAATTCATTCGAATTATGCAAAACGAGCTTTTACATACAAATATTTATATCAAAATCTCCAATGAGAGTTGAACATTTTGTATTATTTAGTTTTTTAAGAATGCATACAACTGGTTCGGAAAAGTCTTATTTAATAGATTTTGATAAGTTAAATATTTAGATGTGTTGCGCTTAAACACGATTAAAGTCGGGTTAATGTCACAAAAATAATTGGATTGAATTTTTTAGATATTAAGTTTAATTACTTGTTTTGTATAAAGCATTTTCAACCACATGACTCGGACCTAACAACGGCCTTAGCAACAGAATTGTTACAGTTTTTTGCCCTACTGAGGTTAACAGTTACAGAAAATGACTGGCCGTGGAATTCTTCTATTGGAGCATTTGCAATCACGTGATCCCATACCTAAAAACCGCCTTAGCAACAGATAAACAACGGCCTTAGAAACAGTTAAAAGCCCTACAGAAGATACACAGTTAAAAGAAAATAACCGGTTGTTACGTCACCTGAAAACACTCTATTATCAGGCCCTTAATCAGGATATTCCATTTTTATGATTAAGAGTCTTTTAATGCAGTCACAGGCAGCATGCACTCACCCCCAAAGCCCCAAAGTCCTATTATATAAAAAAACCTATCGATTTCACTATGAAATCCTATGAGCTATGCTACCAGAAAACCCCTGAATTTCTGCAGGGAAATCCTGTTATATCCATACAGAGAGAATATCATTGTTAATAGGCGACAGAAAAATCGTAACCGATACAGGGTGTCTCTGTATGTTATACAGTTTCTCTGTAGAGTAACTACAGATTCTGTACTGTATGAATAAAACAGGATTTCTCTGTAAAAATTACAGGGGTTTTCAGGTAGCGCAACTGACAGGATCTCTTTGTTAAATCAACCGGTTACTTGTAGAGTGTACCCACAGGGGCAATTTCTATAGAAACGTTGCGTTGCAAATTACCCCAGATTACTAAAAACAAGTTGAACCTCTGTTTTCGGAGTCAATTTTCAAAAACTTTCTGGAGGAGGACCACCAGACCCCTCTTTTCTAGGGTGGGACTCTGTCCCTGTCCACAAAATTTTAAAATTCAACGCAACAAAGTAGCAAGGAAATACTCTTAAATTTTTTAAAATGCTACATTTAATCTCAAATGCGTGAATGAAATTAATGACGAAAAAATTCTTATGGACCTTCCCCGCCTCTCCCCATAAAATTAAAGTTTAGCTACGAGCATGGCGCTACGTGCTACGTGAAACAAGGAAATTTTAGAAAAATTTAAGGAGGCATGGCAGGAAAATAAGAGAAAAACTGTTTTACCTTGCCCCTCCAGGATCCTCCTAAATCCACCCATCATGCACTCTTGTTGTTTTCTATTAATATCCATCCAAAAAGGAAAATTTCTGACTTTCGCGGGGGGGGGGGGGGTTATACCATACGTCCCTTGTGTATCCTAATTAGAATTCTCTATCTATGCATCTTGTAACAACACGGTTCCCCAAAGATAAGTAGATTATAGGCAGGAAATAACTCTAAGAATCTAATAAAAATTTCCGAAAGTCTCCTAATAGCAGATTAACCTTTTTATAATGAGAAAAAAAATCCCTATGTTTTCTAACAAAATATCATAGAATTATTTAAAGGGCATTTTAAAACAAAAAAAACAACAACTTTTCCCATATTTTTAAAGAGAAAATGAAGAGTTTCAATTCTATAAATCTGATAAATGTTTATTAAATTCATAAACGATCCCATCTTGATAACAAATTAAAGCCATTGATGGGTTTACCTATTTTATCATGTAGTATCAGATTTTTTTCATTTTAACGAGAATACCTAGTTGAGAAAGATAATAAATTATGATTACACGGTAAAAAAAATTCAAGTAAAAATTAGTGTTCTAATCTGTGGAAAAAAAAATTGATTTTGGAAGGCCGTCAGCCACCAGTTTTTTAGGTGGTCTACTGGTTCCGTTGAGAATCAGTCGTTGGCAGCTGTGACGTCACTGGTTCCATTCTATTGTGTACGAAATGGATCGTTTGCTGCTCACGCGCATTGAAGCAAGAAGAATAGAACAAACGAATAGAAAATCTCCGTTCTTTTATTTGAATAAACGTGACGAATTGTTCGTGATGCATTGCATTAAAAATTAAATTTTCACTTAAATTTTCGAATCGATTGTGCTATTGTGCAGCGATTGAATTTGACTTTATTTGGTTACAGACTTTCTTAAATATTGCGTCAGGAAAGAAGTTTTAAAAGAGAAAATAACGAACATAAAAGTTAAATTGATTTAAATTTAGTTTATTAAGGGATAATGCTCGTTTATTCTTTAAGCTCTAAAATTACTAACTCAGCAGGCAGGATAACTGATTTTGATTGATAAGTATTCTTTGGGTCTGATATAAATAATTTTTTTAAACCAAGAAACATACTATATTTTTAAAAGACTCTTAAGCGTGGTGATGGAAAAAATCAGTCCAATGTCCAATGATAAATAAAGATTTTTCTAGAAGAATTCATATTAAATTCAATGGAGTATGGCAGCAATTCAGAATAAAAATCTCAAAATTATTTTAAAGATAATCAACTGAAAAGACCGAAACCCTACTAGATTGTGTTTTCCAAACTGAATTTTGACTTTAAAAATTAAATGGAATATCTTATTTTTTTTATAGCATTGACGAAAGTATAGGGTACCAGAGCCGGATATTTAGTTTTAAAATCACCGAAATATGTCCTATATTATTCTATCTATCGCAAAAATTTCAGTTATAAGACAAATTAGCATGATTATTCACGTCCTAACTAAAGCAAGAAAGTTACAATTTCCTAAGTTTTTCAAACTGGTATTTTCCTTTTTGTGATTATGAAACCGCAAAATTTGAGAAACTAAATTGTCAATAGGATTTTACATTTTCTACTTTGTGTGAGATTGCCTTGTAAAGATATAATATTAGTGGATGCATTCAAAATATAAATTAATAAGGATATACGTAGTTACATTTAAAACTTATAAAATTTTAAAACAGTAGCTAAAATAAGTTTCATAAGTTAATTACAACTCCCACTGCGTTTTAAAAAAATTTTCCAGTCTTTCCATAGGTCATTTTAGAGACTCTCTTACGTAAAAAAAAAATTAGAGGAAATCGCACAGGAAGCTGAGCTGATGCAATTTAGTGCAAGATGTTTGTATATTTATTACGATCTGCGCCAATAGCTGCGCATTTGATAAATCCGCTGTAAATAGCAGGCTCTCTCCCCGCGAAGGTCGAATGAATGATGCAAGGAAATCGACAATTTTCAATACGAAAACTACATGTATCGCCATCTATCGAATAAAAGACAAACTAGTTATTCACATTAATTTTATAGCTTTTTATATTAAATATTGCTTTTACCGAAACAAACGCTTAAAAGTCATGAGGACACTTGAAAATTTTTCTAATTTTGAGAACCAATCTTCAAATTTAGTTTTCTTCCCCTTAAAAAGTTGTAATACGAGTGTTGTATTTTCATTTTTTGTGAAATGTCCCTACGATCAAACTTCACAATTCTTCTAAATTATCAAAAATTAGGTATCCCAATTTTCCTTCATTAAAAATAGTAGCTAATAGAATTTTTAAACCACATGAGAGGTTTACAGGCTATTGTTAATGGTGAATAATAATATTTTATGAAATTAAAAATTTAAATTATCTATTAATATTTTAATTTAATTAAAAATCTGTAAGTAAAAATTAAAAAAAAAGGCTGCAAAACCAAAAAAAAAAAAAAAAAAAAAATAGCAACAGAGGTAATTTCTTCGATTTTTCTTGAAAATTACCAAAAATGACCTGTTGAAAAAATTGCTCCTTAAAAAGTTTCATCCCATTTTAAACTTTCCAAACTTTTAGACGAAATTTTTTTTAATCATTATTGATGTTTAATTCATCAAAAATTTCTTATTTATTTAATAAGCTGATAATAATAGAAAACCACGAGACCGATTTTGGAACGTTTGAAAAGAGGTAATATTTTAACAATGTCCTTTTTAATAACCAAAAAGATTTACCCATAGAAATACAAACATATTAAAATACTAAAAAATCACCCATAAGAAAATAATTTATTTCCCAATTTAATGTGCCTCTTTAAAAAAAAAAAATAAATATTAAAGTGTTAGAATAAATATAACGGTATAAATAAATTAAAAAATAATTTAGTAAAAAGTGTCCCAAAGTGCCCCACTCTTCATTGCTATAAGAAGAATGAATTTATATTATAGTGCGATTCCAGTACAACGTATTTTTAGTTTAAATGTTAATATGTATTGTCGACAATTACGTTCATGTTTTTAACGGTTATAGGAGTAGTATTTTTATATTGGATTTAACCTGGGAGAAGTCCTTAGCCAGGAAGTTTAACTATTAACAGTTTAACTATTTAGTCTCCTTACCTATATTATTTTTACTAGCTGAAGGAATTGACTCTTTCCATATGACCTTCACATTCAGCCAAGTTGGAAAAAATCAAGGATAAAATTAAAATCTTCCTTGTTTCCACTACTCAATCCACAACAGTCCCGTGAACGAACACATTAATCACGTTTTTATACAGGAATCTACTTTTACAACTACACCCAGCTCTTACATCTTTTAACTGTAATACTGAGGTATTACATATTACATCCTTACACTACACAGATTCACTACTCTGGGCAGTGCCCCCCCCCCTTGGACCCCCCAAAAAAAGTATTCAAAATGAGTTAAATCCCTACTTTAACAGGTCAAATTTCAAAAAATTTTCTGGGGGAGGACCCCCCATATCCCCCAGAGGTACCAAAAGGGATCTTGAGTGGTACTTTTTTTTAGAAAATTCTCAACATTTTGACATTTTACTCAAGGGGCCATCCATAAATGATGTCACACTTTTTTTTCAATATTTTTGAGTAAGAATTTGGGACCCGATCTTTTTATGGAAGTTTTAGTGCACCCCACCTTATAACTTCAAAGTGAACTCTTATTTCGTTGGTATGAATCTTATAATAATGTCATTTAAGCTACATTTTCCAGAAAAAAAATGTGTTATTTAATTTTATTTTAGATTTTCAATCTGTGCTGTCACAATTCTTGAAACCCCCCCTAACCCCCTTGTCACAGATTGATGAACACCCTCCCTCCCCTCTGCGTGACATCATTTATGGACAGCCCCCAAAAGGTAAAGGGGATGTTCTGGAAAAGTGCCCCCCCCTCCTTGGATCCGCGCCTGCCTATACTATACAGAAACATTGTATCGTTATAAAAACATGCTTTAAGTTTTGTAATGATTTTTTTTTTTGCGTTTTAGTTTCCATTTCCATAAAAAAACAATGGTCGTCCTGACAACCTGTGCGATCAGGAATAAACAGTGCGATGCGGTAAGCGGGTAAGCTCAAATATTCTCCCGCCATTCGAATTCTCATAGTTTTTTCGGTCGCCCGTTCGAATAAGGAAAGAAAAAAAAGGATGAATTAAAACTTTTGCGTTTCCGGCAATAAATTTTTCCGCAACGGGCTAACTCTACGAGAAAGGGAGGGTAGAACAGGAAATTGAGAATGATCTATTATAGAGTATTTCATTTGACATTTAGTATTTATTTTAGGTTTCGATTTCAGTTCTGCGTTTTCACGGGGGGGAGGTCACGTGCTCCACTGGGGCTGAAGAATGTTTACTCACAAACGCATCAGGTGATTTCGCTAATATCAGCCTTGCCGTCCGCGAAATCTGCAACACGATACGCTTTGTCTATTTTTCCCTTTTATCAGACATGCACAGGTGTAGAGCTTCCGATTGAGCGAGTGGAATCGGCGATAGGAGCACGAAAGGATGAATCAAGAGACGCAGTTTTAAAGCATCATTCAAAGGGTTTTTTATTTTAATGTTTTGAGAGAAGTTTCGAACTTGTACTACAATTTTTTGCCATGTCCGCCACGACGACGACGGTGAGGCCTGAAGACACTGCCGGTCCTATAAACAGGTTGGTATGGTATTGTTTTTATTCATTTCGATTCTCTGAATCGATTTTTTAAATATGAGATCTAATTGTTTGTTTTTTCTTATGGTTTCTTCAGCAACGTGGCTGACTGATTTAAGGAATTTTAAATTCCTACCCTATCATTAAAAATGTCGCATGTCATTTCAGGTAATGGATCCCTAGCTTTGACGGCATGCTATTTCTATGGGATCCACTACCTGAAATGACATGCCACTATTTTAATGATAGGACTTCAATTTTAGGCTAAATAGCCTCCTTTTGCCATGTAACCTGGAGATCCTCTTGGGACGCAACTTCATACAACCACCCGAACCTTTACAATTAAGCCCCCTGTCGGTCCTCTGACTTGTCGGGCAATCGTACCTGTCGGTAAGTTGACTTGTCGGGCAAATGGCGTCAGGAAATTATGCCAGATCTACCCCGCCCACAGAGTTAAAATGGTGTTTACAGTAGAAGCTGTTGCTGAAATACATGTGGTTCAACCAGGCGCGGAACCAGGGGGGGGGGGGCACTTTTCCAGACCATCATGAAATAGGTATAGGTGCACCTATACCTTTTTTTAAAAAATGTCAAAATGTTGGGGATTTTCTGAAAAGTATCACTCAAGATCCCTTTTTGGTACCGCTGGGGGGTATGGGGGTCCTCCCCCAGAAAAAATTTTGAAATTTGACCTGTAATAGTAGGGTTTTAACTCATTTTGAGTACTTTTTGGGACTTTTTTTCGTACTTGTGAGTGATTTTTTGGGTCCAAGGAGGGGGCACTGTCCAGAGTGCCCCCCGCCTGGATTCTACTACAAAAAGCTTTTTGACCAAAAGATCCTGACAAATAACATTCAAAAGTCTGTGTAGTGTAGATGATTACCTGTACAGCTTTTATCCTTTCAGTTTGTTAATGACTCAGAGGACGAATTCAATAGGGGTGATGCAGCATGGCCTTCTAGACTCATAAGGCCATAGAAGCTCGAAATCGTGATGCGAAATGGTAGGCATGACGCCAGGTTTCAACAGATTTCAGAATGGAGTTGCGCTGTTGTCCAAAAAAAGCTATGAAGAGTGACGTCTTGCATACTATTTAACATCACGAATTTGAGCTTCTCTGGCCTTATGAATCTACGTGGCCATGGATACAGCCAGTTTTTGCCCCAGGTTAGCTATGAAGCTATGGCAATATCAATGACATTGCCATAGCTGAACAAAAGTAACATTATGTCATTGTTATATTAGTGGGTTAGAGTAAGAAATTCCAAGAGAAATCTCTCATTTACAGGGTGCAGTGGCGTATATAGGAATTTATTTCGGGAGGGGCCCAAAAATTACTCCCCCCCAGCCCCTCTCCCACATATATAATAGATCCAATATAGCTTTTTAGGTGATAATTTAGGTCCTAAAAACTTAATATAGGGAAAGTTGTTATTAATAAAAATACAAGTACCAAAGGGGGGTCTGGGGGTGCTCCCCCAGAAAATTTTTGGAAATTTGACTAAAAGAACCAGGGTTTTAACTAGATTTGGTACACTAAGTCCGAATTTTAGATGTACATTTTTATGAACTTAATATTTAAAAAGTTATTAAAATAAAGTTTCAAGTACAAAAAAGGATCTGGGGGTTCTCCCCCAGAAAATTTTTGGAACTTTACCCCTAAAAACAGGGTTTTATCTTGTTTTTGGTACACTTAGTCCGAATTTTGGACATATATTTTTCGGTAGAATTTGGATTTTGATGAACTTATTATAATAAAGTTGTTAATAATAAAATTCCAAGTACAAAAGGGGGGTTTGGGGGTCCCCCCAGAAAATTTTTTGAATTTTGACCCTAAAATACAGGGTTTTAACTGGTTTTGGTACACCTAGTCCGAATTTCGGGGGGGGGGGCCAGGGCCCCCTCGGCCCCCCCCCCCCTTATATACGCCACTGACAGGGTGTTCCAAAAATATTGGGACACATTTTAAAGAGGTGCCAGAATGGGAAGTTAAGAGGTAGTTTTCTATAAAACTGCTTTAAAATATTTAAAAAGTTGGTTAAGATATTTTGAAATTTGTGGGATCACCAGCACTACTTAAATAAATACTCCCACTAAAACTCGAAACAGAATTGATAGTATCAAGTAAGGCTTGTATAAGGCTTTCTTGACTAAGCTGCGTATATAGGTATCTCCAATTGGAGATAGTCAGTTATCATCCCATCGAACAACGGCAAAATCGCAAACGACTCCAAAAAAAAAATTAAACCCAGAGGTCATTTTATGGGGTCGTTTGTAGTTTTGCTTTTGTCCGATGGAATAACTGACGATCTCCAGTTGAGATAAAAGTTCTGTGCCTTTGGGCCACCGTAAACTTTTCCGCTGGATGTAATAAAACAATTTTCGGCTGGACCACCAGCAGTTTATCTCCCCTATCTCCCTCAATCTCTTTGTATTTCCCCTCGCACTCGTGCCTGAGAGCTGTCGAAAATTGACCACATGAAAGACACCGGTGCCATAAACTCAGGTTTCTTCCTGGAGATAATTGTTTTATTACATCCAGAAAGTCTACGGTGGCCCTTAGCGGCAGGATTAGACTTTTATGATGACCCCCAGTTTATCGCCCCTATCTCTTTGTGTGGTTTTGAGGGATTCCCCACACGCACGGAGGTTTTCTTTTGTTCGCTACTGAAACTGACCATCACACAAAGAGACCGGGGTGATTTCTCCGGTCGTTGTAAAAACTCTTATTATCCTGCCCCTTACTTGACACTACTCTGAAGTGTGAATACTCTTTCCATAGGATCATGGCCAAATATGAACTCGACAAGAAGGATATCGATCCAAAAGATCCCTACAGGTGCCAGGCAGTGCCTGGCTTTGGAGAATTTCACTGCACCGTTTGCCCTAACGGCTACATGTGGAGATCGAACTTCTCGTGGATGAAGATAGACCTATATGATCAGATGGTCGTATACAAATGGTGTATGAAATGCAGGAGATGCGGAAGCATAGAAAAGCCGACTTTCACCACTGAAGAGACGGAAAAGCTCATTGAAATGGCAGTCTGTGAGTAAGTACATAGTAAGGTGTTTCATTTTTTCCCCAAAGTTGTGAATTTCATATGGGATTGATGTCGCCCCGAGTCTATGGGTGGTACACTTTTGCAGGCGCGGATCCAGCACGGCTCCAAGGGGGGGCACTTTTTCAGACCATCACCTTTACCTTTTGAGACAAATGTCAAAATTTTGGGGATTTTCTAAAAAGTATCACTCAAGATCCCCTTTTGGTACCGCTGGGGGGTATGAGGGTCCTCTCCCTGAAAAAAAATTTGAAATTTGACCTGTAAGAGTAGGGTTTTAACTCATTTTGAGTACTTTTTGGGGTCCAAGGGGGGGCACTTTCCAGAGTGCCACCCCCTGAATCTGCCACTGTACTTTTGTCACTTTTTATAACGCTGCATTAATATGCTTCTATAGCGTCACCCCTTTTCTCCAAAATTGTGTGCTCAGTATAGCAACCCCAGAGCACAAAAAAAGTCGGCTACTGTGGAGTTTTGGAGACTTGGGGTGACATCGATCCCGTATGAAAATCACACTTTTGGGAAAAATGAAACACCCAGTACCTATAGCTTTGATTTTCTGAATGAATGCTTGTATCTATACTTGAGGTCGTCTGGAGACTCCCCCTTCAGACGCATGGCTAAATTGTGGGAGCATTGGTAGATGGTAGCTCCATCTATCATCCAAGGCTTAAGCCAGACTCCTGTCATTTATGGGTCTTTCTTAGTCAGGATCCGATCGCCTTTGCCTTATTTCCTGTAGGGTGTAATTCAGGTCTTCCAACTAGCATTCAGTTACCTAACCACAGAGAAACTATCGCCATTTCTTGATAGAATCACTGAAATCTTAGAATCTGTCAAGTTGGAGCCTTACGTTGTTGCTAAATTTTCATGGTGTTTTAAAAGGAAGTTTTTCGGAACCTGCAAGCAGTCACTGGAGTTGGTGATCAATCCCTCGGCTTGAACAAGACCCTCCCACCTTTAGCATAACACAAAACAATAGTTTACCGTCGTCCATAATTACGTGATGTGTTTTTCCCCAAATTTTGGACACCTTCCCACTTGGTGAGATTTTGCTGGACCCCCCCCCCTCAAATTGTCCTCCTAATTCAATTAATTTCTTTGATATGTTCTATTTTCCTCCTATCGGCATCACACTTACCATACACATTGCAAAAGTTTTGCTGTTTAAATGTAAATCGGTTTTAGTAGCGAATAACAATATCTTTGTTAAAACATTTTCAGAACAATTATATCTGAATATGTAGTAGTAATTTTTTTAGATAGCAATAGAGCCAGCAGGGAAAATAGGGGTGTAAGTTGGAGAATTTTCAAGGGAAAAACAGTATAAAAATTTATGTCAAAATTTCGGGGGGGGGGTTGAACCCTAAAACAAACCCCCTTGCATACGGCCCTGAATAAAACACTTTAATTTTATTCTTAGAAAAAAATATTTTTATTAGTACATTAAACAAAAAAGAAAATAATTCAAACCTTTCGTTTTGGTAGAATCAGCTGGTTTAATTTCTGACAATTTCAGAGCAAATCAAATTAGAAATTTTCCAAAAAAGTATTCATTTCAAATTTCTTTGTGGAGCACGCGAAACACAGTTTGGGAACCGCTGGAACTATGAACATCATTTCTTTTTTTGGCAGGTACAAAGGCATTGACATGCCGTACCACCCTCCAGAGGGGACGGGTAAACGAAGAAGGAGTGGGCCCCGCATAGATCCTCACTTAAACTTGTTGTGTGAGAAATGTGGATATGGTCAAACCCAATGCTGGTACTATTATTTTCTTAAAAAAAGACAATATAGAAGGTAACTTTTCTGGTCACTTCAATTGTCTTCCAAGAATGAGTTCCTGTAAGTAGAAAGAAACATTGTTTGTGTATTGTACACAGCGATCCTCACAAAGGTGAACTAAGGGCTGGAATGGAGGTATATAATTATTATGGATATTTTTTTTAAAATCTAAAATACTATTTTGTGTCTAGTTTTTGCAGGGTTTTGATTTATTTAAAAGCCCAATAAGATGTATTCACAGTAAAACCAGCTCAAAGATAACATGCTATGACAGGGGTCGGCAACCTTTTGAAGCGGAAGAGCCAAAAGTTACAATTTACAAAATTTCCTAGTTTTTAAAGAGCCGCACTAAAAATTTTCGTTTCCAAATTATATAGTATTTGCTTATAGTATGATTTTGATTTAAAATAAACGGCTTTAAATACGTAATAATATAAAATATATAAAAAGTAGTAAATAATATTGTTATAAACACAAAAGGGGGGTCTGGGGGTCCTCCCCCAGAAAATTTTAGAAATTTGACCCAAAAAGTAGGGTTTTAACTCGTTTTGGTCCGAGCCCCAAATCGTAGGCTAGACCCTTTCCTAGCAGTTTTAGATTTTGTCAAATTTGTTTCATTGTGGTACCTACCATGAAGTTGAATTTTTGCAGCCATTCGTCTTCCAATTCTGGATAATCAGTGCTTTTTTCATTGTGGAATGTTTTTATTTCACACAAGTGATTTATAATTAAAGATTATGGAAATACTATTGGAAAAATTAGGTACTTAAAAATATATTTTCTTATTTTTAAGGGTTTTGATAGTAAATTATTAATTTTTTCGTATAGAACTATAGAGAGCCGCAACTTTATGTCAAAAGAGCCGCAGGTTGCCGACCCCTGTGCTATGATAAACTTTTCAAAATCAATATTATCAGATCTGCATTCCCATTTCTCTTATGTTAAAAAATTATATTTTTTTCTTTATTAAGCAGGTTTTTCATTCCTAAATGAGGGAGGATATGAGAGAAACTTGCAGATAATGAAAAGACTATTTCCTATTAGCATTTATAAACGGGTTTGGGGATCGCATTTAAAAAATGTTATGCTTGTAATTAGCAGTACCTACTTATAGGGTGTTTCAATAAGTCCACTCAAATGCTGCACAGAAAAATTCTTTGCCATGGAGTAGATAAACTTTACCCCAAGAATTATAGCTTTATGACTCATAGTTTTTGAGTAAAAGGCAACAGAAAAGGTATGACAGCAAATCCAGTTTGTGCTAAAAAGGTTTATAGAAAGCCTGAACATGGTTACTTATATTTGCACACTTTGATGTTAAAGATTTGCTCAAGAATGTGTGCTCCGTAGAATGAAATAATAAAGTTTTTTTTCTGAAATGCCGTAAAATAAAGTCTTCATATAGATGTATCTTCTTTGAGCAAATTTTGTCTATTCCATGCAAGGAATCTTTATGTGCTGAGTTTGGGCAGATTTGTTGAAACACCCTATACCTATGAATACAATACAATCCATAAATAGATAATTCAAATCCAGAGATATCCTAATTTGCATTTGAAAACTATTAGCCCAAAATAAAATTGCAAATAATTGTTTTACATTCCTTCATTCTATTTCTGTGCTGTTTTATTTTTATATTATTTCTATTTTAATATTGTAATAAATTTCTAATTTAATGTTTTCTTATCACATTCCATATTTCTATAAGTATGTTTTATATTTCTTAGTTACCTGGATCGGTTTGCTCCCCTTGGTAACAAATATGTTTTTTCCCTGATGTTTGTATGTGCTGTTATTCACCAATGTAAATAAATATTATTTGTATTATAAAAAAAAGAGTTAAAAATACTTGAGTGAAATCGCAAGGCACATGGATAAAAGGAAATGGGATTATAAATACACATTTTCTTTAAAAAATTGAAATGGGAATCAGCAGTGTTTAAATGAATCTTGGATAAATGCTTATTTATACTATATATGGGTTTACAATAAGTGAGATTGTCAAGCAAGGAAATAGTTGGAACCATACCTGCCAACTTTTGAAAACTTGCATCAGTAAAACTTTTTGCATAACGTTACAAAACTACCTTATCTGATAACCAACTGACTTTTCCCCCTTCACAAAACTCGTACTACAAACCATTGTTGGTTACAAGAATATCTTGTACCCTTTTTCCCAAACCATTTGATTTAAATTTCTGTTTGGAATCAATTTCAAATCAAATGTTATGATTATAGCTTTTATAAATTTTTTTCTAAATTTCCATCAACATTTTCAGCAGCATGTGATAAAGATTAATTTAAATAAGCTTGAGTTGCTACGATTAGAAAGCGAGGAGAAACTTTTCCGCGTTAAAAAGCCTCAATGCTAATTGAGGGAGACGAGATGATGAACCACAGGTCCGATCTCGGTAAAGTTGTTTTTTCCGCATTGCGATCGAAACACGGGGGAAGCAAACTTACCGGGTGAGTGCGCGCCAAGACTCGCGGACGAATCCGAAAAAGATTTGCAAAAAAAATTTAAATTTCACTCAATAAAAGAATAAAAATTGATCAAATCGTAAGAACAGGGATTAGGAGATGGTTTTGAAGTAAAAAGATATTAGAGAAAATTGTTTAGGTTGCGAATGTTTTGCATTTTCATGGATAGTTAAGTGGAAAGAAATGCAAAATCCGGAAAATTTTCTGATCCATCCGTACAACCGTAAAACTAGACAGAAATCCGTAAATTTTACGGACAATCCGTAAAAGTTGGCAGGTATGGTTGGAACTGATATTGTCTCAATTTAAAAATAGTCTAGAAACCTGAAAACTCTAATTAGTGAATTTTTCAATTATTACTTATTTAAATGGCTTGGAATAAAATAATACTTAAAATAAGATAGTTATAAAATAAATATATCATGGATAAAAGTTTGAAAATTTTCTGCAATGAAACTGGATAAACTTCTTAACATACAAATATAATTTTTTAAAATACATATAAAACATCATTCATTATTTTGTTGAGAACTGAAGAGGACTTGCAGAGCAGATTTTGAAAATCTAGATGGGAAAATTTCACCAATTTAGTTAAATAACAAGGACTAATATAAGAATGAGAAAAGACTCCCAAACTTACTTTCGTATATACAATTAAGATCCATCCATATTGAAAATTTTAAAAATTGATTATTTCTTACAGTGCAAGGTAGGCATTCTGGGAACCACACATTTATATGCAATGGCAGAAGGGGGTAGATGTTGGTCTATCACTGCAAACAGACTTGTACTTACAGGGGAGCCTTTCAAGAAAACTTATAGGAATTGCAGGGGTGTATATAAGTGGGGGCCAAGCCTGTCCCCCTGAAATTTGGACTAGGTGTACCAAAGCAAGTTATAAAAACCAGTTTTTTAAAGTCAAATTTTTAAAAACTTTTCAGTGGGAGGACCCCCAGATCCTGTTTTGTACTTAGAATTATATTTTTCACAACTTTTCTTAAGTTCCTTTAATTCATTTAAATTAAAATACTACATAAAAATTTATAAAATTCCTAAAAATGTATGACCAAAATTAAGACTATGTGTACAAAAACTAGTTAAAAACATGTTTTTTCTAGTTAAATTTCCAAAAAATTTTTTGGGGAAGGGCCCCCTTTGGTACTTGGAACTCTTACAACTTTTATTATTAAGTTCCTTAAAATGCAAATTCTACCTTAAAATGTATTAAAAGCTACATTGGACCTATAAAATATGCATGGGAAGGGCTGAGGAATAATTTTGGATCCTCACCCCCAGAGCAAAAATCTTGTTTTAGACCTGATAATAAGTAATTTTTTAGAGAACAATTAGGCCCCTCCTGAAATAAATTTCTTTATATGCCACTGAGGAATTGAAAAAAAGTAAATTTTTGACCTAGACAACATAATAAATGCTGATTTAATATGGGTTTAATATAACTCGGGGACAAAAAGGAACCGCCTAGCAGTAACTAAATCCAAAACTTTTGAGGTATGTTAAAAAATGCCTTGCAATATTGTATGGCAGATTTCTACACCACCATTAGTAGCATTTGCATACAAACAAATACTTCTTTTCTTTCCCCATACCTTTTTCTTTCCTTCCCACAGCTTACTATCTTTTCCTTCTTATAAACACACAATGAACACAAAAAATTTTCTTTCATATACAATAACTTATTTTAATTATAATATTTTCTCTGTGCCAGCTTTGCTACAATCAATGTCATCTTCTGAGTTTTATACATAAATAAAAGCATCTTTGATTCACAAGATTTGTACAGTGTGATTCAATTTCAACAGGATTCAAAAAAATAATCTAATCTGTATCACTTGGCAGTTTTCTCTATAAGAAATTCATTTTGCCGCATGCATAACAGGCCCCGGTGCTTACTTTGGATTCCTTCAGGCACCGATGCCATCTTGGTGAGTTTTGAAGCATTACTCTATTTGCTTTGATTCATTAATGTTTTTCTAAATGGAAAAAAATTGAGGAAAGGAAAATAAACCGGCGTGAATAGGTCACTCTAAACACACAAAGTTCAACTAAAAAAGTTTGCAAAAAAATCCCAAAAAATCCAAACAGTAATGACATGTTTATAAATCAGATTGGTCAAATAAATACTCTGATCTACTTGTTTAAAAAGTGAGCAGGGAAATATATATTCCCTTTTTGGGAAGTGGATTCTGTTTCTGCTCTCTCTCTAAAAAGGTTGCATAGAGCTCAGTTTTGGCAATTTTTTCTTGCCATCTCAACAATTGCTTTTGCTTCACAAAGTCACCAAGATGCAAGACCAATAAGAAATACCAAAGTTAAGTGTTCGGGCCTCCAAAAGCAAACTGTCCTTGGAGTAATAACCACTAGGGTTAAGTGTCCATTTATAGTGTCCAGTGTCATAGCTTTTTCACAACCTAGGTGAGCAGTCATTGTGTCACAATAGACTGTTCAGTTGTACAGGGTTCCCAAAAAATTTTTATCACGTTTTAGTTTTACAGCTATTTATTTTTGTAAGATCAGATTCCTCATAAAATTCAAGTAAAAATTGTCACTAAAAAGACATGTATTGCAGATAAATCTCCATAAGTATATCTGTATTAAGCTCCATCAGGAATATTAAGGACATGTGCACAATTTGACAAACCAAAACAGTGGTTCTTTGCAACAATTAACAGAACTGCAATCTGAGTATTTCTACTCTTACATGGACTATAAATTAGAATTAAAGAGAGGAAAGTACATATTAAAATTTCTTCCATAGTATCATGGATGACTAAAATAAAACAAACAGTTCATTTTTGAAAATTTTTACAATGGCATCTCATTTGATGAAACTTCAAAAAATGCCAGCATTGCGATTCTCTCTGCATTGACTTCAGGGAAGAGTCAGTATTGGGAACCCTGTGATTTTCCCTAGCCGCTGTCGAATATCACCTCTGTCGAGTGTTTCTCCGCGAGTCTCTCAGTCCGTGGTTAAGAAGTTGAGCCGATCACTTGCTCCTCTCGAGGACCTTTTCTATGACGGAGATAAGAGCCTGTTTCTCGACAGAGTCCGCGAGGATCGAAATGTGGCTGAGTGCTTCGTCACCATGTTTGCGAGCCAGCCGCTTTGTGTGGTTTAAGCCGTCACTCTGAAACAAGGGATAGCAAAATCATGCTAAATGTACTAAATAAAGTGCAGGGGTGACACAGAAACTAAAGGGGAATTAAGTAATCCAAAGAGTTTTTTTTAAAGGGATTCATAAAATCAATCATTTTGTTAATTTTATACAGTGATCTTGCCCTAAGAATAATCCATTATATTTTAATACTTAAACTTATTGTACCTCAATCAACATCTTACAAACTTTTCTTTCATGGATTTGGATTGATTTATCATTTTGTTTAAAAAGTAATGTATTTTTCCATCACTAACCACAAATGGATATTTTTCCCATTTAATGAGATTTCCATTGATACAGGCTTTGCTTTTTCTTTTTTTAAGTAACTCATTTCATCAAATGATTCAAAAAGTTTTTGTAGTTTGTTGGCTACCTAAATGGGATCCAAGTCAGTATATAAAATTTACCAGATGATGCATTCTTTGTTCTTTAAAAAAGCTTAAAACATTATCACGTAATTAATCATCACTCCTTCTAGATTCACCCCACATTTTCATAAGAAAACAGTATTTCGTTTTGACTCAATCAGAATCTTTTAAACCTCAGGTTTTGCATTCTTTGTTTTTCTTTTACTATCTATCTTTAAAAAAGCTTTCTGAATCATGTGTATCAATTAAAAAGTCGAAAAGCAACCGATAATCTCAGAGAAGGAAGAAAAGGGTGAACTTAAAATTAGAATCAATGTATTGATTGCAACAGTAATTTGGCAACTATCAGTCTAGAACTTGATTCCTTTTAATCTAAATTACTTGTACTACAGTGAGATAGTTCATATACAATTTCATGACATATTTTAAGCGTATTTGTATGAAGCTAAAAAAAGTAAAAATTTCTCATCACTATAAGAATTCATGTAATTTTGATCATAACCTAAAGATAATCTTTAATGACATTTCTACAAACAAATATACCATGTAGCTCCACATGCATCAGATAAATCATCCGTAAACAGTTTTACATGTAATCAATGTCTTCCTGATGCTACTTTAAAAGAACAATGACTGACCTAAACATTTGAGGAGATGGTCTCTAAAGAGAGGCTAATGGTCTATATAAATAACAATGGAGGAGGTATACGAAATGTGATGAATTGTGGCACAGGGAAGGAAAGGGTGTAAAACATCTTAAGATTGTGAGAAGTAATTTCTGAAAATTACATTATTCCTGAACTAAAAGTTGTTTTACATGCTACTCCAAACCATTTATTATACCCTCTTTTCAAGAATGAAAGAAAGCAAAATGCCAAATAAAGTTGAACTATTCTTGTCAAAAGAAAGAAAAAAAACCATAAAAAACCCTTTACAAAATAAAAACAGTACTCAAGAAATGATTCTATAAAGTTAAAAAAGAAATAGACTCCTAGGAAATGAAGGAGGTTAGCAATTTAGGACACCAAGTTTGTTTTAATAAAGGCATAATTAAAACACAAGACCCATGAATTTCTTTAGTAAAAAAATTCCATATAGGAGATGAATTGGAAGGAATTTGTTAGAATGTTTTTTTGTAAATGGTAGCACAATCTAATTTGACTATAATTCAAATGTCTTTCATTTAAAGTTGTAGATAATTTAAAGCTCTATCTTGATCCCTTTAGCTTTAACAAAAAGAAGTTTAACTTTTATAATTTTAAGTTTTGGATAGTTTGCACACATTTGGTGGTCTCTTCAGTTCAGAATTATGCAAGTTACACTGTATAACTATCCACATTAAAGAAACCTGGGATACTAAGTATAAAAAAAAATAATTAATTTACATAACTTTTGGCAACACTAATAGAGTTCATTTATAAGTCTGGGAAGATACTCCTGTGATAGTTGTTAGCTTTTCTAGTAATTTATTTCCTCTGTCAGGCAGTACTTTTGAAAGATATTTTGACTTCATATGATCATTTGAACTTTTAAACAATTTCTTTTGATCAAAACAAAATGCCATTAAAACATCTATTAATAATGTTTTATAAGTAAAAAACTAGTTTATATTGAGTGTGAGTGTCAAAGAAAAACAATTCATACTGAATTACTCACATTAAGAACTGCTTCATAAGCTTTTTCTACATCCCCTATGTTACAAAACCTCCTTAGAATCATGGGTTTCAATTCTGGATACTAAAATAAAACATTCTAAATCAATATTCCAATATTGAATGACAAAAATATCTGGTGTTTTAAGCATCACTGAAGTAATTAAAATTTAAATATTGCAGATAATATTGACTACATTTATTGGATGAAAAATCATCACTAAAAACTATTATATTACAGAATTTAAACTCTATTTTAGGAAATAATTAATACAATGTAAGTTTGGATTAATGTTGACAAGCCAATGAAAAGGATTTGATGCTAATTTGTTTGTGTAATTAAATTAGGAATACAAGAAGTTTTGACCCAAGATGAATATAAGAAATGATATTATGAAAATAGATAAAAGACCAAAGATTAATTGACAATAAAAATTAACAAAATTAAACACTTGTGTTTCACTTAAGCATAATAATAAGATTTTTTTGCAAAATTAATCAGCAAATTATAATTGAAATAGAAAATAGACAAAATAATTTTCATAAATGGTAGAAAGGAAAGAACCCCCTTTACAAAACTTTAAAAGTGAATGGTGTCAGGATATCAGTTAAAAATATGTTCTTATATTTGTTTAAATAATAAGAGGAATAAAAAGGCATGTAAAATTCAGTCTTAATTTTAGGACTTGTGCAATCAAAACTCAGATAAGTAGGTTGTTTTGGGTACAGTAAAATTACTACAGGTAAGTATGTAAAGAGCTGACTAACCTTTTGACTTGCGAATAATACTGGAGCAGTGGCTAATCCTAACCTGAGATCTGCTGCTGCAGGTTTCCCTAACTCTGCCTGGCTAGAAATGAAGTCCAGCAAGTCATCTATTAGCTGAAATGAATTAACATTCATTAGTTAAGCAAAAACACTTAATTGAACTCTAAGTTACCTTATGGTTCATACCTAATAGATTTATTATTAATACAGTAAAACCTAACTGAGTGACCCCCTCCTATAACACTGAACTATAGAGCATTTTCAATCACATGACTTTACCTAACAACTGCCTTAGCAACGTTGTTTTTATCCTCCAGTGATGTCATGTGTGAATGCTTCTATTGGATGCTTCTATTTCCCGCCCCTAACAACAGCCTTAGCAACGTTGGTTTTGTCCTCCAAGTGACGTCATGTGCGAATGCTCTATGGCACTGATTTCCCCTAATTCTCCTTACGTTAAAATACCTTTTCAACATTAACCAGCAAAACCTCAACATTCTTTTCAGCAACCAGTTTTCCGAAATCACAGAAAACTTTTCCAGATGTTTTACAGCTGGGAAAGGAAACAATATTCCCGAATTCCCATTCAATATATTTTCAATAAATTTGTTCTTCACATTAAAAACATTTGTTCCACTGTTGAAAGGCCCTCCATCAGGTTATTTTTGAAATGTATTCCCTATATAATAAATATATCCCAGTGACATTGATTAGGTATTTTATAATATATTGAAAAATAATTGGCTCTTTTTCAAGGCTAACTTAAGTTTAAAAAAGTTATCAGAAACAAGTCATTACCTGAAATGCTATACCAACATTCCTTCCATACTGAAAGGCTATTTCTTGTAATGTTTTGTCAGCACCTCCTAGAACTGCTGCCTGCAAAAACACACTGTTAGCAAAAGATAAATTTATGCACAAAAGTTATAAATAAGAAAAAGCTATATACAAATTATAACAAATTTTAAAAGCATTTCACTTTACTATCTGGTTTAGTCAAAAATGAAAATTCATGGAAATTATGTCTAGATAAATGGCTTTAAATGAACATATTGAAGTTGGACAAAACTTCAATAATATTCACTAACATTCTTAATCTAAAATAACTTTTAAAAAGGTTTATTGCTACAGTGTAAAGAAAAATTTCAGTTAAATATTTTATTTAATCTGAAAACTATAGAAACTTCACTATGAAATCTTAAGTAAAAGAACACAAGAGGAAAGCACTATTATAATTGACACTTAGACGTAATACAAAAATTACAGCATTGTGAAGGTATAATAGCAAAAGTAAATTCAACAATGTGGAACAGTTTTGAAACATCTGAAGAAGTTCTGTGTGTATTGATGATTTAGTAACAGAGTTTTAATCCCATGATTTTGAAACTTATTTCCTAGATAATTTTCATAAGTTGAAATACAAGTGACAGTAACATAGCAAATATTTATTCCTCACTGATTTCAATTCATATTTGTGCATTGTAATATCCTTAAAAAAGCTATTGGTTGTTAGTTTTCATCTATTGAGCAAATCATAGTTTGTTTTCAATACTGATAATTTAACGGTTTGTTTCCGATTTAAAAATAAGACACATGTCTGCTAATAGGAAAATAGTGAAGTTTCTAAGAAAACTAGATTACATGCACTTTAACTAGGGGCAGTAGTATAGGCATGTTCACATGTAATGTAGTACATCAGGCCTGTAAATGGTCTTGTATGAGCATTGAACTATCTCAAACTAATTAGTTGAAGTGTCATTACTAAAGTAGTAAATTACAACTGATCCTACAAAAATAAGACAATGAATACAAATACAGCTGTTTGCAAATACTCACTGCTTTACATGTGTATGCAGTGAGGCTGGCAGTTTTCTTGAATGTCTTTTGGAGATACTGAGAAAACCTTTCCGTTTCATCTTCCATTGCACTCATTTGCATGAATTCCCCTTGCACCAAGTCTAAGAGTACCTAAAGAAAGTAATTTAAATTACACCTCATTTGAACAACAATTAAAAGCTATGTACTTTAACTTTGAAGGAGTTAAGTTTTATGAGATCAAGTGCATAAGAAACCACACACAAATTTTGTCAAACATGTTCAGAATACCATTTTTTATTACAGTGGCATACCATATTTTCCAAATTTGGCAATTAATCTGTTTTAGACTTTAAAAATTACCATTACAGATGCTGTCCTGTTTTGCAGTCAACAATGATTTCTTTTTTCCCATTTTCCCCAGTCATTACATTAAGTGATTCGTTTGAAAAGCAACTCCTTTAATATGTTTTAAGTTATTTTTGCTCATTTTTTATTCAGAAGGGTTTCAGATAATGCACACAAATAGAAAAAATGGGGGGAAAAGAATTTAAAATTCTTTGTAGCTTCTGTTTGTATGTATGAATGTAACAATGTCAGAGGAAGCAATAATTGCTTCAATTGAAACAAATTTGCTTAACATAGCTAATCTTAAGATTTATTTAAAATAGGGGAAAATTTAAATTTATAGGTCCTGTGTGAAAATTTTTCATGGAGCTAAGGGAATTTATGGGTGGTAAATTTTAAAGGATGAAAGTGAAATGTGAGAAGATTTTGGCATTTATAACATTTTAAATTTAAATTGAATACATTAACCAGACTGACAAATATTATCAGAGTTAAACTAAATAATAAGAATGGCAGTAATATAATTAAAGGTTTGTCTTCTGCCAAGATTTAAATATATTTTATAAAAGAAAGTTGAATGAAATCTCAGAACATTGAATTTTCACCTGAGCTAATAGATGGACAACATCTTCATTTCCAAGCTGAGCAAGTAATCTTGCAGCCTGTGCTAGAATGAAGTCGCCCGCTAAAATAGCCTGAAAGATAAAGATAAATCTTTTAACACAAAGGTGCAAAAATAGCAAAAGTTGTTATACAAATATGAATAATCTAATTATTAAACCAAAAATATATAAGTAGGAAATTATTTGCTACTCATTTTATACTTGAAACTAAGAGGAAATTAAAAATGAAAACATAACCTAACAGGGAACAGTGTCAAATCATTGAAGAAATTAATTTTCAGAAAAAAGATCTAGTTATGAAAGATTAATTACGATTCTAAGTTATAAAAATTTTATAAAAAGAGGAAAAAACTTCTTTCCCCACTTCTTTTTTCATAAGGAGACTGGAATTTAGGTTGTTTCAATAATATGCAATCTAATTCTTTTTAGAGTAAAAGGTTGTCAATATTCTGACAAGACGTTTCTAAAATAATAATTCATTAAAAAAATTTCATACATTGCCTTTCTTGCATTAAATATTTGGAATAAATTAACTTAATTTAATAACAATGACAGCACACAATATTAAGCATAATTGTCAGCAGCTTCAACAAAATAAATTTTGTTGAAAAACAGAGTATGAAAAAAATTTAACAAAAAAATATTGTATTGAAGACAGTATGTACCAAATATCCTATTCATAATTGAAAAAGAAAATTCAAAACATACAGTAGATATTAAACTTATTCAATAACATAAAACTATTATCTTAACTACAGTAAATAGGAATATGAAAAACACAATATGAACACTCAAGATGCTGTGAAGTAAAGAGCAAAATACATACCTTCCTTTGGCCCCATAGAATATTGACACTGGACTTTCCCCTCCTAGAGTCAGATGTGTCAATGACATCATCATGTACTAAACTGGCAGTGTGAATCATTTCTGCTATGATGGCCATTCTATGCTGAGACTCCATTAGTCTGGAATATGAAAAATAATGTTGTTACAATGAATTTTACTTCAACTTCAAGTAAATTTTAAAATTTGGATTTTATTAACACAAAACAAAGACTAAGGCAACTCAGATGAAAAGAAACAGTCTTTGTTTATTAAGAAGAAAGTATTCAGCTTTGTTTTCATACTTATTTCAATAAACATAAAAATACAAAAAAAAAGCTTGGATTATGAATTTTCCTTAAATTTCACTATGTAAATCTGAGATATTTCTAGAATTTAGCTCATTTTAAAATAATTAGTATTATTTACTATTCTAAAACAGTTATTACTTTTACTAAACTAAGAAAGAGAAATAGACATAATTATGTGATCTTTACTTTACTTTTACCTTTCCTTTATAGCAAATTGAATAGATCCAGTCATATGGAGACAACTATATCAATTTTAGGAATTATATATGTCAGTGGCGTATATAGAAATTTATTTCGGGAGGGGCACAGAATTGCTCCCCAGCCCCTCCAACACATATTTAATTGGTCCAATGTAGCTTTTTAGGTGATAATTTAGGCCCTAAAAACTTAATAATATAGGAAAAGTTGTTAGTAATAAAAATACAAGTACCAAAGGGAGATCTGGAGGTCCTCCCCCATAAAATTTTTGAAAGTTTGACTAAAAACATCAGGTTTTTAACTAGTTTTGGAACACTAAGTCCAAATTTTGGATGTACATTTTTATGAACTTAATATTTAAAAAGTTATTAAAAATACAGTTCCAAGTACAAAAGGGGATCTGGGGGTCCTTCCCCAGAAAATTTTTCGGACTTTACACCTAAAAACAGGTTTTAAACTTGTTTTTGGTACACTTAGTCCGAATTTTGGACACATATTTTTTGGTAGGATTTAATTTTTGATGAACTTATTATAATAAAGTTAATAATAAAGTACAAATAATTCCAAGTACAAAGGGGGGGTCTAGGGGTCCCCCCAGAAAATTTTTAGAAATTTGACCCTATAAAACAGGGTTTTAACTTGTTTTGGTAAACCTAGTCCGAATTTCGGGGGGGGGCAGGGCCCCCACCCTTATATACGCCACTGATATATGTTGGAGCTAGCTATAAACCCTTATTAGAAGTGAAAGCAGATAATTAAAATTTATCAAAGTCTGGATGGGTCAACTACTATGTAGAAGGTTAGAAAGAGAACTTTAAAGTGCCACTGACACAAAAAATATAGTAAAACCATAAAAAAACTGGTATTCTAAGGATCAATACAAACCATTTTATAAACAAGGCTTAGATAAGTTCTTCCCGCCCCCTACAAAATGTTAAGGAGTGTACACTGGGAAAGTTGTTCACCTGTTGGATTCGAATATGTGATAGTTGAGCGCTCTAGCCATCAGCACCACCATCACTGGACGGAATGCCTTGCCGTGGCCATCGAAGTAGTAGCTTGAGATCTGTTGCAAGTCGGGACACTGTGTCCACAGCTCCTGAGAAGACAAGACATGCAAGTTACAACAGATAATAAAATACATACTGAATATTTTTTGGAAATTTGCCCCTCAAAAGAGTGTTTTAGCTCATTTCTGAGACCTTTTAGATTAAACTCATAGAGCACCACTCATTGTAAGCAGCCGAATTTTCAAGGTAAAAAGTCGATATATTGTAATAAATGGCGAAATGTTAAGGGGGTTTTTAGGTTTCTACATCAGAAATTTTTTTGAATTTTCCCCCTAAAAGTGGCATTTTAACTCATTTTGAGACACTTTAGGTTACATTAAAGAGGACCACTCCTTGTAAATCACACAAGTTTGAAGGAAAAACCGTATACTTAATAGATTTCAAAATTTCGAGGGGGTTTGGGGGTCCTCCCCCAGAAAATTTTTTGAAATTTTACCCTTAAAAGTAGGGTTTTGACTCATTTCGAGACCCTTTGGGTTATACCCGAAGAGGATATCGCTCCTTGTGAGACATAATTTTCAAGAAAAATAGCAGTATAAAAATTGATGTCAAAATTTCGGGGGGGGGGGGGGTTGAACCCCTAACCCCCCCCCCTTGGATACGGCCCTGAGTTGATGGACTTTCAATATATTCAATTTAAAATAACATTATAGTTCTGTCCATGAAATAATAGCAAATAAGAACTTTCATCAATGAATAAAATAAATACTATTTGCACTTCAAAAGGATTTTGTGGTTCATTTTACTCAAAAAATTGTATGTAAACCATTTACAGCACGGTAAGTATTGCTAACAATTGAGTGATAACTGTTAAGTTGATTTACCAAAAGGTAGGTAGGATGTTGGGTTCACACTCAGTATTGTAGTTTGGAAGAAATATTTGGGGGACAAACCTTTTTGTGAAACCGTCCTATTCCATTCTCTGCACTGCTATCTCGGGAAATCTCTGGTATATATCATGTCATGAATACTAACAATATTATACTATGGTAGGTCCATACTGGATTGTGTGAGCCGTTGATTTCAAAAATGGTACAAGTCCAGTTCTCGTAGTTACGAGATATTAAAGGGTTTTTTTTTTCAGTTTCATTCATCATTTGATTTCATTAATGGAGAAAAGAGTTAAGAAATAGAGAGGTTTACTTTATATCTCTCATTTAAGTGCAGAATACTCCTTCATTCAATAAAACTCGATGACAAAAGTCCACTAACCTTCTTGATGTCGGCGTAGAGACTGACGAGGTCCGGCTCGGCCAGCTTGAAGGGGTCTGGTCCCTCGTGGTGCAAGGGTGCGGGGCCGGGCACCGCGGGGGTCTGGAGGTGGGCGGCCGAAGTGTGGTACAGCGCCCTCCGCCGCGCCTGACGCCACAGCCGGGGCAGCACCTGGAACAAAATTGGTTATCAGATTCTTACTTGTGTCAACTTAAAAGCTAAACCAGAATTACTATAGAAACTGTGCCTGTCCAAATTTAGGCCATTTCCTTGATTAATAGGATTATTAAAACGGTTTATGTTTATATTATTCAACGTGCTGGTGCACGATGAATGTACGAATACTGTTTTTGATCATATATATGTTATAGAACAATCAACAGAACAAAGTATCATAAACAATTATAGATATAAATATTTTACTGGTAGTTACCTAGAACAACACAGCCAATTACGTTATTTCAATTTAACAGACTAACTTTAATAATCTAATCGAAATGTTTTCCCAAAAATATACTATCCAGCAAGTCTACTGATAACTATCGTAAACTAATTAGACAAAAAACAGGCACTTAAAGAAAGGGCGATGTAGTGCAAAACTGCATATCTAAGAGTATGTGTCTGCAAAATATCATATTTCTGCTGCTAATAGATTTTGCTGGGGGCGAACTCGCAGCAGAAAAAAAAAATCATTTTAGGCTTTGACATTAAATAACTCTAGAACTAATTATCTCATCTATTTGCTTTTAGAACTAAAACGATCCTCATACATTCGTCTACAAATATTTAAAATTTCACAAATTTCCGTTGAATAGTTTTTGCGTAGTGAGAGTTCAAAGTGTCCAAAAATAAAATTTTCAAAATCAGCAGCGGCGACAGCGGTTTTTTAAATATATAGAGATGGCGTGATCCTCTCAAAATGTGATCACACATTTTGCAAAACACACATCTTTCAGTTAGTCCATTACTTCATTTTAAAAATAATTCAATCAATTTAAAAAATAGTTTCACACGCACAGGACATCAGGAAAACAAGTTTTCTGATTGACTCGAAACAAGATTTCTTTGAAAAATTTAATGACTTTAGTAAGCAGTAATGAACGTAGCCCACACTTATTGTCACTAGCCAATGCAATAATTTCTTTCTTTAAAACACGTGCTTGCAAAGAAGATTACTCTCACTAAAGAAACAATGTTTATCGGTTAGCAGACCAGATAGAAAAAAGGTCCAACCACGAGTTGACCCATTTTGGGTAGATTAAGAAGTTATACGATTATGCACCAGCAAAGGTGAATGACCAATTCATATGTAGTAACAAATTATTGGAAATTAAATGAGCTTTGTGTTCATGGTGGATAGACCAGTGGTTAAATTATTAGCTCATATGTAACTTTCTTTTAAAAATGTACTTTGTGTAGGTACCTTTTTTTTCTTCCTAAAACTGAATTTGTGAAAGAACCTATTTATCAAACTGGGAATTTATGAAGGTACAGCAAAAAGGTAGTGAATCACTGTTAAGGGCTTTGTTTTTAATAGGTAACATGTTTTGATCAGTTTCTTAAGCTTCAGATACACAGAGAGTAGCATTCAGATGTCTAGTTTTGCTATGAGTGTTAGTAAATTTGCACATTAATCATAAAGTATTGAACCCATTTGAAGATTCTCAATGTTTTCTAAATTTAAATTAAGTAAAAAGTACCATAAATATAGGATGGTGCAAGTATTGTTAAGGAGGTAGATTGTAGGTAGTTACATTGAGTCTGCTTACTTAAATAAAGTGGAAGACCAGTATAAACCTTTTTTATATTCTAAAAACAGTACACAAACAGGTATGTGTCCCACGGTTTTTAACTGAAGACTATTTAATAGTATATCTCTTTAGGGCCTAATGAAAAACCGTGGAACACTGAAATTGACCCCGACACAGTATTAGAATTGTCACGCTAATCGGAACATGGGTCACTATTTCCATCCTTGCCCTTCGAAAAACCACGAATTCGGAAATCTGAGAACTTCATGCTCTGGTAACAGCGACTTTTCTACCGATAAATACACCGAGAACCAACTCCCGAAGAAGAGATAGGGTTAATAAAGTAGTATCACACAAGGAAGATTATAATAAATTTCGAACAGTCAATTCCCAGAAGAAGCCCAGAAGCTGGGCAAACGTGCAAAATATTCTTGTTTTACTTAATATCTTTAAATTACCAGTGACACAATAAAAAACACTGTAATGACACCAAACAAAATAGTAAAAGGAGAAAGAAAATAGCTGAAGTGAAATTGAAAAGTTCAAGAGGTTAAGAAACTGTTCTTTAAAAGTAAAAATTACAAATTTTACTTTTTGAACTTTTTGTAAAACTAAATCAAATTTATTTAACACTATCATGTCCCTTAAGAAATCATTAAATTATAACCAATATAATGAAGGTTAACTGTGACTTTTAAGTATAAATATTTTTGTTCCATTTACAATGTACATGCTATTAATGTTTTAATTCCGTTTTGTGTACTCAAAGTGATCTATTACCTTGATGAAAGGCATAGAAGCACAAAATCTCTCCTTAATACTACTCAATATATAAGGAAGGATTCTTAAAAGTCTAGTAGAAATTAACACCTAAATAGGACCTGATATAGTTAACGCGGTTCGGTACACGCAGTATCGAAGTACTGAGCCTTCTTCCACCTTCACTCGGTCTTGGGCGTGAAAATTGCGTGCAAGAAGATCTTTCGAAAGGAGAAATAAAAATTTCAGCGTCGGGCGGGTGTGGACCCGGAAAACGTTTTGAGGTCAACAATCCCACAAAAACTGAAATTTCGAGAAATGTGACGCAAAAGATTTCTCTACGACTGAGAAAGGTCCGGTTCTAAGAAAATGGACTTCCCGATACATCGGGGATGCCGACGGCAAGCAGGACAGAATGTGGACACTGATTAGATTTTACGCGATAATGAACATATCTTACACTCCCTTTCATTATGAAACATTCAATTTAACAATATCAACAACAAATATTCATTTTTCTTTCAGGGAGTATTTTTGCTCTTCGAATTTGACATCGAGTAATAAATAGTAAATTGGTTAAAGTATCTCGATGTATTGGTACTATCTACCTACGCCAGAATAATATTTTCGGGACCTTCACTGTTCTGAGACCCAGCACTTTTAAAAGCTAGAGGGTGTTGGTGTTATGTAATAAACCAGCACCAACACCGTTGGACGAAAATATTGTTAATGGTAGTTATATTAATATCATACCTGCCAACATTGAGATTATAAAAAGAGGAAGATTTTAAAACTCAAGATACCCACAGCCTTTTTTTACACTAATAAGTCAGCACGGGTGCCTACCATGCTCTACCTAACTCAATAGGTAGCATAAATCTAAGAAAAACATACATTTTTAACAAAATATGTATTTTTTAGTCCTTCCACACCCCTAACTCTTTGTAATTCTGGAGTCTGGAAACATTTTTTGAAATAATTATCAGGGTTGGCACGGTTTAAACCATTTGGTTTAAACCACGGTTTAAACCAAATGGTTTTTTTCATAAAAAAACCAAATGGTTTTTTTGGTTTTTTTCCAAGAAAATTTTAGCTAAACTTTTGGGTTTAAAGTCATTTATTGATTCAAATATTGTCTTTTGAACAAAATATGTTGAATGCTTCTGACATTAATGCTGTAAAGCTATGCAATTTTTTGAAAACAATTACTAGCCAATTGAAATTTTCTTAGAAAGACTCCTGGTTTTTTTATAAAAAACCTGGAGTGGTTTGGTTTTGAAACTTGTTTTTTTTTTTAATTCATTAAGAACTAGATATTTGAATGCATAATAAAAATCAATTGGTTTTTTTATCAACTAATCACCGGATTTTTAAATTTGCATTATAAAGAACCACTTGGTTTTTTAATGCTCTAAAAAGACTCCCTTGTTTATTTTTTATAAAAAACCAATTTGTTTTTTTTTAAATTCATTTAGAACTAGACTAGATATTTGAATGTATCATAAAAACCGATTGTTTTTTTTTTAATCCATTGGATTTTTAAATGTGCATTATAAAAACCAGTTGGTTTTAAATGCTCTAAAAAGAATCCTTGGCCTTGGTTTTTATGAATAATGCCTTGGTTTTATTTATAAAAAACAACTATTTGTTTTTTTTTTAATTCATTAAGGAACTGGATATTTGAATGCATAATAAAAACCAATTGTTTTTTTAATCAAATAAGCACTGGATTTTTAAATATAATATGCATTATAAAAACCAGATGGTTTTTTAATGCTCTAAACAGACTCCCTTGGTTTTTTATGGTTATGTATAATTTTAACTTTTTTTAATTAAATAAAATTAATTTTAATTAATTAATTAAGTCAGTTAATAGCTGAATTGATGAACTATTTATTCAATGTATTCATAAATGAAAACAATCAGAAATATTTGTATTTATGTGTTAGGGAAGAATTTCAGTAAAAAAACCCGGTTTAAACCAAAAAAACCTGGTTTAAACCAAAAAAACCGGATTTTTTAGGTTTTTTTGAAAAAAACCTGGTTTTTTTCCAACCCTGATAATTATCCAGCATGATCAGCACAGCTGAGTGGCAAATAATGATCAATTATGAAAGCTGTCAATAAACATTCTGCATTGGTAACTGCTTTCTCATGCAATTCATTATTTTTTACAAAGAGATCTAGCTATTTACTATATTTCCAACAGCAGAACAACTGCTTTTAAGCTTTAATCAAGTCAGATTAGTAACTGATGAGAAAAAATCTTTTAACCGATTAGCAAAAAAACGGAAGAAATTGATTGAAAAACGGATGCCGGAAGATTCTCTATAAAAACGGAAATCTTCCAGCTAAAACGGAAGAGTTGGCAGCTATGTAATATCTTTAAAAATGGTGACTATTCTTGCATTCCTTTTGGTCACTACATAGCGTTAGGATGTGATTGACCAAAAGACAAAAAAAGATGAGGAAAATCAAAAATAGTCTATTATGTACAAAAGGTGCTACTCAAATTTGATAAGAAAAAATGAAGCATTTTCAACTTTTTGAATCAAATTATTATTTTTTTACTCGGAAAATTAACCACTGTGATAACCAGGTTTGAAAAAACCTGGAAGAAGCCTCCCTGAACTAAAATGGACAACAGAAGGGAGAAAGAAAGTAGTACATTTTGAATAAATTTGTAGGACCAAAAGTGCCCCCCTTGGGCTAAAAAGAGAGAAAGGTTGTAATATGAAGAAAATAGTAAATTTTTTGAATGACCAAAAATAATTTTTGGATTTTTCAAACTGTACTTTCTATCTTTTTACTCCTTCTTCTCTACTTTCCCTCTTTTTTAGCACTATCCGGAGTGCCCCTTTTGAATCCGCGTCTGTCTCTAGGGCAGACGCGGATTCAAAAGTATAATTCAAAGGATTCAAAGTTGGATTTTTCAAACTGTACTTTCTATCTTCTTAGTCCTTCTTCTCTACTTTCCCTCTTTTTTAGCACTATCCGGAGTGCCCCTTTTGAATCCGCGTCTGCCCTAGAGACAGACGCGGATCCAGCACGGCTTCAAGGGGGGGGGGCACTTTTCCAGACCATCACCTTTACCTTTCGAAAAAAATTTCTAAATGTTGGGGATTTTCTAAAAAATATCATTCAAGATACCCTTTCGGTACAGCTGGGGGGTATGGGGGTCCTCGTCCAGAGAAAATTTTGACCTGTAAAAGTAGGGTTTTAACTCATTTTAGGTACTTTTTTTTTTGGGTCCCAGGGGGGCACTGTCTGGAGTGCCCCCCCCTTTAGATCCGCACCTGCCTTGAGAAGCCTTCCTATACTAAAATGCAACTTAACTTGACCCTACGTACGACGTCACTAATAAACAAAGTAGTTCCCATCGCGGTGTCTGAATTTTGAGTGAAATAAAGAACGTCAATTTAAAAATATGATTATTTTGTTAAACCCATGCATATATAGTGCTTTTCAATCAAGATTTGCGTACCGAAACTCCTCCTATCAACACAACAGGCTTCGTGTTTATCGATTTCTCCTTCCGCATTTGTGACGTACTGGGTTCAAGAAACGTTGCAACCAAGTATAGAACCAAAGTTGGGAATAAACGCTGCTCTAGAGAGGCTTTTTTGACCAACATCTGCAGGCCGGACCTAAAGCCGGCCCGCAGCTAGTAGGGGATCGCCAAAGATTCAAGATTTTCCATTATTATCAACACGCGATTGCTGCATTCCTCAGGTGGTAATTGAGGAGGCCGAGTGTGGGTTACGCCGCTCACGACGCACGCATCCCCGTGACACGGTTCGGCGATGGGCCGCAGGGGACGAGAAGAACAGAAAACACTTTTGACCCAGAGAGGCGGCTGCGAGGAGGTCACAGACCCAGGAATGTCCGACGACAGCCGCAAAAAAGGCTGAGAACCAAAGCTTTACCATAACCCTATTTCGAAAGTGAATATTAATTCATAAATATTAAGTATGTTGTGAGAATTTAAAAGTATTAATTCAAATGTATTTTTGTCACAACTAAACAGTAAGTTAAAACTTTTGGAATTTGCAATTGAATGGACTAGAAGTCAACGGGTATACATACATATGGCAATGCGGGATACCTTTAATACACGTCGGACTGTGTTGGTAAACTTTGGGCGTTAAAAATATTATAATTTATTATTGTCAAATTAAAACTTTTGCTCTATTAAATTACAGTAACGAAAATCTTAATTTTGTCCTACAAGTAATTAGAAGTTCCATAACGAACGGTTTAGAAATTTGCTGTTACAATTAATAAGTAATAAACACAAAGAGTGTTTACCTTGAGAAAACAAAATAGCATTCTATTACTTCCATTAGGTTCTCAACCGTACAGTATCGGATAATGAAACTGGGTGGGTCTTGTTGTGTCAAAATCGCACCAACTTATTTAAAGAATCAAAGGCAAATCGCTTCTGCAGCAAACGATATCAAAAGGCCACATTAATCGCACATCTGGTGGCCGAGTGGACAAACAGCGGTGTTGTTCGAAAAAGAGAAACACGAGGCCGGTGGAAACCCAACCGGGAGTTTTTTTCATTTCTGGGAATGGGAGCACACAGCGAGCCTGAACGCGGAAGACCATGATAGAAGACGAAGAGTGATTAGTGTTTACTACCCAAGCAGCACAAATGTTCAAGATTCGTCCAATTTTTGTCATGTAGGTCCAAATTTCGTCTACTTCTAGTTGGAGTTACGTTTACTCGACGTATTTAGTATGAGCTGTGCTACTAGGGTACTCTGGTCAGATGAAAGACCCCGATGATTTGCTATAGGACCAGAAAGTGACTGGCTCATTTGATTTTGATAAACCTTGATAATTCGAGAAACATTTTATCCACCTCTTAAAATTTTATGTAATGGTTGACCTTTTCAGTAAAAAAAATATTGTTCACAACTCGTCAATGCAGCAGATGGTTACAATTTAAAGGCAGGATCATACCAAGTGAGTAGAGACACTGTAGGTTTAGAACATCACACCTAGATATCTATAGGTGTGGAAGAAATTACATAAATATGTCAAAGTGTCCCGTTATCGAGCTAAGATAGGTGGAAACCCCTGACAAAAGTATAAATCAAGATAATGTTTTACAAACCTTGATTAAAAATTAAGTAATATTCCTAAATGAATATTACTACTTTACAAGTCATTTATCTTGTAGGTGCAAGTTCAGATTAACAGATGAGCCAAGTTCGCAACATATTTTAAGGGATAAATAGCCGATTATAACACTTATTAACACATGAGGTTAATCGAAATCGCCTGAAGTATCGCCAAAAGGTTAAATATCTCCAAGCATCTCCAAATCTGCCTTCTTGCTCTTCTAGAGGGGGGACATGCCCCAGTGCCTTTCCCTGGAACCGCAACTATTTAATTTGTTTAAACCGACGGTATTTTGAGATAGAAAATCCGTTTGATTGAGGTGTGGTGTACCAAAAAGTCTTAATACCTTAACATGGTTTTATAGCCAAAACTATAAGACTACACAATTCCAGATCCTTATTCCGATGCATACAGACAAAAAAAAATGCTATCTTGATTTGTTACTTATTATTCTCCACAATACATTTGCCTTTCGAATGTATCCACATCATATTTACAGAACGGAAAATCCATTACCGTTGCGCGGACAAATAGTTAGAAAACCATTGTCCTTAACTATACCACCATAACTCATGCTAAACGTATTTATAGCGGAACGAGGTTCAGGACTTGACCACTTGCACTCTCCTCGGAATCGCCCGTGTTTCCGGCATTCTCCAGGGGATTGAAGAACAATACCCCACAAAACGATCGATTGCCCTTTGTTTGACATTCGAAAAAAATAAAAGGATTGTTCTCGGAATTCCGAAAGCACATCTGCATATTGTCACCTGGATGTCCACAAAACAATGTGGGCGGTCGTATGTTGAAGCGCTTTGCTTAGACCTGGCCGATGGTAGTAGTTAGGTAGACAAGGCTTCGGAGCGTGTAGGTTTATTCCTGTACTGTGGATGGGTGCAATTCCGTTTTTATATAGGACAAAGTCTGAGTAGGTAAATTGGAGTGAAGAACTTCTTGAATTATTATAGAAGAATTGACAAAACTATCTTAGCTATCTTAGCATAAACTGTGTTACCATGATAACCTATTACATCTGAGTAACAGTAAATGCTTTTTTATAATTCTTCTGTTCCACGTTCCACAAATGAGAATACTATAACAATTTCTGGAATGAAGCAATGTTTTACGCTTAATCACTACTGGATCGGACTACTGGAGACATCACTACTGGATTGGGGAAGATAGATCAACAGGACATCCGTGTATAATTTACAAAATCTATCGACTACAGACAAAAGGGGTTTCTTGGCAAAGGAATGGTGTCTCGTATGGGATGAAAACACCTGAATATGATTTTGCGAGAAAGTGTTCGTTGGTTAGTGTTTTATGTCGCAAAGACCGAGAAAGTTTTGGGTTTGAAAGGATTGAATTATAAATGGTTAATTGATGATTGCTTACATGTAAACTAGCTTTTTTAGTAATTTTCTAGAACATAGAAGGTAATAGAAATAGTAATACTAGAATAGTAATAGATTACTAGAAACTAGTAATTTACTAGAACATAGCTTATGGAAAAGGAGCCCAAAATCTGTTCACAATCCTTCATTACAAATACTGACCCAACCACGGCTTACTAGGTACTATACATAACAGCCTAGCCCAGATACGGAAATCGCTAAAAATATAGATGGCAATAGCTGACATCTGGCAAAGCAAATTCACAGAGTTGAAGGCGGGGCTCAAAAAGTGTGTTTGGAGAGAACGTGGAACAGAAGAATTATAAAAAAGCATTTACTGTTACTCAGATGTAATAGGTTATCATGGTAACACAGTTTATGCTAAGATAGGCTCACAATCGCCAACAGTTTCGTCATTAAAACACGCCTTTATTTTCTTTATTTGTCAGCGTGTTATCTTATTGATGGTTAGGCTGTTATAGACCTTATATGTGGTGATCCCAGCGGGAAAAGATGTCAAATGTTTTTCATAATTCAAACCTCGGAACCAACAATAGAATAAGAAAATTTGGCGTTCACTAAGCACATTTTAAAAAACTTAACTAATACTCATTCTTTTTCCCGGTTGTCCTTGAAAATACTTCAAGGGAGCACAGGTCAGACGAAAAAAAAATGTCCTTTACCAGTGATGCGGAAAAATAAACATTTGAACAGGGCAGAAGACACTAAATACGAGTCTGTCGATGGCTTTTTTCTAAAACACATAATGGGATTTAAGCAGCAGGGAAGCTTTCCCAACCAAGTGCAAAAGGGCGTTTGCAAATGGTTTGTATAATGAAGACAGACGTAACAGACGTTTCCCGAAGTATGATGTCCCATCGGGAGGCAACTGAAGTGACAGGTGGGATGGTATTCGCTTCACAAAGCAGAAATACTCTTTTCGTCTCTCGAGCAATTACCGTGAAGCGTTTTTCAAATGAGAATACTATAACAATTTCTGGAATGAAGCAATGTTTTACGCTTAAGTAACCAAAGCATACAACTAAGGGTGGGTCATCTTTGACGAAAAAAAATTTCCAAATTCCACTTTTATTTTTAAAGGGAAGGAAATTTTACGTTTTTTAACTTTCCAATGCACCCATAAAGTGTCTTTGGATCCAGGAGTGGCTACAAAAATATGTTGAAACAAGTGAGTCGACAGAGAGTTCATTCATAGGGCAATACCAAAATACTGTGGCGAGCTTACTCACTGTAGAGCCTATATTACTCACCACGTTAAAAGAGTCAAACTACTGAGATCGGGTATAAATACCGACTGAAGCTTTAATACCAAATTATACTTTTGAGTCTTTGGATCGGTATCTACACAAAGCTCGCATTCGCCACAGTACTAATCATTTGTAATTAACAAGTAATTTTTCCCCTAGCAATAAAGTGTCCAGTGTGATACACAGACTTTTCCCTGGACTTTTGTTTTTGAGGGGTTTGTTCCAAAATCCAAAAATTATATTCCACGCATAAATTATAATCCATAGGTTAAATGTAGACCTTTTGCCAAGTTTGGTAGAATAGATCACAACAGAGCAGCTTACTGTAGTTCTTACTAGCATAGAATCCCTACCGCTCACCATCAAAACTGGAACTCCCACGATTGGGCTATAGAGAACAGGTTGACTATCACTGCGTTACTAAACGACTAAACTATCCTCGGGTATATAATATTTCACGACCATTGAATTCTCCTATTAGAAAAGAATTCAATAATAAATCATTGCAGGACTTGTATAAAAAATAAAAACATATCAGAAATTGTAATTTAGTGGAATTAAATTATGAACTTTTTCTTTTCTAGTGGTGATTGTTAGTTATCTTTTTCATTAAATTAAGAGATGAGTCGAACGGCCCAAAACCAAGGGTCACATTTACATTTGAGCGAGGGGCTCATGGGACAGTTTTCGAACATGGCACTGGTCATGCATAGGAATTTTTTCGGGGAGGGCCCGTCGTCAGGCCCTCCGCTAGATTTTTGCTCCTGGGGAGATAGATGACCAGCACTACCCTAAATTCTTTTGAAGCCCCTCCATGCATTCATATTTTGTTAAAATGTCATATTTTAGAAAATTTTACGGTATAATTTGTTTTTTTATTATTAGCATTTAGCATATTGAAAAAACTTTGTGGGTGAAATGGAAATCTAAGTACAAAAGAGGGGGGGTCTGGGGGGCCCCCTTAATGTTTGGAAATTGGACCGTTAAAGTTAATCTTTTTTATCCACCTACTAGTTCCAATTTCGGTGGGACGGGTTACTTCGCCCCTGGTACAGAGGCCACACATTGGAGATTACAGGCTTAGGGAATCTTATATATCTCTTAACTCTTTTTTCTTTCCTCAAATTGTTTCACCTTTTATAGTACAGTACCCATAACTGAGATGTTTGTTTTCTAGCACAGTTTGAATGAATACGGCACATCATGTTTTAAGAAAAAAAAAACACCACATCTCTGAAAATCGTAGCTATCTTTGTCAATTCCTATACTTCAAAAGGCGCATTTGGATGTATGTAATCAAAAGTGTACTTTATGTGAGACAATGAGCTTGTGGCTATGCGCCCATGCTGGAACTAGTTTCTATTGTTTTGTATTTTTGTTTTGGCAACTGGTAGATCTGAACTATTCAAAATCTGTCTAAAATAAAGCAGTAGTTTTTTTGACTTGAGATCCAACGTGTCATGTATTATTACAAATAGGCTATACTACAAATGGTGACCCGGACGTGATCTGAACACGCAACCTTCTGATGTTCATATGTTCCTTTCGTCACTGGGGGGATACTCTGTGGCTATGCGCCCATGCTGGAACTAGTTTCTATTGTTTTGTATTTTTGTTTTGGCAACTGGTAGATCTGAACTACTCAAAATCTGTCTAAAATAAAGCAGTAGTTTTTTTGACTTGAGATCCAACGTGTCATGTATTATTACAAATAGGCTATACTACAAGCTACGCAGAGATCAAACCTTTGAAATCCATATCATTCCCAAACGTTGCCAATTCCAAACGCTTTCAGAAGAAAGGCCAATTAGTGTCTTTCTCCAGTAAACAGCCGATATTCGGTCACTTTTGGGATAATTTCATGGTAATAGCATGAAGGGAAAGTAGTAGTAGTAGTAGTAGAAAAAATGTAGGCATTTAAGTGATCTAAATGCGCGAAAAGTAAAACGTAATAATTAAGAACTATACTTGGTTGCAACGTTTCTTGAACCCAGTACGTCACAAATGCGGAAGGAGAAATCGGTAAACACGAAGCCTGTTGGGTTGATAGGAGGAGTTTTGGTACGCAAATCGTGATTGAAAAGCACTATAAATACATGGGTTTAACAAAATAATCATATTTTTAAATTGACGTTCTTTATTTCACTCAAAATTCAGACACCGCGATTGTAACTACTTTGTTTATTAGTGACGTCGTATAGGGTCAACTCAAGTTGCAACCTAGTATAGTCAATAGAACGAAAGATGCTAGAATATCAAATGAGAAGATAGTCATGTTTATTAAATTAGTCGATATTTAGGTTATTGCAGAATTCGCTAACTGTTTGACTGGTGGTTACACTCGCCGCAGTCTTTCAACATGAATAAACGTAACCCTTAACAATCAACGCAGGGGGTATTCGCGCAACGCAGGGGGGCCGCTCGGTCCTCTAATCTGTCCTCAGCATCAGTAACAACGACCCAATTATTCATATAAACAAAACTTCACAACGAAATCAAAACTCCATAGAGACAATCCAATTCAACTAACTCTCTGATGGCCATAGTTTTAATTTTAATTCTTACGTGCACACTCGATACACGTGAAAACAATGGTCGCACGTAATCGTTTGGAAACGATTCTGAGGGAGGGAGGGCCCTCGGGCGTGCGTCGAGGTCGTCGGCCAGCCCTGACCTTGGAGCGAACGAGGAAGAAGCAGGTAACGGAGCCACGAAATGTGTCAACTTGAACTCTCCGAGTGACCCAGCTAACTCCCGGAACTGGAGCACCAACTAAACTCTTCTCTTTGGACAAAGAGGTTCGGCATCCTTTCGGAGCAGTCATTCGTTTCCTTAACCCACCCCACCCGTTCTTCATTCACTTAAGAAATCGGAATTTAGTCTGTTGGCGATGCTTCGATAAAATGGGATTGAAAAATCTGTACTAGTATAGGAGATAAAACGTCAATAAGGTGATTTTAGTCACCAGTAAAAAGTTCAGTCAATTCATATTAAGGTGTGGATGCCTCCTCTAACCTTAACCAAAGAATATGTGTTGGGTGATATAGGTATAGGACTTGTGGCGTTCCAAGCGGGAAAAGTTGTCAAATGGTTTTCATTGTTCAAAACTCGGCTAGCCGGTATAGTATAGTATCTAGTAAGCCGTGGTAATACAGTATACTTACCTTCGTTACATCGAAAACTACCCCCCCTTGAAATGAAGTATGTACTAATTAATTTTATACCACCATCAAGAGCTTGAGCGGATTTACGAAGGGTCATGTCATGCGGGACCAATGCCCCCCAAACATTTTCGGAATATTCTATTTTTAAATGGTACGTATATCATGTCTTCATTACAATCAGGGATACCAGCTTGCCCCCTCCAGGAATTTCCACCTATTAGACAAATTTTTGACAGAAATACTTGACCGACAGTAACATTTGAGAAACTAATTGAACATCTGGTCATAGGAATTTACTAATAACAATTCGTTCTGGGCTAGACTGCTGTTGGAAAATGTGTCGCAAAGGCACTGTGGACACATTGACGACTAAAATCGGCGCTTTAAACAGACACCGAGTCACGACGCTGAAGTTTACGACCAGTTATGAAACGAATACCGATATCTTGGAAAATAAAACTACAAATAAAATCGGGAATATCTTCTTTAGAAAAATGGGAAGAAAGGTAGAGGACAGGGCTAGGATATTTCGAAGGCTATTTTTCTGATAAACTATTTTAAACTAGTAATTACTTTTGTTGTTTGGGTGTAATAGAATAATTTGTTCGCATATTATTCAGATTTACAATAGAAAGTCAGGTAGTCTTTATAAAACGAGGTTCTTAATATGCATAGTAGCGTCGTTCTCCCCCTTCCAGAGAGAAGTCTCGATAAATTATAAAAATTCTCACACTTCCAAACAATTTCTAATGACAGGACGTGTAGTGAAAACTGTAGAATGTTTGTTCTTGTGTATAGCAAAAGAAGTGGGCCGCCCAAACCCTAGAACACAAGGTTCTTTTTGAAGGAGGGTAAATTTGGACCATATCCCAGTACGAATAACAGTTCCTAACAATTTGGGCTAGCTCAAGAAATATTATCAAAAGGCACATTGCTTAGGCGCCATTGATCCAGGAAATCGGTAACGAGGTAGAATTCTAATAATGTATGAAGGCCGATGCATACTAAATCGAATTTTCTTACACCAATTTAGTGGTGACTATGACGCATCCAAGAGAAGTGCGAAAAACTGACAAAGAATTCATCCAAGTTTTTCTGACATGGTCCTGTTTTAGCCATTTCGCGAAAAGTAAATGGAATTTTGTGAAGAAACTTAAAAGGGAAGATTTCCCTTTCATAAATCTGCGGATTCGTATGCAGTTCCAGACAGGGCGGGGCCTTTCAATCTGCAGTTCATATCGTTTCAGAGGTATCAAGAAGTAAAATTCCAGAGAGCGAATCGGCCGCCGTCTTATGGCGGCACATACTGCATTGTTCGGAGGCGACAAGGGGTTAACACGCGCGAAAGAAAGCGAAAAACCGAAAGAAAACGTTCGAAAACCGCTGACCCGAACCTTCCATCGGACCGGAAAAGAGGCAGCAAAACGGAATGGTGTTCTCGGCACTTCCTTATCACGACAACAATCGGACAGACGCACCACGAGGATGGAACGCCCCAGCCAAAACAGGTGGTAAATGAGAAAACAGGACAAGAGATGGAGCTATCCCATAGAGGAGCTATCCAGATCTCCGACATTTAGCACTGATTTTTTGGCTGACCGCAGCCTAAGGCCGGGCGCGCACTGGCGACTAAAGTCACGGCGACCAGGATTACTAGTATCAAAAATATCATTAGAAAACAATAGAGCATTTTCAATCACATGACTTTACCTAACAACGGCCTTAGCAACGTTGTTTTTATCCTCCAGTGATGTCATGTGCGAATGCTGCTATTGGATACTTCTATGTCCCGCCCCTAACAACAGCCTTAGCAACGTTGTTTTTTTCTTGGTCACCGTGACAAAAGTCGCCCGTGCGCGCTCGCCCTAATAGTCAAGTACTGTCTGTCTATCACAAGTTAGCTCTCGTTTACATTTCTGTTGCCAAGGCAACAGGACTCTCCTCATTTTCAACGGGGGAAATTGTTGCATTGAATCACTAGTCCTCTTTATTTATTATTGCAACAGTTCACTAATCCCAGCCTCTAACATAGCGCAACTGCATCAATTCCGGTTTATCCCTATTTAAAATGAACGGTCTTGTTTCTATAGCAACCGCCACAACCAGACAACTAGGCGAGAGCTCAACTTGTGGTAGACTGACTGTACGGCTCAGCACTGTATCTCATCCGGCCATCGCCAGTTATCCACCCTTAGAACAAAGGCAAAACCATAAACGGCTCCCTAAAATGAACCCCAAATGGTGTCTCACCCCATAGAGGGAGATCTCGCCCCTTCTAGAGGTCATTTTATGGGGTCGTGTTTGGTTTTGCCTTTGTTCGAAGGGTAGATAACTGACGATGGCCGGATGATGAGCTACCAAGCCGACGGCTTGGTCGTGTGGTGTCAAGTACGGCTTGAAGCTGTACTTGACACCACCCTACCACTGATTCCCGAAGTGGTTCATATATCGAACCCCCGAGTGTCAGGGCCATAAACAGTTTTTTTTTGAGGGGTTTTGGATTTGGATCTAATTTTGTTTCTAAGGCTCTTTTTCCAGGTATATTATGCGTCAAATGTGAACCTTCAAACAATTAGGAGATATAAAAAAGAGGGTCTAAGACTCAAATCTCACTGAACATCTCAAAATGAGGATGATAGTTCTCTGCCTAGATGGCTTTTTGACTGGGTGATTGTTTCTGGACAGCCTTAGAAAATCATATTGCTATAGGCTGCAATAAAAACACAATTGAAATTTTTTTTGACTAAGTGCAGGTTTGAATGTGAAAATTTGATCAATGATTTGATGATGTAAGTAATCCAAAAGCAACTCTGGCAATTTCATACGTCAATCAAAAATTTAAAACTTCAATGTTACATTGTCATGCAGCATACGCAAGGCAGACACGGGTTTTAAATTGTGCAACTATTGCAGGAAATTAAGGATTTAAGAATAAATCAATAAGAGTGTTTAAAAAGAAAGCAACAAAATGCTATCAAAATAACCACATGCAAATTAAATAGAATAAAAATTGACACTTTATGTAAAACCTAATGCAGTTCAAAGTTGCAGCTGACTTGAGGAAAAATAACAGTTTTGGACCATGGTGTTGCTGTCTTGAGAGGATTTTTACATATTTAATTAGTTTTAAGAAAAAAAAATACTTTAAGCAAAACAGTGTAGTGAACTAAGAGCCTGGCAATGTTGCTCCCTGTGTAGTTCTGGTGGAGCCATCACCAGATCACCACACATATTCCTGAACTCGGAAAAGCAAGCTTAAGAGCAACTAATTAGGTTGTTAGGAGTTATTTTGCTCAGACACAGACTAGCCCTCCACCTTTAAGCAATCATTATCAACCCATAAAAAATTAAAATCTCTATTCTAAAAAAAAATGTTTTTGGTGAACGGTTTCCAGGGAAAAATTTTTTTAATTACTGATCCGTAAAACACATTTTTGATATCAAAAGGATTTTTGGTTCTTACGTATTATCCCATCGACCATGTCGCTTAATCAGAAAACGTTATCAAGTCCCATTAACTTTTCTATAACTGTGTCGCTGAATGGTCAACAGGATAATACATAGGTAAGTACCAGATTCGGACCTGGAAAAAGTGCCCGAACCTACGAACCTGGTTCGGGGGAAGCTCCTGCCAGCTCCATAGGAGCAATACATTAGGTTCGGGTAAATTTTATTAGGTTCGGGGGAAGGTTACAACTTTTTCCAGGACCGACCAGATTTTTTAAAAAAAATTTCAATTTTTTTTAGATTACAGATAAGGTCGCAGTTACAAAGCAAGTACTGTCAAACAACTTATCATGCAACCCATCACAATGACCAATTAACGCCTATTTTATGTTGAAACAATTTTTTTCATGTTTTAAAAAAGTATACTTTCTAAATTAAATATCATGCAAAGATAGATTATTTAAGATATTATGCTAGTTCACACTAAAATTTCACACATTTTGTCTGAAAATTATAATTTTGAGTTTGCTAATTGAAATTAATAGTAAACATTGAGTATCACGTAGGTTTTGTCTCTATTATTTTCAATGGCATATAAAGGTATATTGTTTAACAAGTCTGGATTTAAACAAAAATATGAATGATAAAAGACTGTTAGGTACAGGGGTGCAGAATATGTCCGAACGAAGTTCGGGGGAAATTCAAAGAGCTCTGGGGAAATTTTTACCCAAGTTTATTAAGAAAAAAATCTAGAAATCCAAGTTGTTAGTAGTAACAAATATTTTGGCTGGTAAAAATATCATACCCTCCAAATTATACGGAAATTGAGAGGTAATTACGGATGATAGCCCTAAACTACGGATCTTCGCCGCAAAAAACTAGTTTCCTTAGTGAATACCTGAAAGTTGGCTTTTCCTTACATGTTAAATGATATGCAGGAAAAAAACGTATCAGTGAGTTGCACTAAAAATTGCATTCTTGTTTGATCACAACAATATTCTTTGACTTTTAAAGATTTTAGTTAAAGAGCAGAGTTTTACTGTATTGTCAAATTTGAGAGTTTATAGTTGACATTTTTAACTAGAGATATTTTTAGCTAAGGTGACATGTATATAAGAAGGCATAAAATCCATAAAAATTGAAACTTGAGGAATATTTGGTAATTATTGAACACTGCAGAAGTTCAATAAATAAGAAACTATGTTTTTTAATGAAAACTCTTTGTACTTTAGTAATAACATGAACTTGACTGAGAATATGGGGAAATTTTGATGAAAATATGGAGACTTTTGGGGGAAATTTCGGACAAAATTAGTTGTGTTCTAGGGAAATATTGGGCCTTGAAACATTTTTTGCACCTCTGGTTAGGTAGTATACTAACAACTTATTAGGCGGTACAATATTGAATTTTAAAGATTCATTAGTGTACGTTTTTTTCCAGAATGTTGATTAACAATAGTTATTAATAGACATGCTGGATATTTTATAAGGAAAACGTATTGATTAAAGTATTGATAAGTTAGAGTTAATAAATATTCAAACTTTTAAGAGAGTATTATTAATGAAGAAGACCTGTGACGTATGTTTGGAAAGTTGGCTGACGTTTCTTCCGCTAATTTTATTATTATAATGTTTTATAAAGTGAGTTAAGTTCAGTGAGGATTGCATAATAATCCAAAAGGTCCGCAGTTTACAGGGGTTGGTGAGCGATAGCAAGCAGGGGGCAGTAGCTCCCTAGTTCTTAATTAGTTTCCAGATAAAAATTTCATCGTAGTTCTTCAAGATAACCTTTTTCTCACAGGTTCAATTTTAATGCAGTAAAAGCCTAAACATAAATGGCCCTATTTTGTCCTACTTAACCAATAAACAAAGAAGAAATCCCCAACTCTGATGGGTGGAATCCTTAACTTCTACTAGAGTTATCAGAACATGAAATTGAGATAGATGTTTGATTGAGCAACTAATCCCCTCATTTAAATATTCCAAAAATAACCCTGCGAATAAACTTTGTGTAAAAATTGTCAGTACACACCAAAGAACGAAATGTAGCTTCATGAAACTTTTTCAAAAACCCAGGAAGCAAATCGAACCACATGCTTCGAGCTGATGTAGCAGACAGACGACGTAAACAAACACCTTACGATTGTATAACTGACCCTTAAAGGTCGAAATATGGATCGATCTGAATTTTTAAAAATAAAGAAAACTCACCTTTATGGTCATTGAAGAAGGGATATGCATTCCACGAGAGAGGAGCGGTAAAACATTCGAAATACCGAGGCCCTTGAGGAAAATAGAACTAGTTCTGGGAAACGATTTCAAAGCCATAACTTGCACACCGGATCCATGCGTTTCGCTAACTGCTACAGAGAGGAGTCGATCTTCGACTGGAGAAAAACATCCTTCTGCGCGCTAAAGATTTGCGCCGGTTCTGGGTCATTGCCAGATGGCGTTGTTGAATAACGGTTCTTGTTGAGTAGAAGTTGTAGTACTAAAGTCTCAGTTGAGGACAAATACTGAGGACACGCAAAAGAGTCCTTTAAGTACAAACTTAAAAATAAATTTTACGCTCTTTAGTAACAACAAATTAGGATAAATGTTAGGGTAAATTAAGAAAAATAAGCTCTAAAGATTTAATTTGAGAGAAAATCTTAAATTTGAGCAAAAATAATTAAACCTTCGATTCTGATTTGAGATTCTGTCATTCTGACTTGACTTAACCAATATTAAAAGTAGAAGGTAAACTTAAATACTTTAGAATTTATTTTCAAACTACTTTAAGATTCTTTAGCAGAAGAATAAGCAGAAGTTTTTGTTGAAAACCTTCTAGTTGAAACACTAATGCGTTTTCTTTACATCGTTAGATGGCGACACTACGATTGTTCCACTCTTTCGGTGTTTCGGTTCGTTGCTCGTTTCCGTCTCACATTGGATTAAATTAAATTAGAGAACTACTACAAGTAAAAAAATTGGTTTATAAACAAGAGTGTTTTTTTTAAATATTATTTAATATATAAATATGTTCTAAGTTCTATCCAAAAAGCATTTTTATTTGTCTAAATGTAGTTAAAAAGGATGAACGGAAAATTGAAATAGTGACACATGGAGCAAGAAATGATCAAATAAAAATTTATTGCACATTTTACTACAAACTAAAATGAAAGCAAGATTTTTTAATGGTTAATAGAACAATATTTATATCACCAAACAATATCACAATAAAAAAAATAAGAGTTGAAAATAGTTTGAAAACATTTTGAGTTTAATCGAGTATCAGTTGCATCAGATTTTTAATTCTCATTCGTAAAAGAGGTGAGTAATTTTTTAAAAAAATACTACAATGACATTCACTTAGAATTTTTATTTCATGTAGTACGTGACTTGCTTTTTTGATGGTTAGGTTCATTTAATATTTTTCTCCCGTAAGATAAAAGCACAGAGAATAGAGCTTAATTCAGCTCTATACAATACTCTGTGGATAAAAGTAAGTAATGTAGATTTCCCAGTCGGTTTTTTTTTTTGAGTAGGTGATTTCTACAATTGCTCAAAGCCACTCTAAAAACAAGTTTAGAGGTTCCCAATCCTATTTATTTTAAACAAATTAATCCATCAATTTTTCTTGTACGTTATTCAATTCTGCTTTGTTTAGATACGGTGGATTAAAATTTTTTTAACAGCGAGTACTAAATTTTATAAAACTAACACCTGTATTTATGACATTGCTTTTTTGATTAGAATATCTTGTAATGAGTCGTTAGGCGTACGAACTTACATATTTAAGCTCTTTCATTTCTTCAGAAATACCTGTACCCCTAATGTATTTATCCAATGTTAATGTCTGATGTATTGATATAAAATAACTTGTTTCAATGGAATTTGTAAAAATATATTTCGCTAACATTATGGTAATTTAAAACGAATCATAGAGGGTTTAAAACGCTCAATGTTGCGTTTTTTTTTTTTTTTTTTTTTGCAGTGAAACCAAAATGTCTGGATCTCCTCACAAAACCTTGAGGACAAGCAGAATTTTATCTTTTATCTTGTTTTCCATCACAAAAAATCATGAAGTAAGTGGTTTCATAGATCTTTCTTGCTTAGTCTGAAAAGTGGCAAAAGAGCTGAGAACTCTAAAAATGCACCAAGATGGAATCCTTGACGTCGGGAATTGGCTGCTTTTATTGAAAGTTCAAAAAAATAAGGGGAACCTCTTCTCTACAATGTTTGTGAACAGAGTTGCTAAAGTGTTCAGAAAGACAGCATATAAAGAGGACACATGCTCAACGGTCCTCTAATGACCTGAAAAGAAAAGGAAAAATAATGAGTTTGATATTTCTTACAAAACTTTAATTAATTAATACAAGTTCAGTTTTTAATGTAAAACTATCTAATTGAGTATGGTTCACATTTATCTGGTGTTTTGAACTGAAGGAGTTAGAAATTATAAACGATTGTTGTGAAAAATTGTTTGCTAACAAACTAAACTGCTTTACTTGAAAGTATGTTTTTACTAACAGAAGATATTAAAAAGCACAAATTCAAGAGCATAATTCCTTCATTACCGTTAACCAGAGGAAAAAAAAAGATAAAACTAAAAAAATATGTAGGTGTAAACCTGTACGAGACAATTTATTTAAGCCGAAATAGAGCTCATTAGTGTAAATTCTTGACAAAACATTACTTGGTAGACAATTTATCTGGTACTAGGTTCTAAAATTCTGACATGCAAAAAATCTTCTGAAAAGTCATCAATTATTAAACTCACAAACAAAAAACACTAGAAGAAAACGTATGCTGAAACTTCTCGTGATATATTGCATTTATATTTATTTAACTGTCTATATAACTGTTACATGTCTTTGGTGAAAATTTAATATTTCTGTGGAACTAAGATATTTAGGGTCACTTAGGGATAACATGCAGGGCTATCATTCGATTAGATTAGAGCAATTTATTTACTAAACCCATAAATTGCACTTGCTTATAAGGTATCGAATGTTTCTATTGCCCATCATGAAGTGATCCATTGCCGCAGTGAAGTAACCTCTTCACCGTAAAATAACACCTATATCTCTGCCTTTTTCGAGCATTCGAGGTTAAAAGATTGCTTAGCACCATTGCTTAAACTTAGTTTCACGCAGCATTCATTTAAACGCCCTCTACAATCTTATTTGTAGTATTTAGCAAGCGTACAAATGCGGCTGCTTCCAGTTCAAACCAACAGTATTATCTGAGGAACGGAAGGAGTTATCTTCTCCTTATGCGTAATACTTATCTTTCATGAATGAAGGAGATATTACAAGTATCATCAAGAGTGACTCAATGAATATCAGAAACTTAGCAAGCACTGAATTGAAAATTTACAGTGAATAAGAGAGGTATATTCTAAAGTGAAAATAAAAGTTCACCCTCTGTTTTACTAAACCATTCTTATATCTTCTATTGCTATCCTTCATTTTTCATATACGAAAAAGAGATTTTGGTTACAAAAAGGGTCATGGTGAGCATAAGTATTCGGAATTCCTGTAGTTGATGATATATGCTCTGGTTTATAGCTGGTTATATGCCTTTTACTGGAGTTTTTTTATAAAGTAATTTAGTAATTACTTTATAATTACCTGGTAATTTTTGTCTAAAGTTAAAAAAAAAAAAAAAAAAAAATCATGGGTGGATTTATGGGAAGGTATTATGGAGGTATTTAGGTATTTTAAAACTAAAAAAATGTCTGAGCTTTTTATTTTAAAATAAAAATACGAAGTACTTCTGATGAATCACTTTTTTAGATGAGGAACCAAACATTCAGTTCTAAATAAATCCAATATTTACATAATTATAATGGTTAGAAAAAAATGTTTGACCTTACATGTATGATGCGATTTTAGTTTTTTTTAAAGCATATCTTTTTCATAAGTAATAATTGGGAATGATTATGACAAATCTAAGGTCATTATTACAAGAATCGTTTCCTGTTTTAAAGCGAAAAAATAAAATTCTGTAACAAGTTACTATATTTAGGGGAGAGTGGGGCAATAAGAAATATGCAAAATTCCACAGGATTTATTTCCTTTAAGTTTATGAAGCTGATTTTCTTACAGATTGTTCATATCATTATCAGCTTTCTTTGAAAAAAATAATGCACCTGCTAAGTAAAGGCGAAAATGATTTTTTTACGTGTATCTTCTACTTTCTTACAAGTTCAGTAATTACTTTCAACTTGAACAAAATCCAGTTTTTGTCTTTTTAATCTTAAGTAACTCCAGTTTGAATTGGTCGAGACAAATTTATAACCCCTCGTTTTAAAGAGAATTTAACAAGATTTAATTTTTAATATAAAGTTTGACTAATCCACGAAACAAAAAATTCCTGGCCTAAGTAATATATTGATTTCTCAACCCACCTGTGGAAGGGTCATCCGAGGGGATGTCTGTCGCAGTTGCAGAAGTTCCCTCCCTCTGGAGGATCCTTGGTGCAGAGGAACTGGCAGATGTTGCTTCGGAAAGAAGGGTCGTTGTGCCAGGGGTCATCGCTGACCCCCTGGGGGGTCGGGGCAGCCGCGAGGAGGGCCGCGCTGGTCAGCAGAAGCAGCAAGCAGCACGAGAATCGCATCGTGCACTTTCTCCCTCTTCCAGTTGGTTTGATCAAGTGGCTATGCTGTTCCTGTAACTGATGAAAGACTGTGTGAGTGCTAGGACAGTTATCAATATTTGTTTTTATTAGGTTCATTTGCAGTTGCTATTTATAACTATATCGTTTTTTTCCACGACCTCAAAATATCAATTAAAACAGTAATACATACTTAGGAGGGTATGCGATTGCTACATGAATGTAAAACACTTTCGAATGAAGAAAGCAGGAAGTAGCTGGGTGGTTTTGTAACTTACTTAAAACTAAAAGGAACATGAACGGAAAATAGTCACCACTACTTTAATTTTAAAAAATATAATATAATAAATCATTGTGTTAGTAACTGTGCAACTTTATATTTTCATTCTAGCCATGCTTACACCCCTCACCACAGGTGAGCTGGGTATGGAGAATATCATAGAACTTGGGGAATATGAGGAACATGTACAGTTGGGGAAATAAAAAACGACTCAGTTGAGATTTCTGACGAACCACTTGGGTTAGGAAGACATACAAGGTGTCATTTTTCATGTCATAAAGTATTCTTTAAATGAGAAAAATTTCGAGTCCTTAAGGGGTCGTCTTCATATCAAACGACACACTAACTTTTTTTTTCCTATGGGGACCCCCAATTATTATGGGATTTTCTGAAAGAGCATCCTCATAAACAGGGCCGCCGAGAGCCAGGCCGGGCCCCGGGGACAATACTGACATCGGGCCCCCTCCCCAATTCCATACCCCTAATTACTTTTCCCTTGTAAAATGTTTTACTTTGTAATTTCTTTACTGTATTACGAAGGATCCTGATTCAAGGACAAGGAAGGATCAAGGATCAAGGACATATTCATTTAACTTGAAAAATTTCTCTGAATACTCATAAATTTTAAGTTTTTTTTTATCAAAAAGTATTATTACGAACGAATTAAAGAATGACTTATAAACATACAATTTTTACGTAAAATTTTAAAAGCATATTATTTGAGTTAGAAGCACTCTTAAAAAGTCCATTTAAGAAGGCCCCTAGTAGCACAGTTATATCATTTTATATCAACCGATGACATAAGATATCGGTTGATATCGTGGGGATATAAATTGATATAGCGCGCTACCTGGGGCGTACGTACACACTGTATTAGAAGTACTATATGAAGGCCACTACTGAGACAATCAAACTGGTCGTCAACTTAGGTTGGTGTTTTCCTACAGACGGAAAACAATGTTGACAACCAAAAATTGTAAACAAAACTAATAAAATAGATTATATTTTTTGCGCTTGAAATGATAAAATTATATTTTGTTTATTTTTCTTGAGTACTAAAACAATGTCCCTCATTTCTTCATTTTAAATCTTATTTTTTATTTTAACTATAAGAATGTTCTGGATCATGCTCCACCCACCAAGTTTTCTACCAGATCACCAACATAAGTTTCACCCGCGACATCGCTACAGACGACCAAAACATCGCTTCTTCCATCCGAGGTTGACAACCAAGTTGATCGTCTGTAGTGGCCTTAAAAAACACAAATTTAAGAGGGAGAGCCTCGCATAAAGTAAAACACATTCTAAGGGCCACCGTAAAGTTTTATTACATCCAGTGCTTGGATGTAATAAAACAATTTGCGGCCGGACCACCAGCAGTTTATCTCCCCTATCTCCCTCAATCTCTTTGTATCTCCCCTCGCACTCGCGCTAAGAGCTGTCGAAAATTCACCACATGAAGACACCGGCGCCATAAACTCAGGTTTCTTCCTGGAGATAATTGTTTTATTACATCCAAGTTTTATTACATCTAGAAAGTCTACGGCCCACCTTACCTCATCAGGTGAAAATCTTGGACTTAAGTACAGCAAAAGGTTTTTGAAAATAAATAGCAAGCGAAACGTAACTTTAAGTAAAAATCACAAACCAACGAAGACAACGACAAAATTCAACAGCACTGCTCTGCGACGTCAATGTCACTGCCTTTTCCCTTTTGCTCCCTTCACCTTCAAATGACCATCCCCATCCCCATGGTGTGCGCAATTTCGAAGAAAATGCACGAAAACAAGGCAAACGACCATAGGTTCCGATATCAGATACACAATTTCCTAGAATCGCTCCAGACCCCTTTCTCCGACCGAGATCCCCACCCCCCAGAGGTGATAAGAAATAGAAGGACCACCGGAATCGTATGGGAAAGGAAGGATTCGAAGTCGCAGGGTGTCGAGTTAGGCGCTACCCACACCGAGCTCGTCGTGCGTACTGTGCAATAAAGATCGTTATCTTGACAGGCGGACTCAGGTTCCCCATTCAGCCTTCCCAATAGAAGAGAGGGGGTTGAGAGTGTCTAGTTTACTCGACTGTCCAGGAGGTCAATTAACGTTATCTTGTATTGCGAAGGCTGCGAGGGCCAAGGGGTCAAGATTGATTTATTTTATTGCTCTGGAGTGGCGAGCTCGGTGTGGGCAGCGCCATACAGTAATTACCCAACAAGTGTCGTCCAGCATTGGTGAGTCGGCGTCACGGCGGGCCCCTTCAAATCTCGGGCCCCGGGGATTGTCCCCGGCTGCCCCCCACTCTCAGTGGGCCTGCTCATAAACCCCCAAATACAGAGTTTCATTTAAATCGTGCGGTAAATAAAGATTTTACGTTTTGGGGGTCGTCTCCAGAGTGAGAAGGGTTAATTTTCTGTAAACACTACTTCTTAAAAACGGTGGGATAGTAAGAATTTTACTCTCCACTTTAATGTTTATTGAAAAGTTTATAAGTAATTTATTGAAATTTTAGATCAATATAAGTTTTAATTTAAGTTATGGTGATTAAAATAAGGCGACTGTTTCCAGAAAAAGCATTCGCCGGTATACATTTCGCAGCGGTATATGGTCCCTTAAAGAGTGGGAATTTAGTTTAATTCGGTTTTTTCCAAAACTATTAAATGAAATCGACTAAAATTTTGGTTTTCCACATAAAATTACTACCAAAATAGATTACCATAAAAATATTAAAAGATTTTAAAATTTAATTTTTGGGTCAAAATTAGATGTTAATTATCTATCTATTAACCATTAAATATCGCTATAAAAGCATAATTATTTTGTTTGGGGACACAAATTTGATCTAAATTCAAAGTTTCATGTTTTTACGCCAAAAACTTTTTGACAAATTTCACATTGAATGGTTGACATTTCAAAAATGTATTATGCTTCTATTTGGATACTTACATGGATGAAACTTGGTATTTGGGGGTTTATGGGGATGCTCTTTCAGAAAAACGCATAATAATTGGGGGTCCCCATAGGAAAAACAAAAGTTAGTGTATCGTTTAATATGAAGACGACCCCCTAAGGACTCGAAATTTTTTTCATTTAAAGAATACTTCATGACATGAAAAATGACACCTTGTTTGTCTTCCTAACCCAAGTGGTTCGTCAGAAATCTCAACTGAGTCGTTTTTTATTTCCCCAACTGTACGCAAATACTATGACAAGAGCGAAAGTATTATCATGCAGTTAAGTTCCCCTACCCATCTATTATAAAAAAACCGTTATTTCCATGTTAACCGCCAACGGTAACGGATTTACTAGTTCAAATTCATTTAATGAAAATAGAAGTGGCTTATAACTTCACTTATCAAAGGTATATCAAATTCTATTTATTTCTTTAGTTTTAATGGCAGAGCAAAACACCAACACAATTTTACCCATGCCTTGATCAAGTGTCTATGGTGTTCCTGTAACTGAAAGACAGTGCGAATGCAAGAATAGACATAATTTTTTATTACATTCATTTGCAGTAATTTTTCGCTGTCAATGTCTTAATACTATACTGTACTGTTTCTCCACACCTTCATAATACAAATACAGTAAAATTTATTTGCACCGACAAGAAATGTAGTATTACGGATTGTTTTATCATAGTGCTAGCTAACTTTAATCGATTAACGTTCTTTCGTTAAAATCACTGTAAATCGTTGGTCCCATAAGATAAGGGGTCGCTCTAACAAGGTTCTACTGTACATAAAAACCGATAGTAGTACGTACGAGGGTTAGAGGGTTTTTGTGTTTGTAACATCCATTTAAAAAACCGTAGATTGGAGTAAGCGTATCTTTAATAACATGGTTTAGTAATTTTGTAACTTGTAATCAAAAGAACATACATAACAAGCTCTTATAAAAACCAGCTGTCTCACCTTTTGAAAGAATTAACTTTGGAGAAAGTCCTTAACGGTAGCTAAGTTGGTACTATTTTAGAGCCAATAGGTTGTTTGAACAAGGGTTTGAAATTGATAATTATGGAGACGGAGATAAAACTTAAAATTGGATCATAATTTTTATTTGCACTTTTAAAAATCAGGCAGCGTTTTTCATCAAACACGGAACCTCGGTCAGCGATAAGAAAAGAAAAAATCACCTCGCAATCATTACTGGTTATCATAATTTTGATGATTATTATCTGTGATAATTATTTTCTTGGTTGTAAATTTTTTTCTCCAAAAGAAGTAAAAAAAATTTAGATCACCAAATCGCCAACGGAGAGATACCTCGATTATTCTATTTGTCTATCCTCGAAAAGTTTGATTGGCAATTTTGGTGAGGTATAAGTATATATGAACGATATGTTTTGGCGTTGTTTTATTTTTTGATCAAAACATTTTTCATCATAAGTTAATCATTATTATTGGAGTAAAATCGTATAGCTCATTATTTTTAATAGAAACCAATTCCGATCAAAATCCGATCATGAGTTTTTTACCCCCAAACCATGCCCGAATTTTAAGATTTTACTGAAAATTTAATCATTAAACCAGGTTTGGACGATCAAGCGTAATTATTTAATTCAAACCCTGCTTACAATCAAAAGGAACATAAACGCAAAGTTGTTCACCAGTATTTTAACTGTGTAAAATGTTTTATAAAATATCATTTCCTACTAATTTAGTAAATGAACTATACTATAAAGATTGCAAACATCTACTCATCTTCACACAAGATGAGTAGATGATACGGAGAACATAATAAAAGGAAATTGAGAGCAATCTTTCTGATAGGATTTTAAGTTGGAAGGTAGTATTATCCAGTAAGTTGCACTACCTATCAGTTATTTATATAGTACAGAATTTTAACTTTAAAAAACCCTTTCTGCGTAAACGATAATGGTTTTGTTAGTAAACTAGATTTAAATTCTATCTTAAGATCCAATGGCAGAGAACACACACTGTTGCCAATGCCTTTACCAAGTGTCTATGCTGCTTTTGTAATTGAAAGGCACAGGCAGCGTGAATGCAAGAATAAACATCGCTGTTTTTTTAATTACATTTATTTGCAGTAATTTATCGCTGTCTCTGTCTAATTAATACTGTACCGTTTCTGCCCACCTTCAAAATACTAATAAAAACCGATACTACGTACTTAAGAGGATTAGAGGGTATATGAGATTGTAACATCTCATTTTGTATGATATTGGTATTAAAATTGACCTTTTCAAACGGGACATAAAGGAGCTTTTTAGGGGACATCCATAAATTAAGTGAGGTCAAAAAGGGAGGGAGGGGTTTGGAAAAATCTCACCGAGGGGGGTCGATTAAAATCTCACGTCAACTTTTTAAGTTAGAAATTATACGATTTTCTTTGTTTTTCATGTATGAAAACAGAAACTAATTTTTAAAAAGTTGTAGGTAAATCTCACATTGGGGAGAGGGGGGATCCAGCAAAATCTCACCAAGAGGAGAGGGGGGGGGTCCAGATTTTGGAAAAAACACCTTACTTAATTTATGGATGTTTCCTTAGGGGAAAATTTTAACTTTTTTTATAAGATCTCTCTAAATTCCCCGATGAAATTTATCTTTGCACCTCCCTGTTTGCTAAACAGTATAAGCAAAACAATGTTTCTGAACCATATGATCGTGATCTGAACCTTGTAAATGTCTTTTAAGAGTGGTAATTTTTTTAAGACGTTGACAGTGGGTCTGGGGTCCTCCTACAGAAAATTGTAGGGATTTTGACCTATATAATAACTTACTTTTGATCAGCACAAGAATTTCATGAACAAAACCTTGAACAATCTGAGGAAACTGACCTCCTAAGTTAAAAAAAGGGGCCAAGGATAGCTAAGAAAAGTACATTTTTTAACTGACTGAAAAATTTTTGGTCTTATAGAATCTACTTCCTTTCTCTCCTTTTGCCTTTCTTTCCTCCTTTTTTTTAGTCCAAGGAGGGGTCACTTTTCGGAGTGCTCCCATGTATCCGCAGCAGTGTTATTCCTAGGATTTATTTGGAGGAGTAAAAATACTCCTGGACTTTTTTGGGAGGAGTGAAATTGAATTATGAGGAGTGAAATACGGAAATAGCATGAACTACATATACAGACACGAAAACCGCAAACAAACTTCCTAAGCATCAGAACAATATATGGCTGTATGAAAACACAATTAAAAAGTATGATAAATAGGATGCAGTGGCTAATGACAATTGACTTTGGCCAGAAGTCGTACGAAAATGTCTCCGCTGAGATCAGTTGGTGTTTTGAGTAGAAAAATATTATTTATTGATTTCGGTGGTGCATTTTTTAAGCTAAACCTTTATGAAAAATTCAAAGAGTGAAAATACTCCTGGCTAGTTTTTTAAAGAGTATTTCCGATTTTCATGGAGTGAAATACACTCTCAGAGGAGTTAAAAATATCTCTGATCCGCAGTTGATTCAAACACATGGGAACCCATGAAAGTTCTTGTCACTTGACTATTCAAAAATCAAAACAATCGTTTTTCTCAAATCCAGTTGCGCACACGAGCTGTCAACCTCTTTGTCTCTTTCAATTGTTTGACGAGAACTCCGTTTGTCGCGTCTTCTGAGCGGGAATGATGAGGAAGACTTACCTGTCACAGGTGAAGAGAGATAAGGGATGTTGGACAGCTCGTGCGATGCCCTGCTGACCTTCAAATCGAATTTAATCCTTATCAGCGGATATAGGAAGAGATTGAAAGTTTTTTTTATTATTTCTTTCGATGAGCGTCAGCGACACTCGAGGTTAAGTCTGTCAAAATCGGTGCTTTATTATACTTGATTGCAATGTTTTTTTTTCTGAACCTATGACATGGGCGTCATTTAGGGGGGGGGCAGGGGGGGGGCAATTGCCCCCCCCCCCCAAGGTTTCCACTCTTAAGTGAAAAATTGCTGAGAGTCCCTGGAAAATTTTGTAACTTCCACAAGGAGCAACAGATTGAACTCAAAACATCCCAAAAGCAGTTAAAGCACTACTTTTGAGGGTCTAATTTCAAAATTTTCTGGGGGAGAACCCCCAATCCCCCTCCTGACCTTTGATGTCTGTTATACAATTTGTCTCCCTTGAAAATTCTGCCGCTTATAAGAAGCAGTTCCCTTTGGGAACCAAAGAGTTTGAAGCCCCTAGGAGTCTGGTTTAAAGGGGAATTTTCAAAAATTTTTACTGGGGGAGGATCTCCGCCCCCCCCTTGAAAATTTTACGTTTATTTATAACTTTTTTCCCCCTAGAAAATTCTATGCTTTACAAGGAACTGTTCTTTTTGAATGTAACCCAAAGGACCTCAAAATGAGCTGAAACACTACTTTAAAGAGGCAAATTTCAAAAAATTTTCTGGGGGAGGACCCCCAGACCCCCCTTTAAAATTTTTAAATATATATTATGTTATACAGTATATTTTCCTTGAAAATTCTGCCACTCACAACAAGCAGTTCCCTCTGGGTGCTCCCCAATGAGGTTGCAAGGGAGATAAAACCCTAGTTTAAAGGGAAATTTTCAAAAAAAATTCTGAGGGAGGACCTCCGGCTCCCCTTGAAACTTTGACGTTTATTTGTAACTTTTTTCTCTAGAAATTATGTGGTTTACAAGGGGCTGTTCTCTTCGGATGTAACTTAAATGTTGTAAAAATGCAGCAAAATTTAAAAATTTTTCTGGGGGTGACCCCCAGACCCCACATTTTTACTTAGAACTTATGATGTTGAGTCACCCCCCCAAAAAAAAACAAGTCTGGTAACGGCGTGGCTCAGCCCCACTTAATAAAAAATCCTTGCCCCCCCAACCAAAAACTGAAATGACGCCCCTGACCTATGACGTCACTACGCGGAAGCAGAAACTGCGGAAACAGAAAGCCTGCTGGGTTGCTAAGGGAAAAGTTTCGGTACGCAAATCGTGATAAAAAGGTTCTACATATACATGAGTTTAACAAACTAATCATGTTTCTAAATTGACGTTCTTAATTTCACCCAAAATTCAGATACTGCGCTGGGAACTACTTTGTTCTTTGTTAGTGATGTCATATAGGGTCAAGAAACGTTGTTGTCAAGTATAGTTCGGACGCTTCGTTCAGGATAACTATCGTTATAAAATGAGTAATTTTGGTCCAACAAAAGAAAAGATTGTAATACATTCGGTACAAAGAATAGTGATTTTATAATGTTTATTGAATTCAGAGAATTCAGTCAGAAACTAAATTTATCCTAAAGGTGCCACGCAGATCACCCCTTGTATACAGCAAAGATTGTCAAGCTACAAAACATTGATATTAATCTTGGAGACAATGAAAAATCATTTCATCAAGAAAATATTTTGGTTACACATTTATGAATTAATCTACACTGCCAGAAATACTCTAAATTTTTGTTGTAAAAAGAAGAAAATTGACATTAAACGGTTTCTAGAGTACTTTTAAGATCAGCAAAAGGTGTTAACATCAGTAAAATAATTTTATGTCGAGAAATCTACAATATTTCTTTAGGATGAGATGCTTTCAAGGAATATACTTTTGTAATGATTGCAAGATCTGGTCTACAGTTTGGCAAACATATTTAAGCATTATCCCCTTGTGACATGTTCTCTATATCCCCTCCCCGTCTAAAAAACTCATAAGGCATCTGAATCAAAAGGGACTATGAATGATAAGTCTATTCTCATATCATATACCTTCTTTCTTACTCCTAACTTCATGAAGAGTGGAGGGCAAGCAGGTTAGTTCTAAATTAAAAGAGTATTTCTTGATACTTTAAAAAATGTTTTGTTTTTCTATTCATTTCAAGGTCTCACCAGGTGATATTAATTATTCCGAAAGACTCCTCTGGTTTTTAAAGCGCTAAACTTCTATAAATAGCTCTATAAAATTGTCACCAGTATAAAAGTTTCAATAATATTTATAGATAACTGTTTATTTGAGCACCTGATGAAGACAATTTGCTTTGCTTCCTTGTTACTTAAAACCAGTACCTTAACCTTTTTAAAGCCATTGGTCCCACTAAATACATACTAATAACATTCTCAAAATTCCCACACAACAAGAATACAAATAGCATAAATTTAATAATTAAATTTATTACTTAAAATTGTTGAATGCGAAAGATATTAAATTTAAATGATTGGTTTCCAGTGGAAAAACCTAAGAAACATATGACGATGGCGTATTAAAAATTATCACCTTATTAGGCACAAGTCTCCTTTTTGTTGAATCCAGACCATCCTTTTTTTACCAGCATATTGAAGTAAAGAAATCATCATTTAAGCTAAATAAATAGGAAAGCGAAAATGGCAAGAAAGGTTTTCTGGAACAATTAATAGAACTTTAAATACTTTATAAAATAGGTTTCTCACAATCACAAAGCCTTGCCATTTTATTCCTTCAATATTAAAAATATTTTTCTGACTCATCATTTTAAATTTCGGCAAGTTCTTCTTGATATTCGGTAATGGTTACAGCCTATAATTAGGAAAATCAATTAATTTTTCACTGATAAATATTTTATGTACAAATGACACAAAGGCCTCTTAAACATTTTTTATGCTTAATGGAATTTTTAACACCTGCTGCTCTGACATTTTTTTGGTTAAAAAAACATCACAATTACTGTTGTGATAACTGATAACCACACTAACAAGGGTTGCGAGGGAAACAAGGTAGCTTGGAACTAAATAGACGGCCCACGAGCAATACGTTTATTCAATTTTGTGACAGAGCCGATCCCGGACTTGAATCGGATACAAAGATTAGAAATTTCCAAAACATTGATTACGAACGATCAAACTGAATCAAACCATTGTACAGTTGACATAAATATTACAAATTTTACACAGATATTACCAAAATGTTTCGTAGCGGCGTTTGAGCCTAAACTTTTGAGATGTTGCTACTGTAAGCTTATGCCATTGTTGGAAATTGGTTGGTATTTATTACCCATTTAAATTATCTTACTTTTCGGCTGGTGGTCTTTCTTTTCAGTCTTGAGGGGGGGGGTCTATTTTGACTACTTTGGGAATCCTTATGATGGATATTTACATTGTATGTTTTAGGTTAGGGATGGCCAACCTTTTTTGGAAGCGTGCCACTATTTGGGAAATAAAAACTATGCGTGTCACTTCTACTTTTTTTCCAATATGGCAAAAAATAAAACATAGATTCGTAGACTGTGCGCGAATCTTTTAAATCTTAGTGTACTGAATCTGTAGTTTCCAGCAAAAATGGGGGTTCTGAGCCCTTGAAATATGCCTCTTGATAATAATAGTGTTTTAACGCATTTTGGATCCTACATCTGAGGATTTTGTGGTACCGCACAATGTGGGTCTGTCATCCGTTACGGGGGCGGTCGCACCAATCGCCCCCATGGATCCGCCACTGTCATAATAGCTATACATAAAAACTTGAAACATTTTCTTAAAGAAACGGACCATTACCTTGATAGCGTATCTTTTCGCAGGTTCTTGACAACTGAATCCTTGAAAACGTCGAAGCGTGCTTTTTACAACAAATTTCACCCACACCGTTTCGTCTACGCATTTGAACTGAAAAGAAGCAACGAAAGCCGGATGATCGTCTCCCTTGGGACAAAGGTGGCAAGCGGGGGTATCAGCACAAACAGAGATAGTGTGTCGCACGCAATAATAATAGGGCCCTTTTCCCGACAGCTTGGAGTGCTTGACTTGTCAATGAAGAGACGTGAGATAAAAGACGTGGCGAATGGTTGGCTTCCGACGTTCATCCCACTTTTATAAAGAAAAACATAATAAAAGATTCTAAACAGCGGAACCTGCTGCTTTCATTTAGTTATGCAGTGACGTGTAAAGAAATTTATTTCGGGAGGGGCCCGAAATTATTCTTCAGCCCTCCCATGCATATTTAATAGGTCCAATGTTAATTTTTTTAATAGACTTTTAGGTAGAAATTGCGTCTTAAAGAACTTAATATAAGGTACCTGTACCCAATATGGACACCCTAAGGAAAATGAATTTTTTTTACCCCCATCAACACGTCATAGGACTCCCAAAATATAAGACTTAATTGACTGTCAATGAAATAATCAATGAAAATAATTGACTGTCATTATTAAAATTAGCAACCGTGTAATTATTCTGGTTTTAATTTCAATGATAAAAACAAAAAATGTTTACAAGTGTCCATATTAGGAACCACCTGTCCCTATTATGGACATGCATGTCCATATTAGGGACAGGTGGATCTTATTGACCTACTACACAGGTATGGAAGAGCCACTCTTCCAATGGGTTTTAGAAAAGAGGGGATAAATCTGTATTCACTGAAAAACCTGTAAAAAAATGTACTTACACTCTTAATTCGTAATGTAATGTACGGATACACTATTTAAGATTAAAAATACATATAAATATTAAATTTATTATGAATTAGCTAAATAAAATAACATTAAACAGATAATTATTTTGAAAATTTGTGAATCTGAAGATTTATTGGCTGTACTTCCATTGTGGACATAAGGTGTCCACAATGGGAACAGGGCGTAGTTTTACTAAATCTTGAAATAAATAAACAAAGAAAAAATTTTAAGCAATATACTCAATAGCAATCGGAAATACGTTTTATCAGCTTCCTAAAACACTCCACTTTTCAATATTTAAAGTAATTTTGCCACATCTAATAAGAATTTAAACTTATCTGTAATTACGATCACACACCACAAAAAAATAAGTTTCTTTCTAAATGGCGAACAGCGCGCTTTTTTGCACTTTCCAGGCTAAATTATCTTTAAAACTGCTTTTCTTCACGGGCATGAAGCGTTATCTCTCGATCAAATTTTTTACTTTTTAAGATATTAGAGGTGTCCATATTGAGAGCCCTGTCCATATTGGGTACAAGTACCTTAAGAGAAAATTTATGAGCAACAAAGTTCCAAATACCAAAGGGGGTCCTCCCCCAGAACATGTTTGGAAATATGACTCTAAAAAACAGGTTTTTAACTAGTTTTGGTGCACCTAGTCCAAATTTCAGACACATTTTTTTTTTAGGTAGGATTTGTATTTTGATGAACTTAATATAAAATAAGTTATAAATAGTTCCAAGTACATAAGGGGATTTGAGGGGTTATCTCCCGGAAAATTTTTGGTAATTTTACCCTAAAAACATGGTTTCCATCTTGGGTCTTGGTACACCTAGTCCGAATTTTGGACATGCATTTTTAGGTAGGATTCGGATTTTGATGAGCTTATTATAAAAAAATTTTTAATATAATAAAGTTCTAAGCACAAGAGAGGGTCCTTCCCCGAAAATTTTTGGAAATTTGACACTAAAAACAGGGTTTTAACTTGTTTTGGCACACCAAGTTCAAATTTCAGAGGGCACACCAAGTTCAACTTCGACCCCCCTTATATACGCCGCTATGTTATATGTGAGCTTATTAACATGGTTAGTGGATATGTTTGCACACGAAGGGACGGTTAAAAATATCTATTGCTCATGAATTCTTACACCGTGGATTGAAATAATGAAATTTTTATTGAATATGACGTCAAATTTTTTGAAAAATAATTTAGTTCTTTGGGCATTTTTTATATAAGCAAGGAATTTTTTTTGTGTAGAATTTGAGCAGGGTTGTTGAAACACCTTGTATATCTTATTCACTGCCACTTGACCAATGGTTAATCAGCTGATAATACAGAAATGAGCTTTTCGCTGACTTGGTGTGGAACCCTTCTTAAACCGCTGGTCAGGTAGCAGGGGAAAGGTCATTAATAAATTAATGAATCAACAAGTCTTTAAACTATATTTTTAGAATATTTTATTAGAAGCACTTTAAATTTTCAGTGACATTCAAGATCAAGGTTCGAGAAATAAATACATCTCATTATTGTAAACTTTGTCTCCTGAAGACTTCCACAAAAAAGCTCAATTCAGTAAAATAATTACCATTTCAAGTCAAGGAAATTAACCGGCCGCACTGTTGAAGGTTAATTTCTGTACTTTGAAGAAATATATGTTTTTTTTTTCTATTTTCTATCAAATGAGAGAAACATTCCTTTACTTGAATTAAAGTCAAAGTTCTTTATGAATTAGTAACAGGAGGCGGCATTTCTAACAAAAAATGTAAATCATTTATTGACAACGACAAAAATTTATCGTTTGAAACTGGCTAAGCTGCACCTGCCCCAGCAGCTGTCAAGCCTCGGTAGAACCTCATTGGGCTTATAACGCGTTGACAATACACCCTAAGCTTAGTTTTTAACTACTCATATCCTTTGATATATATTTTTTGAAAATTTATTCTTTTAGTGGTGATTTCATTAAATCTAAATTATTTTTGTGGAAGAATTCACTGCAAAAGCACGGTTTCTAGGCATACGAAAAATTGTCATCCAACTACATGGACAACGGAATATTCAGCGTAAAAAAGCAGATCAGATGATTTTTAAAGCGTATATTGTTTCTTCAGAGGAAAATGGTTCCAAGGAGGGAAGCGATTGCCCTGATGACAGTCGAGATCCCTCTTAGAGATGGAGTGCTCTGCCATTTCTTCTGGTTCTAATGGGAAGACGAAGGACGCAGCAAGACAGGAGCAGGGTGCTTCTCAGCTTCATCTGAAACGAAAGAAACAAGGGTAACAACCCACACTTTGGAATACTACTACGTTCGGTTTAAATCAGAGGTTCCCAAATTTTTCGAGTTCTGGTGATCTTTTGAAAAAAAAAAATTCTACGGTACACTGAGAGAAATGGCAGTTTCAAAATTGATTAAATCCCCCCAAAAAATTGGACAATTCCCGCATTTTATTATTATTTTTTGTTATTTGAAAAAGATGGCTGAAAAAGAAATTTCGTCGCAATTTTTTTTTTATTCTGATGCTTTAATTATTATTTTTTTTTATTTAATTTCATAGTTCGTCTTTTAAAAAGTGTGCGAAAACAGCTTGCTGAACAAATAGTTGTGTGACGTCAGTTGGTACAAACAACACTAGTAACAGCCAATCAAGAACATTCTTGATTTGAGCGTTCGAGGTCAACTCAAATTTAGCTATTATTATTTTCAAATATCTACTTAAATATTTTTTTGAAACTTTTAATGCTGATTTTTGAAATTAAAAAACTTTTTGTTTTAAATTTGACGATCCAATGCTTTAAATTTTAAAACACCAGACACTCAGTTTCAAACAACTCAATAGCACCACTTAAATTACATTTACTTTTCATGTGGTTGCGCGAGATATATCGATGTGAGGTCGTTGTGAATCTCCACTTAATGAGAATGCAATGCAAATGGACACGTCTCCTTTTTGAGTTCTGCACATTTTAAGAAATGAGTATTTGCAGCATGTTTTCCAATTTGACTCTGAGTCTGACAGTCAGTTTGAATATAGAGCATTTTCAATCACATGACTCGGACCTAACAACGGCCTTAGAAACAGAAAAGTTACAGTTTTTTGCCCTACAGAGGTTAACAGTTACAGAAAATGACTAGCCGTGGAATTCTTCTATTGGAGCATTTGCAATCACGTGATCACATACCTAAAAACCGCCTTAGCAACAGATAAACAACGGCCTGAGCAACAGTTAAAAGCCCTACAGAAGGTACACAGTTAAAGGAAAATAACCGGTTGTGACGTCACCTGTAAACACTCAATATGACTTACTCAGATTTGAGTAATTATTAATTATTACTACCATGGGCGTAGCCAGGTTTCATGTTAGGGGGAGGGGGCAAGGATACTTACTTATGCTCTTGATGTTGCGAATACTAGTGACTAGGGGTTGACTCAACATTATTTCCATAGTCCCCCCATACCCCATGGCGAGTACTTTTACACTCCAAATTTTAGGGTACTTAAATTGCCGCGGAAGTTAACCAGCCTGTAAAACCAGTTTTTCCTTTAGAAGAGTTTTATCGCTGGAAAAGCAACATAAGCTTGTCGTTGGTTATAGTCTGTTCATTTAGAATTGGCACCTGAAACATGATCAAAAACGCTCAATAATGCTTCACAACGGTCATCGCACAACTTCAGTGACCAATTTTTTTTAACAGTATTTTAACTACTTCTGTATCGGCTGCCTTGTCATTGCAGAAGAAAATATACAAAGGACTTCAACGTTTGCACACCTAACGTAAAAATATGGGCAATGAATGTGAGCTTAAAAATGGAGGGTCTGGGGGTCCTCCCCCAGAAAACTTTTTAAAATTCGCCCCTCATCTTCGATATTCTTTGGGCCGAACAGAACTGCTTCTTGTAAGCCACACAATTTTCAAGGAAAATTATGTACTATTGCTTTAATAAAGTTTTCAAAAAAAATTAACAGACTGAGAATTTAGGGGGGGGCAGCTGCCCCTCCCTGCACCCCACTGGCTACGCCCATGATTACTACTCAGTTTTGAAATCGTCGTTTTAAAAGTGTTCATTGCTCAAAGGAAGCAGTGGCGTAGCCAGAAAAAAATTAGGAAGGGGTTATTGGAATTTGGGGAGATATGGGTTGAATTTAGCCCTTTTCTATGATCAGAAAAAGAAAGTTTCTTACTTTCGTGGGATATAATCCCAAATCCGCACTGGCTATCCCACTGAAAGAATCTAGGTTTCACGTGTATCTTTTTTTTAAAACAAGTTATCCTTTCTACAAGTACAAGTGTCATATTTTCTATTTATTCGAGCTCCACTTAAACTGCCCATAAAAACCCGAAGTGCACAGTTTCAGAGGACCACTGAATAAAATAATTTTCCAATGTAGAATAATTCAACACGTCAATTAAAACAATTTTAAAGATAAGGAAGAATGTGAGTTCTAGCTAAGGGGCATTCCATGCCCAAGTCATTCAGGGTGGTAGTACACCCACCTACCGTAGATTTCCATGAAATTTGTTTAAGCTAAATGTATGCATTAAGATAAGGAAAAATATCAATTTTTACACACAACGGGCGGTGGTCAAATTTCGGACAAAGTAAAATGTTGTTCCGGTGTTGATAACCAACCAACCATAAACCAACTCTAAAGGTTGGAAGACGGAATTTACTACATTTCTTAATAACCATTGTTATTATTTACCTTTCATTGAACAAAATAGGGTGATTGAGGAAAATAGCCATTTTTTTTCATCTTGTAGTACTTTTAAAACTTCACAAATGTGAGGGAAAGATATTTTCTGTTAGATAGAAGTTTTCAAAATGATTCAATTTTGATGGTTTTATTAGTCACCACTAAATTATAAAAATATTAATTTATATATTAAATTGTGTGTAGATCTCGTTTTCTCTTTTCTTGGACAACATTAGTTAACAACCCTCATCCGATTTGTGTTGAGGATGTTATATTTATTTCCGCAATGTGTAAAAATAACTAATAACGAAAAAAGTTATCTAAAAAACGTGTGGTCCAGACAGACGCAGATCCAAAGGGGGTGCACTCTGTACATGCCCCCCTTGGACACAAAAAAAAAATACAAAATGAGTTAAAACCTTATTTTTGCAGGTCAAATTTTTTTCTGGGGGAGGACACCTATACCCCCCCCAGCGGTACCACAAGGGAATCTTGAGTTATACTTTTTAGAAAATACCCAACATTTTGACATTTTTCTCAAAAGGTAAAGGTGATGATCTGGAAAAGTGACCCCCCTTGGAGTCGTGCTGGATCCGTGCCAGGGTCCAGAGGAAACATTTTTACTACACTCTGAGAAGTCAAACTCGGGTTTTTGCTTTTAGTTTACAATCAATTTTCTTTTTAAATATCAATACAATAACAATACTTTTGAAAAATCGTAGAAATAATGCAAGTTTAATAAGGTTGTATCCGAAAGCGTACACTAAAGTGAATAACTAAATGGTATTACAGTTTCATGAAACTGTGACAAACGCGAGCCACGGGGAGATACCGATCCGAAGGGTCTTGAGGCTTGAGACTTGAAAAGAAACCTTATCTCAGTTTTGCTTGTCAATACTTTTATAGTGGTGACTAAGCTCATCAAAAAACTAATCATTAAAAACGCGAATGGGTAAGAACTCTACTGGATGCTGGGATTCCTCCATCGTAGCTTTCTTCGCAAAATATGAAAGAAAACTCTAGAATGCTAAAATAATTTAAACCATTTTCGAAAAATACGAATGAAAAATCTTAACACTATACGTAAATAGTAAAAAAATATGAATAATTGGAAGTTTTTTAAATATATTATAAATATTTTTAAGATATATTTAGTATTGAGCTTTTGTTCTTTGTTTAGTATCTATTAATTAAATTTTTCCACCTAAAAAAAAACTGCACAGGATCCAACCAATTTGTTATTTTAGCCTTTTGCTAAAGTTTTTTTCTATCGATCTCCAGTTAGCTTTTTTGTTAAAAGAATTATTTTTTGCCTTGCTTAAATCCTGAAGGGAAGTGAACTCAAACTAAGTTCCAATTCCTAAAAACGGAGTAATTTCCCGTTTTTCCTCAGACTTTGCGATCTTAAAACGATTAACGGTTTGATGAATTAGGTACCCACCTCGAAAGTTTTTTCGGTACTTATCCGTTAGCCGGGCGCAAATGTCGCCAATTGTGAACCAAACGCTCGCCAAGCGAAGCGAATGACAAAACAGTCAACGGAAAACGAAACGAATGCGCCAAAGGCAGATGTTCTTTTGCAGCAGGCGAGACCGTTGGAACCATAGGCGTAACTAGGGGGGGGGTTATTGGGGTTGTAACCCCCCCATTACATCGACGGTTTCAAAACATGAAAAACTGGAAAAAAAATTCCCTTTACAAGGAAGGCGGTTCACAAGGAGCTGTTCTTTTAGGAATTAACCCAAAGGGCCTCAAAATGAGTTTAAACACTACATTGAGAGACAAATTCTTAAAAAATTTCTGGGGGAGAACCCCCAGACCCCCCTCTAAAATTTTTACGTTTGTTATAGTGCTATACTGTATTTTTCCCTTGAAAATTAAGCCTCTTAGATGAAGTTTTCCCTTCGGAAGTTTTGCCAAAAAAAGTTGTTTATATTATACCTATATTATGAGACATTTTTTAAAAGGGAGTAATATTTTGGAGGGGTTGACTGGTCGGAGTAACACCCCCCATGAGTCAACTCTAGTTACGCCACTGGTTGGAACCATGGTTGGAACAGAGAATTCTTCTTTATTTCCTTTACATCATTTACCGATTTTTCGCTTGCGCTCGGCTAACGGATAAGTACCATTATATCCCACGTTTTTTACGCTTTTATGGGTACTTACGTATTATCCCGTCGACTGTGACGCTTAATCTGAAAACTTATCAAATCCCATTGACTTTACTACTATTGTTCCGCTGAATTAGACGGCCGCTGAACGGTCGACGGGATAATACGTAAGTACCCTTTTATGAAGCTGTATTTGGCCCTAACTCAGAAAAAAGGGACTATAAAGAGAGATAAAGCATCAGTCTATCGCATCGTCAAAGCATTTTTATTGTAGAACCTCCACATTTTTACATAACAGACTAGACTAGACTTCGCTCCTAGGCTCCTAGGACCGGTCCTAATCCTAGGAGGGACACAATCGTACGAATGACGTAGGAGATGACACCCCCGAAGGGCAAGAAGAGGGATATCAGCCCCCTCTTGGAAATGGAGTGTTCCTTGATGGGGTGTGGCGCGGGGGCAGCTTCGGTCCATGCCATCAGAGAGGAACAAATGATCAGGACAACGCACGAAATTAGAACGGCTCGCTGCATCTGAAACCATGGGCGTAGCCAGGTTTCATGTTAGGGGGGGGGCAAGGATACTTACCTTTGCTCTTGATGTTGCGAATACTAGTGACTAGGGGTTGACTCAACATTATTTACCAGATACCCCCATACCACATGGCGAGTACTTTTACAGGCTAAATTTTAGGGTACTTAAACAAAGGATTTGAACTTTTGCACACCTAAAGTAAAAATACGGGTAATGAATGTGAGCTTAAAAATGGAGGGTCTGGGAGTCCTCCCCAAGATTTTTTTTTAAAATTCGCCCCTAAAGTAGTGTTTTAGCTCATTTTGAGACTCTTTGGGCCGAACAGAACCGATTCGTGTAAGCCACTAAGGTACGTCGAACCGCACTTATTTCAGCGGACCAAATCGTAATAGTGCGGAAAACTTGCCTACCCATAACAGTAACTCGTGTGTGAAATTTTAGCTCTATAAAATAATATCTTCTGTTCTGAACCTCGGCCTAAAGTTTTGATTTTTTACAAAAAAATTGCTATTTTGCCGTATTTCTAACCGTTCCGTGACCTCCTGATGAACATAATTTTTTCAGGTGGTGTGGTAGAGGTCTAGGGGGACTTTTTCGTGAACCCCATCCGCATACCCCCCTTTCCCCCTACGCGGGCCGGGGTTTTGTGAGCGGGCGCGCTGCTCAAAATGTTGGCTTTCCCTCTAAACTCCAGCCCTGCGCCCGCCTTCGTTGCCAGTTTTCTACATCAAAACCTCACGTAAACCAATTATTTTCATAAAAGTGACCCAGAACCCACTGTTGAGAGGTATCTTTCCATCAGAATCCATGGATTTATAATTATTTTTTTAAATTTTCATTTATAACTCCTTTTTCACAAAACAAGCATTTTTATTACAATCTATACTTTTTTTTACCAACTGAAATTTCCAGGAGGATGTCTATGGTGGATGATTTGCGTCTAATTAGTGGTCTGATTTTGTCTGAGGCAGCTCTTTTCTTGATTTAAGAGAGTATCTGACGAAGTCGTTCCGAGCAAGAGGCACCACTCAGTGGCATAGCCAGAAAAAAAAATCTGAAGGGGAATAGTGTAATTTCGGGGGAATTTAAAGTAACTTCAGTGTTTTCTATTTTAAAAAAAGGAAAATTTTGATTATCGAAGGATATAACCCCCTTTCACTAAGCCCCTGGAACCACACACCTTTCTGGAAGCTCTATTAGTAACTAACTGTACCCTTTTCTCCACTGTAACGGTGTGTGGTGGGAACTTCGAGAACTCCCACTCGACAAATATTTTGTGTGAGCTAATGTATCAGTTCCTAAGAACTGGTGGAAACGTTATATGAACACTTTCCTAATCTATCCTTTCAAAATAGCGTTTAGTTTGGAAATGCTAAGTAAGGACATTATTATGCCTAAGATGTGAACACTTACAACCAATTGCTTGTTCTCTTGCCAAGAAAATCTTATTAAGGGCGTTTTTTCTAACAAATTTCCTCTCATAAGTCGTTATGCCTAGCAAGATGTTTTCTGGTAATGCAAAAATGGCATTTTAATGCATTTGTCAAATATTTCACGATACTTAACAGGTAAATATCAGGTACGTATGACAACATCAAAGAGATGCCGCGAACCATCTTTGATAAACTTCTGAAGTATGGTATTGAACTATAGTGGAAAGTATACAGTAAGGAGCAAGTACATGGCATAGACGGGGCAGAGCCCAGAACCTCCGTCGGTTGTTGAGATATATATGGTAATATATGGTATGGTGATATATGGTAATTAATGAAAATATGTTTGTTGATTTTACCTCTTTTCTCTTTTGCTAATCCACATTTAGTGATCGAGATATCACTCTGAAATTTCATCTCGTGTGTGATCATGAACTAATTTACCTACTTCCTAAGTGTGCTATTGTCCCCATACCCTATATTTCGACGCATATAAGGGGGCACTATGCTTGAGCTAAACAGAGAATAGAATGATATCTCTCAAATTTATATGATTAGTTTTTAAAGGAATGGTCGTTTCACAAATCACATTCCACAATTTTCAGGGGGGTTTTATACTCTTTCCTCCATCCATGGCACATTTATATGTAAAATAATATTTATGTTATAATAAGAATAGGAATCAATCTTAAATCAAGGAAGGAGAATACTGACAAAATCTGACTGCTTATAACAGCACTAGTTAGACGCAATGCATCCACCATAGACATCCTCCTGGCTATTCCAGCTGGTAAAACAGTTTTTTTCTAATGGCGGGTTTGAACAGTTGTAACAGAGTTTATTAACCAACAGACATGCCGTAAAAAAGCAGATTGTAATAAAAATGCTAGTTTGTGAAAAAGGTGTTAAGGTAAATGAAAATTTTAAAAATAATTATAAATCCATGGATCCTGATGGAAAGATACCTCTCAACAGTGGGTTCTGGGTCACTTTTATGAAAATAATTGGTTTACGTGAGGGGTTGATGCAGAAAACGGGCAACGAAGGCGGGCGGAGGGCTGGAGTTTGGAGGGAAAGCCAACATTTTGAGCAGCGCGCCCGCCCACAAAACCCCAGCTCACGTAGGGGGAAAGGGGGGTATGAGGATGGGGTTCACGGAAAAGTCCCCCTAGACCCCTACCACACCACCTGAAAAAATTTTGTTCATCAGGAGGTCACGGAACGGTAAGAAATACGGCAAAATAGCAATTTTTTGGTCAAAAGTCAAAACTTTAGGCCGAGGTTCAGAACAGAAGATATTATTTGATAGGGCTAAAATTTCACACACGAGTTACTGTTATGGGTAGGCAAGTTTTCCGCACTATTACGATTTGGTCCGCTGAAATAAGTGCGGTTCGACGTACCTTAGTAAGCCACACAATTTTCAAGGAAAATTATGTACTATTGCTTTAAATACACTATTGCTTTAATAAAGTTTTTAAATTTTTTTAAGAAACTGAGAACTTAGGGGGGGCAGCTGCCCCTCCCTGCCTCCCCCTGGCTACGCCCATGTCTGAAACCAGGGTTTGCAATCGGTAATTATGAAAAACAAAGCAAGAACTGATATCCCTCACAGAACAAAAACAGAGAGTCCATGGCCATAGGCGATAAATTGAAATCGAAAACAACTTTGGGTATGCCCATTAGGGTGTATCGAAAAAAACTTTTTTTTATTTTGATAAAGTCTTAGCAAAAAAAAGTTATCTAAGGTGGCAGAGAGTACCTGTGAATTTTTTCAGAATTTTCGGATAATATCTAGGGGTGCCGCAAAGCCCCCGAAGGTTCCCATGTTAATCCTATGGGCACGCAAGCAAAAAAGGCCGAAAATCGGTTTTTCGCCCTTCATTTCTACCCTAATCACACGACGAATGTCTTCAGTCGAGTTATGGACCCTATATGATCTAGGCTATCCGACAAAACTTGAATAATAGCCTAAATATCTATATTTCGTTGATTGTGGGCTCTTGGAAATACGCGATTTTCAACGAAATTTGAGCACACAAAAAAACGTAATATAGATATTTAAGCTGTTATTCAAATTTTCTCGGGTAGCATACGACCGACCCTATATGAAGTAATGAAGTATGCTACCCGAAAAAACTTGAATAAAGGGGGCGCTGCAGATAAACTACAACTGTAAACTACAACTTGTCAAATAAGGACCACCTTAGTTTTCAGCAACCGGCCCTTTTTTTAATTGGAGTCTCAAATAGTCAACCAATAGGTCTCCGATGTGTGAATAATTGAGGATACAAAAGTACAGCTAAAACATCAAAAAATAATTGCTGTGGCATTAGAAATGTGTTTCTGAATTTAGAGTGTCATATTATCGGTATAATTAAAAAAAGAAATGCTGGTTAGGTTATGAGGTAATGTTACATACCATGATTCACAACTGACCGGGTAAATAAAATTGCTGAAAAATTAAAAATAAAGGTATTTCTTTTAAAAGTTTCTAACGCACCCTTATTAAGTGCGTTATCTATGTAATTCCGTTGTAGAACATGACCACAGACCGTACACTATTATTCAATTTATAAAATGTATTTCTTAGTTATTTTAGTGGTGAATATTTTAAAAGCTATGATGGGATACAAGAAAAAGGGAAAACAAAAAACCAACAGATATGCCTTACCAAGAGCACAGAGTACTAGAACAGAGTCCATGGATATAGGCGGTAATGGAAATCGAAAAAGCATGGGATATTGTATAAGTTAGGGGCTATTTTGGCGCTGGGAACGCGTCACGTCACGAGAGGCGGAAAAAAAGAATCTCAATTCTCGAATCCTCTGACAGAGTGAATGAACACGTCACAGCTAATCACAGCTGTGACCACCAAATTTTACTGCCTACCCCTCTGTCAATCACAGACATTTGCTGTCCTGCGCTATCAACCATGAGATGGTTTATTGAAAATAGCGTTTTGGCCCCTCTGTTCGGCTTTTTCTCTTTGTACTCATAAATTATCATCTGATACATTCAGATTCAGGCCCGAATTTAAGGTTTTTGCCGCCTTGTGCTGCAATTTTCTTGCCGCCACCTTAGTAACACTCTTTTTAGAAAAGCAACTGTTTTCCCATAATTCTTTTTAGAATCTTGATTGTACTCAAATGATTTAAGGCAAAAAGAAGTCACGTTTTCTAATTTCTGAGAAATTAGTAAGAATCGATTCTAAAATTTGTCTAACTTTGAAACAGTAGGGTTTTTTTACCATGATGGGAATAAATTAAGGGGGCGCTGAGCTCTGCAATAGTAAACTACAACTTGGCAAATAAGGACCACCCTAGTTTTCAGTAACCGGCCCGTTTTTTTTTTAAATTGGACAGTCAAACAGCCACGGGCTCCAACGTGAGCATAATTGGGGATACCAAAGTACAGCTAATGCATCAAAAAATAATTGGTGTGGTATTAGAAATGAGTGTCATATTATCGGTATAATTAAAAAAAATAAAGAAAGTGAGGTAATGATTTTAAAAAAGAAACTTAGTATATGATGAAACATGTTCGAGTGACTAGCTACAGCTATTTTGGCCCTTGGAACCCATGAGTTTCCATGGCTACCCATGAGTTTCCGGGGCCCCCAGACCAAATTTTTATGAGGGCTCCCTAAGTTTAAATTTTCCTCTTGTTGCAAATAAAGCCCTGGATGAAGACGTTACTTAAGTAGCGACATGAGTTAAATCGTCCGCCATTCGTGGTGAAATGCGCTATTCTCTCATAAAGTCCGCTATGAGGGAAAGGAGTTGCAATGGTTGAAAAAAAATTGTTTCTTTTCCAACCTCTACGAGAAGTTGGTTATTTTCATGGAAATAATAGTTATTACTCAGGCTGTTTTATAACTTTAACTTTATTAGGGAAAACGATTTTAAGCATTGTTTATAGCTTTGATTTTAAGATACTGGATGGATATTATTGTTAAATTCGTATTTTTAAAGATATTTTGAATTAGTTTTTTGAGGCCACGACATGCATATCAAATCTGCTACATATGTATGTTAAAAAATTAATCAAAAACGATTAATGAAAACTGTGTTGTTTTTTATAATGACCTGATCACTTTACAAAATCAATACGGGTTGATTAATTTAACAAGTGAGCATGATAAATGCAATACATAACTTGCGCATCATTACAAATATAATTCCGTAAAACTTGATTAGGATAAATATAATTAAATTATTTTAAACTTACCTCACAAGGTGTATTAGTATGAAAATCTATCGCACTGGCTCTGGGCTTAAATACCATTTCACCACAATGGCGGCTGTTTACATGCGTGACTGTTAAACGTCCAATCAAAATCAAAAGCGGCAAGATCAGCAAGATCAAAGTATGTCGCTACTTAAGTAACGTCTTCATCCAGGGCTTTAGTTGCAAAAACCCTTAGTTAGATTCATTGAATTAAGCTTTTCAAAATGAAGTAATTATAATGCTTCTTTTGATGTTGAAGATTAGGTAAATGTTCTGTAATGTAATAAAATATTAAATGTAATGTAAATGTAAATAAAGGTTATTTTTTTATAAATTTATCCCTGCAGAATTTTCCCATTTATTACGATTTTCTTACGCACCCATTTTAGGTGCATTGTTTGAAATTGATGGTCCAGCTAATGAGGTTAAAACATTTTGGTATTATTTAATATATAAAATATACTTTTTAGTTATTTTAGTGGTGACTCTTTTAAAAGCTATATGATCGGATACAAGAAAAGGGAAAGCTAAACCAACAGATTTGCCTCACCTCGAGGCCCAGAGAGGAGATCCGATGCCCCTTTTCTGTGGGGCAGTAAGGGACTGCGATTGTCCCAGGTCTCATATACCCAAGTAATGAGTTAAAACACGGTAACAATATTTCCAAACAAAATTGTGGGAGGATCCCGCTCGCTTCAGAACATAATACTCAGAATTAGGCCATTATCACCATAAAAGCCGCGTTCACAACCGACAACCTGTTTAACCGGAGAAAGAGCTAAAAAAGTAGGGGGGAAAGGATCTCCGAAAACTAACCATGAGGAATTAGAATAGCCCGTTCAGAAGTGCAATCGTCTAACTCGTTCTCCCGGTAGAAAGAATCACGTGACAAGCGAGCGAGCTCATAGAAATACATTACGGGAAGCGAGCAAGAGCGCCCTCTACAGGCGGTTAGTGCAATTAAAACATTTCCTACTGCTATAGCCCAGGGGAGAATTTTCAACGGATGGTCCGGTGAGGTTTTCCCTGCGTAGGGAGAGCGGTGGAAGAAGAACCGGTTTTCTCTGCCTTTCCCCGGTTAGAAGTGGTGTTTGTGAACGCGGCTAAAAACAGCAAACTGACAACCGATTGAAATAAACAGTTATATTTCAAGCAACAATAACAATTTGCCTTTGGAATATTTGCAGTTCAAAATATTTTAGTGATTTCAAATGGGATCCATGATAGATACATAGCTTAATAATTGTGCCAATCATTTCTGTAAAGACGACTTCAGGAGAGACATTTAAAAGCAAGACAGCAATGCGCTACATTTGAATCGTAATTTGAATTAGTTATGTGAAGCACAGTTTTGAAGCCCTTGTGCCTCAAATTCAATGGCAAACGTATGGCAAAAATAACTTTCTTACTTACCTTTGATGGTGGGATTTAAAAAGTTTAGCGACTATTTCGATCGCGCAAAAGGAATTTATATACATCTCTGGACGGATGACGAACTATTCTGCAATTCTGCTGCTTCAGTAAGGGGATGACATAAAATCGGCTTTATTAAGGGACAGAACCTGCATTCAATGTCATGGAATATAACGAGGTATATACCTCTGATCTTTATAGGCTACCTCACACTGGATTTTGAAAATTCCGCTGATTAGACAATATGCAAATCCAGATATATGCAACCAGATGAGAATTCGTGAAATTGTCTTATCATTGTGTGAATTTCTTAATCTTAATTAGGAATCTATGGCACAAACCTTAAACCTCCATATCAAAGTATTGAATGCATATTACTGAGTGGTTACACTGTAATGCATAAGTAAATCATTGAGTAGCTTTCACTTTTCCTTTTTTTTTTTGCGACGCATTGTTGATAAATTTAGCGACAATGAATGAATATGCCAAGAGAGAAGTTATTGAAAACAATTGAAAAGGTAAGTGGACGAAGAAGACCCATGTCACAGACCTTGTTTTTCCTTTCACCTGTTATTTATTTAGTTAAATAGAATAAAAACCAAATTAACAACTCTTAACTTGACACTCTCGGATTTTAAAAAAAGCTTTCAGGGTTTTTTTTCTAAGACATAAATGAGAAAATGCTTTTATACTTTAATTTTCTTCGTAATTGTTGAATATTTAGACTTTAGAATATTAAGGACTTTGACTCTTTAATCTCTTCGGCATTTTTGGATCTTACAGAACTCTAGTTCTATTTGGCCGACTAAAATGTATCATCCCTCGTTTTAAAGATATAATTTTGCAAGGTTTAATTTGATATAAAGTTTGACTAGTCCACCAAAAAAAAAAATACATGATTTTTTAATACAAAAGTTAAAAAAAAAGTTTTGCTGTCCTTGATTTTTTTTTGTAAATTTTACGTGTTTTTGCAATACATCATATCGTAAAATTCTGAATATTATAGAATGGAACAGTCATGGGATCAGGAGTTATAACAAAAAGAGCAGTTTTAAATAACACTTTGCGGGTTAAATAATACCATGTATGCAGTTACTACTATATACTAACCAAAATATATTAGGAACAGTATTTATCAGTGAGTAAATTCGTAATCATAAAAAGAGTAATCATAAGTGTGTAATCATAAAAAGTTACTCGCTGTTAAAAATATATATAATTAAAAAGAAACAATTTTTTTATTTAAATAAAAAATGAATTTTTTTTAAATTTAAAACAAATTCATTCAAATTTCTATGTTAAAAAAAATGTATTTGTTGTGAAACCCAAACCAATTGTTATTAAACTATCTAAACACTAAAAATATTTTACTACAAAAATTTCGTGGCAGTTAGCTCCCATTGATATATTTTTTTTATTTCTAATGGCAAGAGAAAATGACAATATCTTACAAAACGATCACAAGAATTTACAAAACAGTAAGAGAAAAAGTCAATATCTCATCCGCAAGGCTCTGGCACTAAAGTAGCGTCTCACCTCGGAGTCCCCACACAGAGCTGGACATCCTTTTGGCCCATTGATAGCTTTATTTTTTAATAAAGACTATTTTTTCCTTGATCAAAACAATTGTCTTATCACTCAAACCTGGAATGTGTTCAGTTTTAGTGATTTCCTAAGTTGAACTTTCATTTTCATTCCAAGTTCAGCTTTTTGAAAAAAATATAAAATAGTACTCATAAGAGGTCTTGTATACCAAACCAAAGGTTTCTGTAAATGCATATTCTATTCTTATTAACAATAAATTAAAATAACTCATTGAGCTAACTAAATTATCACGAATTACTATTATGTTTATTAATTAAATCTCACTCTCATCATCATGAGATAGTAAACTTGTTACAGAATTTTTTTTTTCGCTTTAAACAGGAAACGACTCTTGTAATAATGACCTTAAATTTGTCATAATCATTCCCTATTATTAGATTAGATATGTTTAAAAAAAAAACTAAAATCACATCATATGTAAGGTCAAACAATTTTTCTAACCATTATATTTATGAATCATGTAAATTTTGGACTTATTTAGAACTGAAAGCTTGCTTCCTTATCTAAAAAAGTGATTCAGCAGAATTATGTCGTATTTATATTCAAAAATATTGTAAAAAAAGTATATCAGTAACAAGCGCAATGAAAGGTGTAACTTTAAGTAATGAAACTCAGGGACTTATCACGAGTCGAGGACGAATCGAAACAGCGCTAGTGTTCTAAAAACCAACAGTGTTCAATTGTAAATTTTAATGCGTAAAATGTAGAGGATCCTATTATTTATTGATTAAATTGTTCTGATTCACTGCTGGAGGTGGAGAAATTATTGCTGATGGGGAAGTGATAAGTAAAACATTTCTTTAAGCAAAATTCTTTTAATGAACGATATTATGCGTACGAGAGAGAAAAAGTTCAAAAATTTGCAAGTTTTTCAGAGTTATTATGTAGTTTTGTATCTTTTTAGTTAAATAAAGAAGAATTTTAAACAAAAAATAAAAAAAACATGCAAATTTCTGAACTTTTTCTCTTTTGATGCCTGAAAAAGTGCTATTTTCACGATATTTTCATGAAATTTTTTTCAGTGAGTTCCTTTATAACAGTGGCAATAATACTCTCACCGAGATGTTTGCTCTATCTCCTTTAATTTTTCTTAATTAATTTTTTTAACTTTTTTTATTTCGCCGCTTGGGGCGCTGTAAGTCTTCTCCATAGATTCTTCAAGGTCACTTACCTAGGGGTAGACGTTACTTCCAGGACCCTAGGAGACGTTGGTTCCAAATAAAGGCCGTGAAACGGACTTTTGAAACACCCTGTATGTAAGCTTATTAACATGGTTAGTGTTAGTGGATATGTTTGCAAACGAAGACGGTTAAAAATATCCATTGTTCATGAATTCTTACACCGTGGATTGAAATAATGAATTTTTTTATTGAATATGACGTCAAATTTTTTGAAAAATAATTTAGTTCTTTGGGCATTTTTATTCTTTTTAGTACTTCTGGAGTACCCCAAGGATCAATTTTGGGGCCTTTGCTCTTTAATCTTTTTATTAATGATATTGTTTCGAATTTTCAATCTTGTTTACTATATGCGGATGACCTTAAAACCTATAGGCATATTTCATCCCTGCATGATCCCGAAACTTTACAATTAGAACTAAATAATTTGTACACTTGGTGTCTGAAAAATAAGCTTTTTCTTAATATTGATAAATGTTTCGTATTAACCTTTACACATAAGTTAAATCCTGTCCTTTACGATTATACTATAAATGGTAAATCAATCTCGAGATAATCTGCCATAAAAGATCTTGGAGTGACTTATGAATCCATTTTCAGTTTTAAATTACACATACAAGAAATAACTCTCAATGCTACAAGGAAACTCGGTCTCTTAAAACGTACTACCTCAAATTTTAATGATGTAAAAGTCCTTTTTCTGCTGTTCAATACTTTAGTTCGACCCCTTCTTGAATACAATTGTGCAGTTTGGAATCCATACCAAAAATCTCTCATCATGACTATAGAAAAAATCCAAAGCAAATTTTTTCGTTACATTTATTTTAAATCTAAGGATCCCTCTTACATGCATGTCCCAAACAATCTCACCCTTGAACTCCGTAGAAGAATATCTGCATTTAATTTTTTTTACAACATATTAAACAACAAGTTTGATTGTCCCTCTATCTTGCAACAATTTAAACTCCATGTCCCTAAACATATCACTCGCAATAAAACAGTACTCCATGAACCTATTTACACTAATCAATATCTTCAGAACCAAACTTTCATACAATTCATAAAAATAGTAAATAATCTTCCCAATAATTATGATATTTTTTGACTCTTTTAGAAAAATTCAGAAAGTGCTATAATACTTGCTTTTTATTATCTGTTTCGTGTGTGTATTTGTATTTTTCTTTGCCTTTTGGTGTTTTTATCTTGTCATGTAAATGGATAGTTTATATCTGTATGACAATATGTAAGTAAATAAATAAATAAGCAAGGAATTTTTCTGTGTAGAATTTGAGCAGGCTTGTTTAAACACCTTGTATCTGGTATGCCTTATTCTCTGCCACTTGACCAATGGTTAATCAGCTGATAAAGACAGAAAATGAGCTTTTCGCTGACTCTTGGAGGGATCCTTGTTTAACCGATGGTTAACCGCTGGTCAGGTAGCAGGGAAAAAGGCCATTAATAAATTAAAGAATCAACAAGTCTTTAAACCATATTTTTTAGAATCTTTTATTAGAAGCACTTTAAATTTTCAGTGACATTCAAGATCAAGGTTCGGGAAATAAATACATTTCATTATTGTAAACTGTCTCCTGAGGACTTCCACAGCAAAGCTCCTTGACATTATAAATGCACATTTATGGAATAAGTTGCACTGTAAAATAATTATAGTTTCAAATAACGGAAATTAACCGGCCGCACTGTTGCTGGTTAATTTCTGTACTTTGAAGAAATATCTGTTCATTACTTTTGTATCAAATGATAGAAACTTCCCGTTATTTGAAGAAAATTCAGAGTTCTTTAAGATTAGCAACACACACAGGAAGCGACATTCGTACCCACACAGTACAGAGAATCCATGGCCATATATAGGTGATAATGGAAATTGAAAAAGCATGGAATATTGTATACGTTAGGGGCTATTGTGGCACTGGGATCGCTTCACGTCACGAGAGGCGGAGAAAAAAAGCTTGATCCTCCAATAGACCTCCGATAGGACAGACTGAATGAACACACAGATTGGATGTTCAGCCATTTACAGCTTGGACCACCAAAATGTACTGCCTACCTCTCTGTCAATAATTGAATATCCCATGATGCTCTCTACCTTACTCAGAAATATAAAAATAACCTTTTGGATCCTCTGCCTCTGTAAGGATTTCACACTGTGCTTACATAAGCAATTTCATGATAAAAGAAGACTAGCTTAATTGAATCACTTATTACAGAAACATGTCAAACGCCAATTTTTTCAAAAATGAGTTATTGGTGTCATATGATTCAGTAGGGGTAAACGCACATTCTAGTGTAAGAATAATAAAAATAACGGAATTTTAAAATAGTTTTCCCAGCATGTTAAATTTCAGCTTTAGTGCAGAAACATGTCAAACGACGTCGCTTGACTGGTTTCTGCACTTAAATTGCGGGGAATTTCGTTCATGCCGTCTCATCTACCGCTTGTTTGGGGCTGCAGTTTGGTATTTAATCGCATACAAAAACTATATGCTATTGGAAAAGTCATTCTTTAGAGGTTAGGTCCATCAAGCCATAGTAAAACCCATATTTTTAAAGTTTTTGTACGAATCTCAAGACTGGACGTTTTGGTACCTATATATTTAAAATTTCTATGCTTGTGGCCATTTATTACATCCATGTGATTGATATTTTGGATTCATGAATCACTTCATTAAAAGTGGACATCAAATCTATACCCCAGATCATAATATTGAACTAATTAACTAATTTTGTAGGCTTTTAAAGCAAAATTGTTTTACTGTCCACAAAATTACTTCTAAACAACTATCTAATTGACTTCAAAGATGTCTATATTAACATTTTGAATTGGCTGACCACTATTTTTGAGTCTAGAGTTGAAATTATTTATAAAACTAAGTATTTGTACATCTAATAACCAAAAGAGAAAAAAATAAGAACTCTATAATAATTTTATGGGTTAGTATTTAATATGGAAATGCTATTTTCAACTAATAATCCCACTTTTATTACCAAATCCTTAAAAGAATTAGAGTTAAGCTATGAAAATAGACCTGAATACTCTGTTTATTGCAGAAACCTGTCAAATGCAAAAATTTCAATAATTTTTTATGCAAAGAATAAAAATGTTAAAAAAATTCTTTTTGTCTATAAAATACCCAAATGAGGTCTACTTTAAGGAAAAAAATACTGAACACCTCCATAAAAATGTAGTGAGCTTCTATACAGTTTTTCTCGTTTATCTCAAAACAAGCAAAGTGGCGTTTGACATGTTTTTGAATAAGTGATTCAATTATCACTAATGGAGTGCTTTGACTTAAATATAGTTGTTTTTAAAATTTATTCTTTCAGTGGTGATTTTATTCAATCTAAATTATTTTTGTGGAAGAATTTACTGCAAAAGCACGGTTTCTTGGCATACGAAAAATTTTCGTCCAACTACAATGGAATATTTAGCGTAAAAAGGCAGATTATTTTTAAAGCGTATATTGTTTCTTCAGAGGAGAATGGCTCCAATGAGGGAAGAGATTAACCCGATGACAAACGAGAGGATCCCGCCTAATGGCAAGAGTGACAAGAGCCCCCTCTTAGAGATGGAGTGCTCTGCCATTTCCTTTGGCTCTGATGGGAAGGCCTGGGCAGGGCGCAATGCCAGGGCGCAGGAGTACCCAAGGACGCAGCAAAACAGGAGCAGGATGCTTCTCAGCTTCATCTGAAACGAAAGAAACAAGGGTAACAACCCACAGTTTGAAATACTAGTACTACGTTTGGTTTAAATCCGAAGTTCCCAAATTTTTCCGAGTTCTGGTGCTCTTTTGAAAAAAAAAATCTCTGCAAATACACTGAGAGAAATACGACAGTTTCAAAGTTGAGTAAATTAATGTTTTCATCTAATGGACAATTCCCGAATTTTATTATTATTGTTATTTTATTTGAAGGAGATGGCCGAAAAATAATTTTTGTCGCAAAATTTTTCTTGATTCTGATGCTTAATTGTCTTTTTATTTAATTTGAAAAAGTTCGTATTTTAAAAATGGTGCGAAAACAGCAGTTACGTTACAAAGAATTGTGTGACGTCAGTTGGCACATAAAACAGTAGTAACAGCCAATCATGTGCGAATGCCCTATTTAAATAATTTATTTTTTGAAACTTTAATGCTGGTTTTTGAAATTAGAAAACTTTTTGTTTTAAATTTGACGATCTAATGCTTTAAATTTTAAAACACAAGACACTCAGGTTCAAACAACTCAATAGTCACCACTCAAATTATACATGAAAAATCTGTCAAAATTTTGTTGAGTATTGTTAAAATTACCTGGGTAGGAGAGGGTGGGGCACCTTTCAACAGATTTCGGTTCTTATCTTTTTGTGACCAAACGAATTGACGAATAAAGATTATATTTCTATTTATTCTCATAGGATTTTCACATCTTTTTTATACTTTTTCCTAAAGCACCCATATTAGGTGCATTTACGAAATAATCCTAATATATAAAATGTATTTTTCAGTTATTTTAGTGGTGACTCTTTTAAAAACTATGATGGGATACAAAAAAAAAAAGGAAACAAAACCAACAGATATGCTTCACCTAGCCTAGAGGCCCAGAAGATCCGATGCCCCCTTTGCCTTTCTGTGGGGCAGTAAGGGACTGCGATGTGTCCCAGGTCTCATATACCCAAGTATCAGTTAAAGAACGGTAACAATATTTCCAAACAAAATTGTTGGAGGATCCCGCTGAACATAAAACTCCGAATTACCACTAAGGTAAATGTGGGTATAGTGGACACTTTAAGGAAAATTTTTGCTTAAATTCTCTATAAATATCAATCTATTTGCCTGGAAACGGTTACCATCCTATTTTTAGATCAACTGGATCCTCTTCTTTCGATTTTACCAATAAAAACTGTAATTAGATCGGGGAAAGTAATTTTAATTAATTTTTTAAAAGTACTCCAAATTGCTCCTATAGTGGCCACATAGATGTATCTGATGTTTCTATGGTGGACACCTTTTGCATCAAAAGTGGACACCTCTCTTTTTCTGCTTATTTGATAGAGTTTATGCATGAAATTGAGTAGGTGTGGTCATTTAGTTCTAAAAAAATCTTCCTCCCTAGCGAAATATATTTTAGATCAAAATAAAATTAGTTTTGTTTGACTTAGAAAAACAGACTTGATGGTTTCCGGCCCATAGCCTACATTGTAGCTGATTTGAGAGTAGTTTCCCGAAGCCAGAATGAAACCTAATTCGTACAACACCCGTTTTAAAGCATAATCAACAATTTATGAAGAAAATCTGATTCAATTTAAAAGAAATTTATATTTCTTTTAGAAGCCATTGCAGTGACCACTATTGGAAAATCTAAGATTTTGTGTTGGTAAAGTGGTCACCCCCCTAAATCCTCGTAAAGTTAAAGTTTTCAAACAAATTTTCTTCAGTATGATTGTATACACTCTACTTTATCTAAATATGAATTTAAAAGTCAATTAAACCGTAATAAATACTAAAAATTCAGTTCCGACTTAACCGTTTCCTAACGCGATTCATTAAGCAAAATCAAATTTTAGTCATTCGGCCGATGGTGTTATTTTCAAAGACTTAAATATCCTTCCCATGCTGATCTATAGTATCGGTGGTTATTTAACTGATTACCTCATAGCATAATCTACTATGCCTATGAATTTTAATGCTATTTGATGTCTAGAACTCTTATTATTTAAAATTAATCAACTAGGTGGCCACTATTGGGACAGTGTCCACTATACCCACATTTACCTTATCACCAAAAAAACAGCAAACTAATAACCAATTGAACTATACTCGACAGAAACGTTTCCTGAATCCAGTACGTCTCTAAGCGGAAGGAGAAAATGGGTAAACACAAAGCCTGTTGGGTTGCTAGGAGAAGTCTCGGTGCGCAAATCGTGATAAAAAAGCACAATTACATGGGTTTAACAAAATTATCATATTTTTAAATTGACGTTCTTCATTTCACTCAAAATTCAGACACCGCGATGGGAGTGACGTTATAGGGTCAACTAATGTTGCTAATTTAGTATAAACAGTTATATTTCAAGCAACAATAAAAATTTTGCCTCCAAAATATTTTAGTGATTTCAAATGGGATACATAACGTAATTGTGCCAATCAATTCTGTAAAGACGGTTTTAGGAGAGGCATTTTAAAACAAGACATCAATACAGTTCATTTGAATCATGATTTTAATTAGTTATGTGAAGCACAGTTTTGAAACTCTTGTGACTCCAATGGCAAACGGAAGGCAAATAACTTTCTTACTTACCTTTGATGGTGGAATTTAAAAAGTTTTTGCGAGGATTTCGATCGGGCAAAAGGGATTTATATATTTCTGAATGGATGACGAACTATTCTGCAATTCTCACGAGGCGAGATAAAATCGGCTTTATTAATTGACAGAGAACCTGCATATGAACCCCTCGTATTCAATGTCATGGAATATAACGATGTATAGTATATACCCTCATCTGTTTAGGCTACCTTACGCTAGATTTTGAAAATTCCGCAATATACAAATCCAGATATATGCAACCTGAAGATGAAAATGTTTCGTGAAATTGTCTTATCATTGTGTGAATTTCTTAATCTTAATTAGGAATCTATGACACAAACCTTCATATCAATTTATTGAATGCTTATTACTGGGTGGATTAACCCTTTTATTCCTAGCCGCCCAAAATTTTCCATAGGATTCAATAGTAATCTGGGGCGACTTAGGATTGAAAGGGTTAAATTACACCGTTAATGTATAGTAAACTATTGAGTAGCTTTCACTTTTCCTTTTTTTTGCAACGCATTGTTGATAAATTTAGCGGCAATGAATGAACATGCCAAGAGAAAAGTTATTTAAAACAATTGAAAAGGTAAGTGGACGAAGAAGACATGTCACAGACCTTGTTTATCCTTTCACCAATTATTTATTTCATTAAATAGAATAAAAACCATATGGGTCCAAACTCTCAAAATGACCCTCTCGGACTTAAACAAAGCTTTCAGGAATAGTTTTTTTTCTATGACATAAATGAGAAAATGCTTTATACTTTAATTTTCTTCGTAATTGTTTAATATTTAGACTTAGAATCATGGGCGTCATTTAGGGGGGGGGGGAATTGCCCACCAAAGGTTTCCACTTTTGTGTGAAAAATAGCTGCAAGTCTCTTATTACCCCTCGTAGGGTAACAAGATACAGTCGATTGTGGGGAAATAAGATACCCGTAAAAACATCCTTTTCGCCTTTACTTAGCAGGTGCATTATTTTTTTTTAAAGAAAGCTAATAATGATATGAACATTCCGTAAGAAAATCAGCTTCATAAACTTAAAGGAAAATCCTGTGGAATTTAGCATATTTCTTATTACCCCACACTCTCCCTTAAATTAAATCTCACTCTCATCATAGAATAGATGTAACTTGTTACAGAATTTTTTTTTTCACTTTAAAACAGGAAACGATTCTTGTAATAATGACATTAAATTTGTCACAATCATTCCCTATTATTACTTATGAAAAAGATATATTTAATAAAGAAACTAAAACCGCATCATACAAGCAAGGTCACAAAAAAAATTCTAACCATTATATTTATGAATCATTAAATACTGGATTTATTTAGAACTGAATGTTGGCTTCCTCATCTAAGAATGTGATTCAGCAGAATTAGGTCGTATTTATATTCAAAAATAATATTAAAACATAAAATGCTTAGAAATTTTTTTAGTTTTAAAATACCTCGCTTCCTTTAATCTATTGCAGTGGTTCCCAAACTATTTTGCTCGTGGAACCCACTAATTTGTTGCCAATGATCGTGGAACCCAGAATATTTTTTAATCAACGACTTTTCGAAATTTAATATCTGATATTAAATTAAAAAAGTTAATGTTAAAAAAGTTTTGATTAAGCGAGTTCCAAGAACCATCAGGGGGGGGTCTGGGAAAATGTTTGGAAATTTGACTATAAAAAGAGGGCTTTAACTTGCTTTGGTACACCTAATCCGAATTTCGGACATACATTTTTAAAAATTTAATACAATAGAGCATTCGCACATGACGTCACTTGGAGGAGAAAATCAACGTTGCTAAGGCTGTTGTTAGGGGCGGGACATAGAAGTATCCAATAGCAGCATTCGCACATGACGTCACTTGGCGAATAAACAACGTTGCTAAGGTCGTTGTTAGGCAGAGTCATGTGATTGAAAATACTCTATACATATTTTTGGTAGGATTTGCATTTTGATGAACTTAATATAAAAAAAACACCATTATTGTTTTCTTTAAGGAGATAAAATTTGTCACGCGGAACCCCTAAATTTTTTTGTGGAACCCACTTTGGGAACCACTGATCTATTGTAAAAAAAAGTATATTAGTGTGACATGCGCAAAGAAAGATGTAACTTTAAGTAATGAAACATAGGGACTTATCACGAGTAGAGGATGAATTTTATTGATAAAACTGTTCCGATTCACTGCTGGAGGTAGAGAGATTATTGATGAAGGTGAAGTGGCAAGTGAAACATTTCAAGCAAAATTCTTTTAATGAACGATATTATGCGTACGAGACCGGCACTAAAAGGAATATTAAATGGAGAAGAAAAGCTAATCCATGATGGTTACCAAGGGGGGGGGGAGTTGAGAGTTCAAAATATATTTATGCCATGACATTTCATATTTTAAAAGAGTTAAAGGAAGTAACACCATTAATTTCTCTCGTACCTTTCTCCAGGAAAACAAGAAAAGATAAAAATAAAATTAGTCAAAGAAATTTTTTTTACCAAAATTGAGAGAATTGTTTAACTCTAGGGGAGCTGCAGCTCCATAGCCCCCCTGAATTCACCCTTCTTTCTCCAATGGAGAACTTGAGCGCAAGTTCACAACTGCTGATGGTTGGCGAGATTTAGCTTTTTAACGGCACTTTTACCATTGTATTAGGGTTGCTTTTATCGCTAAAAATTGGCGCATCAGCAGTTGTAAACTTGCGCCGAAATTGAGGACTGGGCATGGTCAGCTATTGATATACTACAATCTTCATTCAAATTAAAATTATTTATGATTAATGGCACAAAGAGGACAACTGAATATGTTTACAAAATAAAGAAGTGTTGAATTCTTAAGCATGCCCGAGGCCAATGGGGTCGGTTAGGAAGAAGGATTTGGACATTAAAAATCTGACACAGAGAAAAAAAACCCATTAAATGTCACAATTGATCCTTTTATTACAAAAGAACTCGTTTCATATAAACATAAGGTAAATATACATCTAAAGACATTGCAAACAAGCTATAGCTTTGTATATCAAGCGCCTTGAAGCTAATAAAAAGCAGTTACAACCAAGACGTATAACAGAAATTATGAAGTATGACACTTAAGATGTGACTAGAATGACAAACAGACACAAGTTTCTCTTTAATGGTCCTCATACAGCTGCTCAGTTCTCATTCAATCATCTCCATACAGGAGGGATTTTTTTTATACAGTTAAGATATGTGTGGCTTTTAAAATTCCTTATTTTATCCAGTGGTTCCCAACTGGTGACCTAATTTGAGTAGAAATTTGAACGTATGGAATGAGACATGATCAGTGGCGTTTAGAAATATTTTTCAGGGAGGGTCCAAATATCCATCCCCTATTATCCGGCCCAAAGCTAGATTTTTGTTCCTAGGGAGACGACCAGGACCACCCAAAAGTTCCTTCATGTCCTTCCATGCATTAATATTAGGTAAGAAAAAGTTTTGTTTGCTGTAATATGCTTTTTACTAGTTTAACAGGAAAAATTGTAGTAATACGGAAATCCAAAACAAATGGGGGGTAATAGAATTTTAACTCGTTTTTATCCACCTAGATCGAATTTCGGTGGGGGGTCCCCTCTTTCAAACGCCCCTGGATAAGATTGAAATAATCTGAGCAGATGATTTTCAGCTGTTTAATGTGTGGGACTTAACAGTACAAATTCTAACAATACTTTTCGGTGCTACAAATATTTAAAGAAGAATATAGAGCTCTCAAATAAATCCCTGTACCATTTTTGTGGGTTCCTAAGATTTAATGAATGACATTATAACAAAAGTACTATAAATAGAGAGATAACATTAAATTTTTCTTCACAAATAGATACTTCAATGTATTAATATATTTTCAAGCATAATTAGGGAATATGAACTTTCATCTTGCAATTTTGTGAGGGCAAAGAATTTCAAGTTATAAAGGTTCCAAATTTAGTACTGCAGAATTTTATGAGTTGGGAACCACAGTTTTAGTCACTAAATGCGAAAGAAAATTTTCTTGCAGTAACATTTTTTGATTATAAATCAAGCAATTTTCGGTAAATTTTAATGAATCCATGAGTTTAATTTTATGTGAAAACAAATGTTTATAAAATGTCATACATTTTTTAGAATGCAACTTTCCAAAGTACTTATCAAAAGACTAGTTTTTTTTTTTCAAATGCATATGTAAGTATAATATTCTTTAAACTTAAGTTTTATCACCAAAACAATATACAACCCTCAAATATAAACATATCTATAGACTTTCAATGAAACAATAGTGCTCTAAGAAGCATATCAAAGGAGAACTGTACATTTTAGCAGATTGATAATAAAGCAAATGAGTATATTACAGTTTAATATGAAAATGCAATACAAAAACTATTTGGTCAACAGATTGATAATAAAGAAAATGAGTATATAACAGTTTAACATGAAAATGCAATACCAAAACTATTTGGTCAACATTGTAAAATTCAACAATTAGCAATAACTAACAACCTAATTCAATAGTATATCTCTTTTGCTATATTTGGCACAGCAGAATATAAGTTTAAAAAGTTAAGTAATGGCAAGGCTCCTAAAAATCTTGAGTAGATGGTTGATTTTAGGGTTTGTACAGAATGTTGAAAACAAATCGAATAAGTGCAAGGAAGAAATTTTAAGGAATATTTTGAATGTCATTTAAGACTGACAATTTTTTATTTGAAAATACCAAAAGGAGTTAGTTGTCATATAATTTTTTGTCTTTAACACATAAAAAAGTAATAATCTGAAAATCTAAGTCAAAACTGTCAGCCTTGATCATATAGTTTTCTGATGTGACCCAGCAGTCAGCATTCTGCCCCAATCATGTGCTTTGGTAGTTTTTACAGCTTCTGATTAGCTTAGTACGTTAACTTCAGTACAGAAGTATTCCATTGGCCCAGAGAAAAATAATTAAGCAATATGAAAAGATAAGGATGTAAAATCAGCATACATCATAAGTGGGAAAAAGTAATAAGTGATTAAGTACTTAAAGGGCCATTTTGTAAAGTGTAAGTAAAATAAGAAGGTAATAAGGACTTTTAAGAACTGTGTCAACCCTGAATTTGGTTATATGTAAAACAAATATATGCTAAAAATGCTGTGACCAGAAGTAATTAAGATAAGTATAGTTGCATAACAATATAACATACTTTTACCAACAAGAAGTTCATATCCTAAAACTATTTCACTCATTAGCAAAGACAGATTTGGATTTAACTTTTGGGCTAGGGTAAAAAGATTTTTTACAATGCATTATTTATCTACAAAACCAGATAATATAAGTAACAAGAAAAAAAGGCTTTTTTAGCCAAGTAAACACATTTTCAACACCATAAATATAACATCTCACAAAAAGTTACTTCGGAAGTAATTTTACCCAGCCTCTTCCACTTGCACTTTTTTTGGAAGGATACATCCTCGTGTATTCTCTGGATTGGCTTCTTCTTGTAAAAAACATATTACTCCAGATTTTTTTAATATAAGAGTAGTAAATATATGTTGAAGCCTTATCAAGAACAATCATAACAAATGGCTCCTATGATATAATACATTTTAATAACATTAAGTTGAAAACTTTTTTCAAATTAGAACTCAAAGAAAAAGTATTTTTGTAGAGTCGGACCTTCACTAGTTTATGAGAGAGCATAGGTTACAACCTCTTGAAAAAAATATGCTTAATTCTCTTAACTCTAAAAGTCTTCAAATTAAAACAATAACTTCAAGGGGAAGGTAGTGAGATTCTTTAGATGTGCCTATTCAAGTAACAGCCATAGACAGTCTTGTACAAAAAAAGAGAAAAGAAAAGTATAGCTTTCTCACAAATATCAGTCAGCTGTCATGGTTATAGCAAACAATACAGCACATTAAATGCTTTTATCACAGGTAAAGCAAAAAAATGCAACAGAACAAAACTGGTATATTCATATTCAACAAAGAAATGAGACATAGAATACTTTGATTTGAAAAATTCTAAGAAATGCACTAAATATCTTTATGGGATATATATTTTCAAATACTTAGCCATAAAAGTATTGTAAAGAAATGTCAAACTTCATAAAAAAAAGTCAATGAAAACAAATCTCAAGAACAACATACATGTAAAACCTTTTTAAGTTTGAACCACTTTTTTCAAAACAAAAAGGCAGACAGAATGACGAAAAGCAGTTAAAATGTATATAAACAAAGATAATTGAAATAAAACTCTAAATTTCAACAGTATAAGATTAAATTTTAAACTTAAAAAATAGTTAGAATGTTGATTACTAACAGATCAATAGAATAAAGTTAGTATAAATTCATATTAAAAAAAGAAGTGGGAATGAAGTACATAATTATTGTTTCATTAAGAAAAAAGTTATAACAGATTTTAATTAATGATTTACAACCAAAAAAGGGTATCAGAAGAAAAATATCAACAGTTTACGAAAAGAGTAATACAAATAAGAACATTTGTAAAAGACTATAATAATTATATTCTACAAGAATATACATAGTGCAATACTGATTTGGTTAATACAAATTACATTACACTTTACAACACTCAACAAATAAAATATTGCAAGGCAGGACCACCCAAAGAATTTATGGAATCCAAAAACTTTTGCCTGGGCCCCTCAAACCTTCTTATAAGATGGAAAATTAAGATTAGTTAGTATTTAATTAAAATAAGAGAGATATTTTAAAACTGAAGAAAAAACCTTTCCAAGCAAGGAAGAGATCTCTGGGGGTACCAGTTTGGAAGAAAACTAGAAGTATAACTAAATTTCTAATCAATGATTGATAACTACAAAGAAATTTATGCAACGGTAAATTACAGAATACATGGCTTAATTATACAGGTTTTATTAAACAGCATCACTAGATTTTATCAACTTAAAAACAGCAGATGAAATAGCTGCTAATTTTAATTGTGAACAGTTAGTTACCACACAAGAATCATTATAGCAGATCAATGAAGAAAACAGTTTTATATGATATAGCTGCCAACATAGGATAATCAAAATTAGGTAGATTTCTTAAACAGGTTTCATAACTAAAAAAATTTTGTGAGGAGATTTTTAAGTTAGTTATGAATTTTAAAATTTAGGTGCCAGTAAAACAAATTAAAAAAAATAATGATCTTTAGACTGACAAGTACAAGTAAGGGGACATCCATAAATTATATGAGGGGTTTTATTTCTCTAAATTCTGGATCCCTTCCTCCGTCTTGGTGATATTTTGCTGGACCCCCTCCCCTTCAAATTATCTCAAGAAATTTTCTCTCTTTTAAAGAAATAAACTTCTAGTTGGCATAACTCTTTAACATACACATTACAAAAGTTTTGATACACAAGTCCATGTTGAAATCAAAAACTTGTATTTGTAATTGTTACAAATACCTAGCTAATGATTCCTTGTTTTAAATTCTGTGCACATTTTTCATAAACTTGTGCTAAATAAGATAAAAGAAAATATGCATAACATCCAAACTAAACATTGACAGAAGATTTTAATGTCATTAAAACTCTCACCTAAGGGGAGTTCATTAAATGAACTCCCCTTAGGTGAGAGTTTGCTAGACCCCCTTTTTGACCTCACTTAATTTATGGACGTCCCCTAATGGCACTTCCCTCTACTTGAATGAATCAGGACAGTTACCATGCATGACAAGCCTAAAAAAAGACCCCCCTTCCAGACATTTGGTGGGTTTGACACTCTGTGGGCAGCCCTGACTAGAGTCCATCTGTACAAGCTCCCCTACAAAGTGGGTGTTAACATACCAAGTAAGAGGGAGTAACGACACTTAGCAAAACAGTGAAGCAAACAGATCAGAGTGCCATCTACTGGGCATGCGAGTTCCTCTGCAGCCACTGTGTGACGGCAGCTTCTGTGTTTTGCCTCCAGCGAATGTTGGCCCGCACCCGCTCCAGGCTTTGCTGCAAGGACTGGGTCCCTGTGCCCACGGAACGCTTGCTGAAGAAGCTCTGCACCTGGAAAAGGACACGGGTTGAAATGCATTCGGTTTAAGGCAAAAATAGTTATTGTGACTTGCAAAGATTGGGGGATAGTATTTTTTTATACAATTCCATTACTTCTACCATTAAAAATCACCAAGCTGTAATGGGTGCCATTTATTTAAACATATCATATCTAAACATCATCAATAAAACTGTATTTTAATCAGTTGGTTTGAAATTTTGGGTGATTTTTGTTATTTCGTGACTTAACAGGACAGAGAACTGAATTGTACCCTTATTAAAATCTCTTTTGGTGTTTCATTTAGATTTTTGAAATAATTCAGTTTTGTTACTTTAAAAGAGCTTGTTTTATGAAAAAAAAAAGACATTATTGTGACTTGCAATGATTGGTGATTATGTTTTTGTATTTTTTAATAGAATTCCAGTATTTGAACCATTAAAAACCACCAAGCTATAATGAGTGCTAAATATTTAAATATCGCCAAATTTTTAATTCTCTCATCAATAAAACTATATTTTAATAAGTTGTTTTGAAATTTTGGGTGACTTTTAACAGGAAAGAGAACTGAATTGTACCCTAATTAAAATCTCTTTTGGTGTTTCATTTAGATTTTTAAATAATTCCTTTTTTGTTACTTTAAAAGAGGTTGTTTCATAAAAAAAGGGGGTTTAAAAAGGAAACTTACTTCATCATAGTCAAACTGGGAGCTAAAGTGAGAAATGGACTCAGACAGTATCATGTCCATTGAGAAAGAACCAGGGCCAAATCTAGAAATAAATGTCAAATTAAAAACTCTGCTAAATTCAGGATTTCACAAACTTTAGTATAAGCAAAAGAAACAAGTATAAAGTTGGTTAATTAAAGCTTAGAAAGTAAAGCTGAATACTATCCAATATAAATAACTGAATGTAGAATATTAAAACAATTTTATACTTGCAATGGCAAAACACTAATACAACAAGGTATAAAATGAAATTAGGAATTGGGTACTTCCAAGTATTAAATGCACATCATAAGTTGAAATACTGTTAAAATCCCAAGCATTGATACTTGAAAGTATGACTATTTTAAATGTTTGTTCAACATTTTTTTTTCTCTTTAAATGTTTAGTTTTAAGAGTAACAACATGGTTTTGAATTATTTAAACTTTGAATTAATTAAGGCTAACATCTACTTTAACATGAATGAAAGAAATAAAATTTATTTTATTTACTTTAAAATGAATGAGAAATTAGCATAAAATTATATAGATGTTGAGAGAAGAGTTAAGAACTGTTAGAATATTTCAATAAATATTTAATGGGCCAGAGATACTTGAAAAATAAAGCTAAATAAAAGGCTATCTATCCTTAATATTTTCTCAACAAAACAATAACCCCAGACCTAAATAACTCTTTAAGTGACCCCAACATCAGCCATAACTTTTTAGATATGTTTTGTGAACTTCAAAGTTTACCACTCTAATCAAACACTTCCTCTTTGTGATAAATCTCTGTTACTCTTACATCATTGGTCTAGGTGACACTTTGATTTGACTAGGTGTTTATGAAGCCACAACAATGGGATGGGAATTTTGAAACGAGTTGACAGTTCAGTTCCTTTCAACACAAACATCCCATCCAGAAGATAATTTTTTACTCGCCAGCTCATTCTATTTCTAGAGCACTATGTCATCCTTTTCCAGGATCTCAATCCTTTCGGGGTAGGGAGCTTATCTCGGCAAGTCAACGGCCTGCACTTGTGGGATATCACCAAATGCCATTCATGTCGCAAAGTGACTCAAGAGTTAACAATGGGTTTTTCTGCTTGGTTTCTACCTGGTGAGCTTGATAAACAAGTTTCCTCAACTACACTCTCGCTAATATCTTGGTCATTACTTTGAATGCTTATAAAATATGCAGTTAAATACTTGGTTTGGAAGTATTTAACTCTTTAGCATTATCTTAGAGAGAAATAGATGACATAAATACTTAAAACATGTTTATCATAACACGATTCAAAAGCACACAGATAATAAACTAAAACAACATTTACCAAAAGGGAAATAAGCAGTAACAACACATAAGCAGAATACTATCTTCTTAACCACCAATAGAACCACTGAGGATTTTGTTAAAAGCTACAGAAATTCTTAATTGATAAAAACAAAGTATTGGAATAGAAAGAAGTAAAAATGGGGAAGTTTAATTGATGAGTTAAAAACAGATGAAGAATTTTTTCTATGAAGTCTAGATATTGACCCAGATAGCATGTAACCTTACAGTTAATCTTCTTGTTTCATTGTCATTGGGTCTCCCAAAACAAGGTATGTCAAAAAACCCTTTCTGCAATACCATATTAGGATTTGTAGGACAAGGTTGCAGAAACAAATTATAGAAACCTTTTCAAAACCTATTACCTCAGTTTCTAGCATTGTTTTAAGGTTTTTCTTTAAGATTACTAACCTAGGCAAAATGGTCAAATTTTGGACTTGAACAAAATGAACAAATTTGGATATGGATAAACTTTGATATCATTAAATGATGTGTTGATCATATAAAACAATAAATTTTGTGTTAAATTGAATAGGAGGGATTGGGACTTGTTGATTCTGATAACATTAACCATGATCACATTAAGCAAAGTTGACTGTAAAACTAAAACTACAAGGGTTAAGTTAACAAAAGCTAGCTTACGTCTCAACAAAGTAGGGCCAGTTCATTCGGACAAATCTCCATGTCAAAAGTCTTCCAATTGGATTTCTCGCAGCTATGCCAATTACCAGGGCTGTGTCTTGCGGACGAACCTTGTCCTTGTCCAAAGAATAGTTCAGGTATCTGAAAAGACAGTGAACATTAAGTGAAGTGACTTTTAAGTAATACAATTAGTTTCTCAAAAGTTTTGAAATTGAGTTATAGGTTGTTTGATAGTAATCAGTTAAAATGGGCATCTATAAATAAAAAGAGAATTTCCCTCAGTTTTACATGCATACAAACAGGATTGCTTTAATGCACTTCAGAATCATAACAACAACTTCTGCTAAATGACTGATGGCAGACATATCGATTTAAACATTTCTGAATATCATACTAAAAAACTAGGGTCCTCTCGAGACTTTTGAAAACAGGGTTGAAACTTGGAGAGACTACCCTTTACGTGTCACAAAATTTTCAAGGAAAACAGCATATAAACAATCATTGAAATTTCAGAGGGAGTTGAACCTCCCCCTGGATATTTACCTCTTCTAGACTAAGAAAAACAGTGTAATCCAAAGGGTTCAGACAAAAATATGAGCCCAATGGCCATACTTACTGTGCCAGCTGCCACATGTCCTTTGTGTATCCGAGAGCAGTCAGGAGCAGTCGCTTCTCGGAGGGCACCTGAGTCTCCTGGTACTGCTTCCAACAAAATTGCCACTCTTCCTTCCCCCCGTACTTCACTCCACTGCTGTACACCACACTGCGCAGGTTGGGGGCGACTCTGAAAAACATAAATAAATCAGAATGACATAATTTTAGGTACAGTTCCGTTTGATTCCATAAAAACTGCCAAGCTGTTTTGAGTTCCAAATAAAAGAAATATTGCCAAAAATTGCATACCAACTTATTGAAATATACTGTTATGTTGATAAAAACAATACAAATAGGCAATATTTATGTTATTTGGCACTGGAATAACAGCTTGGTGATTTTCAATGGAACAGATAACAGTATTGAACCAAATTTTAAACTTAAGAAATTTATTCTGACACTTTTTAAGAGGTATTCTCATAATGATTTTATCAGCATTCTCATTATTAAAGAGTTTTTTAGGTCGTCTGAAGGAATCTTAAGATAATTGATTCAATATCAGAAGGAAAATCTTTGATGTTCAGGAGGAAAATGCCAATGGTTCAAGTGATGTTTTTGCAAATAATATTTAAATTTGTTACATATATTAAGTTTTCTGTTCTTAATAGAGTTTTATTAATCCAATGAATTTTCTCGCTCTGTCTCCAACATAAGCCACAAGTTTACAGAAAAAGGTTCAAAAGTAAAATGTTGAGAGATCATTTTAATTTTTAAGTGTTAAAATTAAGAAGTTTTGAGGGTAGTTAAATACTAAATTCCATTTTCTGGTCTTTATAAACCCTGTTTTTGCAGGCTAAACTCAAGCTATACATATGCTTAGAATGGTATAATTAAAAAAAAAAGGGTTATCCAAAAAATTAGTTGTGAGGTATAGTAAAAGAACATAAAGTACTTATTAAATGATGTATTACCTCACATTATGAAGCATCCAGTTTTGGAATGTTTGAGTGGCTTTTGACACAGTCTGATCATCATCAAACTTCATGAGCACTCTTAATACTGCAGATCTCAGTTTCCTATAACGAATCATGAAATTTATCAATAGCTCTTTTTAAAAGCAAGTTTTCTGTTTTTACTAAACTGAGAAAGGAATCTTTTTGAAAATTTGAATATAAAATGCACAAAAAGAATTCATGTCAGGTATTCAAAATTATGCTTCTTTCGCAATAATTTTGCAAAAATTAAGAAAATACAGTAGACTTTTTAAACAACCCCATTATACAGCAACCTTGTTACAATGACCAGTACTGATTGAGGTTTCTCTACTCTCAAACCAAGTGTATTCATAGGTATATTCACCAATTTAGCGATTCACTTCCAATCATTGTTGCCTTAAAATGCAGGTCTTTGCCTGTTGTCAGATATTAGCTCTTAAACTGCAAGTCTTTCAAAAAAAAAAATCTGGGCCTCATTTCAACTTTTATAGAGACTTAACTGAGTGAAAAGAACAGTGGTAGTAATAGATCTTTAAGGTTGAGGGTAATCAATAAGTAGCTACATTTTGAAAAATCTAAGGAGGTTGATATGGAAGGCTCAGAATTAAAGTGGACCAAGTCCACTTTTTGTCATTTTTGAGTTAGCAACGCTATAGAGCATTTTCAATCACATGACTCGGACCTAACAACGGCCTTAGCAACAGAAGTGTTACAGTTTTTTGCCCTACAGAGGTTAACAGTTACAGAAAATGACTAGCCGTGGAATTCTTCTATTGGATCATTTGCAATCACGTAATCCCATACCTAAAAACCGCCTTAGCAACAGATAAACAACGGCCTTAGCAACAGTTAAAAGCCCTACAGTAGATACACAGTTAAAAGAAAATAACCGGTCGTGACGTCACCTGAAAACACTCTATAACATGCACCAACTATGTAAAATTTCAGTGCAATAATGACCCAAGTCCTAGTTCTGATAATATCCGCTAAAAATGTTCATTTTAAAAAATGTTAACATTAATTTTGCTGTAAAGCTTTAACTTTAAACCTCTGTAGCTCAAAAGTAGCTAAAGTGGACTTGGTTCACTTCTATTCTGAACCCTTAATATATGCTTGATATTCTTAAAACACAATAACAAACTTAAGCTTTCTTATGCACTGAAGGTTAATAACACAAATACAAGGGTTGCTGTTTTGGATCCATCTGAAAGTATTTACCCTAACCTATGGAAAGTTTAAACAGCAAACCTAAATCATGGTAACATTTAAGATATCTCCAAATTCATTCAAAATAAATTTGAATTGAAAGTGTAGACATCTTGCTCTTGCACCAAAGTTTTTGATGTTATGTTGTTGGTTCCAAAAGGGGTGCTCTTTCAAGGTTCTATTGTATTACTAATTTAGTATAAAAGAATAGAACATATTCTTTTAATGAAAAAAAATTAATACATGAACCAATGAGTTAGTTGTTAGGTTAAATAGTAACAATTGATACAACAATACAAGTAATCAGAAAGATAATATTGAGACTAAAGAAGAAGTACTTTTTCAAGTGATCCCCTTCATCGGTCCACCCAAGTTTGTCAGAAATGGGCCTCATAATGGTTTTTACATATTTCTGAAACAAAATAGTTTATAGTAGTTATTATGCAAAAGAATAGAAGTGAAACTAATAAAAATCAAGAATTTCTAGACTTTTTTGAATTTCACTCATTTGAAACAAAGCCATGGGCGTAGCCAGGTTCCATGTTAGGGGGGGGGCAAGGCAAGGATACTTACCTTTGCCCCATGGCATGGTCTCAGGTACCCCCATGGGGAGAACTTTTACACGTTAAATTTTAGAGTAATTACACGAAGGGTTTGAACTTTTGCACCTTGCACACTTAACGTAAATAATAGTGTAATTAATGTGTGCTCTAAGAAAAATGGGGGGGGGGTCTGGGGGTCCTCCCCCAGAAAACTTTTTAAAATTTGCCCTTTAAAGTAGTGTTTTAGCTCATTTTTAGACTCTTTGGCCAGAACAGAACCACCTCTTGTAAGTTGTAAGCCACATACTTTTCTAGGAAATTTATGTGGCTAATGACTAAAAGTATAATTTGCAGAATCTAATCGAGTTGAGTTAAATTCAATAAATTTTATTTTATGTTATAGGGTGAAACTTTCGTATGTTTGGACATTAAAAAAAACCATCAAGCTTTAGGAAAATACGCAACTTCTTTAATTACATAATAATTTAGAAGAGAATAAAGCAGAATACAAAGTTACAGTTAGTCTGTAAATAGTCCGAGCAACTTTGTATCAACTGTTCAAGTTGTTGCAGTTACTTGAATAACCATGATATAAGATATAACATTTAACAATAACCTTAAAATGTAAAAGTAAAACCGTCCTGCTTTCTCAAATATTATTTAGCTTTTTTTCACTCTTAAAGAAAAACTTATCTTATTAGATATTTTAAAACAAATAGTTTATCCCCCAAAACTGAGAAGCAAGACTAAATTCAACTTACTTTAATTTCTGGTGATAGTGCTGGATTAAGGCTTTACATAATACTTTTACATACATATAATCAGAATTGAATTGAAGATAATAATACATAATAATCTTTAAAAAAAAATTTCAGAAAAAAAATTTTTAAAAATGTTTTTCAATTTTACAGAAAAAATTATTTTGGGGGAAAATTTCTGAAGAGTTAAGATAAATTTAGGGAGGGGCAGCTGCCCCCCCCCCCTGCCGCCCCCTGGCTACGCCCATGAACAAAGCCTGAAATTTTCTGAGTATTACATGTATCCATATTGTGAGATCAATACAGATAACTTTTTCACAAATCTTGATCTGCCAGAAAAATCTTAATATACTATAATAATGCATATTACCAACTTACATGGAACAAAGAGAGGGCAGGGCTTTCTTGCATGAGAACATCAAGCACTTCCATGTGCAGAATTGCAGTCTCCCAAGGCACATAGTCCTCTTCCTTCTCTAAATAGTGTGTCAAGTTGAGGGCCAGACCACTGTCCAGTATGCCTACTCTGCAATCGATAAAAGAAGAAATTACATCCTATTCTCATTCATTATTTTCAGTGCAGTTAATAAATCTAGACTTGTTTTCACTAGCAAGAACACAACTTTAGTTTGGTTGTTCAGATTGTGCAGCATACTTTTTACATAATGGCCTAAAAATAACATTCTGTGACACAATCCCAAAACAAAAATTTTAGGTCTAGTTGATTAGACTGAATATTAAATCTTTTAATTTAGGATTAGAATACTTTTCAACCAGAATAGTTTTCATTTTAAAAGTGTTTTAATGAAAAGTGTTAGTATATGATAAATTTCTAAAATAATCATACAACTGTTAATCCTAGTGCCTTCTTTTTATACACAAGTTCTACTATGCACAAGTAATTTACTTTTGAACAGTTTAAAAGCTACTGTAAAAAGGGTTTATTATAAACAGCTTTGAAAATAAATTTATTATTTAAAATTAATCGGTTTTACATTTTAGTGCAATAAACTGGATTACCTTGCAAGAGTCAAAGCATCATCCAAGAGATTAGCTCTATCTGCAGGTTTAAATACCTATAAATACAAATTTAAGTAATTTTAATAAGCTCTAAATGTAATGTTCATGATAGATAGTCTCTCAAACAGGAAACAACAGGGAAAACAATTTTAAAAATGTCCGTTTTTTAAATAAAAAGCCATAAATTTACATAAAAAGCCACTAGGTTCCTGTCAAAGAACTACTGATGGTATTATCATTTGTTTATAAGGTATAACACCATTAGAGTTTCCGCTAAATATCACCCGGTTCTTTTAGACAAAAAAAAAAAGTAGAAATATTCATAAATAATTTCAAACTCCTGTATTAAAATGTTTAATTAGATTAATAACTATTCAGTTTATTAATAAAAGTCAGAAAAATGTGTTGATATTTGGATATAATGTGTCCAAAAAAAACGGGTGATATTTAGCGGGAACTCTAACAGAATTGAATCGTTTATAATAATAAGGCTATTTTAAATGAGGAATACCATGGTTTTTATAGCTTTTTTAATTATAAACGCATTTCTAAGTTCAAATGAATAGAAATTAACATTTTCCTAATAATAGATTTCAAAATTCACAATGGATTAAAAAACGTACTTTCCCTAAATGAAGTTCATGAAATACCAGAGCATTTCAAGAGTGGAACTCTTTAAGAACCATTGACCAACTTTTAGAAGCACAAAAATAAAACTTGCCTCAACAATAGAACTAGAATCCAGAATAATAATCCAAATAATAATTCAAGAATCCAGAATAATGTACATAACTTACAATAAATTTTCCATGCAATAATAATGATTTGTTTGCTTAACAGAACATTAAGCAAACAAAGAAGTTTAAGAGATACTCACTTGATGATTGGCTCGAAGTAAAGTGATAAGAGTATTCCAAGAGTCATTGTCATACATCACTCGATAAAATCCAGTCTGATTCACATTGAGCTTCAACCATTTGGGTTTTCTGGGTAGCAGAAACTCCCCTGAAAATATTAGCATTACAATGATTTACAAGAAATCTTGATGCACAACAAATATGTTTAGAGCAGAACCTTTAAAATGAAAAAAAAATTTGCTTTATAAAAGTTAAAACCACAGAAACTGTTCTTATTTAGTAATGTACAAAATTTTGTTTTAAAAATCTTGGTGCCCCCCCCCAAGAATTCAAACCTGAATCTGTCCCTTCCATTATATAAAGGTGACAAAAATACTCACCATCCGTCTTATTAAGCCAGAAGGTTGTCTCTTTCACAGTGTCCGTGATGTAGGTGACAGGGACGTACCACTTGTAGCCATAGGGGGAGAGGTCTTTGGGCTGGGCCACGTCTTCCTGAGGGGGTGTGAGGAGGAATCGCTGCTGCATGATTCGCACATGACGCTGGTTGAGGGTGACTCGGAGCAGAGGGTAGCCTTTCTGGCGAGTCCAGGTGTCCAGCACGAGGGAAACATTCACATGTGATGTGCTCTGTGATACCTATAAGATTGGAACTATGTGATTACAGCCAAAAACTGTTCAAATGGAACCATATGTCAGGTTATTTAAGTGTTCTTAGGAAGACAACAAACAGGAGTACTAACTTGTGGTTATCAAAACTGAGTGAGTTTTTCTATATATTTAGGAAAAATGAGATTGTTATGCAATTATTCTCCCAAAAGTGTTATTGTACTAGATTATCTAACATAAAAAATTAACTTTTAGTTTCTAAGCAGTATCAATTTTACATTCCACTGAAGGAATTTTTTATAGTCTTTGTAATCTAGACAAAAATATAGCAATGCAATAAGAGCAATGCAACAAAGTTATTTAAAACATTATAATAGTTTTTTAATTTTAAAAAATAACCACCGATACTGCATAATTTTAACTTATCCTATATTGCTGAAGGCGTAGTTATTTTTACACAAATCATAATAGTCAAAACAATTATGATATTTTACTTATATTATGGTATAATACTTTGTTCAGCCATTGCTTATTTCATTTATTTAACTGCCTCAAAACCCTAGCCATCAAATAACTGAAACACAGAACCACTCGTTACTTTAAAGGTGTTAGCAAATTCTTAAGCATTAAAGTCTTAAAGAAGAAGAGTCTTAAAGAGAATAAGAGATTGTGCCAGCAAAGCAATTCTTTTGGTTAATACTCTTTTAAATTCTCTTTTGTAAGATAATAACTTAACTAATAAGATAAGAGAGCTATAAGTTTTTAGGAACTCTTTCAAGTTTTGAAAAACATGAAAAAAATTTGTTGTTTCATTTTCTTTAAGCAACCTTAAATTAAAAAAGGCAATGGTAACTTCAAACCCATATGCCCATTTGTTGTTACAACAGTGGCCCATGTCACTTAGCTATAAAGCTAGAAAGAATGTGGAATAATGCCTTAAATGTATGATGAAGGAACTACAAGAGGATAAATTGAAATTCAAAACTGTTTATCCATATTTTTAAATATTGAACAACAAAAGATACGCTGTGATTGTTAAATGGTTATAGGTATAAGTAGCCAGAGAACCAAGAATTGAAATTCATCAACATCTTAATTAAGAAGATAAAAGGTACTCACGGTTGTAAATGCATCCCACAGATCTTGCGTCCGAGCATTCTTGTAACGATACTTGTTTAGGTATGTTGTCAACCCTTTCTTCATAGTTTCTTTGCCAAGAAAGTTTTCAAGCATGTAGAGAATAGCAGCACCCTACGGAACAAAAATTGTCATTATAAAATATCAAACAAATGCAGAAAACTTAAAAGTAGAAGGGAGTTTATGGCAACATTACTAGTTGGCAAAAATTTTATTCCTATGAAAATTTACAAATTTCTACAAGAGCTAATTTACAGTTAGTTAAACTGCTCTAAGATAAAATAACTTGGTTTTAGAATTAAGAAAGTTTAAATTGGGATTTCAAGTAATTTTCTACCCCAAAACATAATATGCTAAGCATGCAGCATTAAACTCAAATTTACTTGATAAAATTGGGAAAGAATGTTAAAGTCAACCTTTTTGTATGAAATGAAATCAAATATGGCATCAATCTCTTCAGGGTTGTCAACATCTGTCATGACAGGGTGAGAGCTTTCAAGCCCATCTAAGGACATGGCATCTTGACTAGTGCTTACAATGAACTGGTCCATCTACAGGTAGAGAATTGAGAGTTATTAGAGAATAAGCAAACAAAATCTGAATGTGAGGTAATAGTTGTCATGTTTAGGCCAAAAGATAGATTAATTTTAAAATTTATCATTCAAAAATTAAAAAGAAAGTTTGGTTGAAAATGTTTTTTCAGACAGGGTGGCCAGCCTGAACATACACAGGTAGTTCTGGGTTCATTCATAATAAAAAACAGATATATCTTGCAAAGGAATATACAAAAAATAAGGTACCATTCTCCATCCAGGTTCCACATGGTTAATACCTAAATGTTCCACAAAACTGGCAAATCCTTCATTCAACCAAAGATCATTCCACCATTGCATAGTCACCAGGTTTCCAAACCACTATAAAAAGGTTACATTATGTTACTTAACCAAATTTGGTGCAATAAAGTTCAAGTTCAATAAAATAGAGAAATAATTTACATAGCAGTAAAATCTCAAAATATTTAATTTCATTTTACCTGTTTAGTGATTCTGATTAGATTATAAAAGAGAAGTAAATCATAGTTTATGTTTTGAAAGTTCTGATTATTCATTAAGGTTATTTTGCTAACAGACATATAACTTGTCTAGAAAGAAGTAGTACTATTACAGTGGTTTTTCAAAATTGAATGGATTATTATTGCTTTTAAATAATAGCAGATAATTATTTCTTTTGTTATGAACTTAATAAAAAGTGAAGCTTCATTTTATAAAGCAAATAAGTGTGTATCTGTATACATAATATAAACACATTAAACATAGGTGATACTGAGTTTTTAAAAACTCATATAATTTAAAAATTAAGGTCCAACAAAATAAAACAGTAAATATGAAAACAAATGTTGTCTTACCATAAAATATAAGGTTTACTTCTCACCTGATGAGCCAGCTCATGGGCAATCACAGTAGCCACATGTTCCTTGCTTTCACTTGATGTTTCCTGTGGATTGTACAAAATAGTTGTCATGCGATATGTCACCAGACCCCAGTTTTCCATGGCCCCAGGCCCAAAATCTGGGATGGCAATCATGTCTGAAAGCAGGGAAATAAAAAATTACAATCATGAAGTACTAGTTATGCATAACAAATCAAATTTCATGAGTACTTTAACTTAAAAAAAGAAGCATCTTATTGCAAATTATCATTTTATAACAATTCATTCATCTATCCCCCAACATTTAGAGCTAGAATGGGCTCAACAATAATTCACTCACAATCTCACCACGTGCTGCTAAAAGTTTTGTTTCATTGCAAGAAATACAGTGAAAAGATAAGTTGTTGATACTTTTTAAGCTTTATTATTAGTCTTTTATGGGCCAGTATGTGTGTCTATGTGGTAAAAAAACTTTCTTCTTTACAACATTTCTATTAGCAATCACACATTAATATTATGTTGAGTGTAACTGATCTGACAAGCACTACATTGACATTTTCACTGGTAACATTTTACAGTAACATTTTCACTGGTAACAGTTAAGAATATAGAAAGCATGTACTACCCAGCTTGTTGAGAGGATAGGTGATATTGAAGAAGAGTTGAAAAAAATGAAGCACTTCTGCTGCAGTGTCAAGGGCATATTGTGCTTGGTTCAGCTGATCAGGAGGAACCAATACTCGAACCTGCAAAGAGGCAGAACAAAAAATTAAGTACATTTATTCTTTGTGGCCGACTAAATAGTTTTGTAGCATCAACTTCATCAATTAATTAGTTGAATATTCTGGTTACTACAAAGAAGCTAAGTTGTCTTCAGTATGTTTTAAACACACCAATAAGTGTACAAGATTTTTCAATTCTTTTAGTACTGTAGAATTTTGAAACTTTAGATTGAATTGCAAATTTACAAAGATTAAAAAAAGAAACAAAATTACAGGAAAAACTCAATTGGAGAGAGGATGTCCTTAAATAATGTCACCTTTTTCAAGATTTTTTACCACTTCTCTATGCCACAATGTGTCCCACTTCACCATACCCCTCCCCCATTTGTCACATATCACACATTGACCTACCAAAAATATATTAGAAAAGGTTGGCAAGAGTCTGGGACCTAGAACTTTTATTAAAGTTGAAGTGAACCCCACCTCATAATTTCAAAGTGAACTTTGGAATAATTTTTATAATAATGTTGTTTATGGTCATGTAAAAAACTACGTTTTTCAGAAAAAACACTTAGGGTCACTTGGGGTAAGTGGGACCCCTTTTTGGAACAGTACATTTTTGAAGGTTCATAAAATTTTTTTGAAGAGGTTCAATTTGAACTTGATGACATATTCTATTTAAGACACTATTAATAAACAAAAATTTATAATTAGCATCTAAAATAATGTTCTACATTTTTCTTAACTGGTCTTTTTGTAAAAAATGAGACGGGGGTCCCACTTACCCCATAGGAAGGGGTAAGTGGGTCACCCCCTTTTTATTTTGATTGAAAGCAAGCAAAACTTAAGAGGGAGTAAGTGGGTCTTACTTGATAAAGTATAGAAGTTTTAGGTACAAAATATTTTATTCTAACTTAATCCATGTACGAGATATCTACTCATATTTAAATTAATAGGGTTGGTTGGGGTAAGTGGGACCCCTTTTTGGAACACTACAATTACAGAATGTTTTCTTCAGGTTCGAATGGTTCGGGAGACTTATAAAGAAACCCTCGAAACTATTCCCCCACCCCACTGTGTGTTTTAATTAATTTCTCGGCAACGTGAATAAAAAAAAACCCAACTTAATGGGTTTTTTTACTTACCACAGCTTATAATAAAACGCAAAATTAATATAAAATTTCAATAAAATTCTTATAAATGTTTCAATAAACATTAAAATGGTGAGTCTAGGGTGTCCCACTTACCCCACAATGAGGGGACCCACTTACCCCTACTTTGCTTAAATTACGGGGTAAGTGGGACCCCCCTCTTAAAAATTTTTAAATAAGAGATTTTGTGAAAATTCAAATTGCAGTATGTATTTTAAGTCAAACCTGGCACAACAGTTGAAAAAACATTAAAATATAGTGAAAACTTTCCTGGAAACACTTCTTGGAAAAATGCATCTTGAACTCTCCAAAAAAAAAATTATGGAAATTTTTTTACAATAGTTCTATAATCTTAAAAAGAAATGACACAAAACTCTAATATATGCAAAACCCATCAGTGTGACAAAATGTAACATGATCAATGTGAATAAGTGTGAAATGTCCTTTACATAGTTTAGTTTGAGGGGGGTGACCCACTTACCCCAAGTGACCCTACTTTTGTTTTTTGTAAATTTCCAATGTGTGATGTCACGATTCCTGAAACCCCCTTCCCCTTGTCACAGATTGATAGACCTCCTTATCCCCTCCAAGTGTGACACCATTTATGAACAGCCCCAGAGAAAAAATTCTGGTTTTTAAATTACTGCATTCCTTTTAATAATAAAGAGTGTTTCTAAGATTAATTCCTCCTTTTTTTTAATTTTTCAGGTATATCTTTTCCTTTAGTTTTCATTAAAACTGCGATATCAATTTAAACTGTAAAAATACGTATTTACTCTCTGCTCATTACAGTGATACATTTCAAAATGCAAATTTTACTTTAAAATGATTATAATTTACTACAACAGAAAGCTAGTGATTTGAAGTTGAAGATAAATTCTTAAGTCCTGCACAGCAAACTGACACAGATCATCAGATCATAACTCTGCCACTAAAACTTTAACTTACCTTGACCCCATCTTGATACTTCTCCAGAGACTTGAAGTCACAGACTACGAACGCGACCAGGTAGGTGCTCATCCTGAGGGTCTTCTCAAAGGTGGTGATGGACAGCCCGTCCCCATAAGGATCAGTGGTGATGGACTCTGCATTGAAGTAGGCAGAGTGGGCGTCAGAGTGAACCACTGTCAGCTGGAAGGTGGCTTTGAGGGCAGGTTCATCAAAGCAGGGGAATGCAGCTCGGGCCAGGGTGGGCTGGAAATGGGTGGTGGCAAGGTATCTGTGGATGGTGTGTTCGGTTAGTACTACAATGAAATTGGCACATTGAAATTGTTACAGTGAAATGAATCATGAATCCATTAATGAAGTTTCCACTTAAAACTTAACTAAAAACCAGGGTTCTCTTTCAGTAGAACCCAAAAAGAGTTTGAGGCTAATATATCATAGTTCCCACTCTTTCGTAAGGAAAAAAAATCAAGTACTTTTCAAGGCTCATTTTAAATTTTTCATGGACTAACATAGAAAGGTGGAAGGGCCATTTAGAAGCCACAAACTTGTTCTCTTTAGTACCCTTACTTCAGAAAACCACTTTTCTCAAAAACCTTTCTTTCTTATAGTGAAGACTACATTATATTACCATTCATATACTATTTAACAACTCCAAACATATTAGTATATTTCACTTGTTTTAGGAAAGTCAAACAGAAAATTTAAAGTAGCCAAGTTATACCGCTTCTACAATTTTAAAAATCTCATTTTGTGTTTAAGAAGCTAACAGGATATGAACTATTTAAATCAAAATTTAGCTTTTTCAAGTTCAAACAGAAAATAATTCCAAATTAAAAATATTTCAAATAAAATTCAAGGACTTTGCACTAAATTCAAGTACTTTCCAGGGCCCTAAAAAACAAAAATTACATTCAAGTACTTTCCAGGGCCCTAGAAAACAAAAATTACATTCAAGTACTTTTCAAGGCCCGTGGGAACCCTGTGTGTATACAAATGGGCTGGGATAAACATTGCAGTCTTTAAGGTATCGAATGTGATAACTAAAAGTGTTTTACTCACCTCAGTTGTGACCAATGTGTATTGTTTGGGTAAGGTATTTAGAGGTTGAATTCTAGGATAGTGTGGTTTAAGTTCTGGGGTTGTGTGTTGACAGTTTAGCATCTGACCATGTCACTATACTTGGTTGCAACGTTTCTTGAACCCAGTACGTCACAAATGCGGAAGGAGATATCGGTAAACACACCACCTGTCGGATTGCTAGGAGGAGTTTCGGTAGGCAAATCGTAATTGAAAAGCACTATAAATGCATGGGTTTAACAAAATAATCATATTTTTAAATTGACGTTCTTTATTTCACTCAAAATTCTGACACTGCGATTGGAACTAGTACTTTGTTTATTAGTGACGTGGTAGGGTCAACTTAAGTTGCAGTCTAGTATATAAGACCTTGTCTCTGAAGTGAAATGAACCTGTGATGTCATCACCTCTGATTGGTTAAAGGTTGTGTGACATCACATGGTCTTCGAGATAAAAGCCCAGAGTGTGGCTGGTTTTGCCCCTTGCTTATTTTATAGTTAGTTTTCCTTTGGGAGGTTTTGTGGTGTCCTTTTCCTGCTAGCCAGGATGACACGTTTAACTAAAATGTTTACTTTCTTAGGAGTTGCAGTTTACCAGATGTTTTCTTTCCCTTTTGGTCAAATGCCAGTTTGTTTATGTTCCTTTTGGAAATCAGATAAGTTGATGGCTGTTATTTAAACTTTAGTCATTAATAAAGTTAATCTATATTTTTAAAGCTCTGCTGTTATTTGGTAGTCTACCTTTTTCATGAGTCTTTTAAGAGTTCAGGATGTATCAGAATGTCTCACCTCTTCTGTCCCTCGGCATTCCTGTAGGAGCTCACATAGAACCCCTCCAGCTTCTCCTGCAGAGGCTTCGCGAAGTCCGCCCACAGCACATACTCCCGATCGGGAGCTAAGGCCTCCACCGTTTCAACCTGCAGCTGCTCGTGACGCGGATGGCGTCGATGTCTCAACAGCTTTACTCCCCGTCCTGCCTCGTCCGCCAGCGCCAGTCTCGACAGCCGCAGGTCCCCGCCCAGGTGCAGCACCAGAAGCTGCGACGGCTGGTTCAGCCGGAAGGTGATGTTGAGCGATCCGGTGTAGCGGAAGGTGGTGAGGTTCGGGTGGAGGAAGAGGTCGTAGTGGAGGGGTGTCACGAAGTCGGGGAGGCGGATGTCGTGCCACGGGAAGTCCGATTCTGCCGGGGAGGAGGAAAGTCAGAGTTTGAGTAGTTTCGTTGAACTCAGGTTTGTAATAATTTTGAACTAATTTTCCACTTTAATTTCACTGTACAACTGTAGAAGTATGAAGATTAAAATTAAGTACTCAGGGACCAATCCAGAATTTTAAACTTAACCCCCATTTTTGTGAAAAAATTACATGGCATCTTAGTCTTTGAAACTATTGTTAATATGAACTATAGAATCTATGAAAGCAACATTAAATTACTTTTTCTTCAGTTTTATAACAATTTAAATACTTAACACAGCTTTACAATATATTTTGATGCAAATAAGTTATAGTAAACATAGATGTTTTTATGGAAGAAATTATAGTGGAACCGCTGATTTTCTGATTTCATTGTGAAGATGTCGATTTTTCAGAAGAATTTTTGTGAAGGTGCAGTTTTTGTTAGTACATTTTTTGTGAAGGTGCCGATAAACAGTACCAAAATCAACCTGTATTGGTCCCGTGTACTTATAAAGGACTTTCTAAGGGGATGTTCATAAATAACGTGAGGTGTTTGGCCCCATCCCTCCCCCTTGGTGAGATTTTGCTGGATCCCCCCCCTTAAATTCTCACGTGAGATTTTCTCTATCATATTTCAATTAATTAATTTTGTTGGTTTCTTATAGCCATGTTTGTTTAGTCTTATCGCCTTAACACTTTAATACGCACATTGCAAAAGTTTTGATACAAATCCATGTTGAAATCAAAAATTGGTCAACTTGTATATCATACGACTGAATGGCTAATGATTCGATGTTTTGACTAATCTGCACATTTTTCCTTAACATGCACGAAAAAGATAAAAAAAAAAAAAAAAACGGATATTATTCCCCACATAAACCACATCAAAAACACACGATTGGCATTCCATCAATCATGTGTTTTTGGTAATTTTTCAGCTTTTTCCAAATTCTCATTGGCTAAACCACATCATATTGTTCATTGAATGGAATCCACATCATATATTGTTTTTTGAAAGTAATTGGGCATTGAGGAAAAAATATTTTTCCACTAAATATTTTAAAGGAACAAACTTTAGAAGACGATATTTTATGCTATATAGATGGTATGGTAACTTTAAATAGATGTGGAAAACTAATACCGAGAGAATTGTTTTATCTTTAAATCAAAGAAGGTTTACCTTGTTCAGTGTCTGTTTCAGCATTAATTGTTGCAGACGTAGGATGCAATGGAGGGGTGGTCAGCATCGGACACCTGGGCACTGGTCTGGCAAATGCAGCTACCAATGCAATGGCCATGAAACTAGTCAGCAGGACCCCTAAGAAGCAGTACATCTGAGTAGGGGAGCATACTATACGCCTTACTGGTTTTTCAGGTTCACTCAAATTGTCCCGAAACAGAACTTGCTTCTTGGTTGTCTCACCTAAAACAGGATATAATTTTTAAGTGGTTAGCATTGTATATCCTAATGATAAATCAGCTCAATCGCCTTTCTAATCTAAACATTCTTAATTCAACATTCTTTTCAATAAATTACTGTGTGTGTGAAACAGGTTACACATACAGTATAAAAGGGCAGGGCCGTATCCAAGGGGGGGGTTAAGGGTTCAACCCCCCCCCCCCCGAAATTTTGACATCAATTTTTATACTGCTATTTTTCTTGAAAATCATGCCTCACAAGGAGCGATATCGTCTTCGGGTATAACCCAAAGGGTCTCAAAATGAGTTAAAACCCTACTTTTAAGGGTAAAATTTCCAAAATTTTTCTGGGGGAGGACCCCCAAGCCCCCTCGAAATTTTCAAATCTATTAAGTGTACGGTTTTTCCTTCAAACTTGTGTGATTTACAAGGAGTGGTCCTCTTTAATGTAACCTAAAGTGTCTCAAAATGAGTTAAAATGCCACTTTTAGGGGGGAAATTCAAAAAAATTTCTGGAGTAGGAACCTAAAAACCCCCTTAACATTTCGCCATTTATTACAATATATCTTCTTTTTACCTTGAAAATTCGGCCGCTTACAATGAGTGGTGATCTATGGGTGTAATCTAAAAGGTCTCAGAAATGAGCTAAAACACTCTTTTGAGGGGCAAATTTCCAAAAATTTTCTGGGGGAGGACCCCCCTTTTACTTCGAATTCATATTGTTTATACAATTATGAAATTTAGTGCATCAAAATTTCAATCCAGTGTCGTCATCTAAAACTTAGAATATAAAAGTACCCGTAAGGAGGTACCTCAGAAAATATTTGAGTCAACCCCCCCCCCCCCCGAAACAAAAGTCTGGTTACGGCCCTGTAAAAGGGCCAGCTATTTAAGATGCCAAGATTAGAAGTACAGCAAATGGGAAATCCATGAATTATAGTGTTTCTACAAAATTTGGAGCCCCTCACCTCTTGGTTAGATTTAGTGAATGACCCCCCATCAGTTTCAGCCAACTGTAGCATGAAACCCAAAACAAAATTACTGTTGATGTATTATGTTTATTCCCAATGTGTGATGTCAATATTTTCGAAACCCCCTTGTCACAGATTGATAAACCCCCTACAAGCATGATATCATTTATGAACAGCTCCACAGACTTGAAAAAGGGAAATCAGTTATTAAATTTTATTTTATATTACCCGTCAAAAATGCAACATCATCGACTTCAGGTTCATTCATCATTTTCTTGGTCGATCAAATCAGAAAGTTCAATTAAAATATCTTCCTGGCTTTAAGTAAAAGCAGAGAAATCTCTTTTCATATTAAGTATTACAGTTCCTCTTCTAATTAATTTGCAAGTTCCTATTTAATGAATATGCAAAAGACTTTCAGAAGTTTTGAATACTTGATTAGCCGATTAGTTTTACGGTAATTCAGTCATTTTTAAGCCCTATTTATCATATTTATACAATCACTGTTAAAAAGGAAACTGACATTTTAGTTTTGTTTGTTTACAGTTGAAAATTGTGATGGGTAGCGGTTAAAGTTAATCAGATATCAGACTAGCCCTGAAAGAGGACAAATGCCAGAGTCATGGTCTTCAGTTACTTATGCATAGCGTCATCTGGTGTGATACATGGAACTAAAAACAAGAATTTGTAGTTCTCGTCTAGTCAACCCTCAACTAATTAATCACTGGTTGAACGAATAAATTTGATGACAGTTTCTCTTTTAATTTAGAACTTAAACCAATCACCTTAGGTAGGGAAATGACAGGAACGAAATTGTTATTTCTACTGGCTCTTCACGTTTTTTTAACGGTGGTTTGGTTTTACATGCCGCAATTCGAGCGTGCAACCGGGACGTCATGGGGGAAAAGGTAGAAGTCACCATTTGTAGGGAAATTTCGACCAGAAGCGACGGTCGCATCGTTCGAACTCGCATGTAAAATCGCATGTAAATAAAAAATGTAGGAGAGGATGTGTGTTAGTGGTGTCGTACTACATAATTTTTTGGGAGGGAGGGGCTCGTCTTTTGTTTTTCAATCTTTTTTCATGTTTTTTTGCTCAAAACCACAAAATTCGGAGGGACCTTTAAAAAGACGGCGATTAATGATTAAATTTATAAATGATTAAAAGTTTCTCGGGAACACTGCCCCTGCCCGAAAATTCATTGTGATTTTTAGTGAAACTGGCGGGAAACTCTTAAAATCAATAGATTAAATTTATGTTTAAAGTCACCACTAAATAATTTAATTTTTTTATTCATAATAACTATCCCCGTCAAATGCTTATCGTTAATTTTTTATAGTCCACCATATTTAAAGAGTTAACGACCAGTTGTCGGTAATTGGTTTTCTCAAAAGGTAGCCCCAAGCAATTAAAAGTTTAAGTAAATATAATTTTAGCATTTTCCCCCCGAAAAATGGTTTCCTTACAAATTTTCAAACGTTCGCAGGTTGTGAATAATAAAGCAATCTATTTAAAATTTCCGAATTCTCGCCATCAGTTTTTGTGTTAGTAGGGGAGCCCATGATGCTAAATGTGGATTTACTCGAGCGCGTCAGATAATCATAGGGGAGTTCCCTTGCATGCTTTTGAGTAACTCCACCAAATATAAGCTCTCTATGTTGGTGGGTTTGTTTAGAACAGCCCGTCAAAATTTGAAAGAAAACTAGTTACATGGACATACTTGAGCGCGTCAGATGGGCTACCAAGGCAGTTTACAACTAGTTGTGAGCCTAGTTTCCTGGCTACTAGTCTAAACATTTTGTTTCGTACTTTTTTCTCAAAAAGAGCGATAGCGTCTCACCGGTCTTAGCTTTACTTTGCAACTTTAAAACCCTCCCGCTCCCTTAACCACAGCTCAAATCGGCAGATTTTAGAAAATGTACACTTCTTTTTAGCTGGTAACTAACCTACCTTATCATTATCTGACGCGCTCGAGTATGTCCATTTAACTAATTTTTTTTTACAAATCTGACGGGCTGTTCTAGACAAAACCCACTACATAGAGAGCTTATATTTGGTGGAGTTACTCAAAAGCATGCAAGGTATCCCCCTTATGATTATCTGACGCGCTCGAGTTAGAACCCAAAAACACTCTGGGCTCCCCTACTAGTATGAATCTTTCCGTTTTAAATCAACCAAAAATTATCAACTTGACCCTCTCAGACTTCAATAAAACTTTCATAGACAATATACCATTTACTTGAGTTGCTGTTATCTATCAATACTAATAATGATGATCTATTGAAATGAAGTTTGAATAGAATCTATTCAAACTTCATTTCAAGTTTAGTATTAGTTTGTAAGAAAATCAATAAAATTCAAGGCAAAGATATGCTGTTACAGCAAACAGTATTTTATTATCCTTAGTACATTTTGCTGATTCATTCTTCGTTTATTAACTTATAAACGATTTTTGTGCTTAGATTTAATTTTTTCTGCAGATTACTCCATTTTTCTGTAAAATCAAAGAGTATTTCAGTTATTCCAGCAAATACCACTGACCCAAAGTACCCCAACGTAATAAAAAATCATTAAGGTAAATGTGGGTATAGTGGACACTTTAAGGAAAAGTTTCACTTCAATTCTCTATAAATATCAATCTATTTGCCTGAAAACGGTTACCATCCTATTTTTAGATCAACTGGATCTTCTTCTTTCGATTTTACCAATTAAAACTGTAATTAGATCGGGGAAAGTATTTTTAATTAATTTTTTAAAAGTACTCCAAATTGCTTCTATAGTGGCCACATAGATGTCTCTGATGTTTCTATGGTGGACACCTTTTGCATCAAAAGTGGACACCTCTCTTTTTCTGCCTATATGATAGGGTTTATGCATGAAATTGAATAGGTATGGTCGTTTAGTTCTAAAAAAAGTCTTCCTTCCTAGCGAAATATATTTTGGATTAAAATAAAATCAGTTTTATTTGACTTAGAATAACAGACTTAATGGTTTCCGGCCCATAGCCTACGTTGTAGCTGATTTGAGAGGAATTTCCCAAAGCCAGAATGAAACCTAATTCGTACAACACCCGTTTTAAAGCATAATCAACAGTTTCTAAAGAAAATCTGTTTCAAATTAAAACTGATTTATATTTTTTTTAAAAGCCATTGCAGTGACCACTATTGAAAAATCTAAGATTCTGTGTTGGTAAAGTGGCCACCCCCCTAAATCCTCGTAAAGTAAAAATTTTCAAATAAATTTTTTTCAGTATGATTGTATACACTCTACTTAATCTTAAAATGAATTTAAAAGTCAATTAAACCGTAATAAGTACAAAAAAATCAGTTTTAACTTAACCGTTTCCTAACGCGATTCAATAAGCAAAATCAAATTTCAGTCACTCGGCCGATGGTGTTATTTTCAAAGACTTAAATATCATTCCCATGCTGATCTATGGTATCGGTGATTATTTAACTTATTACCTGCTAGCATAATTTACTATGCCTATGAATTTTAACGCTATTTGATGCCTCTAACTCGTATTATTTAAAATTAATCAACTAGGTGGCCACTATTGGGACAGTGTCCACTATACCCACATTTACCTTAATATATATTCAAGTCACGAAGTTAAATAAAATAATGGTATGTAAATGGTTAGCTTGCCCTCCATACTTCACTTTATAATTGATTGAAAAACATGACGTGGCTGTTTTGAATCATGTTTTTTATCACCTTTCCAAAGAAACGCTGTAAGGGTTATAAAAACCGACATTTTAATGCTACCTAAGCTGAAACCACCCATTAGTGATCCTATTTAAGGAATATCCAGACACTACTTTGAGGATGTCATAAACACAATGTCACCTATTTGCCTTAGCGTAAAATAACTGATAATCGCATTCTTTTATATAGATACAGCTCGTAGGATCTATTTCTGATGGTTGGGCCAAAGTTACCCCATTTTACGGTACCAATGTATTTTTCTTATTTTTATGAATTTCTTTCTTTTTTGTCGACATTGTCAAGTTGTATATGTAAAATTAAATCCTCTTTAAAACAAGGGGTGATACATTTCTAGGCCTAATAGAACTGAAGCTATTCAAGATTAAAAGGCCAACAAAGAGTTTTCTATTTAAAAAAAAAATTACCAAGAAAATTAAAGTATAAAATCATTTTCTCATTTATATCACAGGAGGGAACAATTCCTGAAAGTTTCATTGAAATCAAAGCTTAAACGGCAGGTTGATTTGACATGGAATTACCTCTACATTAATTGGACCATTGTCGACCATACTCGCGTTTGAAATAGGCGAAATGATCCTATTTTAGGAATTTCTAGATACCACTTTGAGGATGTCGTAAAAACAATGCCACCTGTTTGCCTTAGCATAAAATAACTGATAATCACATTCAACAATAATTCACCAATCAAACATCACACATGGTATTTCATTGCCATCACTGAGTTGAGTATATGGTTTTCACTGAAACTAATTCTCACCGCAAATAAAAAATGAGTCAGTATATAACCAAACGATACAGAGGAACCAAACGGAAATGAACTATCACGGTACCAACCTTTGAGAAAAACGCTTTCCCGGCATCCCTTTTTGATGTGGGTTTGTGGCGGGCATACTCAGACTCACCCACTAAAATAGTCAGATTTTTCAAGTTCGACTCACAAATTATTTTCAACTCAGAAGACTAAGCATGGAAAAGAGTTAAAAAGTACCAAATTATTGGGCCTTGAAAAATACATTTAATGAAAAATATAATCCAAAACCTTAGTATACTTCTAATTTATTTTTACACTTTGTTTTTACTTACTTATTAATGGTCTTAATTTTATTCAATTGGTATTTTATCGTTAATCAAAATGACGTGAGGTTTTTCGTTAGCTCCAATGATTATTCAGTTATAAAACTACAGAAAATAATCATCATAAATGTTAATCCTTACTTATAGAAGGCATCAGTGTATTAACGCTTGATATTTAATAGCATGAAGCAAAAATATCAAAGATATTAAATTTTATTTAAAAGTAATGGGGTAAATATATTGTGAGGGGAACGAAGCCAAACCACACCACACTGTAAAAACAAAGGCGTTTTGTAACGCCAGTTTCCAGTTGCAGAAACTAAAAACCTGGTGTTAAAGAGCACTGCTCATGGTGTCAACCTTAAATAAATGGTGTTCTAAAAAAAAAAGCGTATGGTCACACCATTTTGAGTTCATGAAACACCAAAACAGGTGTTGATCCTGGTGTTGCTGCAGCATCCGTGACCGTATCCTTTGGCGGCAAAAGCAAGTGTTTATTTTCATGATTTGATCGTGTGGATCCCGGACTAGAACGAACTTGAAGACAAGTGCAAACGTCTCACAGAAATTGTATTGATTTGAAAACGGTAAGCAATTATTTAACTCCCAATACCGTGTGTTTTTTTCGTAACGTATTGATAAATTATAATTTAGTTTGATTGAAAGTTCAAACACGTTAGTTAGGCTTAACTTTGATATATGTAGTGGGCTAAAATAGTTTTGTACGTCACCTTATTAACTGGACTTAAACTTTAGATTTTCTTACTCTGTGACAACTCTCTTACTCTGTGCAATATTATTTCTTTTATATCCTTTCCCAAGCTGTGGAACTTTAGTTTAAAGTATGTGAATGCAGAATGCATTGTTGATGTTTACGTCCGTAAGGCGGCTACTGTCAGTTTTCAGATTGCATTTTCTCTCATAATAAGTATAATTTTTGTCATTTTCGAAAACAGTGATCTCTCTTCTATTCTTTTTGACGTTGTTTCTTTCGTTAGGTATCTAATATATAGATCTTCTGTTTCTCCAATCTTTCTGACTGCAGTTAACTAAAGGAATTTCTTCTCTGGATTGGTACAAATCGTTGAAAGATTCTTACTACAGCTATCCCGCGAAAGCGATAAGTATTATAATTTACTTTCTTTTTAACGTTATCTGTTACTTGCTTTTAATTTTCTAAATTTCTTAGTGTTACATTATCTTTTATCATATAGCCTCTTTTGTTTAGTATCACTTGGTATACGCTTTCATTCATTCGTATACGGTATTCACGGTATACGCTTTCATTCGTTTATACTTACTTTGATTGTAGTTAATGAATACTGTTGTTTGAATATCTTTTCATATATTTAAGTTTATGCTTAGTATTATTTGTGCATTTTTTGAACAAACTCAGTTCATCAAACATCAATATAGTTTGAGTGCTACATTCAATATAGTGATATTATTGTTTATGTTTTGATTTGATTACGTTTACGGATTTTCGGTGATATTTGTTTACCTACTAAGTTGACTGCATTAGTTTTTAATTTTGTTAAAGCTACTGATTTCCCGTGTTTTGTTTTCACCTACAGTATAGTTTTGCGCTGAGTAATATTCAGCGTTTTCTTTTCACATACAACTAAGATCAGCTTAGTTGTTTTTCTTATAGTTTTGCGCTACATTCAATATACTGATATTCATTGTTTTGTTTTGATTACGTTTACAGATTTTGGTGATATTTGTTTTCTATTAAGTTGACTGCATTAGTTTTTTATTTTCTTAAAGCTTACTGATTTTCCGTGTTTTGTTTTCACATACAATATAGTTTTGCGCTGAGTGATATTCAGCGTTTTGTTTACACACACAACTAAGATCAGCTTAGTTGTTTTTCAAATACTTTTGCGCTACATTCAATATAGTGTTATTCATTGTTTTCTTTTCATTATGTTTACAGATTTTCAGTGATATTTGTTTACCTACTAAGTTGACTGCATTAGTTTTTTATTTTGTTAAAGCTTACTGATTACCCGTGTTTTGTTTTCACATACAATATAGTTTTACGCTAAGTGATTTTCAGTGTTTTGTTTTAACTTACAATCCTACGTAGTTTTATGCTTAGTGAAATACAGTGTACAACTAAGTTTAGTTAGCAATTGTTTTTCATTTAGTTTTACGCCTACAGATTTTTGGTGATTTTTGTTTATTTACCAAGTTAACTGCATTTTACTTTTTTTTAAAGCTTACTCATTTTACATACACTAAGTTTTTTTTACATGTGTTGATTTTAGATGTTTTTTGTTCACTTACCAAGTTGAATGCAGTAGTTTTTAATTTTGTTTTCTTTACGCTTACTGATTTTCAGTGTTCTGTTTGTCAATTTTTCACAAACAAGGTTTGTCTTACTTAGATTTATTTTGTTTTCAACCTGTATACCAAGTGATACTAAACAAAAGAGGCTACATGTTAAAAGACAATGTTACAAAAAGAAATTTAGAAAATTAAAAGCAAGTAACATATAACATTTAAAAAGAAAGTAAATAATGATACTTATCGCTTTCGTGGGAGAGCTGTAAGAATCATTCAACGATTTGTACCAATCCAAAGAAGACATTTCTAATCGTCGTCAGAAAGATTAGAGAAACAGAAGATTTTTGTTATGGGCAAAGTGATTAATCGGGCATTATTAATAATGCCCGAAGTGGAGGCGGGCAAAGTGATAAATTTCATTCATAAATTCCACTGAATTTATCACATTGCCCGTAACATATATATTAAAGATACCTAACGAAAGAAACAACGTCAAAAAGAATAGAATGGAGATCAAGGTTTTCGAAAATGACAAAAATTATCTACTTATTATGAGAGAAAATGCAATTCAATATTTTCAGAAAAAAACTGACAATAGCCGCCTTATCGACATAAACATCAGCCATATTGAAAAATGTTGCCAGGTTTCAAAGAACAGTCGTAGTTCTAAGCGGCAAGGGGACATTTAACATTTGGGGACATCCATAAATTACGTGAGGTCAAAAAGGGGGGGGGGAGGGGTTTGGAAAAATCTCACCAAGGGGGGAGGGGGGGTCGATTAAAATCTCACGGTCAACTTTTTAGTTAAAAAAAGAAAATTGTATAATTTCTAAGTATGAGAAAGGAAAATCATTTTTAAAAAGTTGTAGGTAAATCTCACATGGGGGGATTCAGCAAAATCTCACCAAGGGGGGAGGGGGTGTCCAGATTTTGGAAAAAAAAAGCACCACGTAATTTATGGTGTCCCCTTACAACATTCGAACAGGATAAATCTTTGAGAAACAAACCACTCCAATAGTAGGAGAAAGATTTTTCGGACAATCATAGGCATTATCAAAACATCCGATTGCAATAAACGGCCGCTTTTTCGCGACTTCCAGTTTTATATATTATGATGATATGACTTCCCAACTATTTCAAATTTATGAGATTCAGTTAAAGGAACTTAGTACGGGCACAGCCCGTCAATAACATCCGAGCAACGTTGCGCTATAGGTATATAAATAAAGTTTTACTGCGCCCGGGCAACGCCGGGCTACCGCTGAAAGCGCTAGTGCTGAAATAAGATATAAAGCACACTCGAGTCTTAGGGTTTCGTCACGTAGTCAAAAAATAAGGAAAAAAAGACTTGTGTTTGTAAATTAAGTTATGTTACAATGACTTTTACAAATTTTTTTCTTCTTGATAACATATTTTCCACACTTGTATGCACGTACTCTTGCCGTCACGAGGAAAGCGCTGTATTAATAAAGACAAATTAAGCCAAATTGACTTTTTTTAATTTTCTGTTTGCTAAAAATGATTGAAATGACTACTACGTGAAAATTTGAGGGGCAGGGGGGTCTTGGCATATACTACGGGTGGTCACCAAGGGGGGGGAGGGGGGTCAAAAATAGTAAAAAATAGGTCACGTAGTATGGGTACGTTCCCTAAACTATGCTTTACTTTTGCCTTGTTTTGGCCATCGAGGTGTTCCGTGTGCCCTAAATGATGTTTTTCCTCATAACCTGACAAGATTGTTGACAAATAACTAACCTTGCAGCTCTCTAAGTTTTCTATTCTAACAGGTTTTCGAATATAAATAAAATATATAGGATTTGATCTGAATTGGGAACAACCACTAAAATTGTTCTTAAGTAGCATTTAGTGCCCCATTTTGTCTAATTTATTTTAATTTATACGATTGAACAAAAAAAAAACAAAATAAATATTTTACATATATTTATGATGCTAGCTAAATATTTTGGGATGAATATGGCTAAAAGAATGCCAGAAATACCTTTTTGATATTTCCCCAAGTAAAATTTTTAACATTAATGTTATGATGTGCCTGTCAGTTACATTGATTGATGGTGTCACAAATACAAATATTGACAACCTACTACAGGTGTGAAGTCCAGCTAGGTTGATCTGTTTAACTTGAACTACCAGATTTTTCAAATAGAATGTCATAATAATAAAGAGTATACGTATATGCAATTATTTGTGAGAAATAAGGAATATTTAAAGCAGAGAAACAGCAAGTTTGACTGTTTTGAAATGCAGTGTATAAAAATTTTAGGCACCCCAAAAAATTGTGATAAAATGTTATCACATTTGTTAATAGTTCAAGTTACTGACTTGAATGCTCGTTGTAAATTAATCATTGGCATAATGACAAATTTGCCAAGTTTGCGGTAATGACATATATTCAACTATATATATACAGCTATTTTTGACTTAAATTGTATAACTTCTGAAGAACCATTCAAGAGTTGACGGAATCAAATGAGAGTATGGCTGACGATTAACTTTATTTTTGCAGTTTTGTTACAGTGCCTATGACATAATATTCACAAGTGAACAGTTTTGTGAAAAAACTCTGGTATTTGGGTATTATAACGTTGACTACTACGCCAACACGAAAACTGCCACCGAAGAGTAGAAATTTTGCAGTTAACTATAGTGCTTAAAGCTACTTTTTGGCAAATTTGGTGATAGATTTGGAAGTTTTACATTGCGTGAAAAAAATGAGTTACTAATTATTAAGGGTGTTTCGTGACACCAGTTTCAGTAGTGGTGCTTTACAACACCACAAATGGTGGCAACTTTTTTCTCCACCAAATCTGGTGTTTTGGCTAAGTTGGTGTTATGCAACACCAGGGCGTTCCATAACACCAACTTGGTGTTATGGAACGCCCGCCTGGTGTTGCATAACGCCAACCTAGCCATAACACCAAATTTGGTGGAGAAAAAAGTTGCCACCATTTTTGGTGTTTTGGCACCCAATATTTTTTACAGTGCACATCTCTATATCTCACCAAAAAGAAGGAGAGGGTTTAATTTTTTGAAGAAAAAAAAAGTAACATTTCAGTGATGTAGTACATAGAAATTTATTTCGGGTGGGGCCCAAATATCCTCTGAAAAAAGTTGGTCATTATCAAGCCCAAAGTTTGAATTTTTGGACCAGAGGAGAGGACTCAAAATTATTCCTAAGCCCTCCCATACATATTTAATGGGTTTAATGTAGCTTTTAATACATCTTTAGGAATAATTTCCATTTTGATAAACCTAACATAAAAAATTGAGTAAGAGAGTTCGAAGTACAAAAGAGGAGTCCTCCCCCAGACAATTTTTGGAAATTTGACCCTGAGAAACAGGGTTTTAACTCGTTTTGGTACACGTTGACGGAATTTCTGGGGGGGGGGGCTCGGGGCCTCGGAACCATCCCCAGGGGCGTAGGTTCAACTGTATGACTGGGGGGGCAAAACATATAGGACCACAAGATAGCTTTTACCAGACTCATTTTTCGAGGGGGTCTGGCTGCCAAAATGTTTCTAGTTTCTATTTTTCTGAGTATATCGGAAGGCACAAATGTGAATTTTTGCTTATTATTATTAAAATCTTAAATTTGTGTTGACAATACTTGTCCTCAAGTAAATAGGGGGGCTCTGGGGCTTGTGAAATTTGCCCCCAAAAGTTGTATTTTGATTCATTTTTTTGATATTTGGGACAGGAACCTTCCTGTTTGGTTAATATGTGGATATCCACTTGTATTACTGCAGAATCTGTACTGCGACCAGAATTTTTTTTTCTCGGAGGTATCCTTTGAGTTTTAGATAACTTGCAGGTAGAAATTGATTCTTGTTGCACTTGATGTGCAAAGTTCGGATTCAAAGTGAACCCCAATTAAACAGGGGGGGGGGTCTGGGGGTCCTTCCCCAGAAAATTTGTAGAAATTTGACACTCAAAGTAGTGTTTTAGTCCATTATGAGACCCTTTGGGTTACACTCGAAGAGAACAGCTCCTTGTGTAAGCCGAAGAATTTCCTAAGAAATATAGTACTATATCAAAATTTTGAGATGTTCCTCCACCAGATAATTATTGAAATTTTACCCTCAAAAATAGTGTTTTTACTCATTTTGAGACCTTTTCGTACATTTGCCCAACAATTCTCCTTGATCGCATTGATGATGATGATGTCGGGCAACTGATTGTCGGGATTTCGAACCAGACCCCTTTTGGGCTACAACTGAAGAGGTCTACTCCTTGCCAAGTCGCAGAATATTCAATGGGGAAAACAGTATAAAAATTGGCGTCAAAATAACGTCCTTTCTTCGGAATATTCTTTGCGAGAATTCAGATTAGCTGTGGTGCCATATTGTTAGCAATAATTAGCAAATTAGTTCAATAATCATGCTTTAAGGAAATGAAAAAAAAAGTAAAAATTATAATTTTTGTTCTGTTCCATTTAATTTTACTAAATACTACATAGAATTCTCCTCAGAATGCAGAACACCTATTGAAAAAGAAATTATTATAACTAAGCTCCCCTTGAAGGTTATTTTAACTATTAAAATTTTGTAGTAGTTGAAGAAAGTTTATGGATTTATTTCCTAATGAAGTTTTAACTGGGTAAAATGCTAAAAACCTTTTAAATTAAAATTTAGAGTTTATTATTATTATTTAGAATTTAGTTTTATTCAAGTTCAGTGATAAATCATTTAAAGAGAACCATTTACCAATCGCAATCATATCAGATTCAATTTTCAATTTTAAGTCATTTAAGTCTGAGCATGAATACAATAATACAGAATCATCAGCATAAGTTATACATTTACCATTTAAATTCAATTTACATAAGTTATTTATGAAAATTATAAACAGTAAAGGACCCAATATAGAATCCTGGGGAACACCACGATTAGATAATCACTAAAAGTATTACGTATTTTTACTCAGTGTTTCCTGTTAGAGAGATGTGATAAAAACCAACTAAATTTGGACCTCTAAAGCTTGCACTTTCTAATTTCTTAATTAAAAATTGAATGATTGAATTTTGCCTTAAAAAATAGCAAATTGCATTTGCAAAAGACATATCAATTCCTCTGGAGGGGCAAAGTTTTTGGAGGTCGTCTTCCTGCATGGGCTCGCGAAAGGGAATGAAAAAAGTGCTCAGTATCAGAAGATAGTAAACTGACAGCACTAATTTTAATTAGCATTGATGATTTCTATTGAAGAGAAAGTGTCAGTTATATTTTTCCATTTTTAAAAAATTACTATGAGATTTTTACTTCCAAATTCTGGGGGGGCAAAACACAATATGGAAAAATTCTGGGGGGGCAACTGCCCCCCCTTGCCCCCCCTTATTTACGCCACTGACCATCCCCCCTTATATACACCCCTGCCTCACACAATTAATGAATGTTTCCTAACTAGCCGGTCTATTGAAAACACAGAGCGAAAGCTTCTCTCTTATTAACATTTCTAACGGGTGGTAAGAATTTTACTTTTTTAGTGACATCACCGAAACCGGTTCTTCCCCCAAGATTTGATTGTAAAAAAACTACTGAATGAATGTTATAGTTCACGTGGTGTGACGCAATTCTGCCCCACGTGCAACGCATGTTGACTTCATTGATCGTAAACAAGCGATTTCGCATTCAGCGCACCCACCTTCTGGAAAACCCAGGGTCTGGAGGTCTGTCACGATACCAACCTTTGCGAAAAACGCTTTCCCGGCATCCCTTTTTGATGTGGGTTCATTTCCGTTCGGTTGATTCCTCTATCGTTTCGTTAGATACTGACTCATTTTTTTGCGGTGAGAATAAGTTTTGTAAGTTTAAGGAACCCACAAAATTGCGTCTAATTTTTTTTCCGAACTCAGTGCATCAAATTTTTTGATTGAGTGGAGTGAGACTCGAGTCTCACCTTTTGAAGGGAGTCTGACTGTTCTCACCCCAATTTTTTTTAAATGTTACTATTAAAAGCAAGGTTTCATGAGTTTAACTTTGTTTTAGTAATTTGAAGGTAATTTACAATTAATATTTCTGAAGAAAATTATCAAAACTTGTAATTTGTGCCCTCCTGTAATACTGCATGGCTCCTTAAGTAGAGAAACACTTACTACTAAATGAATTATTTTAATCTTTATATTATATGGTTGACTATTTTGCATCAGCATCACTTTAATAAAGTGACACAATTTTTTTATATGTACTACTTCTCTTGAGACACCGGGTTGGTTTCAAGGGCGGATCCAGACTAGATTTTCGGGGGGGGGGCCATGTCAGAGTCGGAGGGTATTACATTCGAAATTTTCAGTGCCTCAGAAATTCTTTTGAAGAGTACTTGCTTTTAAGCACCTTTTTAGGGGTTTATAGTAACTTAGAGGATATCCAGGGCCCGTGCCATTGTTTTAGAAAGTGGGGGGGGGGGCGAAACCTTTTTGGTAGGGGCATAACAATACTTATGTTTCGCGAGGTGTTTGGCTCCCAATTTTCCGAGTATAACATAAATAAAATACGAAACTTTGTTAAAGTTATAAAGGTTTCATCAGATAATGCTAGCTCGAAAGCAAAAGGGGGGTTCTGGGGGTCCTCCACCAGAAAATTTTGTGAAATTTGGCTTCCAACAGAAGTTTTTTTACTCATTTTTGTACATTTGGTACCCATTGGATAACACCTACAGAGAGCAACTTGTTGTACTCCTAAAAGGAGAGGAGAGAAACAAATTCAAGTAGAAAACAGTAAATAAGTAACCATGAGAAATCAATAGGGGGTCTGGGAGGTAACCCCCAAGAAAAATTTTGAACATTTGCCTCTAAAAATAAAGTTTCAGCTCATTTTGAAAGCATGAACCACAGAATTTTCAAGGATGAAATTATAAATAGATGGCAAATTTTGAAAAGGACTGGGGGTCCTCTACCAGAAAATGTTTGCAAATGCGCCCTTTCAAACTATAGTATTCATTTATTTTAAAAATTCCCAAAAGAGAACAGCTTCTTTTAAGCGGAAGAATTTTCATGGGAAAAACACTCTAAAACAGATGTCACATGTCAAAATATTAAAGGGGGGTTGGGGGTTCTATTTACTAAGTAGGTACAGTTTTTTGATAAGTTTATCAAGATGCAAATATTGCTCGTTGATTTTACCTAAAAATTTCTCAGATAGCTACGCTTACCCTATTAAATAAGCATATGGGCTTAGGGATAATTTTAGTTCCTAGTTTTGAGCAAGATAATGACAAAATTTTTATATGATGTTTTGGCCCCTCCCGATATAAAAATCTAAAGGAAGTTAAACGGACAATTTCTTAAAAAGTCGGTAACAAGGTTTGGTTTTTCCACGTTTCCGAGATTCACTGAATGGCAAGATGGTGGCTACAATAAAACCGAATCATTCAATTTCTCATCGGGTTTAGTTGTTCAAGGTAAATATGGCAGTTATCAAATTGCAGAGAAAGTGACGTAACTCCTTTGCGTGCTACCAATCTATCTTGACCACGGGCCCACGCGATTTGGCATTGAAAAACCCTTTCGGCGTGCTCCCACTTTTTTGATTGTTGTGTTGTTATCGTCGAATATTCCAAAGAAGCGACTTGACTCTCGAAGGACGGGGGGAAGGAAGGGGTAGGGGAGCTGGTTTGCCGGTTTGGAAGTCGTCAGAATGCCCAGTATCGCTTGGATCGTCAACAGGTGTGACAAGAGCCGGCTGAGAACAACATTTTCATTTCTTGTGCGAGGAAACGTGATGTGTGATGAATTGTTGTTTTTCTAATATTAAGGTAAGTGAAGTAAAACTTGTGTAAGATGTAATCAACCAATATGGTTATCATACTCACCACTCAAATGTTTAATTATTTATATTTAGAGTAACTATTTTTTAATAAGAGTTAATTTGTAGGATAAAATTAGTTTGTTTAGTAATTGTAAAGTCGTCCGTATTAAATTACAGGACTGACATCTCGAACTCGAGTAGGATAGAAATGATTTCTGCTTAGGCTCCAGAAAAATCAACGTGCCAAAAAACGCTAAAATTTATAAATGAATCACTAATTTCAGAAATATGTCAAACGCCACTTTTCTTGTTTTGAGATAAATGAGAAAAACTGTATAGAAGCTCACTACATTTTTATGAAGGTGTTTAGTAATTTTTTTCTTAAAGTAGACCTCATTTGGATATTTTGCAGACAAAGAGAATTTTTTAAATATTTTTATTCTTTGCATAAAAAATTATTGAAATTTTTGCATTTGACAGGTTTCTGCAATAAACAGAGTATTAAGGTCTATTTTCATAGCTTAACTCTAATTATTTTAAGGATTTGTTAATAAAAGTGGGAATATTAGTTGAAAATAGCATTTCCGTATTAAATACTAACCCATAAAATTATTATAGAGTTCTTATTTTTTCCCCTTTTGGTTATTAGGTGAACAATTACTAATAAATTTTAAAAATGATTTCAACTCTAGACTCAAAAAATAGTGTTCAGCCAATTCTAAATGTAAATATAGACATCTTTGAAGTCGATTAGATAGTTGTTTAGAAGTAACTTTGTGGACAGTAAAACAATTTTGCTTTAAAAGCCTACAAAATTAGTTAATTAGTTCAATATTATGATCTGGGGTAAAGATTTGATGTCCACTTTTAATAAAGTGATTCATAGATCCAAAATATCAATCACATAGATGTAATAAATGGCAACTAGTGCAAGGATCGTTAAGTTTAGTCCATAGATATATATATACTAACTGGATGGACTGCTCGTATGGCAACGCCCCGATAAAAATGCGACCAGTTGAAACTTTTGGCATCCATTTTGTTGGGCGTATGATTCCTGGAGGTCTGTGGTCCTGTGCTTCAGAAATATGGTTCACTGCTGCGTTGCATATAATTGCAAGAACAAGCAGGTTTTGAAAAATAAGAACATAAGCTTCCATCGGTAAGTACAAACTATTTTTGATGCTAATTTTAATGTTTTACATCCTTTATTTTCAATCTCGTTGTTTTGTTATTGATGGCTTATAGGTTAGGAAAATTGTTTATCCTAATATTTATTACCTTTACAAAACCAAAAACTTGTATCAAAACGTTAACTATTATCTTAGCCATCAATATTATAAGGCAAATTATGTTATCAGTTAATAAATCGTGAAGCTTAGTATTTATAATTTATAAAACAAGTGTGATCACCATGATTGTTTATCATTTCGCTTTAAGTGTAAGGAATTGTTTGTTCCTTATGAACCAAATGATATTTTTTCACTACTCAGTTCAATTAAATATATATAAAAATCTAGTTATCTTTTAAAACAATTTCAAGCCAGCTTAACATGTTTATAGTAGTTATTAAAATTCAGTCAACATTCAAGACTTGTAATACTTGCATCACTTAATTTTTATCAACTTATTTGATCTTCCTAGAAAATAATAAATATCAAAATCTCGATAATTTGTGGAGATGTCATTGATGTGGGAGCATTTTCCAGAGTTGGATATATTAAAAGCTCAAACGTTTAAAAAATACATCTTTTATTTTAAAACAATGACATTCTTAAATTTTGAAAGAGAATTCAAAACAATAATAAATAAACGTGAATAAATGACACGCGCGGAACTAGTTCAATGTGATTTATCGACGGTGAAGACGAGAAAACTCGTATATCTCCAAAATCTCAACTTTTCAGGAGAGCAAAAAAACTGTTTTTGGGTGCCTATGACCATGGCCATGACACCCTATTTACCTGGTTACGACGCCAATTTCCAAGTTTTTGATTCAAACTCCTTTCTCTCTCCCTCTCACTCTCTCTCTACTTTGTAGATTGTATACATTGTATTGTGATTGTTGGGATTGTAGAGGAAACTCTACAATCGATTTTAAGGCTAAAAACTCACTTTGTCAGCGCTGCAAACACTAATATCGGTGGAGTAGTTTGTAATAGGTAGGTAGCAATAAAAAACTCAATTTCGGAAAAATTGGAGATACGAGGTTTCTCGTCTTCACCATCGTTATGTGTTGTCAAAAATTAAACTTCACCCAATGATGATTTTATTTTACTTTTACAGATTTCCTTTCAAAAGACCTGAGGTAGTAAGAGAATGGGTGAAGGCCATCCATAGAAAGGATTTTGAACCAACTAAATTTTTTTTAAATTGTAATTTTAGGGGACATCCATAAATTACGTGAGGTGTTTTTTCCAAATTCTTGACCCCTCCCTCCCCCTTCGTGAGATTTAGTGAGATTTTGCTGGATCCCCCCTCTCCCTCACGTGAGATTTTCTCAATCACTTTTAAACAAATAAATTTCTTTGAAAGGCCTTTTTTCAGTCTTAATAGACATTTCACTTTCAAAAGTTTAGATACAAATAAGAGTGTTTAAATCAAAAACATGCTCTAAACTCCGCTGTTTTGACTAATCTGCTCCTTTTTTCTGAAGTTGTGTTAAAAAATATAAAAGAAAAATATTATAGAAATATGAAAGGAAAGAAATTATATTTTCATAACTAAAAGTTGACGTGAAATTTTAATTGACTCCCCCCTCCCCCCAGGTGAGATTTGGTAAGCTTTGGCTAGACCCCTCCTCCCCCTTTTTGACCTCACGTAATTTATGGATGTCCCCTTAAGATTAAAAATATCTGTTCTTATAACAGCACAATTGATGCTGAAAAATTAGTTGTGGTAAAATGTGATTTTTTCTGATGTAATAAAGATATTGTATTTAATCCTATTCCTTTCTTCATTGTAATATTTCCAAAAAAAAACACTTTGTTCTACATTTAGGTGTATTTTTTAGTACATCTGTTAATACATTTTAAGCTTTTAAATATCTCACCCTAAATATTTGAAGTTGTACTAAAAAGTTGAAGAAAACAACCTAATTTTGCTCATGATTTTTGAAAGAATTGAAGATTATCATTCCTGCTAATTATTTATTTAAAACAACATTCTCAAGATGCAATTTTCAGCATAAAATCATAAATATCTCGAAAAAAATAAGTAAAAACAAACTTCAATAATGTTTCGATTCAACCGTCAATCTAAAAACGCCACTGAAAAACGTGTGTTGAGATTTTAATTAATATTTAAAAGGAAAGGGAGCTAATAAAATAACTAGTGCAGTATCTTAATTAAAAACTACATTGCCCTAAATAATCCATTTTTGAGTTTTAATTCTTCAAAACCCCTAATATAAAATTTTTAATCGCAAAACAACATGAAGCTCTATGGAGATCTGCGAAATTTCATACGCCCAACGATCTGGCAACAGCGGTGGCAACGGCTGCATTTTTTTACTGTTGAACAGTCTATCCAGTTACGTTAGTATATATATCTATGGTTTAGTCTTACTTCCTTGCACTAGTCTTCCAGACACTAGTGTAAATGGTGCTTTAAATCCCGTATATGACGACTGTTTTACCATCCTTTCGTTTTTTTAAATTTTTAAATGATCTGCCATGACGTCATAACCATGGGAATCGTCTGCCATGTTGTTTTTGAGTACATATAATAATATATTTTGATATGTCAAAACGGCAGCCTTCCTAAAATACTTTTTTAGTTCACCAAATTAACACACCTGCGCAACGCTGAACCTACCGCGACTGGGCTTAACTAACCCCCACCTCATGTACGGTAGGTACAACTGACTCACTGATAACATTTAAGGCTTTCCTAAAATATGTGTCATCATCTGTTTACTGCCTCTTAGACTATATGGTATTAAATATAAAAGGTATATTCTTTGATGTAGTATTCCCTCATAATTTCCTTATAAATGTAAGAGTTAGCGTTGTACAGTAGGTCAGTGAAACATGTGCTTTTTATTTGTTCTTTCCAATGTTTAATATTATATTAACTTGATTTTTGTTTGTAATTTATCGAACAATGAATATTTATTACTTTGTGGAAACTTTGGTCGAAGTAGGGTGGATCGAAAAGAAGGGAAATATGAATTTCGATAAAAGTAAAAAGTTGCTTTCTGGTACCACACGTGCAAAATTTCCTGAGTTTTGAAAAACTCTCTTATAATTAGTGAAACCTCGATATTACGACCCCTAACGGGACCAACAATACCAGCAGGATCTTGTTGTATTGAAATCGAAAAAAAAAGTTATCAGAACGATAAAGAAATATGAAATAGGATAGAAATATGGATATAAATAGTACCTGGAATGATACAATCTCGCCCAAAATGCTGTAAGACAACCAAGGCGAACATTAAAAACGCGATGATTCGGAGTAATTAGGGTTGCTTATAGCCCTGTTCTAACTACCTAATTAGCCGATTTTTAATAGTGTAATTTTCTTAAAATATTTCCATATACTAAGTACCTAACATCTAGAAAATGTGTTTGGAACTTATCCATCGTATTTTACATGTTTATTTCCGCCTTTGAGCATTTTCAAAACGGCCATAACCCGAATTTAAGGTTTTGAGCATTTTGCAAATGCCACATTCGCGATGTGAACAGTTTTTTCGATTACGGCCTTCAGCTCATCAGATCACTTACTGTTGTTGTCATATTTAGTTTATTTGAAACACTCCGTTATCATGAGGGTGTTTTTAATCATAGAACTGTTTGTTGATATTGGTTTTTGTAATAATTGTAAAATTCTTATAAAAGTATTATATATTTAAAAAGTGGTGACTAAACAAAGTGATACTATTCTTTGGTGATACTATAGTCTGTGTAAATAAAATAGGCGGTTAAACGTCATTCTTTACCATGGCAACGCAGAAGATATACATTGAGAAAAACTCAAGGTCAACCGACGATTCTATTTACACAGAGTATAGGCAGTATTAAGTGGAATAACTGAAGGAAATTATTCTATCTTTGATAAATTGCGCAAGTTTTTTTATTCCTGCGAAAAGTTGAAATACATTTTGTGGAATTTGCACTTTTCTGCTAATTTTAATATATTTGTTATTTTTAATTTCTTGATTAGGGGCCGTTCAAATATTACGTTAGCACCTAAGGGGGAGGGAGTTTGCTATTCGCTCATATATTATTATTATTTATTTATTTATTTGAATACAAAAAAAAATAACACAAGAACAATACACATAGTCGCCTGGGACCTCTTGGTCCATTTAGGTGACGAAATAATAGTTAAGAGAATAAAAAAACACAAGAGGGGCAAACAGGGTGTCATTAAATTAAATACACATATACATATTTACAATTTAGGAAGTAAATAAACGTTACATAATCAACGTATCACTTTTTTTTCCTCGTACATTCTAGTTCCAGTACATTCTACATTCCTAAAGTTTCCGTCTGATCGTCTCGTTCGAATGTTATTAACTCGCGGTTGTCACTTCTGATTGACGTGTCCCTTACTTGTCTTTGGCAAGTTCAAGTTGTGAACTTGGCAAGAACAAGGTCTGGAGGGGGTTTTTTTTCTCTTTGGGATCAATTCGATTTCCGTGTTGTGAGGAATGAAGAAAAAATTTTAAAATCATACGAATTGACGTCCTGATCGAACTAACTCAGTGATTGATTTTGAATAGATATTCGGTTTTTGAATAATCAACCCCTATGTACTTAAATGTGTTGGATTCATTAAAGTCATTGAAACTCTTAAAAGGGTAACCTGACTATTGTTTTCGGCCCAAATTTTTTCTGACGCCTTTTTCCGAGTTTATTATAGGACAAATGGAAATGAAAGTTTTTGCAACTTAACCCTAAAAAAGTAGTGGTTTGACTCACTTTTGGACTTTAGGGACCCTTTGGGAGACACCCGAAGAGGATTTCTCCTTGTACCTACTCTTCAGAATTGTCAAGGAAAACAATCAGTTGAAAAATAATACTGAGAATTTGGGAGAGGGATTGAACCCCCTAACCTCCCCTTGGATACGGCCCTGCCAGCATCAAAGTCTATGGGCCGTATTCAGTAACTTTAACACGCAGAAGAAACGAGATGGAAACGATACGGAAACGAGCAATTTGGAAACGGGCAGTGGGAAGTGTCCATTTTTATACTCGAACGCTCATATACTTCCACTTGTCGGAAAGCCTTATAAGTAATTTTACACTCATAAAACAAAATTCTGCTAACACTACATGTCCATTACTTTTGTAATACATTAATGTCTGAGGACTTGTTTTGGTAAATAGCAGCAGTTCTAGATTAACTAGTAGCAGTTCTATTTAACGGATCACAAAAAGTGTAAAAACGATCTGCATAATATGGTTCGAATCTCGGAACAATATGGCGGACAAGAGCTAGAAATACCTCAAGTCGAGAGCTTTTTCACTCGTTTCTCCTACGTGTTTGTCTTTCAGAATACAGCCCTATGCTACTCCTGAAACATAAGTCTGTATTTTACACTAAATGTACTCATTCTTTCAACAGATAATGCATCACGTTCTACAAAAAATGCCCATCTTCATCCTTTTCCTGCCCCTCCTCTTCCCACCCACCCTCCAACTGGACTACTCCACCCTGGTCCACCTGAATGCCTCCTGCTACCCACGTGACACCTGCTCCACCCCTCGGGACCTGGACGACCCCTCCCTCCACACCTGCGACTGCAGCGCCCTCTGTGCCCTCCACAACACCTGCTGCATCGACGCCCCCGCTCTCCGAGTCCTTGCAACCAAGTCCCTGGGCCCCGTGCCCTCGTGCAGGCAGGTGTCGAACAAGAAGTTCTACTTTATGCAGGGGGAGTGCCGCCTCATCAGGGACCACCCCTTGGCGAGGAGGTGCGAGAGGGACGTGAAGGATTGGGCAGACCCTTTCGGAAATATTCCCGTTACCAATGTGGGAAGCCATACCACCTACAAGAACGTCTTCTGTGCTTTATGCAATGGAGAGGACGCGAGGAACCTCACCATGTGGCAGGTAAGTGTTTGTTAGTACTTATGGATATTTCTTAATCCTACGTGGTAAGAATTCCACTCCACTTTATTTCCAAAATAAAGATATAATATAGTATAACTTCAATGTCTCGAAATCGAAGGGGCCCCAAAATAAAGAGATAAAAAAGTGATTCCAATTTAAAATTAATTGGTTCTTTATTTCAATGGAAGGATATTTTTTCAAGATATAAAATGTCTTTTTAGGTATCTTAGTTTGTATGTTACGAGGTTATACTGTAAAGACTTTAGTACGTTGAACATAGATACTATGTTCCACCCAAATATAAAAAAAATTAGTTTAAGGGCCATTATATATCGCCTCTCTCGAAGGATAACGACGTAACTGCACATGTAAGAATTTTTACTAAAGGTGTAAGGGAACTTGGTGACAAGACTTCTAAATAGATTGGTAATATAAATTAATTTCGACTCCATTCTTTCTACTTGACGATTAGTCTACTGTCTGTCTATCACAAGTGGAGCTCTCGTTTACATTTTTGTTGCCAAGGCAACAAGACTCTCCTCATTTTCAACGGGGGAAAGTGTTGCATTGAATCACTAGTCCTCTTTGTTTATTATTTTAACAGTTCATTAATCCCAGCCTCTAACATTTGCGTGCAACTGCATCAATTCCGAGAAGACCGTGCTTGTAATCCCCAAAAATTCAGCCAATAATCCTCCGGCGGCTTTAATCCCCGCCAAATCATAATACGGTTTATTCCTATTTAAAATGAACCGGTCTTGTTTCTGTAAATACCGCCACAGCCAGACAACTAGGAGAGAGCTCAACTTGTGGTAGACAGACAGTAGATGTCTTATCGCCAAACTAATTCAGTATACTCTCAATACAACGAAGGCGAAGGGACGAGTAAAAAATTTTGAGATAAAGAGTTATCGGTATAACAAGTTAAATTAGAGGAATACCTAACGTCTAGGAGGAAAATGTTCCCCCCCCCCCCGAAAAATAGATTTTTTCAACCTAACGAAGTTCGTCTTATCGAGAGTATACACTGTATACAGATAAGTTTATTGAAGTATCAATTTGTTTGGTTAAAAAACAATGTGCACTGAAATCTGTTGAAAGCCCTCGTGTCTCCTGATCATTTTCAATTGCTATGGAAGAGCTTAGAGATCCTCCAGCTCCAAGTTCTGGAGTATGCACATTTCCTAAGAAACTGAAAGTGGTCAAAAATAAGAATTCTACTCAAGTTCTCCAATTACTCGGATAACGTTAGTAATAAAATATATTTAAATATTTTGCTCTATTTCAGTCTGAAAAAAATTAGTTTTATTAATACTTTATAAAACTATAAAAAAAGTGGTGACTACTTAGATTGCAGAGTGATAGCTTTACAGACATCAGCGTCGGTGTTAAATCCTTGGCCAAAGAGAAGGATTCCACCAATCTACAATATCTACTAATCGTAGTCAACGAAAAGCCAAATTTTCTTTCTTTAGCTTCTGGTTAACCGCGACGCTAATGGCTGTGAATGTCACACACACTGATTTCTTTTTTAAAATAGTAAACGTGTACAAATGAGCAGACACATCAACTTAACCCTTTCAATCGTAATGCGGTCGAGATTACCATAGGATCCAAGGGAGAATTTGAGGCGATTAGGCCTGAGAGGGTTAAAGAACTTTTAAATTTGATTATAAACTTGAAAAAAGGTGCCTATCTCGATTTAACTTGCATCTCAACTAACTTACTTTGATTCGTCATCTATATCTAACAAACTCATAAATTGTGAGGCCATCACTCACTTCATAGCCAATATTCAAAATGAACGTAAAGAAAACAAATCGTGTTACAACAAATTTTTAAATTTTGTCTTTGAAAATAAATAAATGGAAACGTGTCCTAAGTCATCAACTTGTGGCGTTGACAAAGAAAGTTGAATGTTTTTATTTATGCTTGCCCTTTTCTGGATGTTAATGTCACTTTTTTCTTCTAGGTCTCTCTCGACTGCGCCGGTCTTCGAGACGACATGGTCCTCTGTCATGAGAACAAAGACTTCATTCTCCGCAACATGGTCTATATACGGGACAAGAGCCAGTGGGGAATTTGGCTCTTCATTGACGCAGACTGGGTGTTTCGACCCCTGCACCTTTCCGCGCGAGTCCCGGACGTCGCTAGAACATCCGTCCACCCTTGCAGACCCGACGTAGTGTCCGAGTGTCACCCGAACTGGCCCGAAGAAGACCGATTGTGGATTTTGCGCGAACAGAATGATAAGCGAAGAGCCACTAGAGACCTCGATGCTATCTTGAGGTCAGCAAAGGACAACTATGAAAACTCGGCGAGGAATGTCAGGGTTCCCTTGCAGGCTGAGAACTATCAGTTAAGGACTACAGATGCACCTTTAAGGTTCCCAAGTGAATACAGGGATACCTTGGGGGTATCAACTAATCAATACAAGTCCTCAGAAATACCATTGAGGTTCCCAAATGAAAACAAGGATATGCCTAGAACTGCAGAGGACCTTAGCGATCACTCACGGACTGTGCAGAACTGGCCTGAAGCTACTTCTGGATCACGTAAAGAGCAGTTGAGAACCACAGAAAATCCTTCTAGGGAACGAATTTCAGAAAACCCTAACTATCATTCACGAACAGTCCAGAACTGGTCTGAGGCTACTTCTGGATCCTCTGACAGACAGTCGAGAACCACAGTGAACCCTCCTCGGTTGAGGACTGCAGAGAACCATAACGATCAGTCTCGAACTGTCATGAACACGGCTGAAGCTACTTCCAGATCCTCTGACAGGCAGTTAAGAACCACACAGAACCCTTTTAGGTTGAGGGCTGCTGAGGAACCTCATGATCAGTCTCGAACTGTCATGAACCCAGCTGAAACTATTTCTAGAACCTCTGACAGGCAGTTGAGAACCACAGAGAACCCTTCTAGGTCGAGGACTGTAGAGGGCACTAACCATCATTCTCGAACTGTCCAGAACAGTCCTGAAGTTACATCTAGATCTTCTAATAGGCAGTTGAGAACTACAGTAAGCCCTTCTTGGTCGAGGACTGTAGATGACTCCAATCACCCTTCTCAAACTGTCCAGAACAGTCCTGAAGTTACATCTAGATCTTCTAATAGGCAGTTGAGAACTACAGTGGGCCCTTCTAGATCGAGGACTGTAGAGGACTCTAACTATGACTCACGAACTGTCCAGAACAGTCCTGAAGTTACTTCTATATCATCTAACAGTCGAACTGCAGAAAACCCTTCGAGGTTTGGGACTCAAGGAAACCAAAACATTCCCTCCAGAACTGTACCAATCATGACATCTTCGAGATCTTCAGACAACCAATCGAATACTACGGAGAACCCTACAAAATTGCAAACAACAGAAAACCCGAATATCCGATTGGCATATGATAGGTCGAGGACTGATCTAGGGTCCTCAAACAACCCATTTAGATCCACGGGAAAACCTACCGAAAACCTAAAAGATCCCTTAAGAGCTGTTCGGCTCTGGACTGACGCGTCAAACAATCTATCAATAAATCCTCCCTCAAGACATAAGATGAGTTTGAGGGAAGCCTGCGGATCTTACATGGGGGTGGTACACTACCCCAGCGCCACCTACCGGAACGTTCACTGCGCCATCTGCAATTTTGAGAAACCGGGAGGGCTGACATGCGACGGGCGGGAAGGTCTGGACTTCAAAGGTCCGGTCATGAACTTCGGGATGCTCTTGGACATCGACTTGAGGGACGGGACCGATGTTGGGAGGGTAGATGGCACTGGGGTCTGCGAGGGAGAGAGGCAGGTGTTCGACCCCTTTTCGAAGAAATGCAGGACTGTGGAGTGTGGCCTGCCCGGGTACGTGTTGAAAGACGGGAAATGCGTTCTGAAGGAATGAAGGAACGAAGATGTAAAGGATCTGGTTTTGAGTGAACCGGAGGATGTAGTGAGCTGGATGGGGAATGAAGTGGGGAGGTCCGGCAGCTGATCGCTTTGATGAGCTGAAGACGAAAATGTCGTTCAACGACCTGCATAGAGACCTCAGAAACACAGGATCAGGGGTTTCCAACTAGTAAATGACGCCTTCTGAGAAAGTACTGTCTGTCTATCACAAGTTGAGCAGTCGTTTACATTTCTGTTGCCAAGGCAACAGGACTCCCTCATTTTCAACGGGGGAAATTGTTGCACTGAATCACTAGTCCTCTTTGTTAATTATTTTCACAGTTCATTATTCCCAGCCTCTAACAGTCTAACATATGCGTGCAACTGCATCAATTCCGAGAGGAAGACCGTGCTTGTGATCGCCAAAAATTCTGCCAATAATAATCCTTTGTCGGCTTTAATCCCCGCCAAATCATAATACGGTTTATCCCTATTTAAATTGAACCGTTCTTGCTTCTATAGTAACCTCCACAACCAGACAACTAGGTGGGAGCTCCACTTGTGGTAGACAGACAGTAACACATTTGATATCGGACACATGTACTTACGACTGTTACGGCTGTATTCAGAACTAACGTAAGGTTAATCTGGAATTAAACTTTTTCGATAACTCTGGTTGGCTTAAAACTTTTTACAGGTTTTAACAACCAATTTGAAGTTTTGATTCCATGTTAATCTTCCGTTAAGTTAGTAGTGAATACGGCCGTTAATTAATAATGTTAGGATTTTAACAAGATGTAATATACACGATACACGCTAACAGCCATATTCACAGCCATCAACGTAGGATTTAACTAGCAGCTAAAGGAAGAAATATTAGCTTTTCACTGACCCTGATTGGTGGAATCCTTCTTTGACCAAGGATTTAACACCGACGCTGATGGCTGTTAGTTTGCCTCTCAAGTACAGAATTATTGATCAACCATGGTAAACATCACGCTGAGTTAACATTTGGATTTCATGGATTTGTATATAGCTTTTCTGAAATGAACAATCTCATCTGATTAGCTACAATGCTGTATATACATGGTAAAGAAACGTCCCATTTCGAAGGACTTGTTTAAAACAATGTATGTCATCCCAATGCATTTAGTAAAATATTATCTTCATTTAATGATTTGTGTTTTGAAAGTAGTTCTATGATTTTCATTGAAAAAGTACATTTGAAAAAGGTAATAACTTTCTCATATACATTGTAGCAATTTTTATGTTTACTCATCAATACCTTTTGTTATGAAGTAATATTTCAAAACTTGTGAATAAAATTTGATCTTTGGTATAAATTTTCTGTTTTTTTTTTAGATGTAATACCTACTGTGTTTTTCAACGTCTGAAGTTCTTCTAAATTTAATTACACTCTCAAAATGTTTATTTAGTTTCAAAAATACAAAATGCACAGGCATATAACATGGAGGGTAATTTCAATGTCGGCGTTTTGTAAAACCTCAGTTAATTTGACCCCATTGGTTGAAAACCAAGAACACCAAGGGTGGGTGTTTATACTATGTAGCAACTGGAACGGGGATCTTACTCTGCAGTTTGCATTGAGTCCAAAGTGAACTGAAGTGAACGGTTGCATTGTTTCTGTTTGTCAACTACAACAGATCGGTGATCAGTCCATGAATATCTGCATTAGTTTGTTGAAATGTTTACTGGTTGTAGAAAGTTTATTTGCTGGAATGGGACTGCTTTTTCCTGTTTTTGGAATCGGATAGGTGAAATGAAAAATCTGCAAACTAATCAACAGCAGGATAGATTTCGGTAAGAAAATTCACACCTTAACAACAATGTCACAATATAATTTTGTCAATGGAAGAAAATAGATCGACACAGCTTCGATAAGAGTCCTCCAGCTTCCATGATTATTCACAACTCCCACAGCAACATGCTTTTTGTCATGCATGCAAGTGTTGTCATCATTTGAGCTGCAGGTAAACGTGGTAGCTGGACGACTTTTATCGAAGCTGTGCCAATAGATCAATTTATAATTATGATCAATATATATAATGATATGATCAATAGGCACAATTCAAATTTTTACAAATTCAAATTATAAATAAGTAAGTTAAATTAAATTTGATTTTTACGTATTATCCTTTCGACCGTGACTCTTAATCCGAAAACGTTATCAAATCCCATTGACTAAACTACTACTGTGCCGCTGAATTAGACGGCCGCTGAACGGTCGTCGGGACAATACGTAAGTACCGGGAAATCTAATTAAGTAGTAGAAATCTATTCACAGTGGCGAAGCGTGCATAAAAGCTCCGTTTCTCCACATCATGATCTATCCAGATCAGAATTTGATCGTGATACTAACATTTTTACAGTTTTAATTTGTACTTTAAAATTTTACATGATTTTAGAAGTTGTAGTTATGATCCAATATCGTGAATATCGCATACAATGTCATATGTAGTTTATTGGATTTGAGGTAAATCCAGGCAATTCGATCCTTGGCGACTTTTTTTTTTTTCAAAATTTTGTTATGCCAATGCCGTTTATTGGCAAGAAAACTATTCAACTCCACAACCGGATTGGCAGAATACACTACTCCATAGCTCCTTTCGGCGCCAGACCTGGATTCTGTGGATTACCTTTCATGTTTGCAACTCAAACGATGATCATGGGAAAAGATGGTTATGAGGAAATATCAAAAGAATTTTTTTAAGTGTAAAATAACCACTCGTGAAAAATTGATATCTAAAAGGTAGGGAATTTAGTAAAACTTAAACCTGGAGTATATTAGAAGGATAATTTTTCTTGTTGGTCAGTATTTACATAAAAACAATATCGATTTCTTAAGATCGATTTATCGATTTCTTTATAAAAAACAGAGTGTTTTTAATATTTTAAAGCAATCAACATTTATTTCACCAAAATTCATATATGTATACCTACTATTTGAAATTGGGAGTCATATTGCTGTTTTTTGTTACAAAATGTTTGATGATTGTTTAAACATGTTTATTACTCAAAAACAACAATCAAACCATGGAAAAGAGTAATATTTTTTTGTTTATTTAGAACTGTATTTCATAGTCTAATATAATCTTTATAATAATTGATACAGCATTGTTGGTTCGTATTAAAATGTAATTTACAACTTGACGAATTTTAACATTAAAATACAATAAGAAATATAAGACAACAACGAATAAAATAGAAGTATAAGTGCATTGGAAACATTTAAAAAGTGCTTGTATAGACAGACTATCAGAACTACTATCTGCGTTTTTCGCAGTAATATCACCTTTAAATATCACGTTTATAAACTCCAATTGGTATTGATGCAGTATGCGATTCCTCCAGAGTTAGCTGGATTTAGGGTAGATAGCAACACCGCAACTGATTTTTTTTAAACCACGTGTTTTTCACCTTCATAATTAAGAATATTTGCAACCGTAAAAATCATTTGCGTTGTGGCGTCACTATCTACCCTAAAACCTGTTGACTAAACTGGTGGGATTGCACACTGCGTCAATACCCTCCAATTTATAGTAATAGTTTAATTAAAACCATTTTTTTGATGACGTAAAATGTGTACACTTAAAAAGAAATACATTTATACGCGTTAAGTTAATCCTAAGTATAAAAAAAATGTGTCATAATAATTACATACACAAAGCAAGTGTACATAACACAAGCCAAGTATTTAAAGATAAGCACAAGACGGAGTTAGAAAAGCCAAATGGTTGAAGTTGGGAATGAGTGATACATTACGAAGTGGATTTTTCACTTTTTATTACCTTCAACAGAGAGTTTAGCAGCAGTGATAAATCAGAATACCGATTATGAAACCCACAGATGTTTATTTAGTCAAATTTACAGTATCACCTAGTAAAACATCCACCACAGTAACTTTTAACTCAGTGTCAATTCATGTCCCTTGGATTTTCATACACTCGTATGGCTTGTTCTTATAAAGAATATAATATTCCGTTTGATAATATAGAGCAGTGGTTCCCAACTCGCAAAAGTCCTCGGACCATCCTTCGCGCTGACTAACATTCATACTCATAAAATTCCAGTATGAAAGCTCATTTTTCCTAACTAAGCATGGAAATTTGATACTTTTCCGTTAGAGGTAGCTGCAAAAACACCATACACAGAATATACACCTTAAACCATCGCCAACAACAGTCCCCTTTAACGGAAAAGTACCGGAAATGTAATATGATGTTTTGAAATTATAACACGTGATAACGATCAACTTTTAATATTTATAGCACAAAAAATATTGTTGACAATTTAATGGTGACTGTTTTCCTCACAAATTGAAACCACTCCTACCTCCATAAATTAAACAGCTGAAAGTCATTGGCTCGTACTTCAATCAATTCCCCCGTTTAATTTATTGGAATTTTTTTTTTTGTGTTCTAAAGACCCCCTTTTTGGACACCACTTTAAAGACTCTCACGGACCACCTACGGTCCGCGGACCAATGGTTGGGAACCACAGCCATAGAATAATTCCCTCGTCATCGGTTACATTGTACAGTCCTTTATATTCTGTTCACATTTTTATCTCTTTTCCCATCAAATAGATCCTATGAGAGGGTAATACAGAGACGAAAATAGGTATTCATCATTTTCTGTTTTCCTTGTTTCACAAATGAAAATTATTGAAATGCACTGGTGCATGTAGACAAACATTTCGTTTTAAAAACTTGTAGAACTAGTTACAACTCGCACGATTTTGTCAAAACAAGCATTACGTGACATGGGGCAGTTCAAGGAACCGAATCTTACTTCAAAAACAGAGAGATTATGAAAAACATCTCTAGTAAAACCTCTACATATACGAGTACACAAAACAGGTTTTTCTGAATCAACAACAATTTTCAAGAATCCTACAAAAAGGAAAAGTCCTAGACAGTGATTCTTAATCATGAAAGTTATCTATTGAATTTTTAATTTTCATAAAGAGAGATTCAGGAACAAATAAATTTTTTCAAGCAGCATTTTTGTAATAAACCTATTATTAGAGATAGTGAAAAGTTAATTTTCTGCGAAATTCTAACTAACAGCAATTAAAAGTTTTACATGGAATTGAATTATGCTCGGTTTGTGATGCAAACATCCAGAGTTTTGAAAATTGACGTTATTTTTAGTGATTTATTGAGAAAATATATTTAGAAATTGATCTATAATGAAAAAATTGTTATGATCATAACAATCCATTTATTCTCCGTTTCATTTTGAAAAGAGCAAATAATCGTTAAAGGAAGATTCATACTGGAAACGAAATCAATACCGTAAACTCATAGTTACTAACTATACAATATAATATAAAATAGTACAGGGCAACTTGGATAATTCGAAGTTAAAGGAATCAGACTCTAAAACCTCGGATTATCCAAGACTTCGAATTAAAGAAGTTCCATCTTCTACCTGTAATTCCAAATTCACTGAATGATTGAAAAGATCCTACCTTTCTTTCAATTAAAATAACCTATCAGTAGCCCTTTTTCTACTCGAGAATCGTTAAATTTTTGTTCTAAACGCGTGTTTATATAAAGACATGTTCATTTTGAAACTCTCTTGGAAAATACACGATGCTTCTTTTGTTTTATTCCGGATTCCGGTGATGATTTATAATGATAAACGGAAAAAAGAATCGCTATGTTTCCAAAATTTTGTGATAAAACTACTTTGAAATACCCACATTTTTTCAACATCGAGTAATCCAAGTTGAGCTATACTTGAGTTCAGTCAAGAATGTTTTGGATATTAGTTACCAGTAAAATGATGTATATTAAGTTTATATCATTCTGAGAGGACTATTACAGTAATACTAAATAGTCAGTTTATTATTATTGGAGAACAGTAGTTTGCTGTTCACTGTTCACAGTACACTCCATCTATTTATTCGCTTTACTAGGAACTCATGATTCGTCCAGAAGATCACTATTGAATCGTTTCATCAATGATGCTGTTTAGTGTGGTGGTAGTAGTCTTCGGTATTGTTACAGCAGTAATAATCTGAAAAAGAAGTTAAATCGTAAGCCAATACAAAGTCTATAAGTGAAAAACTCATAATAAACAACTTTATATATTATATGATTTAGATTTTAGAGATGAAGAAAGTTAGAGTTTGTATACAAAAATAAAACTTTTTAAACCAATGGAAATTCCTACTTCGAATAGGGTTCTGATATGTTTGAAAAGTTAAGGTTAAATTAGATATAGTTCTTAACTATTTTTCATCTTAAGAACCACCGAAAGAAATAATAAGTATGTAAGGGCCAAAGAAATTTGAAATTGTAAACTTCATCTGTTGGGGATAAATGCCGAATAGGGTTCTGATATGTTTGAAAAGTTAAGGTTAAATTAGATATAGTTCTTAACAATTTTTCATCTTGAGAACCGCCGAAAGAAATAATAAGTATGTAAGGGTCAAAGAAATTTGAAATTGTAAACTTCATGTGTTGGGGATAAATGCAAGTTATTTTCACGTTAATAGGGATGTTTCACATTTATTATTGAATTATACTTACGGTGATGTAAATATGCTGTATCGGTATTTGAAAAGTTGAGAACCCCTAGGTGTAGAGGATTTTAGGGATCCTCTTTAACTTTGTAATTGATATTAATTTAATTAAGTTTTTCTTTTACTTATAATTATGTTTAGTATTGTGTTAGTCAGATTGCATTTGCACTACCCACTAATTAAACTCAACGCCAGACTTTTTACAAACTAGGTGTTTAATATGTAGATCAAAATTCACCGATATCTTCTGAACACGGGTAACTATACGTCGCTTTGACAAGATGTCATAGTTTGTCCGATTTTAAACTCAGAATAGTCGAAATAAAGGATGAGAGGAAACGTTCCACACTTAGGAACATTGTTTTAAGCAATGTTTTATAAAGTGAGTAATAAGGGGCAGCCAAGTGGCTTCTGTAAAAATCAAAGAGAATTCTGTAAGTTTCTGTAATTCTCCTCTAATTATCGCGTGAGATTTTCTCTTAAAACATTAAATAAGTAAATTTATTTTATATGTTCTAACCACGTTTGTTTCGTTTTGTTGACATGACGCTCAACACACAAATTGCAAACGTTTGGATGCAAATCCATGTTGAAATCAAAATTATGGTCCTATACGTTGCAATTATCACGACTAACTGGCTAATGATTCTACGTTTTGACTAATATGCGCATTTTAAACTTTTGCTAAAAAAAGATAACAGAAAAAACATAACATTTTCTAAATTAAAAGTTGAAGTGAAGTTTTAATTGACTCCCCCTGGTTTCGCTAGACCCCCCCTTTTTGATATCTCACGTAATTTATGGATGTCCCCTAAGGAGATTGAGTTTCAGGACTCTCTGATGGTGGATTCGGACAGGAAAATCAATTCCGTATATACCATACAGCAGACATAAAACAAGAGTTTTATATGAGCTCCCAAAAAGTTTCAACATTCTGAAAACTATTAAATTATCTTGGGAAGTATTTGGAAGTGTAATTGATCGAAGTGTTTGTGTCGTAAACCGTGGTTAATACCTAGTATGTAATGTAGATTAGCATGCCGAGAGGACCCATACTTATGTTTCTATTCTGGTATACGTATATGTATTGTATTGAAGCGATAACATGTTTGAGTAAAGAGCTATAAATTTTCATTGTCAAGTAGCCCCAAGTTAAGTACTCCACAAATTCGTCTGTTGCATATGAGTAGACAAATCGATATAATTTATATTAATTTAATTAATAAAATTGTTGATATCAGAACTGTTCTGACTTTGTTCATCATTACATTTTTATTGGATTTTTCAAAAGCATAATTTTTGATATCAAAGAATTCCGATTATAGAAATGGAGAAAGAATATAAAAACTTTAAAAACTCATTAACATTTGGGAAGGGAGACCTCGGAAATTCCAGGAATTCTACGGATCCCTCTAGTTCATGCACTTCATATGAAGGCTTTCATTTTTTTTTCAAAGTAATTACAATCAATGATTAAACGCACAGAACCATTATTTTCGATCTTCAGAATTCCGATTATGAAAATTAGTAAAATTAAAAAAAAAAAATGTTCTTCACCCCCTCGGGGCCCAGTACTTCCAGGGATTGTCAGGAGGGGCAAGAACACCCGTTTGGTGGGATAGTGGGTGAGCCGGATTTTATTTAGAAGTTTTATAGGGAAATTAGTAACTTCCATCTGCAATTTTAGTTTCCATAAGGTTTGACAGATGGCGATACGCAACAAAATCAATCTCGCATCACACGTATAGGTTTTCTAACTTTTCAGGACCACCGCCCCTTTTTAAGAAGAATTTTTTTCACCACCCCCTTTATTAATTTTTGCCTCCAATTCACATATATTATTATGAAATACGGGATGGATTATAGTACATATGAATGTATAACATCATTAATTTACGTAATCATGAAAGCATATAATATATTTTGTAAAGGGGAAAAATATCGACAGTATTATAAAAGTAAGTTTTCAACGCTCTCTTAAAATTAAAATTTAAATAATTTTGATACTTTTATCGAACCCTTACAAATACAGAGTTACAGTTTTTAAACTTAACAGAACGAATAAAAAAGGCATGTAAAAGGTACCAGAAATTTTGATTTATTTTTATAAGGATTCTTAATATATACCAAAACCCAGGGGCGTATATATAAGTGGGGGGGGGCGAGGCCTACCACCCCCGAAATTCGGACTAGATGTATCAAAATATAGTAGTTAAAGAATCCAAATTTCCAAAAAAAATTCCAGGGGAGGTTACAACCCTCTTTAATACTTGCAACTCTATTACTCACAACTTTTCTTATATTAAGTTGCGAATTCTACCAAAAATGTATTAAAAAGCTGAATTGGACCTATAAAATATGCACAGGAGGGGCTGAGGAATAAGTTTGGATCTAACTTGAAGTATATTGGGTATAAGTTTGAAAAATCTACATGCTATTTTTAAGGGTTAGGCATTGATTCATTGCATTTTCGATTTCATGTTGAATTATTCGGCAAGTTAGATTAGAATTTCCTATCACAAAAATTATTTATAAACTAGTCTCCTTAAAGCTGTGGAATTTTGAAAAAGTATACATAAGCTAATAGAGCATTTTCAATCTCATGACTCGGACATTAGCAACGTTGTTGCCTGTCATCCACGTCGTCAAGTGTGACGTCAAGTGCAAATTATCTATGTGTTTAAAATTACATTATTTGGCATTATATATTTAAATATTCACTTTATTAAGTAAAATAATTGCTCTAGTTTCATTTGTTAATTTATCCATATTTCAATAAATAAAACGGTCTCTGAAAATTTGCAATTTTTTTTTTGTATTTTAGCTTAATTTGCTATTTGAATCATTAAAGCAACCGAACTTATAATGCGCTCCTGAATATAGTTAAATCTTCCTCTTCCTACATTTGTAAATGGGGATCTAAGAGTGAAGAAAAATCTTTGGCTTTATTAAGGAGCGGTGCTCTTTGGTTATAACACAAAGGGTCTCAAAATGAGCTGAAACACTCCTTTTAACGATCAAATTTCCAAAACTTTTCTGGGGGAGAATCCCCCCAGACCCCCTTTTCCAATATGCAACTACTGATAACTCAAAGAAAAACTCTTACATTATTTTTTTATCGCCTTTGTACTTAAGAAACAATATTTTTAATATTGGATGAGAACTAATAATTGAACTAGAGATAAAAAAGTTGTTTTTAATCTTAATTATTGTACATATTTCCAATACATTATTAACCATTAATTAATATAGAGAAGTAATTAAAAGTAACATGAAATTTATTTTCACTAATAACGAAAAATTTTGATATTCAATAATAATTTCATAATAAGTTCATGACTAAAAGTGAAGTTTTTACCTTATAAAAAAATTTATTTTCGAGGAGGGATTTCCGGAGGGAAGGATCATAACTTGGTTTTTGTTTCAGGAGGGGTGAATATAAATTCTTTATGGCTATCTCCTCATGCGTTCATGTGCGCTTAAATTGAATGTAATTTTTAAGGATATTAAAAATATTTTGATTTTTTGCTTTATCATTTTATGGAGTAATACTGGGTTAAACCACGGCTTACTAGATACTATACAGGCTAGCCGAGATACGGAAATCATTAAAAATCCAGATGGCAATAGAGTATTTTGAGGTGACGTCACAACCGATTATTTTCCTTTAACTGTGTATCTTCTGTAGGGCTGTTGTTAAGGCCGTTGTTTATCTGTTTCTAAGGCGGTTTTTAGGTATGGGATCAAATGATTGCAATGCTCCAATAGAAGAATTCCACGGCTAATCATTTTCTGTAACAGTTAACCTCTGTAGGGCAAAAAACTATAATCCTTCTGTTGCTAAGGCCGTTGTTAGGTCCAAGTCATGTGATTGAAAATGCTCTATAGCTGACAAACTGGCAAAGCAAATCCACAGAGTTGAAGGCAGGGCTTAATGGCTCGAAAATACAACTCAGCCACTATAATGGCCAACAATCAGAAGTTTACGTCATGAAAACAACACGCCTTTTTATTTTCCCTTATTTGTCAGTGCGTTATCCTATTGGTTGGTCGATATATAAGGTAGGACTTGTGGCGATCCAAGCGGGAAAAGTTGTCAAATGGTTTTCATTGTTCAAAACTCGGCTAGCCTGTATAGTAAGCCGTGACTATACTCACTCTTCTCGTCGAACTCGTTGAAGTGCGGCGTGAGGTAGAGCGTCACCACCACCAGCAGCACGGCGATGACGATGATGGTGGTGCTGATGGCCACCACCACGCAGGTGGCGCGACTGCGCTCCTCCTCCACCGCGCCGCGCTCCTCGTCCTCCTCCCTGCGCCGTCTGCGCCGCTTCCCCTCCCCCGAGTGGTGGGACTCGCTGTGCGAGTGGCGAGACTTGCTGCTGGGCGAACCGTGCTGTTGCTGTTTGGGCCTAGAATATCAAGTTTCGCTTTGTATTCGCAGTAGTCACCACTAAATAGTAATGAAATATTTTTAATATGTTTTTACTCTAATAGAATATAGTTATATTATTGGTTTCAAATTTAATTCTGGTTTCGCCTTCGTATATTCTGCTACGAAGGCTGTAAGGAAAAGTAGTAGATGTAGATCAATCACGTGGAGAACTTTGAATAAATGTTCAAATCTAAATGATAGTCGCACAGATTAGATTTGACACGACTTTTCTTTAGCGTTTTGAATTACCGCCACCCCCAAAATTGAGTGGAATAACCCGTTTCCATAACAATCGCCGCGATATTGTACGACGTCAAAAGTTTTTTCTCGCGTGGCGGTCGGACTATAGAAGGAAAGTCCATTGAAACCGGGGTTTGATTTTGATAACGGAATAAGTTCATAATCTTATTTAAGGAACATAATTAAATGGGAGCATAATTTTCTACGTCCACGACAAACAAAAGTTGGAATCAGGGTTTGAGTTAGATTTACGTTTTTAGCTATAAATCGATGTTGTGATTTGTGATGACTCACAGCTTTGTATTCATCATAAGGTTAACCTGAAATCAAGCTCTTTTGACTTGCTGCTGGGAGAACCGTGCTGTTTGGGCCTGGAATGGGAAGTTTCGTTTGTATTTACAGTAGTCACCACTAAATAGTAATATTTAATTATTTATATATTTTGCATGATCAAAACAATAGTACACTGTAAATGGCAGTCTCTGGATTTAAATCGGCAACGTATACTGTGATACGAGGGCTGTATAGAAAAACGAATTTAAAGGCCCAGTCACATTTTCTCACTACTATCTTCATGTTCGAGGATTCATTGAAAATGAAGGATGTAAATTATTGTCGTTTCTTCTCGAAGTGAACATCAAAAATGAAAGATGAACCGAGGAAAAAACCACTTAACACAAAACGTAAACTTATCATAAGACCTTAGAAGTATTTTTTTCATTGTTAAAGTGTAATTATTAGAGAAAAAATAGTTTTAAAATAAAGCATTCGCACATGACGTCACTGGAGGACAAGAACCCGTTGCTAAGGCCGTTGTTAGGTCCGAGTCATGTGATTGAAAATGCTCTAGTGTATAAAAGTGAATTAACATTTAAAATCTTCTTAAATCACATCCCATATAAAAATCCGAAGAACAGCTGTCTTCTAACGTGTATGTCCGCCGAGATAGAAAAACTATTAATAACTAAGATCTCCAAAACGATTTATTTAAATGCTTTGTAAATCCATGTAAACAAAGAAAACAGTATCAGATATTCTTAAAACTTTAAATCTAAACTCTTGGCACTATTTTTCCTTTAATTACTTGACAATGTTTTTATATTAAAACTTTCGTACTGTTGTTGTAAGATTAATCTAGCATGGTGGTCAGGGCACTAGAAATCAGATCCAAAGGTTGGACTTGCTGCTGGGATAGCCGGGCTGTTGCTTGTGTCTGGAATATCAAATTTCGTTTGTATTTACAGTAGTCACCAGTAGTAGTTTTTATATAAGCGAGAGCATAACTTTTAAGTTTTTAACAAATTTTGAATCTATATGTTTAGTTTTACAATGGTCTTTAACCTTTTAATGTTTTATTTTTTGTATACACTTATGTTTTCGCATATAAAACACAGTCTTAATGTTTGTTTCAATAGAAGGGTATTGATATTGATATTTTTCTTTACAAGTTTAAAGTTTTACAAATAAAAATAAAACTTATTAAATTAGGAATTTTGTTAAGAATGACAAAAATGAATAACTTTTTTCTTTTATCTCGTTCCTCTCTCACTCAGTCTTGAATAAAAAAATGTATCCTTCAAAAGACTGAAAACAACACAAAGCTCTTCGTTACAAAAACCTGCTAAACTCGTAACTAAATCGAGATGAGTTATACGCCACTTTTATTCACACAGCTCAGATGGCAACAAGTCTCGAGAATGAGAGATCGATATATAAACCGAGCAGGAGAGGGCAATTAGAGAGATTTCTATGCTGGAATCAGCAGTCTCCTCATAATTAGCATAGGAATTTTCAGCCAGCCATTTTTGGTTCGGTTCTTAGGAGGTCATTTTACTCACCGCTTTAATGGTCAAAAAATTTTATTGTAGTATAAGTATAAAAGCATCAAGAAAATTTATAGTTTATTAGCATTAATATTGTAATTCTAATACTGTAATTTGAGTTGTGAATCTGAGAACTGAAAACGTAAAAATGAGACAGCAACGTTAGTTAACAATATGACGTCACTACCAAAGTAGTTTCCAGCGCGGTGTCTGAATTTTGAGTGAAATAAAGAACGTCAATCTAAAAATATGATTATTTTGTTAAACCGATGTAGTACTTATATTTAGTGTCTTTTTATCACGATTTGTGTACCGAAACTCCTCCTAGCCACCCAACAGGCTTTGTGTTTGCCTATTTTTCCTTCCGCGAAGTGACGTACTGGGTCCAGGAAACGATGCTGTCGGTTATAAAAGAAAATATTATTTGATGAAATTTTTCGAATGGAATATTTGGTATTGTTTTGTTCTTTCAATTTTTTAACAAAAACAAAATGTTCAAGAAAATAGGTACTATCTTCCTTTTAATTTTAGTGTGTACTTATTCATACTGCCAGATAGAGGTGAATCGAAACACCAGATAAAATCTGTATTTTTCTTATTCAGATTTTGATATAGATATTAATATTCATGAGGGGCAAATACGAACACGTAATACATACTCATTACTCCTTTATCATGTATTATATTGCCGTGTTGGAGGAGTCGAGATCCCAAAAACTTGGAATTACCTTAAATTTTCAAAAACGAATTTATTTTCATTAAACTTAAGAAATTTGGTGCTGCTAGGACTGAAAGGGTTAATGAAAATTTCCGTTAAATTTAAATTTCGCGAAAAAAAAAATAAAAGATTAATCATGTAATACTAGATTTATAAAGCCAGAGAAACTCAAAACTATGACGTGTGATAGTAGTTCTGACGTCACTGCTATTTGCAAACATTTTAATTAATAAAAATTCATTCTAATGGTACTTTTGAGGCATTTCATATAATATTAGCAGGTTTGTTTTAATTGAATCGAGACCAAGTAACCAATTGCAATTAAAGGTTAAGCTTTTCTTTAATCAATAGTCACCCTGTTAATTTTATTTGATATTCGTTCTACCTTAGATTCTAAAAGAATATCTTAGATTCACCAATAGATAAGAAAAACTAAATTAGATACTAAATTCGAAGTTTTGTAGTGATTATTTAATCAAGTTTAATTAAACTAGCTTAAGTTTTTTCAACTTTTTTATAACTTAAAAAATTCGAATAAAAATATAAAACATTTGTTCTTTTCTATTGGAGAAACTAAGAGAACAAAGATGGAACCTTTTTGATCTGAAGAACGTAGATAATTAATTTTGCTTTAGAGTGAAGTTGAGTTGTGGTCAAAGAGCAATAAAAATAACGTAAGGACTACTGTGACACGTCATAATTTCAAGCTTCTTTGGCCTTAACGAGTCTTGATGATTGCCATGGGTTCTTACCTAGAGGGTGTATTCTTCGACCGGCTAGGGGACCTTGACCTGTGTCCATGCTTCTTAGAGCCACTGGAGGAATCAGTGTCCTTACTTTCGGTCGAGGTCCGAGTGATCAGCTCAGTCCTCTTGTGACCGTGGTTCAGGTGCTGACTGGACCGGCTCAGGTTCTCCGGACTCAAGCACAAGAAGTTCTTGTCCGGTTCCTCGCCTTGTTTCTTTCGATCCAGAGACATGGCGGATCAGAGTTTGTTGCTCACACTATTATTGACAATGAAGAGATCCGATCACTCTACTAGTCGCGTACAGCGACCACATTGGTTCGTATGGGTTAGAGACATTTCGCGATTATATATGTATTTGTGAGTTCACAGAATTGTGATGAGAGCGAAAGTTAACGTACGCGATGGTAGTCTATTTCTTCGTTCACTTTCCTGGTTGCTTATAGTAACCACTTAGAAAAATGGTGGCTACTTTACTTCATTGGTTTGTAAAGAGAATATGCATCCTGTTGTTCAGATCCTTTGGGCCACAGCTGTATGTTTAGCTTTTGAGCGATGTATATCAGAGGAGATTAAGTTCTTCCTTCACTTTTCTGATACCTTATGTAGACCGTGTAGCTTCTTATGGTCAAGATGATTTTTTTCTGTGTTTAAATTCTCAAGATATCTATGTAGATTTCATAAGAAATATTTCATTATTGCTTACAATGATGTCTTTTGAAATATTTGCATGTTGTTTGTCTTATGAGACTTTTCTATGAATGTCTGGTGCTTCACTAATTGTTAGTTTAGAGAAGTATGTCAAATTACTATGGTATAGACGTTATAGACAGTTTATTGTCGGTTGCGTGAATATGAACTAATGTGATTATTTCTTAATTACACATCATATAGATGATTCTGTCTGTTATCATCCATTGGTTTAAAAGTTCTAAACTGTTGATTGCTTAAAAGTATGTGATGAACAGAAAACTATGATTTAAGGATTATGATGTACTGAATGCATAGTTTCAACCATACAATTCATATTTAAATTTGATTGTGTATTGCACTATTCGTAAACTTTTATTGCTTTTGTAATTAAATGATTGCTTGTTTTAATATTGGATTGTCACGTTGTAACATTCGTCGTTAATTGTATTGCTTTCGACATTCTACGTGAAAGATTTGTTATTTCAGTCCGCTTTATTGATTGCAGTTTGAGATGCTAGAAGTAAAATTCAATTATCGCTTTAAGAATAATTTAAAATTAAGTACACATAAACTTAAAGTGTAGCACTTTTGAACATTGATTAAACGTTTAATAAAGTATCTAGAACGTAATGTGGACTATCTTCTTAAAATAAAGCATTTAATTTCAATCTAAGCAATGTTGTCTATTTAAGTTTCATGAATTGAAGAATTTTCATCATGGAAATCTATTAATATATTCTATTCAGAATTTCGGGAATTTTTTATTTCAAGAATGTTCTTCAGAAAATTTTTCCGATTCGGAACAATAGGGTAGTGGGAGAAGAGAAATGAGTCAAAAACGGTTTAAGAAGCTTATAGCTCTTCACGGGTATTTCGAAATCTTCTTCCCACAAAGCCTCTTTCTTGTTAACAGAATATTTCCTGTATTCTATAAAATACTTTTTCTCCTCAAATGCATCGTACTTGTTTTAGAACTCGCATAGATATTGCCAAACCTTACACGAAATATTCCAATGAAACAGGGATTATTCCTTTTTCTTTTGGATAAAAAGAAGTGTACGGTTCGATCAAACGAGAAAAGCACGTTTCAAAGTAAATAAATATATTTTTGCAGGAGAATGTTAAAGGTGAAGCAAAAAGCTTTTATGTGCTTTGTTTTTAAGTTTATGGTAATATGTTTATTGTTGGTTAGTTTAGTGATATTAAGTATATAAAAGATTATCTTTTTACCTCTTATTATCTTCGTTGGGAATCAGGGTAAGAAAATGTAAGAATTATAATATATTTAAAAAAAAGTATGGTTAAACAAATATTAAGAAATAGGTTGTCTTATAAAATAAGGTGTAAGGGAAAAGAAAATCGGGTTTTGATGGCTTATAAAAATAAGTATTCCTAAGATGTTACAATATTTTTCTGTTGATCCCTTTAAAATTTAGCGGAAAATAAAAATTAATTTTTACCGCATTTAATTATAGTTCTTTTTTTAAAATTAAGAAGCAGTAGCAGTTTTTAGAATAGTGAATAGCAATAGTTCGCAACAAATTTTTAGCACCTATGAAAATTAATAAACATCAGTATTTAAAAACCTATTGATTTAATAAAATTCTTAGTTTACTATACAAATATGACTAAATCTGTACGTTTGAACGTTGTTTTGTGTGTTTCATAAGACAAAGTTAGCTTTGATGCGAATTAGTTCACTTAATTTATACTGAAGCGTAAATAATATATTTTTTAAATAATTCTAAAAAAAAATCTATTGCTATTAATTCATTTGTAACTTTATATAGTAGTTGAATATAATCAAAGGTTTTATAAAAAAAATATTCCTAACATTTATGAAATCTTAGAAGTGTAATTTTTTTTGGTGTTAAATATACTTATTTTTAACAAGTTAGAATTACAATAAGAAAAACATATTGAAAATACCTATACACATTCTAAATTGTGTATGTAATGAATATATACTGTAATTTATCTCTCTTTAAGATATTTTACACGTACTACTTATTCACAGTATTCTTAATTATATTATTCTACTATCGTTATGTATAAGTTTTAAACATAAATTTATATTTAGAAAAGATTGTAATAAAATATCAAGAGAAATTTCTTATTTTACTTTTATCAATGGGATTCAAGCCTCGAAATAGTTTCAAATTTTGACTAAAATGAATTTAAAAATTTTGTATTTGAGTATTTTAATTTTAGTATAAATGACAACACCAAAGAATAATTTTGTTAGAAACGGTGCTTTCTTCAAAATATATTTCCAATGTAAGAAAAGTAATTAAACAGTAGATTGCATAAACTGAAATCCCTTACGGTTAAGTATCACATTCAATATACTCCAATAAAGTAATTATTGGTGTTATAAATGCAAAATCTTTTATCCAACCACAAAAGGGTTGTTCCCCAAACATTGAAAGTATCCAAAATATTGCTTCTCTTATGTCAATATCAAAAGGAAAAATTTCAAAAGAATTATCCCTAAAACACTGAAAGTAATGCAAAATTTGTCTTCTTTTACGTCAACATCAAAAGGGAAAACTTTCCAGGCGATATCTGTCTAAACACAAAATGTAAACTAACACCAATAAATAATTTGTTTCAGATGAAATGTAGCAAACAAACTGTAGAAGTTAACACAACGTAATAATTTTCATCCTCGTCATATCCAAATAGAAATTCCTAGACATTACTGAGATATCAATCCTAATTACTTTTTTATTCCACTAATCAATATCTCTAACATAACTGTAATTCCATAAATATATTTGGGCTCAACACAAGGTAATATCCATCATGACCATATCCTATGTGAACAGTCTACAGATAATAATTAGTTCTATTCAAATTCTTTCACATTCCATTTAAAAGTGCAAAGCATTCGTTGTAAACACTGTTTCTGATTAAATGTAAGTCACGACTGTAGAGCATAACACAGTAATAATGGTTAATTCGTACAATTGATTACTTTCTTGCATATAACTTATGTTTTAGTCACTTATTTAACAGTCCATTAATTGTTACGTTCAAAACATAAGATGTAAATTTACACCAATTCACGAGCTGTAGGTCACAAACTATAGAACTTAACGCAGTGCAATGAATCATTAATCCTTACCCGTTACCATATCCTACTGGAACAGTCTAAAAATGACTGTGACTTAAATTTGAATAATTTCACATTCCATGAACTATTACGAACATAAGTTGCAATCCGGTAGACACAGTGTTTCACATGAATTGTAGGTCACAAACTGTAGAAATTGACGCAGCGTAATTATCATTACTCCTTACGTTGATCATTATTCTGTACACAGCGCAATTATGATTATTTCTCTCATTGATCATAATCCTACGGTAGAAAAGCACGGATTTTTACTGATATTTCATCAAGTTGCAAACCACTAAAGGTACAGTTTCGGCCGAACTGTACCTCACAGCCTTCAATCCAAAGCGCTAGCACGTGGCTGATCCCGGGAACACCTGAGGAGAGAGCGTTTTCCGAAGAGCGTTTTCTCGGATCTGCACTTTTCTCCGAAAACGGCGGCGGATAGCATTTATCCTTCGCTCCACAGTGAATTAATTAATTATTTAATTAATTGATTGATTAATCTACTACGTCAAGAGATGAATGGGGTGGTGGAAAGAGAGAGAGAGAGAGAGAGGAGATGAGTTTGGTCCGAGGCAACCAGCGTGATGACGGCGAAGAATTCCGGGAGGTTCTCTCCTCCCCTTGCGCGGGGAGTCGCAAGTTGGCGCGCGGTTGGCGCACCTTCGGCCCCGGGATGCATTTCCACCTGTGGAGGGACCGTCTACTAAGTGAGGAGGGGGCGAATTGAACCTTTAAGTATCGGTTTTAACCGGGAGTCAAACCTCTGATTGGCGGAGAACTAGTTAGTTTTCCTTCTTTAACCGCCAATCAGAAGTTTTGACTGCCTGTCAAGTTACCGGTGAATACGGCCGTCAGAGTTTTACAACACTGGAGAAAGCACGTCGTGGAGAAAAAGTGAGGTAAGCAGGTAAGACAAAAAAACAAAGAAAAGCCCTGTAGGGGAGAGGGGGCACCTTTCAACAGATTTCGGTTTTTATTTTTTGTGACCAAACGAATTGACGGATCATAAAACTTTAACTTGCATATCCTACCATGGACTTTCGGACACATTGTGTAATTTTACCCAAGTTCCTTGAGAAAATTAAAAGGTCCAAAATTGCGTTTTAAAAAAGGTTCTCCGGTGGGGCAGGTTTCAACACAGGCGGGGCACGTTGCAACAGTGGGTTAATTTTAAAATTTTAAAAGTTTCAGTTGATTTTAAGTTTATTATATTGAAATATACATTATAATAAATGCATTTCATTAATTTAGAGTAAAAAAAAGTGAAATTTTTTGCAAATTTTGGAGTTTTTCTGTTGTTTCGTAGGTTATGAGTTTTTCCACACAACTAAGTGTGATGTTTCTTTATTGTTTAATTTAAAAGTTCTTTTGAGTTATATTCCGAAAATATATTGTTAATTCAACTGTTTTTCTTCAGAATTCACCAAAAATTTTATTTTTTTTAATCGCTTTTAATTCATTTTAAATTTTTCTAATTACTATAGTCATCAAAGTGGTATATCTTAAATAATTTTATTTAAATCAATGCTGATAACTACTAAATGCATAAAATTGCTGTTGTGAATCGTATGGTAGCAAAACCCTCTATATACAAAGCCTGACAACTACGTCACTGTGACGTCAAAGGTGGCGGAAAATCGCTAAATTTCCCATGTTAAGTCTATGGAGCATAAAAACTTACATTCTTAACTCCTCGCTTTATGTATGCCTTCAAGGCTGATAATACTGTTCTGGAAACTCAAAATCTTTCGTTTAGAATCAAAATTTTGTCCCTTTTGTACAGTTTTTTTGTATTTTCATTCAGTTTTTTAGCCTTAGGACTAACATGGAATTTAGTTCAGTTTGCAAATAATGAATGCATGTCATGTAGGTTTTTCTCACAATATTAAGTTTATCTAGAAAATTAAAAAAAAAATTCACTAGTAAAATAAATAGTAAAATCTATTAAAAATTAAAACAAATAATTGAACTTTCGAATTCTTCCAACAGTAAACAATTTATTTAATTACACTAAATTCTTTAATTTATTATAATATTAAACTGATGAGAATCAAGCCTTATATTTATTGTTGCGGGAAATGCACTAGTAGCACTAAGTTCTAGTTAATTCTTCTGATTTGTATTTTTACATTTTTCTCAGATGGCATCACGATTTTGTTTGTTGTTCCATCAATTTTGTTAAATTATATGTGCCTTACTGTTAAAAATTATATGTGTATTTAAGTAAATTATCTAAATCGATTTTCAGCTGTTTTTTCGCTAAAAATAAATAATTAACTCTAATACAATGCTATTATTTCTTGAATAAGTTATTTAAGAGCGTTTACTTCAAGAAAAAGCATTGCGAAAGCACAATATACTAAGCAAAACGAATTTTAGTGGTGTTGAAACCTGCCCCGCCCTAAGTGTTGAAAGGTGCCCCGGCTTTAGTCGTCACGGTTCAAGACCCCTCAAACGCTTTAGAATAAAGATATGGGTTTGAAAAAGGTATACATAGAAGCAGAAGACCTTATTTAATAACATATGTAAAAATCAATCACCTAAACCAGTGTGGTCCAACCCGAGGCACGCGGGCCACAAGTGGCACTCGAAGAAATATTCGTGGCACTCGGCCTCAAAATTAAATTCGTATTCTAACTACTATATAGAAAATAATCCACATTTCGATTTTTATTGTAGAAAAGTGTTAAAAACCCGGTTTTAGTCTAATTTTCAGGGGAGAACCCCTGATACCCCTTGGAAGTTATTTTTGGTTTAAAATTCCCTTTGGGCTTCAGTTAGAACAGTGTAGTCCAACCCGCGGCCCTCGAAGAAATTTTCATGGCACTCGGCCACAAAATGTAAGTAAGTTTTATTAAGTAAAGTAACTAAACCAAAAAGTAATTTTATTTCAGATATTTGTTAAAAACCCGATTTTATGGGTCGAATTTTCAAAAAAATTTGAGATCCAGTTGGGGCAATAGTAAAAGAAGTTATCAAATCAGTAGAAGCTAAGTTGTAATTAACATTTAATCTAAAAGTGTAATTTCAGAAATTTTACAGGGCTGTAGTTGTGTCTTTGTATTTAGAATTCAATTTCGCTAGTTGAAAGTCCTCCTGAGAAAAAATAAACGTCTTCTTTGGATATAAACTAATTTAGAAATTTTAATTAGAACCTGAAAATCACAAACTTTAAACTCTTCTTGCTTTTTCTTTTTTAAAACGTTGTGAATCGCCTATTTCTACGAATGGTTTTCTCTTTACTAACTTCTTAATAGACTAATTTTCCTTTTAACAAAAAAATAATCGATTTGGAAAAAAAACCCAAGAAATAATTTGTTAAATTTTAATTTCATGAATTTGAACATCAAGTAAATTAATGTTAATTCCAGTGTTGAAATATAAGCTTGATTTGCCTGTTTTAAAATAGTAAAATGTAAATTTTCCTGTCTCTGGCACTTGCCTCCTCATGAAAATTTTAATTGGCACTCGGGTACCTAAAGGTTGGACCACACTGACCTAAACTAATAAAAAGTTGGTAAAATCCGATTTTTTAAAAGAAATTCAAAATTTACTTTTGGACGTCAAAAACGACTCCACTCGATTACAAAAAAACTAAAAGGTGAAATGGTAGGAATACCACGGACAGATGTTGTTATGATAAGAAACATTACTTGACACCAGGTGGCATTTAAATTAACCTCATAACAAACGGGAAAATGATTTTAATCGAAAACGAAACTGTTGAAAGGTGCCCCGCTCTCCCCTATACTCGACAGCAACGTTTCCTGAACCCAGAACGGAAGCCAGAGTGGAAGGAGAAAATGGGTAAACAGAAATCCTGTTGGGTTGCTAGGAGGAGTTTAGGTACGCAAATCGTGATAAAAAGACACTATGTATATGTTATGGGCAAAGTGATAAATAGGGCATTATTAAATAATGCCCGAAGTGGAAGCGGGCAAAGTGATAAATTTCATTCATAAATTCCACTGAATTTATCACATTGCCCGGGCATTATTAATAATGCCCGGATTTATTACATTGCCCGTAACATATACATGGGTTTAACAAAATAATCATATTTTTGAATTGACGTTCTTCATTACATTCCAAATAGACGACATTAGTGTGACGTCACTTGCTTTTTTGGAAACGTTGATTCTATCCGTGATTGGTTCCGTGATTGGAAGTAAATCCGTACGGAACCAATCACGGATGGAATCAACGTTTCCAAACAAGCAAGTGACGTAATGACTAATGTCGTCTATTCAGACACCGCGATGGGAACTACTTTTGTTTGTTAGTGACGTTATAGGGTCAACTAACGTTGCTGTCTAGTATGAATAGCAGTCATGTAGCTAACAAAAGGAAGGCTCTCCTCTGTGAGGGGAGTGGGGAGAACCCCCAAACCACACAAAGAGCTCCTCTATCTACTGAGACCATAAAAACAGGGCTTGTAAAACTATAAATAACCGACCCTAAGAGTTAAATGGAAAAATTCGTGATAAACTTACTCACCACTCAAAAGTTTAGGAAACGTTAATGGTGTATGTATAGGGAAAGCATGATATTTCGAGATTATAGCAGTTCGCAAACTTTTTTAATACATGGAAAAAAGGGGGATCCAATCCTGAATACCATTTTCTAACTATATATAAAGGTGACTCATTACAATAAAACCTCGGTACACCACCCTTTCGTTACAACGACCCATAGTTAAAGCACCGATTAGTTTATAAGGGAAGTTGTATACAAATTTTAATTCATTGTGGCGATAGCCATTTTTGTCAGAATTCGTAAAAAATCTGCTGTTTAAGAGGTTGGAACAAATAAAAAGGGGTATATGAAACCCTAATTACTCCGAATGATCGCCTTTTGAATGTTTTGGAATGTTTGTATTGGTTGTTTTACATTCTGGGCTAGAATTCTCATTTTCCAGGTACTATATCCTGTTTCATACATCTCGGTTGTTCTGATTTGTTTTCCAAATTCGTTACAACTTTCCTATGCTGTTGGTCTTTTGAGGGTCAACTATACAGAAGTTCTACTGTATTATGAAACCAATTAGAAAAAAAATTCATTTGGATGAAAATTAAAATATTTGTAGGTACCAACTTTTGTAAAAAATCAATTTTGTATCAATAGAGCATTCGCACATGACGTCACTTGGAGGACAAAATCAACGTTGCTAAGGCTGTTGTTAGGGGCGGGACATAGAAGTATCCAATAGCAGCATTCGCACATGACGTCACTTGGCGAATAAACAACGTTGCTAAGGCCGTTGTTAGGCAGAGTCATGTGATTGAAAATGCTCTATAGAGCATTTTCAATCACATGACTCGGACATAACAACGGCCATAGCAACAGAAGGTTGTTACTCCGCGTCCACACATGCGCGCGAATGCGAGCACGAACATTCGCCGAGTATTTTAATTGGATTTCTTTTGTTTTTTAGAACTGCGAATGTCCGCTTACACATTCGCGATTCCACGAGCATTCGGTCAAAATGGAAGATGCTTGCTCTTTACCCTCTTTACTAACGAGTATAATTATTTAGAACAGTGAATCCCTACGTGAGGCGCACGCCCCACTGGGGGGCAATATGAACTTCTAAAGGGCAATTTGAAAATTTTTAACCAAATTGTCCCCCAGGTGGGGCATGGACCACCATGTTTTATTTACTTTTCAAGAAGGATTTTCGAAAAAAAAATAAAGGACATGGGGCATGGAAAATTTAGAAAGGCTTTGGGACATGGATCGAAAAAGGTTGGAAAACACTGATTTAGAACTTTTAAAATACGAAGAAAATAAGCAAAAGCTAAAACAAAAAAGATACTGGGCAAGATCGTGTCATCTGAAAAAAAAAAGAGGATTCCGTAATAGGCCATTGCAAAATTCTATGGGAATATTTTTTGGGGGAATTTCTCCAGGTGCACCCTCTTATGTTTTTACAAATACGAAACATTACCCGCAAAATTTCAGGTCACTAGGCCAATGTTTGACCCCCGCGCACCTCAAAAGTAGTTTTTCCATGTTTTGTATAGGGAAAATATTGAAAATATCTTCAACTTTTTATTGTTTTTAATTTAATAAGCCTGAACGCTGTAAATATTACGTTAAAACTTATATATCACCTTCAGGATATCATTGTCCCAAGATCCTATTGGAAAAAATTCAATGGTACCTGCTGGGGGGAAGTTCCCTGTTGTGTTTCAGTAATTGTTATAACATAGAGGGGTGCACCTGGGAAATTCAAAAACAAAAAAATTGCAATGGCCTACACCGTAAATAATTATTTCCTTTTCAGTTTTTGATTCCAGGCGCGTGCTCTAAACTTGAATAACTATTTTAAATTTATACAAAATTCATGCCAAAGATGGTATCCTCTAATGCCCTTTATCTAGCAACAAATAAATTTTCAATTCGAATAGGGTTTATGCAAATTTTATAATTCCCAAAAGTACGTCTCAAACATTAAGATGTAATTGGGGACACTAACGATTTCATTTCTCAATCAGAAAAATTGTACTTTGACAAATAAGGTTGATAAATTTTACTTCCAAGAAATTCTATTAAGGCTGTAAGATCAAAATTTTTTAATAAGTTGACTTTTAAAATTGTATAATTTATGTTCGGGACATAAAATATTAAGCTACTAAGTTGAAGTTTTTAAATACTTATTATATTTAAAACTAAATTAACTGAACTGTTATGAATGAATAGAAAAAGTATGAAAGATTAATGATAAAAGTCAATCGAAACAACGAATGTGTAAATGGGGTAGTTCGTGTTCGCTTCTGATCCTTTGACTCGTGCTCAAAAAACCGCCTCTTGCGCGAATGTAGGCGAGTGATTCGCAAAGCCAGGTGCAAACATTCGTCCGAACGCGAGCGGTCCGCTTACACATGCTTTGTTGTTATTCGGATTCGTGTTCGCGCGAATGTGTGGATGCGGCATTACAGTTTTTTGCCCTACAGAGGTTAACAGTTACAAAAATGACTAGCCGTGGAATTCTTCTATTGGAGCATTTCCAATCACGTGACCCCATACCTAAAAACCGCCTTAGCAACAGATAAACAACGGCCTTAGCAACAGTTAAAAGCCCTACAGAAGGTACACAGTTAAAAGAAAATAACCGGTTGTGACGTCACCTGAAAACACTCTATAGAGCATTCGCACATGACGTCACTTGGACGAATAAACAACGTTGCTAAGGCTGTTATTAGGGGCGGGAAATAGAAGCATTCGTACATGACGTCACTTGGACGAATAAACAACGTTGCTAGGGCTGTTGTTAGGGGCGGGAAATAGAAGCATTCGCACATGACGTCACTTGGACGAATAACAACGTTGCTAAGGCCGTTGTTAGGTCCGAGTCATGTGATTGAAAATGCTCCATGATGCAGTAGAACCTATAGCTTGGAGCACATTGATACAGTGATAAATACTCTCAAAAATAGTAATCAATAAAAAATTCCGTGAAAAAAATACATTTTCTTGTATTGAGAAAGATCATAAGTAGTTTTACATTATATTTTTTAACATCGATCATAAAATTTCCATTAAACATTCAGGAATACAACTTAAACGAATTTAACGAATGATAATTTTTAACAAATCTCTAAATAAGGAAATAAGGTGCAATTTTTATGGACTTAATTGCCCCTGAATTAGTTGAATAAAATTCAAAAGTAGGTATCTGTTGAAAATTAGCGAGATGTTAAACAATTTAGAGCTAATAATCTGGTTAGTTTTTGGTCAATTATTTTACTATTTTGCAAATACTATAGCAATATTTTGCAAATATAGTTTTAGCAAATATTTTTTCAAAATACAGATCTTTGTTCTCGTATGATTTTAAACATCTGATTTGATCGTGTGTTTATTACCTGCTTTCATAAAAGATAATTGCGTCAAAATTACTTCTTTCATAGAAAATTTAACTTCATCTTCATATACTTTTATTCGTTTTGATTTAAAGTTTCAAATTTAAAACGCTTCAGAAAATTTTAGAATAACTACAGGTAAGAGAATAACTTCTGGCAATCCCACTGTTTTTGTTTCAAAGTAGATTAGCGTGAGAAAGATTTTATTCAGATATTTACTTATGGAACTTTTTGATGAAAAAATAACATTTTTCATTTGAATTTATAGACATACTAGTGTGGAGGTTAACAGTTTCATAAGTAATGCCTATGCACATAAAGGCAGCTAAACTTGAACCTTAAATTTTTGGGGTATTGAAATTGAACCAATTTGACACTTGTATCAGATTGCCTCGTCTTCTGCTAAATACTCTAAGGAAGTATTTTCTTACCGGAGAATATTTTTAAATCGTATGTAAATACTTGTTCCCGCACTTAGAACAATTTTTGAATTGTTTAAATTCGGTGGGCCGTATATTTAATCGCGTATTAATTAATTTGCTAGATAAATATCAACCAACGTAAACAGTTCTTACAAATGTTCGTTGGTTTTTTAGATAGATACAACTGTGAATTATCAGTTTGAAAAAAGGGAATAATTCTAAAAACAACGTTTCGAGAAAATCGAAAAAATAAATTCTATAAGTACCTAATGGAATTTTCATATGCAGGAGCACAACGATGCTTTGAGACCTGTGTCTTATAACAGTAAAACCCTTACTGGTTCTGAAAAGAACTATCCAGCATTAAAATTAGAGCTTTATGCGATTTATAAGGGAGTAACTGCCTTTAAATAATATTTATTTAACAGAAAATTTACGATTCTCACTGATAGTAAACCTCTTTTGCACTATCGGAAATCATCGTCCCCTGCTGATCTGACAACCACAGGTGGCTTCTTGCTCTAAGTGAGTATTCCTTTGAATTTGTGCATATTCCGGGAAAGTTAAATATTTTGGCAGACTACTTTTCTAGGGCTCCTGAGCGGAGCCGAGAGAGAGACAATTCCATAACCACCAAATTTTTAATGTAAAATCAGGATCCTATTGAGAATACAGATCACTCAGAAAAAATACATGCATATTCAAAAATAATTTAAAGATGAAAAACGTTGGTGGCCTGTTAAAATTTATGAAACTTCAGCTGGGTGAAAAAAATGTAAAAACCAAGAATGCAATGATGTTTTTATTGAAAATGAATGACGTTTCAACTTAACTCACCAGTCAAACAATTTAATTATATTTTATATTATAGTTTGTATAATGATGTTCATTTACACTTTCTTTAAAATCAAATATGTTTTACATAAAGCTCTTCCCCGAATGGGTGAGAGCCAAGGTTAGCAGAATAAGAGTGGAAACCATCTTGTTACTATGGTATCGAAATGCAAACATTGTCAGTCAGTACACTCAAAAACTTTTACTATACTCGAAAGCATTGTTTCTTGACCCTAAGACGCCACTGCGGAATCAGAAAGCCTGTTGGGTTGCAAAGATGAGTTTCGGTACGCACATCGTTATGAAAGACGCTATATACACCTGAGTTTAACTAGGTTTAACAAACCAATCCTATTTTTTAAATTGACGTTCTTCATTTCACTCAAAATTCAAATACCGCGCTGTGTGAACTACTTTTGTTCGTTAGGGACGTCATAGGGTCAGTAAACGTTGCTGTCGAGTGTAGCCATGAATCATGCATGCATTCTTCCCAGTTTTTAAAGGGACATAGTAAAGTTTTACGAAAATTGCCATTTCTTTTCAAGCCGTCATTTTGGAAAGGAATTATATAACCAGAACTACCAAAATCATACGCTATATTCATAAATATACGTAAACCAAAATCCCCTTTGTTTGAAATCTCCATCTACTCCCAGTTTTTCAAATCAAAATTTTCAAACACAAATCTTTTCAAGAACCAACAGAACTTTCCGGATGACCTTAGACAGGGTGTTTCAAAAGTCCGTTTCACGGTTTTTATTTGGAACCAACGTCTCTTAGGGTCCTGGAAGTAAGGTCTACCCCTGTGTAAGTGACCCTGGAGAATCTATTGAGAAGACTTACGGTATTTTTTACAGTAGTACTTTTACTTCTCCAAAGTTAAAAAAAAAAAGATAAAGCGATATTTAATTTTGATAATTGGTTGAAAAATTTTGAATGACCTGGGGTAAGTGGCTTACCCCTTGAACTAAAAAAAAGACTTAGAAGAGAGAAAGAAATAGGGAAACGGGAGAAAAGGGTGAGAGAAAGAGGCAAAAAAGAATTATGAAAGGAAAGAGAAAGTACATTTTTTAAATGACAGTAAACATTTTGTATCTTAGGAAGTGTCCCTCTGGACTTAAAAAAAGGAGAAAGAAGGGATAGGTGGAAAAATCAGGGTGTAAAAAGAGAAATGAAAAAGTGAAAAGGGGGATAAAATTAAGGAAAAAAAGTATGATAGAATGATAAAAGATATCAAGGTGGAGGCAGTCCGTTTAGAAATACTACATGCAAACAAGAAATCCCTGACACAGAAAGAAAAATTTCGACGCATAGGTATTTTCTGAAGAGCGTTCTATAAAAGTTTTATGATCTGAAATTTATTACAACTCGATGTAACTAGAACAACAAGAGTGCAGTGACATTTTTGGGTCATTCCCAAAAACATTTGATGGTTCAAACTTTAAAAATTTTTTTTTTGAATTTTCACAAAAATTTTATGCCTCTATTACAGCTAAGACTCTGAGCTTTTAAACTGTAAAAATTTTTAATTAGTTAAAATAAAAATTTTATGGGTTTTCTAATGGTTTGTTATGGGAAGTGAAAGATTTTTTCCACTCTGTTACATGAATAAGTTTTGATTTTTTCAAATATTATATAAGAAAAAAAATATTTAAGTTTACTAAAATATCTGAGGAAATGCTGTGTTTTTTTAGTACATTAACATTTCAACAGTACATTAGTGTCAAATATATATTATTATACAACAAACTAGTGTCAAAATTTTGAAAATTATGTAATATACCTAGATAAAAGTTTATTTTATGTCTTATATACTAATTGAAAAAACATTATTCTTATTTCGGTAAGAATTAGGGTTGTTCCAAATTGTAGGGGGCACTTTTAATACATTTAAAAAATTATTTTACACTGGAAGGCAGAAAAAGTGTTATGTAACAGAGTGGAAATTCTGGTAACAGAGTGGACATTTTTGTAACAAAATGGACATTCCTACACAATCTTGGGAAAATAGAAAGAGGATTTGGGTAGTCCGAATAAATTTATTAACTTTACACACAATTAATATTTTATTTGCTAAATTTAAGGATATTAAACGAATATTATGACTTCTAAAATCATCTAAACTTCTTGGAAATACATAGTAAAGGCGGCTACCCTGCAGAGTTTATACTTAAATTCAGGGATAACTTTTATAATTTGCAATTATTGAAAAAATGAGATGTCGGTTTTATCAGCCCTAATTAATTTATTACAGTTATTAACAGATTTTACGCCAACGACTTTGACTTTTTGGTCACCCCCTATGCAAATCGTGGTCAACTACATCTTACATGTAGGTAAATGGAAACTAAAATAATACTAAAGCTTAATACGTTAAAATGAAATCAATGTATATGGCATTCTATGTATAACTCTGTCTCCCTGAAACTCAATTTTAAAAAGCAAAACTGCCTACCCTCTTCACAGTGAAAAGAAACTTCAACTTCTCTTCTCTTTACAATTATCTCATATTTACAATGGACTCATTTTCCTTTCAAAAAGATTTCAATTCGTTAAAAGGGATAGTTTATTTTCGATTTTAATTTAATTAAAACAAATGTTTCAAATAAAACAGTCAAATAAAATAGTGCTTAAATTGGGGCAAAAAAATATAATATCTGGAATAAATATGTAATGGTTTAATGACCCGACCAATATATTTGCATTGCTCAATCAATGTTATCTTCGTAAAAAAATTCTCAACTAAGCAAAATAAGAAGAAGATCCTGAAGCAAAGAAGTTTAAGTATTATCCCAAACAATATTTTTTATTACTAAAAAAAATATCAACTTCCTAGACGCAGTTTGTACGTTTTTTTTGGGAATGACTCTTTTATCAAAAATGAATGGCGTTTTAAATTTACTCACCAGTTAAAAAGTAAGTTATATTTTGATATATAATTTGAATGATTAAGGACTGTTAGCTCAATTTTTATACTAAAACAAAATTAAAACAAACTCTTCCCATAAAGGTTAAGAGTCACGATCTTCAAAGAAATTGCGAGGCCCAGGTTGTGAGTCTGGGGTTCGTCAGGGGTACGAAGTGAAAAAAATAATTAAGATTTTCCGAAGTTTACACTTTTTCATTGAATTACAACGGATGCTGCATGAAAAAACTGGGTTTTGAATTAAATGAAATATATTAACATTATTGAATTACGAAAACAACGCTATGGAAACTGGAGGGTTGTTTTGCATGAAATTTAAGGCAAAGATTGTGTTAGATTCGGTTTATAAAAAGTGGGTCGCAATGTTCAAAAGTTTGAGAGACCTTGGCCTTGAAGATTTTTTTTTTCATCCCCAGTTTTCTCATTCACATCAATGATTTGCTGTAACCCACTAGTTTCAGACACTTTTTTAAAGAGAAAAAAAAAACAAAACAAAAAAAATAAGCTGAAATTTATCTTTGCCCCCATATCTTGTTTTTTTTTTTTTTTTTTTTTTTTTTTTTTGCTGGGATATTCTTTCTTAAGTTTCACTCCAAGAGAATGTTTGAATTTGAAATCAACCTGTCGGGGCAGATCTGAAAAACTTTAATAGTCATAAGGGACAAATTATGCTAGCTTAAATAGCATGGGCTAAAAAAATCAGTCTGTGGCACTTTCCTAGCCTTAATAGATCAATCAAAATTCGCAATAATTTGGTCGCACCATTGAGAAAAATTATAAAAACACTGAAGTTTCTATTATTCGAGTTTTCGATGATTGAAAGGTTTTAATAACCCTCACTTGAAGGTTGAAGTTATTTTTAGTTCAGGGGTAAGTGCCTTACTCCTGAACTAACAAAAAAAAAGACAGAAGAGATAAAAAGAGAAAGAAATGGAGAAACGGGTGAGAGAAAGAGGTAAAAAAGAGAAAGAAATAATGGAGAAACGGGTGAGAGAAAGAGGCAAAAAAGAGAAAGAAATGGAGAAACGGGTGAGAGAAAGAGGCAAAAAAGAGAAATGAAAGGAAAATAAAGTACATTTTTTTAAATGACCGTAAACATTTTGTATTTTGGGGAAAGTGTCCTGCTGAGAAAAAGGGGAAAGGAAAAATCAGGGTTTAAAAAGTGAAATAAAAAGAGAACAGAAGGCAGTACATTATGACGATAGAAAAAGTTCGAATAAACCGGGGAAAGAGTCCCTCTGGAATAAAAAAAGGGAAAAGGAAAAAGGGGGGGGGGATAAAAAAAAAAGAAAATTTCTTCATTTTTTTTCTTTCCCATTTTATTCCAATCGCTTTTTTTCTTTTTTAAAAATTTTTTCTTTCGTTTTTCCCTTTTTGTTGGGTCCCTAGGGGGGTATTCATGGATGAAAAAATTACAAGATGGCTGCTAGTCCGTTTAGAAATACATGCAAACAAAAAGTCACTACACAAAACAAAATTCAACAGATCTTTCCCGAAGAGAGTTAGTTCTAGAGTGCAATGATATTTTAATGAAATATGAGACCTCTTCCAAATTAACTCACCAGTCAAAAATTAATATTTATATTTTTATTATAACTTTTATGAACTTATCTTGCTGAAGTAAGTGTCTGTGTATAAAAGCTCTTCCTTTTATGGTTAAGAGTCACGTTTTGATAGAAATTCCAGATCAATAGAGCATTCGCACATGACGTCACTTGGAGGACAAAAACAACGTTGCTAAGGCTGTTGTTAGGGGCGGGAACTAAAAGCATCCAATAGAAGCATTCGCACATGATGTCACTGGAAGACAAAAACAACGTTGCTAAGGCCGTTGTTAGGCCGAGTCATGTGATTGAAAATGCTCTATGGTTCTGAACTGGGGGTTCGCCAAAGGTTGGTCAGGGTACGCAGACTTATAAAGTTATTGAATTTTATATCAATCGTTGATCAATCTCAACGATGATATTTTAAAATGTTTTCACTAGTTTCAGAACCTTTTTTAATGCGCTAAAAAATTTACTGCCGAAATTTATCTATGTCTCTATATCTTTTTTTTTCTGGGACATTCTTTCCTAAGTAATTCGAATTGTCTTCGAAGTGAAAGTTTGAATTTGAAATCACCCTTGTTGGGGCATATCTGCAAAACTTAAATAGTCATAAGGGAAAAATGATGCTAGCTTAAATAGCATGGGCCAAATATAAACGGTCTGTGGTGCTCTCTTAGCCTTAATAGATCAATCAAAATTAACAATTTGGTCGCGTCATTGAAAGAATTATAAAAACAGTGAAGTCTCTATTATACGAGTTTCCGTATTAACCAAGCTATCAAAATTTCTAGAATCCTGTTATTGTTTGAAAAATAACATTCACAAAACTCAATGATGGACTTTTGTTAAGTTATATAATATACATTATTTAAAACATCAGGATTGAAAAATAAAATACAACTTTTTGCTTTTAATAAATTTTTTCGGTTATATTAGGCTTGGACCTCATGAACTCGGATAAAATCTAGAAAGAAAGAATCCTTACTATTATACATGTATGTTCAAAACGGTTTAGGGTATTTTCGTCCCCGGACATTTGCTATTGGTCCGCGACATTTTCGTCCCTTAAAGGGGTTGGGTCACTTTTCGTGGGACACCCTGTATAAATTGTAAATAGAAATGGAATTCTAGATTGTGTAAATAAATAGTCTGTTTTTTAACCCTTTCAGTCCAAACCGCCCCGAATTTCTCACTTGATTTAATGGGAATCTCGGGCGGTGTAGGACTGAAAGGGCTCACTGAGAGAAATGACAGTTTTAAAATTGACTAAATCAATGTTTACTACATCTATAATTGGTATGAAACTTTTTGTTTCAAGACATACTCAGTTTCAAACAATTCAATAGTCACCACTCAAATTATATTTATTTTTAATTTATTTTTAATTTATTTATAAATTTAGAAATATTAGGGTTGATGTCATCATCGGATGCTAAAGCGCTTCTCTAAACGTTGCGTAGTAAGCAGTTACAGCAGATTAAAATTTCGTCTTGCACGCCGTAGTGCCATTACATTTTAATACTATGTGTCAGTGACACTCTTCACACTCCGATCTTTATGAATGCAATTATTCAAAAATGAGCACGTGACGTCTCATTTTTGAGAAAATGTGTATTTTTAGACATAAGAATGTGCATGTTTTCAAATTTGAGTATGTTACAGTATAATGCCCTTGGATTTGTTATAATAATTACAATTAAAATAATACCGTCACTGTTCCTAAAATAGCAATATATCTAAAAGCGCACAAAACGTTGAATAATTTGCCAAATATTTCAATTCATACCAGCTTCCCTCTTTTTTTGGACTCACGGCAACCGTGTTCAAAGTTTTTTTTTTCTCGTGGCGGTATGTCAATATTTAAGCACAACATCCCCCCGAAAAAGATTCAGTACCTTTCCCTGTTATTCCTGGAGCCCCAGCCGAATAGCCAGTCTGTTTGAATGAATCTTTTACCGGCTCTCGCCAGATTCAGGCTATCGGAACAATCATCGACGAAATCGCTGTCATTGCGAAGGCTACTCTCAAGGAAAGAAAAAGACTCGGGTGAAAAGAGATTCGCCCAGGTGAAGAGGGATATAAAGGACTTGTTTCCGCTTCTCTTAGGGATAAATCCGGAATATTCTTTCGGAGAACTGAGGTGGGATGATAATGGGAGACCCAACTAAAAGCGTCGGCCATTGGGAGAGTTAAATGAGGTTTTGGTGTAGTTATTAACTAACCTATGTTGAATTAATTTAATTTAAGACTTTATAGTTTCAAAAATTCGAAAAACATCTAAATTTTTCTTAATAAATTCTTTTTTTCCTGGAGAAACTAAGCGATAGGACGTTTTGATTCTGAGTAAAATTAATTTGATTCAGAATGAAGTTGAGTTGTTTTCAAAGAGCGATTGTCATGACAACGATAACTATCAAACAGATTTTGTCGATCTTTGACTCTGATAGAACCATGTTCAAACATGCCTAGCGAATAAAATGGGTAAAAGGGGGTGGTAATTTTGATATATTTTTTAGACAAATATCTTGACTAAAACACCGGTGAAATTATTTTTCTTTAAGATTTTGAAGCTTTTTTGTTCGAGAAATTTTCTAGACTGTTCTATCAAAAGAACATACTAATTTGTTAACAAAATCGCTCATTCTGGGTTCTAAAGTGATCCAATATTTGTATTTTCCCACACATATATACTCCTATACACTACCATATGAATCTATAAAAAATTAGGACTGAACACTTATTTTAGATTCAATGCAATTGCAGTAAATGAGATCAAGTCATTAATGAATTTTCATCGCAACAACCCATTTGTAGTTTTACAGTTTTTGAATTCTAAAAAAAGCGGGAAAATCTAAAATTCTGTTCTATATTCAGTGGAGTCTGTATAACATGTTCTTATGCTTTTAAAAGCCGAAAAAAAACTTTAAATTTTGACCAATTCTCGCAATTTCAACATGGGTTCGTCCCATTGTGGGCGTTCCGAAAAATATTCAGCTTTTTTTTCCCTATCTCTTTCTTTCAACCTCTTCCCCTTTTTCTTATCACCCAATGTTTGAATTTCATAATAAAGTTTTCATCAAAAATCAATGTTTATAAATTTGATTTGATTTTGACAAATTGATAAATTTGGTTTTACTGTGATAATAATGATTGATTCTCGATGCAAAAAATTTTGATTATAAAATAGAAATCATATAAAGCAAGAACATGTCGTTCTCACCTCACAAATTCTATTAATATATTTTTTTCCTTGTCTTAAAACACATTGAAAGTTAATAGCTTTTCCAAAATAATCAAACCTTTACATTTCTTATTGGCTGTTTCAATGACTATACTTACCAGTAAAATAGTTAGCATTTGTAAATGCTGTATATAAAAAATTCTGCATTGATTTTCAATATAAAGCATAAAAATAAATCGTAAGCGTGAATACTGTTATTAATGTGTAATTATTTTACATTTTCAGTAATTCTTTTCCAAAATTTTCAGTACTATATTTTCTTATTCGGAATGACATTTTTCCAACTATGTAGTATTACGGTTTGTTTGAAAATCTACTGTAAAATTTAAATAAACCCATTGTAAGCTCAGACACTCGGGAATAGCTTAGAATTGCTGGTATGTGAAAGTAATTCACTTATTCCTTCAACACTGCTTGTGATAAACAACCTGCAGATGGGAAAAGACGGGAAATCCACTGGAAATTTTTTACATGCACCATGTGTTGCGCCTATGAAATTCACGTAAACAATAGATTAGCTGCATAATATATGACCTTTGCGCTCAAAAACCGGTCTTAAATTCGATTGAGACAAAACGAGAAACAATTTGTGACTTCGTGTAGCTCTGTCATTTATGTTTTCTTAACTTTGAATTGACAACTTCCATATACTAGTTATGAAGGATGTTCTGAGTATTTTTACGCATGTTCGTATCATTTGCATAGCAATCAATTGAATCGTCAGTTAGAAGAAGGGAATAAGTCCAAAAAATGTCAAATTGACTTTTTGTGCGCAAAAATATCTCCAAGCTTGGCTCTACACAAGAGTAGAGGAAAAAAATAACTACCCCCTATCGGCAGATACAACCCCTTGAATTTGAGAAATCGATGTCCATTCATTGTATTTTTTTATTAAATTTTAAATTTAACTTAATTTGTCTTTCTTTTCTTATTCTTTGGCCGGTAAACTTACCCAAAATAAAATTTGATTTGAATTCAAAATCGTTTTTTCTTTTTTTTAACCAATGAATGTTTGACTCCATTGATATTCACTTACTCCATTTAATTGATATTTGATATTGCCTTAATGACGCAGTTTCATAATAATTTTTAATTTTATTCATCTTAGTCTTTCTATCTTTCTTTTTTGTAATGTGAACTGATTGTTCTGTATTCTTAACAGTGTCATGAATCTCCTGCAAAAATTTGGTGGCTATAGGATAAAAATTCCATTACTGATACAGTTTTTTTCGATTTTCTCAGAACTTGGTTTTGGACTTATTCCTTTCTTCTAACACTAACTGAAGATTCAATTGAATATAGGAAAACAGACTCATTGGGGGACTCTAAGATTTAAGTAAGAATGAAGATTTGTTACACATTGGTTTAATTCTACACAAACTCATTGATTTGTAACTTACCTCAGAGAAAATTAGAAAAGTAAACCAAATGTACTCCTTAGTTAATTTTTCTTCATGGTCTTTTCATAAAATCAAATCAAATCACTTCATTCACAAAGCATTTCTAACATTTGTACAGATGAGAAAATAAAAAAAAACGAGCAAAATACAACAAATGAAAAAAAAAACCAATTTGACATATTAGTCTCCAAGGGGTCAATTACCCATTCAGGTGTCCAATTGAAAGGGATAAAAAAATTACATTAAAAAAAGGGGGAAAACACAAATTAAGAAAAGAAAAACATACACAGATTATTTGTAAATATTAAAAGAATAAACATAATATTATTTTCAGATATTGAAGGTGGGATGCCGTAGGGTGAGCTTCAAAATATTACATATGAGCATATTAATAAAATTGTAAATATTGTTCTATGCTAACTATTGTGGATGTAAATATTTTTATAAAATTTAATTGGTGATTTTTCTGTCTTTAGATGATTTGGTAAGGCAAAAATTGAAGTTAATTTCATCACTTCACTTCATTAAATTTCCCATCATTTTTCTTTTACTACCTGAATAAGTGAAATTAAATAGCCTCAAACCAGTCTATTACGTGGAATTTAACCATTGGTTCCACTCATTCGACAGCATTCCGTTCCATCCGATATCGTTTGCACCTCAGAGGCAGCCCCCGGAAGCTTCCCGCCAAAAAATCGATACTTTACCTGGCGTTTCCCCCCTCCTAACCACCCCTTCCACCCCCGCTCTGAATGGCCGCCAAACAACTTGTTGCTTACTCGTTTGGAAGCTGTCATTTACACACTTCTAGTGGGATCGGCTGTAGTATCTTTTTGCAAAGTGCGCCATTTCTGTTTCTGCTGTCGAGGGTTAAATGATTTTTTCATGTTCAAAACACATCTTTTTCCCTCATTTTTTATGAGGGGAGTAGAGTTTCGATTCTCTTCTTAGAATAAGTTAAAAAACATAAGTTAAGAACATATGTTCTGAATATGCTTACGAAGAGTAAAAAATTGAAATCTTTGGAAATTTGCAAAATATCTTTTATTGAGAACAGTTTTTTTTATTTATTAAGTTTGAATTTTAGAAATTCTTATGAACAATGAATGAAAATAGTGTTTTAAGGTGACGTCACAACCGGTTATTTTCTTTTAACTTTGTACCTTCTGTAGGGCTTTTAACTGTTGCTAAGGCCGTTGTTTATCTGTTGCTAAGGTGATTTTTAAGTATGGGATCACGTGATTGCAAATGCTCCAATAGAAGAATTCCACGGCTAGTCATTTTCTGTAACTGTTAACCTTCTGTAGGGCAAAAAACTGTAACCTTCTGTTAAGGCCGTTGTTAGGTCAGAATCATGTGATTGAAAATGCTCTATTCTTAAGTCAGGTATTTGTAAATCAGAGTCTGATTATACAATAACAACATTTTTGATACTGAGAAATAAAATTAAGTTTTCATCACAGTATATTCCATATAGAAGTGAAAGACATAAGATATGAATAAGATGGAGATTGTTTTATGAAATTTACAGATGTAGAAAATTTATTTCTGTACATCGTTAATTCAAAAAATAAAAGAACATGTTACTCTTTTCAGTACGTCAATTATAATAAACATCCAACTTGCTCAATCTACATTAACGAAAGGTTAAACATTTTATTCTTTCAGGTCCTTAAAAAATGCGTTAAATACAATTTTAAGAGTTAGTGATTTGAAATTTTACATGACATTCAAGGTCCCTATATCACGTTAGAATTCACTCATTTCCTAGAAAGATGAAATTATAACAACTGTTCTCTTACAACGTTTATTAATTTTGATAGGATACCCTTTGCCTTCTAATCGATTAATTAAATGATGAGTATAATTTACAAATGACCAGCATTGTTGGGACTTAAGCCTGTAGCTCGTCGACAATATTAATATTTCTCATTTCGAAATTATAACAAATAAGCTGATTAAAACACATAAGCATAAAACTAATGATTATTTAACTGGTGAGCATATCAACTCGTCTCCTTTTTAGGTAGTACGTTAACAGTAACTATGTATGTTAAATTTAAACAGCAAATAGTTTTATATTGTAAGCGCACGGCTTACTAGATTCCTGTATAGGAAAATTAATACTTGAATTATGGGATGCATTTGACTATTTTCCCCGTTAGGAACGCCTCATATCGCACCTCCAACGTCCCATACGTATTGTAAGTGCGTATTATAGTAATTCGTGAGAAATTAGCTGATATCCATCAGCCTGTATAGTATCCAATCAGCCTGTATAATATCCAGTCAGCCTGTATAGTATCCAATCAGCCTGTATAATATCCAGTCAGCCTGTATAGTATCCAGTCAGCCGTACTAAGAGGGATTAAAATTTGTGTTTTAAATAATTATAAGACCTAACTACTTTTCTGTTTTTTCAACTACTTTTCAGTACATCCATAACAGTCCTCACATGTTTTGTACAAAAAAAATGAAACTTCGAGTGCATTTAAAATTAGTATTTTTGTACTTCGAGTGCATTTAAAATTAGTATTTTTGTACTTCGAGCGCATTTAAAATTAGTATTTTTGTAAGTTAAAATTATTAGTTTTTCAATTCGTAGCTTTTGAATTTCAACCAATATGAATATGCCCCCAATATGAATATGGGATTTACTTTTGAAGTAGAAAAAGAAACTTTCTCATCAGTTTTCATGCAAGATAAAACAAGGGTCCTTAGCGGATTTTTTCCCTTTTTAGTGCTGATTCAGGCTCAGAACTTCAACACTCTTAAACCTCCAGGCGAATCCATAAGCGGCGAAAAGCATTGACTCAGCTCCCGTCAAGAAGGCTTTGTTTGGTTGAATGATTGCTTTCATGTAATTGGTCCAATCGTTTTGGTTGAGGAATAACAATCAGGTAACCCCAAAAAAACTATATTAGCTCTTACCTTTTTTGTTGTTTTACCTTTGGCAGTATAAAAATTAGTAACATCTTATATTGATTGGTCAGGTTTTAAATACACTAGAAATGCTTTTGTTCCATGTAGGCTAAAAAATCTCAGAACTTTTACGGCTTCATCAGACCCATAACTATATTGTTGTTTCAAGGATGTTTTGATTCAACATTATTCATTTTAATTTTAATGCACTTAATATTAAAATTTCGTACATAATAGTGGGCCCCAAGCAAAGATTAGGAATCTGAGGTCTACCCTCAGAATAGAGCATTTTCAATCACATGACTTGGACTTAACAACGGTCTTAGCAACAGAAGTGTTACAGTTTTTTGCCCTACAGAGGAAATGACTAGCCGTGGAATTCTTCTATTGGAGCATTTGCCATCACGTGATCCCATACCTAAAAAACGCCTTAGCAACAGATAAACAACGGCCTTAGCAACAGTTAAAAGCCCTACAGAAGGTACACAATTAAGAGAAAATAACCGGTTGTGACGTAACCTGAAAACACTCTATAGTTTTTGGAAACCTACCATTAAAGTAGTGTTTTTACTAATTTGGGGGACAGCCGAAGAGGACCACTCCTTGTACACAGCAGAATTTTCAAAGAGAAAAGAGTACATAGACAATAATGTTCATATAAAATATACGAACTTGATTGAAATTTTTACATCCCAAAACATCCTATTAAATTGTGAAATGCATAATGCATTGTTTTTAAGTAAATTTTTTGATCCCAGACGACCAGACATATAATAATAATAATAATAATGTTTATTTGTTTACTACACAATACAGTTTTACAGAACACAAAGGAAAATGAGAAAAAAAAATATAAGGAGAAAAAAAAATTGTCAAGTTGAATTTTTACTAACCCCAGATAAGAAGGACAGATAGGTCGTAATAAATCGATATTTGTATCATTGAGGGTGGAATCGATATTTTGGCTAAGTGTAAGTATAGAGGTTGGTTGGTTGTTTTGGGTTTTATGGCGCAAGGTCCCTATATCGGACATTCCGCGCCAAACACAAGATTAATAGTTGAAAATATATTTAAATTAAAAGTCATGTATGTTTCCAACCAATATTAAAATATGAAGCTTATTAAAAGGCTTATAAGATGCGGGCGTGAAGCCCGTAGTCGAGGGTAGTCTATACGCCATTTTTAAAAGGTTGATAGGTTAAAAACAATTTCAGAGATGCCAGCATCTTTTCAAACTAAGTATAGAGGATTTATAGATTAAAGAAATATGGCTAGATATCTTTTAAATATTGTTTAGACAAAATGATATTGAAAATGGTCTTGCACTGTTAATTTTCAAGAGGTTTGTAAGAAAAAACGTAACTCCATCCCCCCCCCCCGATGTTATGAACAAGGATTTGAACTAAGTTTCAGAAACCCTTTGTAATTTACTACTGTGAGGTTTTCTATGCGCGAATGTTGTTATATTTTTTGAAATAACTCCGATCTGCAGAAAATACACTAAAATTTGACTATTCCACTTCAACCCGTTTCCGAATTCCAAACGCATGAGGTAAAATGTCATTGGGTATTCGAATATTCTGCAGGTAACAAATAATTCATGTTTGAATTCGCTGAAATATTTAGCTTCCATAGCCAAACAGGCGAGTTACATTGTGCGTGTTGGCGGTCAACAGCTTAAGTTGGGTTATAATAATCCAGTTCCAACTGTTGAAACTAGTTTCATTATATCAAAGCAATTCGAATTTAGTGAGGCGAAGACCCTTAGTACTATGTTCTCTGTATCTGAAGCTAAATACTTAAAATTCGTTTATATATTATGTTTACAATTTGTATGTAAACAATTTTCAATATACGTTCACAGAGTAAATGAACCATATTGATTTGATTTGGCAGTTAAGCATCAAAATAGTGTTATTGAGAGAGCACCAGTAAATTGTCATACAAATGATTTGATGAAGCTTTTCCCCAAAATTTGCTTTCGATAACGAAGTAGTACGTAGTAGACATAACGAAGTAGTACGTCTTATAGAGAGTATACTGTATTTAATAAAGTAACACATAATTGTTTTGGGGTAATTGTATATGCGAGTCGCTCTAAATAGTTTTTGAAACTTACTCACCAGTTTTTATATACTTTTATTAAAAAATAATAATTTATGATGTAAACATTTAAATCTGCATACAAATTCTTCCGTGAGGTATTATTAAACAGGGTAATTAAAGTTTTGCCCAAATATTTAAGTATCAAGTATTACACTCTAACAAGACATAAAACACAACACCGTATTAGTGGAGTCGCTTGTGTCAAAAACCAATGGTGTAAAAAATATTTTTGGCAGAAGCTTAGTGAGTGGTATCATTCGATTCGTAATGACGTCTACATTGACGTGGTACCGGGTGTTTTTTCCGAATTCCGTGCAGGGGGTTTCTATGACGTCATGAATGCAAGATGGCCGCCGCAGGAAAAAAGCTGTAAATGGCGATCTATGGATGTTATCGGAACTATTTTTGGACAAAAAGCTCAGAAATATATATTTTTATCGAATAGCTACAAAAATAAGCATCTAAATCGGTTAAAATTTGCGTTTATGACGTCATAACCAAAAAATGGCTATTTTCACCAAAAATACAGTATTTTGTCATGTAATACTTTAAAAAGATGCTATTTTCAACGTGAATGTAATGAAAATATGTTCATAATAAAAAAACAACAATGGAAATTTCATTGGTGGTCACAAAAGGCGGATATGACGTCAGAAATCCAAAATGGCTGCCACACAGAATAAAATTTTTTATTTTTTTATTCAAAAATGTTTTAATTGGGAATTATTACACTTATATGAATGTAATAAAGGTATTTTGAGGATAAAATTCAACAAAACATTTTAAAATCCCTGGAAATAGCACCGAAATATTAGGTGCGAAACACAAAACTACAGTATTTTGTCATGTAATACCTTAAATAGATGCTATTTTCAACGTGAATGTAAAGAAAATATGTTCATAATTAAAATGCCAGCAATGGAAATTTCATTCTTTGTCACACAAGGCGGATATGACGTCAGAAATCCAAGATGGCTGGCATGTAAAATGAATTTCTTTAGTTTTTTATTCCAAAAAATTTTAATTGGGAATTATTTTATCCTTAAAATGACTTTATTACAACATTAATAAAATTATAATAATTCCCAAATAAAAATTTTCAATCACGTGTCTCCGATCACGTGATCAAGCTGGCTTGGAGGATAGACAACTTTTCTTTAACATTAGGCTCCCATAGAGAATACGCGCTGCATTTAGTTTTTATAAAAAAAAGTTCATTTAAAAAGATTCTTTAGGCTCGGTTAAAGACCGGAACGGAAGAATAATAGTTATTGAAGGTAAGTGCATAAGTTTTTGCGTTTTAGTGGTAAGCTAAATTTAGAAAAAGACTTATTACGAGGTGACATGTTTTTGTTTACATTTGTTAGAACAATATGCGAGTCCGATACATCTGTAAAATATTTATAATATGCTACTGAAACTAAATATTGAATAATTAATAAATAATTAAGAATTTTAAAATATGTTAGTAGCATTGCGAATGGTACTTGCAATAAGAACATTGGCAGAAATGGTTTCAGCAATTAGAACACTGCTAAATATAAAATGTAGTATTATTGAATGACTTATAATATGCAGAGATGCCATTTTAGAGTAAATAAAGGTTACTTTAAAGTAAACTTTGGAGAAAAACATAAAACATCCTTATTTTTCAAAATTCACATCAAAAGTAAACAAATAAACGATGTGCATCTTATAGTTTTCCATCATACTGTCTGTCATCCAAGCCTCTGACGTCACAAGCCTGTGACGTCATGTGCGAATGCTCTATTTCTTTTATTTTCAACAATGGTTGATGATTATTAGTAGACTTGCTGGATATTTCTTAACATTTCGATTAAATTATTGATAAGCTAAAAAAGGAATGTATTTCAGCAACATTTTTGTTGTTAATTTAGGGGAATGATACGAATTAAATTATTTATAAGCAAGAGAGAGGTATTTTCGGTATTACAAGAGGCTTAATTAAGTCGAGAAGAGTGTTAGGCTGGATTGTTGAGATGAACAAGCGAGCTCTGCTCGCTAAGATCGCGAAGCGATCTGAAAAGAACTGCGAAGCAGTTACGGGGGTTGGTGAGCGATAGCGAGCAGGGGGCAGGCCCCCTAGTCAGTTAAAGAAATAAATGTTTTTCTTGATCTTTTCTAACTCAAATTTAGGAAAAATGCACACATTATCCAAAACAGCGAATCATTAGGCAGTCAGGTCAGTCGTGATAACCACAAGTATAAGACCATGTTTTTTATTACAACATGGATTTTTTTCGAAACTTTACAATGTGTATGTAAGCATCATGCAAATAAGACGAAACAAAACGTGCAAAGAAGGTATCAAAGAAATATATAGATTAATTATAATGTTTATTTAAAAACTATAGAGAAAATCACGTGAGAATTTGAGAGGGAGGGAGAGGTCGAAAATTCGGGGGGAAAACACTTCACGTTATTTATGGATGTCCCCTAAGATGCCACAGACGGCTTATTGAGAGAAGTCAAAGTTATTGTAGTATCAATAAAGCTACTAGGGTTTTTAAATAACCAGCATTTATTTTCCTCCCGCGAGCACTGAGCTGGAGTACCTATAGAGCATTTTCAATCACATGACTCGGACCTAACAACGGCCTTAGCAACAGAAGTGTTACAGTTTTTTGCCCTACAGAGGTTAACAGTTACAGAAAATGACTAGCCGTAGAATTCTTCTATTGGAGCATTTGCAATCACGTGATCCCATACCTAAAAACCGCCTTAGCAACAGATAAATAACGGCCTTAGCAACAGTTAAAAGCCCTACAGAAGATACACAGTTAAAAGAAAATAACCGGTTGTGACGTCACCTGAAAACACTCTATATCTGGAGTAACAATTAATTGTAGTATTTCAATTCAATATTTTAGAATTACTTATAACTCAAACACATAAATTTTTATTCCTGTATCTACTCACAGATGGTATAACCTACGTATGATTTTTTTTTTTTTTAAACCGTCCATTAACTCACCTTTACTTCCTTCTCGATATCAAGAAACTAATTATTTCCACCCCAAAATTAATTTTGTGGATTCAAAGAAAAGAAATTATACATACGCGGAATTTAAAAAGAACTTCTCTTTAAGCTGTGAATAAATAACGTTAAAATTTTCACCGCGCAATGAAATGACGTAGAAAGAAGAGTTCAGTGCAATTAAGAGTTTTTTAATCTAATTATTTTGATGGAGGATGCTTTTAATTTCAGCGTCTTTTAATTAGAGGGAATACATTTCCGTAATTTTGAGAGATATCGGGTGAAGTAAATGCGAGTGGGCACGAATGGCATACTTCGATGGTTATGAAGTAAAATCACCACTCATAAAATTAAATAATTTAATATATATAAATAAAATTTACCTTTTTCGAGAAATTAGGTTGCAAATAATTATAATTGTTAGACTATTGGTTTGGTAGCTCCTTAACCAGTAGGTAAATCAGACATGAACAACATTTAAATAACCGTTATCCACAAAATTAGTTTTGTCAGATCTAGCGGGCCAAAACATCCATCAAATTTTAATTATTGCTTAATTATTATGACGTATTGATAAAAATCCTAAGTAGTAGAATATTAGAGTAATCATAAATTATGTATGTTCAAAGTATAGTGCATGTTCAAAGTTCATGTATTTAAATTTTAGTAATATATTTTCGACAGTAACAGAAATATTCAAAAACACATATAATCTGTCTTTTAATCTATTCGTGATTAAAGGTTTAAAATGTTTTACTATTGAATTCTTATAAAAATTCTTAATGATAATGGCGGCTCCAAATTTTCATTCAGTGTTCTGAAAGAGCTCACAAAGAACCTCCAGACACTAAACTTCATTTTTCTAGGGCATCCCATAAAACAGTTTTCATACGAAAATATTCAAACTTTTATCATAGAAATATTTAATTTTTTTTTTATATAAGAAAACAGTTTTGATGCACATCAACTTTTCTCGCTACCGATTCTAAATCCGTCGGAAACATGGTAATACCTTTCTACCCTATTTAGTTCAAAATTTGCACTTATTTCACTAGTCTAAACAAAGGGCTGATATTTTTAGATGGGGGATGAATATTAATTTAAAGAAAACATGGAATTGTTCTAAAAACAAACAATATAACCATTTCTTTTAAAGAAATGCCAGATTTATTTTGTGAGTAGGAGTTTTTTTTTTAAATCCTTCGAACTATCGTAGTATAAAGCATTTTCAATCACATGACTCGGACCTAACAACGGCCTTAGCAACAGAAAGGTTACAGTTTTTTTGCCCTACAGAGGTTAACAGTTACGGAAAATGACCAGCCGTGGAATTCTTCTATTGGAGAATTTGCAATCACGTGATCCCATACCTAAAACCCGCCTTAACAACAGATAAACAACGGCCTTAGCACAGAAGGTACACAGTTAAAAGAAAATAACCGGTTGTGACGTCACTTGAAAACGCTCTATTTTTAGCCCTTTATATACCGACGCGAATTAAGTAAAATTTAAGTAAAAATACTAAAACATCAATTTATTGAATTTTCCTGATATGGCCTTGATAACTGAATCACCTTTTAATATTTAAACGTCATCTTGGCAAGTAAGGATAAAACTGAACGGTTTGAAATATGGCAACTGTGAAGGTTTTCAATCGGGAAGCAGTGATGTTGCGGTCAAAAATATTTTAGGGTACCTACCTTTGTTTTACACTTTTTTAAATATGTTTTTGACCTGAAACTACATATTTCGGGGGTACGTCCCCAATATTTCAGGGGAAGGCGTTCCCCCTTGTCCGCAAGTTGTCGGGATCTTAGGAAAACATCCGTTGACCTTTTTAAACCATAATCCTCACTTTTAGATTGCTTTTGTAAAATGTTTTCCGCAGATTGTTTTGAAAATGCCATTTCAAATTGTGTTTGAAGTGGAATAGTGCGGTTTTAATGAAGCTGTGAGGAAAAAAAAACAATTATCATAATACCAAAGTTGACTAATAAATCTTATGAAAGATAAAAATAAATTCTTGGTTTTTTCAATTTCGGCAGAGTACATTTTCAAAAGGCTACTAAATAATCTGACCCATTAATATCCTACTTTGGTTAAAAACCGTTATAAGCTTTAACGAATATCGATACTTGATTCATTGGTTGGGTATTGTTAAAGCGAAACTCTTTCATTCAATACGTGTAGCATCGAGTAAAGAGGAAAGCAGAAAATATTTTCTCAATAGGTTTTTTAATCGAAAAGCTTTTAAGGGCGAAACCTAAGGGTATAGAGTTAAAAATTGTTTCCTAAAATCATGTTCCTTTTTTATTGGTAACTTCCTCATGTCAATATATGTAGCACACAAATTCAGATATATTAATCGTGGATATCAAACTATTATGATTCAGTATTTTATAGATCATGCCAGGATCTTATGTGTTTGAAATGTCAGTTTGTATCAATCTAATAGGCTATTTAATTTTAATAAAAGCAAATATTAAAGTTTTGTTCCGTTTATTTTTTATATTGATACTAATTTAAACTGATTTCATTGTATTGAGTGTATTGTAAATTTTTTAGGTCAGAGATAAATTTATTTTTGATGGTAATACAGGGTTTGAAATCGATAAAAATTAAAACAAAATAATAAATGAATTCAGGACATTTTGATGAATGATTTTGATGAGTTTCTCTTTAAAAATCCAAGGTATAAATACGTTTAGTGCTCATGAAAATCTTCGGTATTCTTGCAGTATGCGATCTACCAGTTTAGTTAGCTCACTTGGATTAGTTAGCTGATAAATATTAATTAGTTTATTAGAATTAATTAGTTTTTAGTTAGAGTATGAACTTTATAGTTCTCACCATCTAAACTGATAGATCGCATACTGCAAGAATACCAAATCTTAATATAGACCGAGAGCTAGATGCATATTTTCAACATAACTCAGTACACGAAATATTTCACCTCGAATAGATTCGATTGATGCTGGCAAACCTAAAGCCACGACAGCCAGAAGGATAGATGGAAGCTTTAAGCGTGGGAGGAGGGACAAACGCGCAAATTTTTTCGTGAAAATAACCGACAAGGTGAGAGGCTGCAAATTGACATAAGTATAGAAGAATGTGAGTAAAAGTCAGGGAAAATACATCTAAAAGGCTAAGTGGAGGATAAAGGCTGCCACACAACATCTATCACACAACAAGAAAATTGTTTGAAACAACTATACCAGATTACAACCTTTCTTATTGTCACGTCGTACGGAAGAAAAACTGAATGAATAGCTCCTCGTAATATTGAAAATATTTAACATTTTACGAAAATTATGACCTAAAACCATTACGTGTGTGTAGGTTTAACAAACTAATTATTTTTCTAAAGTAAAGTGACTAAATTCACTCGACATTCGGACATCGCGCTTGGAACTACTTCCTCTCAGCTTATTTCTCCATTGCCAAGAAATATTGGAGTCTAGTATAGGTAGAAGTTATTATACGAAATTAGTTGTGTATTTAAAGTTTCGAAGTCCTGTTAATTTTTTAAAATTATTTATTGTTCATTTCTTTTGCACAAACACTTAAAAGTGACTAACTTTTAAAAGCAGAGAAAGTATTGATAAAGAGGAGCAAAGCATTTGAAGTTATCATTGTCCATTTTAGCCATAAAATTACAATCACGTTCTTTGCTTGATAAGTACTAAAATTTTTTTTTTCTTCATGTGGATACTGGGGGAGAATATAGGACATGAAATTATCACGAGAAAGAGTCTACCCCAAACAGGTGAGACAAAAGACTTTTAATTGCTTTTCAGTAACATTCTCAAATCCTTTTCCTCATCATGAAAATTCTCATTTCTCGGGGTTGCATTTCTGCAAGAGCAGCAAAGAAGAAACGCGTGTCCGTAGGGCTCGTTTAGACCCTAAAATCGCCACCCGCAGCCTTTGAACTGAGATTTCATGCAAGTTTCTCTCCGACCGAAGCTTTCGAAATCGATTATTCATTTCAGTCGAGAATCACTCAATCCTGGGAATGGATCGATCTCGAGGACGTCACCTTAACGAGTTTATTGGTCCTCCACTCCAGAGGCTGTCAGCGCATAGAATGATGAAATTACGGACCCTAGTCCTAGAAGAGGCTTTGAATTTCCGATGCAGCCGCCGCACGGTAGCTCCGAACCGCGTTCTGATAAATAAGCTGATGCAGTGATTAAATTGGGCTGTGGACCGCGTTTTGAAAACCAGGGGAGATTCTGTCTCATTTATTCTCTTCATTCTATTTCTCATGCAAAAGGACCCTTTAATCGCCAGTTTGTAGAAAAATGACAAATTGACTTTTTGTGCTAAAATATATCTCCAAGCTTTGCTTTCCACATGAGTGGAAAGAGGGGGGAAATAACTACCCCCTATAGGCAGATAAAGCCCCTTGAATTTGCAAAATCGATGTCCATTCATTATATTTTTAAATTTAATTCGGAATTGAAGTTAATTTTTCTTTCTTTTCTTATTCTTTGGGCTGTCAACTATGGCAAAATAAAGTTTGCTTTTAATTTCAAAGTATGTTTAACTGTTTTTTTATCCAGGGAACGTTTGACTTCATTTTTATTCACTTACTCCATTGATACTGCCTTAATTAATTTTGAGTTTTATTTGTGTTAGTCTTTCTATTTCTCGCTTTTGTAATATGAACTAAGAATAGATATAATTTAAATGCCAATTTAAGTGGTTTTTAATATTTTTCTTCAAGTGAAATTTCAAAAGGTTGAAAAAGGGATTTAGTCCATCAACTTATTTTCAAGTGTAAAATATATTTGAATGTATACTTATATTTGTTTCAATGATTGCTATGTTTTCTAAATAGGGTCCTTAATTTCCAGAAAAAATTAGGTGGTTATACAACTAAAATTCCATTACTTATATAGTATTTTTAAATTTTCTCAAAACTTGATTTTTGAACTTATTCCCCTTTTCAAACTGGCTATTCAAATTACGTCTCATTATTTTCAAGGAGTTTACACCCTACCTCTATTACACCCTAACTCTTGTAAAAAACTAAAAAAAAAAAAAAAAAAAAAAAAAATCGTAAAAATAATGGAATTTTCATTGTATAACCACCGAATTTTTACTGGAAATTCAGGACCCTATTTAGAATACAGAACAATCATCGAAAAAATTAAGTATGTATTCAAAAATTGTACAGTTAAGAAAATTGATGGTCTTATTCCCTTTTAAACTTAAAAATTCCCTTTTAAAAAAAATTCAGTAGACGTTTCGCCAACTCTGAAATTTCCTACTCGTTGGGTCTTACACACACAAATCCCTAAAGCGAAGATTAAACAGGAAACCAGGGTGTAGGAAGTTTCAGAGTTGGCGAAACGTCCGTGACACCAAAATAATTATGAAACATTAAACAGTTTAATGAGAATAGTTTATACTATAGAATAGAGAATATAGTCTATTTGTCTATTCTGATATTCCGTATTCTGATAAATAAGCTGATGCAATTATTAAATTGGGCTGCGGACCGCGTTCTTCAAACAAGAGGGTGACTTTCTCTTCATTCTGTCATATCCAATAAACTATTATTTCATTCCAAGTTGTATGCATGCATGCGAAATTGATATTTTTAAATCTTTGGGTGTAAACATATCCAAATAACCATGTTTAAGTTTCTCATAAGAATTTTTTTTAGCGTAAACCGGATCTGCCCTTCCTATGTCGTGATTTTCTCGGAAATTATGGGCCGTAGAGTTATAGTTTTCTGAGAATTTCTTATGTAGTACACCACGCAAGAAATATTTCTGTTAATATTTTTTTTGAGGACTTATTGAAACATCCTGTTTTGTGCAAGTACCAAACCCGGCGGAGTTTTAAAAAACATCTGGTAAACATGGGCTTTGCCCTTTCAAACGTGCTTACGACATAAAAAAACCTCATTTCCAATTCCCTATAGGTGGATATCTCTATATTTATTATTTATTCCTTAAGAGTTTTATTAAATTCCTAGTCTTTCGGAGTTAGAAATAGCTCAAATGGAAGAAAAATGGGGAAAATATTTCATCTTACAAGGAAACGATCCCAGACTAAGCTCACAGAAATAGACGGAAATTTTACAGGGGTTATTAGATGACTCAAAAAACTTTCTGTGAAAAAATTAGCTGAGGAATTACAATAGAAAATCTCTAAAAAATTCATAAAATTAATAATTTTTTAACGCCAAATGCAACAGGCGAGAAAAACAGAGAGAGCGCCAAATGCTTAAATAAACTGGCCGCATTTTCTCTGAAGCAATTTTAATCTTCCTTCCTTCCTCCTCGGCTCTACAATCCATGCAGGACCCTGGCCTCCATCACAAGGCAGCTCCACCCTCTCCGATCCCTGGCCCTTGTCTTCCAATTTCTCACCCTCAATTTCCTCAAATCTTCTTTAACCTCGTCCAGCCTGTAAAAACAAAGGCGTTTTGTAACGCCAGTTTCCAGTTGAAGAAACTAAAAACCTGGTGTTAAAGAGCACTGCTCATGGTGTCAACCTTAAATAAATGGTGTAATAAAAATAAAAGCGTATGGTCACACCATTTTGAGTTCACGAAACACCAAAACAGGTGTTGATCCTGGTGTTGCTGCAGCATCCGTAACCGTATCCTTTGGCGGCAAAAGCAAGTGTTTATTTTCATGATTTGATCGTGTGGATCCCGGACTAGAACGAGCTTGAAGACAAGTGCAATGCAAACGTCTCACAGAAATTGTATTGATTTGAGAACGGCAAGCAATTATTTAACTCCCAATACCGTGTGTTTTTTTCGTAACGTATTGATAAATTATAATTTAGTTTGAGTGAAAGTTCAAACACGTTAGTTAGGCTTAACTTTGATATATGTAGTAGGCTAAAATAGTTTCGTACGTCACCTTATTAACTGGACTAAAACTTTAGATTTTCTTACTCTGTGACAACTCTTACTCTGTTTCTTACTCTGTGCAATATTATTTCTTTTATATACTTTCCCAAGCTGTGTAACTTTAGTTTTTCTTACTCTGTGACAACTCTTACTCTGTTTCTTACTCTGTGCAATATTATTTCTTTTATATACTTTCCCAAGCTGTGTAACTTTAGTTTAAAGTATATGAATGCATTGTTGACAAATTGATTGTTCTAAACAGAACTTGTGGCCAATATTTTCCCCTCTAAAACAGTCCAAAGAATTAAAATTAAGTTATTTATTAATCATATATAATAATTAATGAATATATTTTGCAAATTTTAGCTTTATTTAATATTTTTTGACTTTATAAGAAAAAATGCGAAATTCTGCGAAACGACTTGTAAAGGCTATATTGGTAAAAATTTTTGGATTTAGTTAATTCTAGAATTAAATTACACTTTTTAAGTAATGAAATAGTGATTTCTAAATGTTTTTGTGCATTTTTAGTAATGTTTGGTTGTTTAAAGTTTCAAAAGAGGGGAAAATAACTGACCGCAGGATGTTACGTCTTCGAATTGTCACGCAGTATTTTCTATTATATGAATAATTCATGTTATTTAACTTCAATTCTAACAATATAAGACAACCATTAAACAATCTAACATTTTATAACAAAAATTAGTGTTTATAATAATAATAGGCTATTTTAAGTTGCCTTTTGGTACTGAAATGCAACGACGGCCTTCGTCTTCGAAAAGCTGCATTTCTCATTCCAAACCCCCTATATCAACACAAATTAAATAAAAACTTATTAAATACATTAAATGTAATGCTGAAATAAGATATAAAGCACACTCGAGTCCTGAGATGTATTATAAAATAACATTTATAGAGGTTTGTGCCATTTTTCTGTTTTTTCCCATTTTTCTCGAAACATGATTTTCATACCTTTAGGTACACATTTTTAAAAAACTATTAGAGGTACACACTTCAAACTTTCCAGAATTATAAAACTACTTATTTTCTTTTATGTAGACCTATTATATAAGACATGGGTGTTGTAGAATTTATGTTATTAAATGTGTTATAAATACTTGTTTTTTAAACATCTCACAATTTTTTTTTTAATTTTTTTGGTTTGATCTATGATTAAACTCAAGGTTATTATTGTTCATTGATATGTTATTTATCATCACACCAAGTTTTGGAAAGATATATTCAATAGTTTTCTTGGAATGTGTATACCTAACTGACATATAGTGTCGAGATTTCCAAAATTTTCAATTTTTTTTAAAATGGCTATAATTTATTAAATTTTTGACTTTTTTGAAAATTTTTGTTATGACTGTATAAAAAAATATGTGTTTTAGCTTGTGTATGAAAACTTTAAAAAAATCTAAATTTGAAAGTGAAACGCAGGCACCTAAGGGAATGTACCCATACTACGTGACCTGTTTAGGGGAGGGAGGGGGGTCTTCAAAATACCACGCTTGGTCACAGGGGGGAGGGGGGCAGGGCTTAAATTCTAACCAAAGAAGTACCGGAGCGCTACTATTTCAGCATTACAAATATTTACTGATTAATGAATAAATATCAGTAAATATTTACTGAAAACCAAGAAGTACCGGAGCTCCGCTCCGGTGCAATTTAAGCCCTGGAGGGGGGGGCTTATGGTTTCGTCACGTAGTCAAAAAATAAGGAAAAAATACTTGTCTGAGTAAATTAAGTTATGTTACAATGACTTTTACAAAGTTTTTTCTTCTTGATAACATATTTTTCACACTTGTATGCACGTACTCTTGGCGTCACGAGGAAAGTGCTGTATTAATAAAGACAAATTAAGCCAAATTGACTTTTTTTAACTTTCTGTTTGCTAAAAATGATTGAAATGACTACTACGTGAAAATTTGAGGGGGAGGGGGGGTCTTGGCATATACTACGGGTGGTCACCAAGGGGGGGGAGGGGGGTCAAAAATAGTAAAAAATAGGTCACGTAGTATGGGTACGTTCCCTAAACTATGCTTTACTTTTGCCTTGTTTTGGCCATCGAGGTGTTCCGTGTGCCCTAAATGATGTTTTTCCTCATAACCTGACAAGATTGTTGACAAATAGGGGATACCGGGGCAGGGTGGACCACTTTTGAAACTTTTGACTCGTTAGGGGCAAAATAATTATTTTTTCAATTAGATAACATGCATACATATTAACCATATATTCAAGTTTATAAAACATCCACTGAAAAGTAAAAGTAATGCTTACTTTTTTTTATAAAATTTTTTAAATGAAAAGGGAAAAAGTGGTCCATTGTACCCCGGTACCGGGGTACAATGGACCACAGGATGGGGCACAATGGACCACTAGGACTTTTTTGCCATAAATGAAGGAAATACATTTTTTAATAATACAAAACATATAGTAAATGATAATCTGGTTTATTCTGGTTACATAATTTATTTAAACATATTATCCTAATTTTAACGGATATTAAACCCAGCAAATGAAAATCCGAAAGATTTTTGAGACTGATAGCCTACTGTTCTCTTTTGGGTCTGGTAGACGCATAATGATATCTTCAACATTAACATGATATTCATCAACATTCTCAGGGAAAACAAAAACATTTGGGTTAGGTTTAAACAACTAATCAATAATAAACACTCAATAAGGACAGTAAAAATGTCATTATTCAAATATAGTAACAGTTAGTAAATAAATAAAAATAGTAGCAGAATTAATTGCAACCACATTATCCAACAAATATTCACTTTGTGATTATATTTATTTTTTAAATATGAAATGGGGGATTAAATTTATGACAAGACTCAGTTCAGTAAAGAAAAACAGTTCAGCACCTAACTTTCTGAAGCCCTTACATTTAAATAAAATTAAGTGTAAAAACAATGGAAAATGTTATAGAATGAATAATTAGTTATTATGCGAGTAAAAAAGTAAACTCTTAATTCCACTAATTTTGTTCACGCATCTAAGTGGTCCATTGTACCCCGCTTAGAGATTTAGCAAATATAATTCTTAAAAATATATAAAATGTAAATGTAACCTTTTAACTTAAATTGAATATAATAGTTTAGTATCTTATCTTGTGATTGGAGCTCAGCAAAGTTTTTCAAATCCCAAATTTTCAGTGAAAAAATACAGTTAACTTTGAAGGGAAAAGGTTACTTTTGCATACCTTAAATAGACTATCAGGAATAGAATGACTAATTAGTTAAATAAGAACATGAATTCTGGTTTATTCTAACTGCTTTAGGGTTGCCATCTAAATGACAAAATTTGAAACACATATACATAAAATAAATATAAAAAACAGGGGGTGGTCCACTGTGCCCCGTGGTCCATTGTACCCCGGTCTCCTAACTAACCTTGCAGCTCTCTAAGTTTTCTATTCTAACAGGTTTTCGAATATAAATAAAATATATAGGATTTGATCTGAATTGGGAACAACCACTAAAATTATTCTTAAGTAGCATTTAGTGCCCCATTTTGTCTAATTTATTTTAATTTATACGATTGAACAAAAAAAAAAAAATAAATAAATATTTTACATATATTTATGATGCTAGCTATATATTTTGGGATGAATATGGCTTAAAGAATGCCAGAAATACCTTTTTGATATTTCCCCAAGTAAAATTTTTAACATTAATGTTATGATGTGCCTGTCAGTTACATTGATTGATGGTGTCGCAAATACAAATATTGACAATCTACTACAGGTGTGAAGCCCAGCTAGGTTGATCTGTTTAACTTGAACTACCAGATTTTTCAAATAGAATGTCATAATAATAAAGAGTATACGTATATGCAATTATTTGTTGGAAATAAGGAGTATTTAAAGCAGAGAAACAGCAAGTTTGACTGTTTTGAAATGCAGTGTATAAAAATTTTAGGCACCCCAAAAAATTGTGATAAAATGTAATCACATTTGTTAATAGTTCAAGTTACTGACTTGAATGCTCATTGTAAATTAATCATTAGCATAATGACAAATTTGCCAAGTTTGCGGTAATGACATATATTCAACTATATATATACAGCTATTTTTGACTTAAATTGTATAACTTCTAACCATTCAAGAGTTGACGGAATCAAATGAGAGTATGGCTGACGATTAACTTTATTTTTGCAGTTTTGTTACAGTGCCTATGACATAATATTCACAAGTGAACAGTTTTGTGAAAAAACTCTGGTATTTGGGTATTATAACGTCGACTACTACGCCAACACGAAAACTGCCACCGGAAGAGTAGAAATTTTGCAGTTAATTATAGTGCTTAAAGCTACTTTTTGGCAAATTTGGTGATATATTTGGAAGTTTTACATTGCGTGAAAAAAATGAGTTACTAATTAATGGTGTTTCGTGACACCAGTTTCAGTAGTGGTGCTTTACAACACTACAAATGGTGGCAACTTTTTTCTCCACCAAATTTGGCGTTTTGGCTAAGTTGGCGTTATGGAACGCCCGCCTGGTGTTGCATAACGCCAACCTAGCCATAACACCAAATTTAGTGGAGAAAAAAGTTGCCACCATTTTTGGTGTTTTGGCACCCAATATTTTTTACAGTGTAGGACGTCCGATCTTCCTCATCTTACCCTATATTTTTCCTCTGTAGATTTTCTTTGTAGCTCTTTCGTCACTCATTCTCTCCAGATGTCCAAGCCATTGTATTCTTTTAGATTTTATTACATTGACAATATCTTTTTCTTTATATAGTCCACTTAACTCTAAATTGCTCCTAATTCTTCAAACCTCTCCATCTTTGACTGGTCCATATATTTTCCTGCTTTCCTGAATTCAGGGGCGAAGCTACTGGGGGGGCGTGGGGGGGCGTCTCGCCCCCCCAAAGTCGGCAATTTCGATCATAGTCGGCAAATTCTAGGTTTTTAGATTCTTAAAAAAAAATAGGTTGGCAATTAAAAAAAAGTTTTTTTTCTTCTTTAACATTTCCCTTCTCTACAATTTTCGGAGTAAAAGTCGTAAAATTGTTTGGGGAGTGGCCAGCAGAGATGTCAAAATAACCGGTTAAAACGGTCAAAATCCTGACAGGGTCATAATTTCGACCGGTCAGAATCCCAACAGTCGAAATCCCAACTGGGTCAAAATCCAACTTGAGTCAAAATCCCGACAAATCAGGTTCCCAACGTGGAAATCCCGACTGGGTTAAATTGCTGACAGAGTCATAATCCTGACATGGTGACATGTAAGAATCCCGACAGGGTCAGAATCCTGAGAGGTTGAAATCCCGATTGAATCAAAATCTCGACAGGGTCAAAATCCCGACTGGGTCGAAATCCCAACTGGGTCAAAATCCCAACTAAGTCAAAATCCCGACAAATCAGGTTCTCAACGTGGAAATCCCGACTGGGTCATTTTGCTGACAGAGTCATAATCCTGACATGTAAGAATCCCGACAGGGTCAGAATCCTGAGGGGTTGAAATTCCGATTGGGTCAAAATCCCGACTGAGTCAAAATACTCACTGGGTCAAAATCCCGACAGGTCGAAATCTCAACTGGGTTAAAATCCCGGTCAGAATCTCGACAAATCTGGTTCCCGACATCGAAATCCCGACGCGACAGAGTCAGAATCCCGACAGGTCTAATTCCCGAAAATTTTGATTGATATAGCGATTTGTTTTGACTAATAATGTGTTATTTTCCTTTATTTATGAAGGTATCTAGAATTACACAGGTCTGCAATGAAAAAGCTGTTCGATGAATTATAGTGATTTTCTATGTATTTTAGTGTGCTGATTACGAAAAAAATATTGAAAAAAATCCTATGGATGGGTTTCACTAGTTTCGTTCTGCATCTGGCAGTGCTAATATATTATTTCCAGGTTACCACATTAGCGTTATCCTTGGCATTGCTTTGGCATCCTTTTCATTCTTGTTTGTTGTTTATTTTTGTTTCGAAGTCAACTTCAACCACGAAAATTCGTTTTGCTCTTTTCTTATTAATTTTTTTTGTATTATATTTTTTATTCATTCAGTAATCAGCCTTTTTTTGCATTCACTCTTTTATTATTATTATTTTATTAGCAAAGGGTGAGAGAGAAAAATAATATTTTTAACCTCGCCAAGTTGCCAAATGCATCTACTATGTTGAGGTTCTTCTATACCGGAAGTCTCTTGGACTTTGTTTTTGTTTACATTTTTCAACCCATCCATACGTCAGGATTTGACACAAATTGCCAATTTATTTTCGAATTTGTGCATTTTTCATAGTTTTTGAGCATTTCTGACTCCTTTACATTTTAAAATTAAAAGCTGTGAATGATGCACATAGTAAACTATCTCATCAGGGCATAATAGAGATGGAAAGAAAGTACCAGGGAAGATTTAATCGCCCCATAATGACGAATATTTGTTATACGTATAGTTGAAAAAAGGCTCTTGTTGCTACTCCCGAGGGTAAATGTACTAAGAGAAGCCTCATAAGGAGGAAAAATTGGCTTTAATTCAGTTGTAAATGAGCTTATTTTAGTTATATAAAGATTTTCATGAAGAATTTATAAAACAAAAATATATTTTATGAACATATTTTCCTTAAAATTAAAATAAAGGCTTATTTTACAAATTTATCGAAATTTTCGGGAAAAGTGGCATTCCAGAACAAAAAAATATCCTTTCTGAATTCAGAGCACAAAAACACATTAAAATCAATGCCCTATAAATAGTAAATTTTAATTAAAAAAATACACTTTTTAAGTGTATTTATCCGGTTGATAGATTTAATACCAATTAAACATTAACACATCCCGACCGGTTTTGTCTAGTTGTATAAAAGCCTATCTACTTTTGATTTTAGGAACTTAAAAGGAATGAACTTGTTAAACCGAATAAAAACTACCAGTTTATGTAAAACCGTCGGTTTTATTCATCTATATCTATATTGTTTAATACCAGTAATTGAACTTTTTTCAAATTAAATAAAAATAGACGGGGTAATGGCATTCAAGAACAAATAAACTTTTTAAACCAAATAAAAACATGAATTTATTCCGGTTGTACGATACTAACAATCATATTCTTGGTTTTCTCTGATAAAAGACTAATTACATTTCTTAAACTGGATAAAAAAAGACGGTTTGAATTTTATCACCACAGATGTAGGGTTTCGGTTTTATGGACGGCCCCATGGAACAAAAAACTCAAAAGAAACACAATCATATAATCAATAAATTCAGAGTTCTAAATGGAAAAAACCGCCTTTCCAACCAATTCGATTGAATCTCTGGTAATATGAATTCCTGCCTTTTTAATGCTTAAGATTTATAAGTTATGGTTGTAGCTCCAAAGTAGTTATGATTGCGCCCTTATATTCTTGGGCGCGGGGGTCTAAAAGACTATTTTGTCATAAAGTTATGATTTTTGAACGATTCAATTTATCACCGAGACCGCGCTTCGCGAGCAGTGTCGATGGTTTCGGTTTTCCCCTCCTTTCGCCGTTGAGGGAGAAAGCCCCCGTCCATCCCCCGAGCTGCAAGTGTATACGGTCCGGTCCTTCCTGGAAAAATGAGAAGACCATGGGAACATAGCATACTCTTTTGTTTAGAAGTGACCGACCGACTGACTGTCGCCCAGATCCAGATGTCCTCTGAAAGGGGAGATAATGAATGCCCAAGGACACCCCCAAGTCGTGGGACAGCTTCAAACCTTCGCCAACGCCCTCTGCTTTTTTGTCTTGTTTTTTTGTGCCGTAATTGGCAGTGTTAGAGAAGAATATTGTGCGTTTTGGTTAGAGCTGTTCATTATTGTTACATTTACATTACGATCAAATTTTTGGGTAAGTAAAATGAAATCCTGGTTTTCTTAATTCTAAAATTGTCTTAAGTTATAATGTGTTACCTGAAATTATCATGTGTTGATCATTATCACGTAATAGAGTATTTTCAGGTGACGGCACAACCGGTTATTTTCTTTTAACTGTGTACCTTCTGTAAGGCTTTTAACTGTTGCTAAGGCCATTGTTTATCTGTTACTAAGGCGGTTTTTAGGTATGGGATGACGTGATTGCAAATGCTCAAATAGAATTCCACGGCTAGTCATTTTCTGTAACTGTTAACCTTTGTAGGGCAAAAAAACTGTAACTTTTCTGTTGCTAAGGCCGTTGTTAGGTCCGAATCATGTGATTGAAAATGCTCTATTTCTTTAATTGCTTGATTTAGGTTTCGATTTGATGTCACGTTATATTTTAACAGTTTTTTGTTTTATTTTTAACCGCTTTAACTAGTTTTTCGTTGCTGAATACGTATGGAGTTTTTCCCCATTTGAAGTTTGGCTTAGCAAATAAAACCAAGTATCTCAAATTAATATAATTTGAAAAATATATTTAAGAACAGAAGTAATTTCTTTGATATAATTTCCTTTTAAATATACCTTTTCTAATGTATGGTTTTAACAACAAATTGGTTGTGTTTTTCTTGGACAATTTTTTAACAAAATTAAGGTATATGATGAATATTTTTTAAAAATCTTTTTATTACTTTTAAACAATTTCAAATGTTTATAATGTTTAGAGTTTGAAATCACTAGAATAGAATAGAGTTGCTTCAAATGAAAGAACATTTAGCAAATTAAAAATTGTGAAAAACTTTCTTAGAACAACAATGACTGATCCTATGATTCTTACGTGTGAGAAGGACATTTTGGATTGTTTAGATTTGGGCGCTGTGGTGGTTAGATGGGCTCATCTAAAAAAGCGACGTGTTAAAATTAGTGTTGAATAAATGAATGTTAATAAATGAAACAATGAATTTGATTCCTTAAATATAAATAAACAAGCTAAATATTTATAAGTTGTACTTGGCATTTTACTGAAAACGTCATCCTGTTAATTTAATCAGATTCACGAATTTCCGTCCACGCATACTGCTAAAAATAAAGATTTTTTTATCAAAATATTTTACTGGAATATTTACAGCAATCGAACGCAAGTGGGTGGTGTGTCGTGTGTGTCCTCTGCTACATTCTAATGTGTAACGTATTAAAAGTTCTAAAGTGCAAAATTTTATCCCAATTGATTAATACTTCTGTCAATGTGTCTTTGTGTGTTTTATACAAATCCAGTTTTCTTCCGATCTGCAAAACACTTGGTATACGAACGTAGAAAATTTCAAAGAAAAACATAGGCTATGTTTCGAAAACCATAAATGACCCCTTGACCATCTTTTTTTACCCTTATAGTTATTTTGCCGAAATAGCTTTATTTCTCCCCAAAAAGAAATATGCTTGCCCCATTGTTACAAAGAAAAAATAAGCAGAATAACAAGTTTTTAAAGGAAAAACTAGACACAAGTCTACTTAAATTTTATACCAATAATTTAAAAATATATTTCTAAGAAATTTAAAATTTTAATCTGCCAAGTATGGTTTTAAAATATCTTTATTTGAGAGTTTATCTAATTTTCTTAGGTAAAACGTTTCATGGAATTACATTGTTGTTAAAATAGTCTCCATTCCATGGAATATTAAAAATGTTAAAGCAACTATGAAAGATAGATTTTTCTCAAATTGGATTAAAAAAAGTTAATTAAAATTCTAAAGATATCCAAGGCTTTAAATGTACATGTCAACGGCCATACCATGGTGAAAACACCGTTTCTCGTCCGATCACCGAAGTTAAGCACCTTCGGGCGCGGTCAGTAATTGGGAGGGTGACCACCTGGGAACACCGCGTGCTGTTGGCAATTTTTTTAGAAGCCCGGTGGCGTAGAGGAAGCGCTTCGCGCTCCCACACCACAGGCCCGGGGTTCAAATCCCGGTCCACGGGTACGGCAGACTCAGCCCTTCATCCCTCCGGGGTCGATAAAATGAGTACCAAGGTCACTTGGGGAAATCAAGAGGGGGGTTAGCATCAAGCTAGCCACTCCTCAGCTGACCGTGACTTTCAGTCACACGTTCTGTACAGCTCAGCTCAAGCCTCACCCAGTGAGGCTAGTTATACTGGAGTTTGAAGGTCCAACGGGCAACGACCTAGGTACTCCCTCAAATATCCCCCCTTGATTTTTTTTAAATGTACATTTTAAGTAATTTTTGGGAGAATATTTCTTTAATACATACATCTTATTGTTTTTCATGGGGGGTCATGTGGTAAATGTTGAAATCGTTCAAACCTTTACATGCTTCACAACTAGATGAATTTTAATACATCTAACTCAATAAAGTAAGGTAAAGAATTCATTAAAAATTTTAAAGAAGAAAGCTATTAATCCACTCGTGCAAGACCGGTAATATCAGCTAGTTTTACATAAGACATAATATATACAGACACATATACTATTTTTAAAGATTTAATTAAAAAAAAAATTAGTCGGCAAATTCGTCATATACGCCCCCCCAATGAATTCTGCTTAAATACGCCCCTGCCTGAATTATATATATATTTAATATATAATTTAAATCTGCCAATCAAAAAAGGTTCATCAAATGTACGGCAAGTTGCTAAGTGGTCCTAACTGAATGGGTTTGGCATCTCAGGAGCTCAGGACCCAGGTTTCAACATTAATTTACTCCTCCTTATTATGAAATTCCGCAGATAATTTCATCACAATAAGTGTTTGAGTCATCTTCTTATGCCTGTAAAATTTTCGTCCATTTCTGTGAGTTTAGCCAACTAAGAAAAAAATTTCAGCTGAAAGTAAATAAATATGAATTTTTATGTTTCTAGAATCTAGACCCGAACAGAACAAAAGTTCGGCGGGACATCTAAAAAAGGATCAAGGGAACATTTTAGAAACTTGAATCCAGGGTTAGAATTTAATGATTACGCTTGATCGTCAAAACCTGATTTAATGATTAAATTTTAAATTATTTTAAAAATCGTGCCAGGAAACAATAAAAGTTTTGTCACTTTAATAGACTAGCGTCTGGCGATTGCGCTGGCTGGCTATGGGAGATCGAAAGCACCTCTTTGCGCATGCGCCGAGTTCCAATTTGGCGAGAATCAAATGGCGAGAGTTTTAAGCACGCGTACTTTGTTGTTGTCATCGGGGCGGGGAATCAGTCAAAACAAAGATGCATTTTACAAAGTAAGTCGAAAGTAAAGTAAGTAAAGTTTTTCACTCTACTAATTAAAGTATATTTATTTATGTTCCCATTTCCTTGTAAATAAATTGATGTTTTATGAATCTTGGTGTTCTATTAAAAAGTAAATAGTAGTAGATTAGTATCCCACATTTGTGTATTACTACATATGAAATATTTGTTCTTTTGAACATGTGTGTGTGTACAAGTTATATTTCATTTTAATAATTAAAATATATTTATGCATGTTCCCATTTTTCCCTGTAAATAAATCACTGTTTTATGTTTTATGAATCTTGTTGTTCTATGAAAAAGTAAATACATTAGTTTCGCACATTTGTGTACAAATGGTAAAGCTGTTAGAAAGGTTGTTTGATTTATCTTACCAAACATAGCATCAACTAATTCTGAGTAAATTTTATTTCTTTATTAAGAAAAAAAATCCTCTGTATGAAATGTCAACTTTATTTGTAAAAAATATTTAAAATTGGTAACTTAGAACACACTAGATGGTACTTATTTTAGTAAATAGACCAGTTGGTGCTACAAGAAATGTTTATGTTCATAAGCTTATTTTGTTAGAAAACTAACTGAACTAGAATTTATATAAGGTGCATTTTTTATACAAACATTATCGAGTGCAGTAATAAATTGAAAAGTTTTATCCACCAAAACAGTTTATTTACTTAGTAGAATTCGTATTAGGAATACTAAATTCTGTCATTACAGAAATTTATTTCTTAGGAAACAGTATTAAAGTATTTATCTTTACACATTTTGTTCCTTACATGAATTCACTGAAGTGTAAAACTCATTACCTAAAATATCCTGGAATATGTCTGTTTAGGATTGCTGTTGCTATCATAACTGATGACAAGTGATTAAAACCTTAATAAAACTTAAAGTCCTTAACCAATTAACATGATATATTGACATATACTATATATTTTTAAATAAAGTACAATTTTAATGTATGTTGTGTTGCACATTAGGTAGGAGAACTTTGCATTTTTCAATTGTAATCAAAGTTATGTCCATTCCAAAATGATTTCAGAAAAATGGCATTCTACAGAGTAATAAAAAAGCTGTTTTACTAGCTATCAAAATATAGGTGTTTATCAGGTACTATATTATGTTGAAAATAGTTATTCGACCATAATACAGGAGTTAATGTGTTGCGAGTTTAAGTAATTTGCAGTGAAAGATGAGAAATTTCAAAACAATACAAAATGATAAATTAGATCAGGCCATAATACAGCAATATCATAACATTCTGGCATTTATTACACTATATTTCGCATTATAATTTATCTTCTCTTGAAAGAAAATTCCAATTATCATGTTAGATTCATCAAAATGTTTTTATGAAGTTGAATGTAACATTTTAAACAAAGGGTAAGTACAGAATTAGACTTAGCAGTGGTGAAGAGCATGTTGCAAACCGGGGAAGCGCTGGAATGAGATTGCAATGTAGCTAAATTTGATTCAATCATAAGAGTTCAGTTCTGTATTGTTTTATTGTGAATTCAATAATTTCTGGTAGTAGCTTGTATGATTTTGTTAATTCTTAAAATTTTTGTAATCTTTTTATGTAGTGCTTCCTCTGTTTGCAACTCTCGGGTTGCCACTGCGACCAGGGATTGTTGAAGGGGATGAAACCGACTCCATGGGGGTCGATGTGGTTTTAAAAAAGGATAATGAAGCTCTGGGAATTGAAGGTATAGTAGCAAAATTATAGAAAAGGGAAAATGAAGTGTAATGAACTTTTTAAGAAAAGTTGAAGCTTATACAAAAACCAACAATGTTTGTCTTTTCTCGCTAGGCGGTACACAGTAAAACCCAGCCATTCTCTCCCTAGGGTTGGACAGGTATAGAGAGAAAGAGATCCAAACTGGTTACTTCTCACCAATAACTGCCCCACCCCCTTCCCTCTTCGTCGAAGAAGGTGCTTAAGTAGTCAAGCTTGCTTACCCTGACTTCCCGCACTCCTACTGGAACTTGGATTTCCCCATCCCCAACCTGCCTAGCGAAGAAAAACAGACTATACTTACAGAACAAATATGAGAACAGACAGTGTATATATACTTGGGGGTGGGGTATAACATGGGTGGAACTCATGGGTAGCTTCACACACCATGGTGGTGTAGTTAAACTTCTCGAGGGTGGTGCTAAACATTACAAGGTCGGGTACATACATGGGTGGATTTAGGTGGTGGACCCTGGGGGGCAAGTTGTCCCTGATAGTGATAGCTATTGGAAAGATGATTTTCTCTTAGAAAAAATTAATTTCTCAAAAAGTTGGGGGATTGCCCACCCTCGAGGTGTTACACACTCCCTATGTGATTCACATTTTCCCTGAGATGTTATACACAGCATCCTCAAGGTGGTACTCAGAAATCTCGAGGCGATTCACACCACTGCAAAAGTTATACACCACTCCCAGTGCGTAAAATTCCCCACTCCGAAAATCTATCCTAGACCTGCCCTTTTAAGGAACAAAATAAACTTTCAAGCCAATGTTAAATTTCGTTCCGGAAAAAACCCCTAAAATTTTGGGATAATTGGAATTTATTCTGAAACGAGGTTTAAAATGTTGAGGGGTATTGAATTTTCTTACAGAAACAAAATATAACTTAAGCCACAGTGTTAAATTTTTTCCGGAACTAAATAAATTAGTCTACCTGCATTGATTTCATTCCAAGACAAAATAAATATCTAGCTCCAGTGTAAAATATTGTATGGGAACAAAATTAATAAGTCGAAAAGTATTGAAATTCACTGTAACAAAACACATTTCTAATGACAGGGTTGAATTTCTTTCTGAAATGAAATATAACTAAAATTCAGTGTTAGATAACACTCTGGAACTAAACTAAATAGAACCATGATCTTTGAAAATCAAAGATGATGGTGTCACATAAAATAACGCAGATCTGGAGTCATTTGGGAAGCCGCTAGGATCCAAAACGATGAAAATGCTGTGGGTCAGAAATTTTTTTCAGAAAAATCTCATCTTAGGTCGTCCCACCTTAAGGTCTTCCACCATACCAAGTTTCGAGTCTTTAAGACCCGGTATATTTTGCTGTGCATAATGAGTGAGTGTATAGGTGAGTGGTAACTTTTATTACTATAGATAGAGTAACACATATCGACGGTGAAGACGAGAAACCTCGTATCTCCAAAATCCCAACTTTTGCTGCTAGCGCTAATATTGGTGGAGTAGTTTGTAATAGGTAGGTAGTAATAAAAAAACTCAATTTTGGAAAAATTGGAGATACGAGGTTTCTCGTCTTCACCATCGATATTTGTTTGGAAGGTCTATTATCCCGTTGACTGTTCAGCTACCGTTAAATTAAGCGTCACAGCTATAGAACATTCAATGGGCTATGATAACGTTTTCGAATTCAGCAACACGGTTGACGGGATAATATGTAAGAACCGTTTGGAAAATCAAAGAAACATTTCAACTGAAATAAAATTCTTAAAATATTAAATTTTCAAAACTGCAAAATTAAATTTAGCTTACACGTATTAACTTCTTAAAAAGTTCAACAGTGAAAACCCCTCCATGTGAAGGCCCATTGGCTGATAAGGGAAAACATCTGCTAGTGGACAGATGTCCGACAGTTCATTTAGCTATATATGAAATATATACTATTTTCAGAGTTGAGAATTAGTATAGATAAAAACACTGTTTTAATATTGCGTTGTAATATGAAAAACTGCTTATTTTACATAAAAAACAGAGATTTGTGTAACCATTATTTATTAAGACATCAAAAACAAATGAAACATTTCTAAAATTCATCAGTTAACTAATATTAAAGTAAAAAAAATTATCGAAAATGTGTAAAAAAATACTCGTTTCATCTTCATGGCCAAAGAAATTATTTTAAAAAACACACCAAGAGTCAAGACTATAAAATCGCGTTAAAATCCTGAGCAGAAAGCATATTCTGAACTACGTTCCTCTCGCAGCCAGCGCATTATAATAATCAACAAACAATCATCTCCGCAGCTTCGCAGCCAGCGCAATTTTCAAACAACCTTGTTTCCGCTGCCGGTTCGCAGCCAGCGCAGTTTATAACTTTTTTGCCAAGTGATTCTCGCCAAATTGGAACTCGGCGCATGCGCAAAGAGGTGCTTTCGATCTCCCATAGCCAGCCAGCGCAATCGCCAGACGCTAGTTGTTTTCAGGTGACGTCACAACCGGTTATTTTCTTTTAACTGTGTACCTTCTGTAGGGCTTTTAACTGTTGCTAAGGCCTGTACTGTTGAATGCATCTGTTGCTAAGGCGATTTTTAAGGTATGGGATCTCGTGATTGTAAATGCTCCAATAGAAGAATTCCACTGCTAGTCATTTTCTGTGACTGTTAACCTTCTGTAGGGCAAAAAACTGTAACCTTCTGTTGCAAAGGCCGTTGTTATGTGATTGAAAATGCTCTATGTGCTGGTGATGCAAAATATTCATTAAAAAATATAACATATTTAAAACATTCACAAAATTCAGTGTCTCTAAACATGTGCGTACACTCTTGCCGAGGACCATTTACAAATATTTGGGGGAGAAAAAAGTTGAAACTCGTTTTATTTTTAAAATCGCATCGAATTTTGAAAATCTTTCAGGGGTCAGTATCCCTGACACCCCCTTCTTAACTTGAGGCTCAAAGCTGCATTAAAAATTTAAAACTTTCATTCGCTTAAGTTCAAAACTACCTCTTCATTTTTTAAAAAACTACATTTAACCTTTAATGTTTGCATGAAATTATTGTGAGGAAAATATTCGAGGACCAAATCTGGACGAACTTTTGTTGCGGCCCTTTGGGGGCATTGGAAAATGAGATGGACTTGGGTGGAGCTAGGCGTGAAAAAAAAAAGATTGAGATACACAGATTTAAAGTTTCTGCTTTTTTTTAATCCGTCTGAAAAAAATAAATACCTTAACTAAAGATGAGGAGGGTCGCAAAAAAAAGAATATTTTTATTAAAAGTGGGTCGCTATGTTCAAAAGTTCTAGAACCCCTGGTATAAAGGGCACATGCATACATAAAATTAACTTTTCAGATATCCGAATTGATTTTTATGTATCAACAGTTACCACTTTTTAAATAAAATATTATAATTCATAACATACAACTTGAATGTGTATATGCTTAAAAGATCATATGTAGTGATATATATGAAATACATAGTCTAGCAATGTATATGTTACGGTGAAATAAAGCTCAACTTACTCGAAAAATTTTGCTTTGAATTTAATTTGGCAGTCAACATCAACAAAACAAAAATTATGATTTTCAGGAAGGGTGGAAAACCTTCTAAATCGGATAAATTCTTTTATCAAAACTCGGATTTGGATATCATAAGCGAATACGTTTATTTTTGGGAATTCCTTTTCGTCAAATGGAAAATTTAATCTGGCCAAAAGATATTTTACATCCAAAGCTATTGCTGCAATCGGCGCCTCATGGTCTATTTTCACTGGATCTCGAAAAAAACTTTTTTAAATATGTTAAATCTTTTTTTTTTTTATTCAAAGTTCATGGCATTTAAAACTATTTGTGTTATTTGTAAACGGGCATTGCCCAGTACAATAAACTTTTTCTATGTCTATGTCTGTATGTTATATATGTAAAGTTGCATAAACTGAGTTGAATAAGGACTCCTTATATCAAAATTGTATTCACATGCTAAGTGTTCATTCACGGCAGTCCTCTATATTAAGGACTGCCGTGTGAATGAACATTTAGCATTTGGACTTACGATATAAATATAGTTTTCAAGGTTCTTTTCGACAAATTCCTTAAAACAAGTTTCCGATAAAGCTTTTTTGTCGCAGTATGTTGAAAATCCTTTCAGACCGCAGAAATCGATTGTTTTTAAGGTATTTTGATGTTTGCAACTGGGTTTTTCATGAAGAAATTTACACAATCATATATCCAAGAAGCTTGAATAAATAATTTCCCCCATATTCCTGCAACTATTGAATGGGACAACAACAACAATGGGACAACTATTGAATGGACAACAACAGTGGGACTTCAGAGTGATTAATATTTTCTTATTATTTGACAATATGAGTCAACTGGTCAGTTCCCCTTTGGTTGATTATGAAATTATAATACTTATTAAAGTAAAGTTATTCTCAATTTTCTACAAAAGCAATTTTTGATTTTAAAGTCATAGGTATTTTTTTATTAATACAGTGTTCAAGTGCATCAGTTAATTTTGTAAGAATTTTTCTTCCGCTTTTGGCTATTATTTTAAAATTTTTTGTTAGAAGGTCATAGGGATGCATGAATGAATGAAACTAAAATTATTTTCACTTTATGAGATTTGTTATGTTCCTTGCCCTCACAGAAAATAGAATGAATTACAAGATTAAAATTAGTTTATTTTTCAGGTTTGATATGAAGAACAAAAAGAAAATGGTCTATAGACACCTAATCCTAGTAATGTGGAGTTCGCAGATGTCTGAATTGTAAGTTTGAATTTTGAAATTACTTATTGTTCTGTCTGTTTTACCAAAAGAAACTTATGAATATTTTTTGCGTAATGAGGTGTTTAAGATCTCTTTTTAAAATTATAATTAAATAAAAAATATTATTCGTGTTTAAAAAATTTTCCACTTTACTTTAAATTAATTTAGATAGTTATTATGGTTTTTATCGGTGCAAGATGAAATTTAAATAGATTTTAAATATCCTTCACTATTTCACCTTATTTTGTTAAATTTAGGCCCCTCTAAACCATGTAAATTTATAATTTTTCTTTAAATTCCTGTTATCAAATAACTTTCATTCAAAATCTGACATTATATACATATATTAAGAAAAAGAAAGAAACATATTTTAACGCTGAGAAAGAAAAAACAATAATGAAACTGGCAGGTTTTGCACAGATATTATCTAAAGCTTGTGACTTATTAAAATCGATACATATACCAATGAATCTTACTCTTGACTGTTTTAATATCTTACATGATATAATTGCAATAGTTACTAGCAAAATTTAATAATTCAGTATACATTTCTGTTACTAAATTTTCTTTCATTAATTTATCATTGCTCCGGTTGCTCTAAAATTCTGATTTTATGCTTTCTCAATACAAAAAGTACTGAAAGTAGGAAAAAGGTCTGAGTACCTATGGCTCTATATCTCTACTTCTCAATTACTATAATAACCCATTATTAGGTGAGCAGTTTTTAAAACAATTAGTATGGTCATTTACATTAAAACTCAACGGTCAGTCACCGTTACAGTTATACATTTTTTAAAATAGACTTCGTGTAATGGAAATATTAACATGAGGTAAATATTTACAGCCTCCCAGAGAGGGTCAGAAGTATTTTTTCAGTATTGCTTGGTATCATTAACATCAATTTACTCCATTAAATAATGACAGTTTTGAAAAGCAATTAAACAAAGAGTTGTAAGTCTCATTCTTCATCCATTCGTACTACCTGTGTGTGTATAAATGGGTCCGTTTGGATCCATCAATATTTAACTCTTACCCTTTCGAAATAATACAGCTGGTGCAATACCACTTTGTTGCGTCATTCAAAATGGTTACTGAGGATATTAAAATTCATAAATTCAGTAACCTTTTCGCCCAGCTACTTGACGTTTAGAATAGTTAAATTTCTATAGCATACTCTGAACAGGATTTTGAGAAGAGGGATCAACGAAATGACCTATATAAATTCTATACAGATTGGTGATTCATTCTGCTTCAACAGTCTCTTTTATCACCCATAAAACACAACTTTATTATAAGTGCCGAAATAAAAGTAAAATATTGAAAATACTATCTGTATATTTTTACACTCCATTCCCTATGAAATCCGTATTGATTTGGAAGATGAAGTGCCAAATGGTTGTTATTATTATAGTTTCTTGAACTGATTTTTCCTTTTTATCTCTTTTGAAAGTAGAGTAAAGCCTATTTTTATTAGCTAGTGCCGATTGAGATATAGTACGCCGTTTTCGATACTGTAAAAAGTCGCTCAATTACTTTTGACGCCAAGTAATTATACCTACCTAATTTTTCCCCTCATATAGAGATGAGTGGACCTTTCAATCGGTTTACTTTGAAGTATTGGCGATGTTTCTTACATTTGGCTTCAAAAACAGCTTTTCTATTTTGCATGAATAACCTTTTTTTATCGGATATTAGTATTTCAATCAAGAAAAAGAATCATTTTCAGCCTGGAACTATTTTATACTTGTTATTACTATTAATGTGGTTACAAATTATTCAAGGTATTTCAACATTTCTTGCATAGGAAAAAAACTGTTAACTTTTTTTTCCCTAAAGAGATCAGAGATCATCTTCAGAATCCGACAGTAAAAAATGCGCCTGGAAAAAACCTGTTACTGTAGCATTAAGAAGACTACCTACCTTTAAAATGCAAAATCTGAACACACTTTTTGAAAACAAGCTAAAACATGATAATTAGCAATGGAATTTTAATGCTACCCTTAACCGTTTGCATATTTACAAAGGCCCAAGACTGGAGAACCTCATTACATTTTTTCATTCATAACTCATTAAATAGTATAAATTAAATTTAAAAAATTTCCAATGATTCCTTAGTCTGGAGCCTTTGTAAATATGCCAACCGTTTTCTCACAATAACCCATAACTTTGGTCCGGGGTCTAGCGCCTCGGGATTGTTTCGGGTATCCTCCTTCCAGGATGACTGTGTTGTCTTGGAGTATTGATGTACTCTTTACCACAGAAACAGTTCTGTGCTAGAGAATATACAAGTATACTTACGTTTATTCTTCTGTTCATTGATTCATCTTGAGTGTCGAGTAGGGTATACTATATCAGGAATGTTGTCGGAGTAGGGTATACTATATCGGGAATGTTGTCTGTGAGCCTTTCGATAAAGAGAGCAACTCCATGACAGTTGTGCTCTGCTCTCACTGTCCACGGATAGCTCTCTTCACTGTCCAGACTCATACTCTGTTGATTCATATAACACTACTTGCGTTTCCTGTCTTGACTGGTCTGAGGCACATTTGAATCGTCAGTTTGAAAAAGGAAATGAGTCCAATAACCAAGTTTTGAGAAACTCGGAATAAAAAACTATATTAAGAATGGAGAAACTTTTCCTGAGGCTCTTATTTGCTTCGTTAAAGGCATGTTTTTCGTTAAACTTTACTCTTAGAACTAATATGAAATTTTAATTAAAAACTTTTAAACCAATATGTGATAAATATCTCACTACTACATAGTTATCTAAAAGCATTGTAACTAATTGTTTTTACTAAAACGAATTTAAGTATACTTATACACATTTTACACTTGTTGAAAATTTACTCTTTTAAATCCTAGAATTAGAATGAAAAGACATAGTATATTGTGTAAATACATCTAAACTCTCGTTTACCTCAGTTATTTTTACGCAAGCGAAGAAATGCAAAGATCACGAAACATTGTTTAACTCTTAATTCCTTTCTTTCTTCACAAACTCCGCTTTCTTTATAATAAAACCAGAAACACACTTAAGAAAGAGAAACAAAGACGAGAGGTAACTCTCGAATGGTTTAAAATAGTTCTAATTACTTCTGTCAACAGGACCATAAGGAGAAGAGAAAGGTTCTTTTTCGAAACAATTCCACTCGAATGCGTTCTCTGTGCAGCCCTTTAGTCAACATGGTGATGAAAATAAAGGTTACTTAATTCTTATATACAACGTTTCTTGACAATGGAGAAATAACCTGAGAGCAAACGAAGGAAATAGTTTCCAGCGCGATTTCCGAATTTCGAATGAAATTAAGATCTTTACTTTAGAAAAATGATTAGTTTCTTAAATAAATGCATTATATTGCGTTTTGGAGTTATAATTTTCGTAAAATTATAAGAATTTTCGTAAAATTATAAGAATTTTCGGATTCATTTAGAATTGAACGCGGCAGCCAATGAGAGCTCATAGACAATCTGTTAACTCAGTTTTTCTTCCGCTCGTCGTGACAACAAGAAACTTTGTAATCTAGTACTATAACACTCTATGAACTAACTTAATTGTATTAATTTTAGAAATGAAGTTTTTAAAGACGGACTATCCTAAACCAGATAAAAGATTTTAGACGTTCCTGAGGAACTAAATTCAAAAGGGTTGGGTTAAAGACCCTATCATAGGGTTAATGATTTTTTCTTACATTTGAATCTCGAGTCCAATGACCCTTTAGATAGTTTGCAAATATTCAGACAACTAAATACTTTACTACTTCGTCTTCTTTTTTCTTTAAAGCAATAATTCACTTTACTAAATGGGAAAATAGCTCAGAAATACGAAATATAAATTATAATTTACGATCAAAAAGATTATATTTTTTGCCTATAGAGCGTTTTCAATCACATGACTTTACCTAACAACGGCCTTAGCAACGTTGTTTTTTATCCTCCAGTGATGTCATATGCGAATGCTTCTATTGGATGCTTCTATTTCCTGCCCCTAACAACAGCCTTGGCAACGTTGTTTTTGTCCTCCAAGTGACGTCATGTGCGAATGCTCTATAGCAAAAAAATAAAATTTTCATAAGAATTTACCACCTAAATTTTATAATACTTTACCCGACAATCTTCGAATACCCGACAAAATAAATCAATATTACTTCTATTTTATTCCTATTCCATTTTTTAATAATCCAATGATTTAATTATAGTTGGTACTCCAAAAATAAAACCCTAATCCTTGACCTTTCAATCAAAACAAAGGTCTAAAAAAAAAAAAAAGTTTTCTGCTCCTTCACGTCTTCTCTACCGTTCAAAGCCATCAAAGGAAGATGAATCCGAACAAAGAGCTTTCCGAACTCTAAAGTGAAGAGAAGGCAGAAGAAAAAATATAAAAAGATCCAGAAGAATCTTTCGGTCACTTCCAAATCCAATAAAGGCTGCTGGCTCTGCTCCGTATTTACAGGAGTTTGAAACAAGCCTTGGAGGATGAGGTCTGTTCCCTGGGGTGTAGAAATTGTTCTTCCAAAGAAAGGGAATTTTCTTTTTAAAATAGTTGTGTTGGCTGACCTTTTTCCGGGTTGCTTTATGATGGGATCTTCAAATTGACGAAGTACAACAAAATAAATATTGTCCCTTGGACTTTCTGAGTTTAGTTAACTGACAATTAGTATACAGGAAGTCTAACTCTTTGTTAAGTTTGGAACCGAAATTTAATTTTCGGATTGAAAGGGGTACGGAAAATTGGATTATTCAATGTCTTCTTTATGCCTTTATTTAAGATTTGAGGGCCAAAGGAACAAGAGAGAGCATAACAGAGTGGTGTCATTTAAAAGATGAATCAAATTGCACAAGGATTTTCGTCAATTTTAGTAGGGTTATATATAGTGTAAAATATTGTTAATTATTTTACTGGTGAGCTTGGTTACCTCAGGCTTATTATTTAGTTTCTGGTTGTTTGGATTTCAGATTTTTCAGATTCTGAACTCATTACCATTAACTTTATTTAATAGTCAGAGAAAATTAACGAATTCTGAAATAAAAAACTAATTTGATCACATCCTTACATTTATTCTACCAAAGTTTCATCGTCGAAAAAATAATTCTGAATCTTTGAAAACCGCCTAACACTACTGTCAGTCGAGGCTATTATTGTATACTGTTTCATGCCTATAAGGAACAATTAAACTTAACAATTTTGAAATCACATTGCGTGCAAGGAATCCCATAAACCCCCAAATAGAAGAAATCGTTTCTATCGTATTAAAGCAGGTCTCAAACAAATCTTCAAATTCGGCTTCAAAAATGCAAATTTCTAAACCAATCATCCACGAAACAATTCGAACAACGACTTCTTCTCAAACGAACATCATTATATATTAACTCGTAAAAATTCCCGATTCCTTAATCCTGTTTATGCATGCGCAAAAGGATGATCCTGCAAGAATAAAAAATCCTCGTTCTCAGTCAGACTTTATTATTCGGATTGTGTCTATGCAAATGGAATTATCCACAAAAAAGGCGCGAAAACGCCGTGACGTAGCTGGTTGCCATGGTAACACAAAGCTTTGAAGTGGGAAGATGGATCCGAGTCTCAGACGTTTCGATGACGTGCTCCAAGTGCGATTCCATTAAATTAACGCCGCCTGTCGGGTATTTATAGAATTTCAAACGTCGTTAGGAGAAGGGTGCAAAATTTAATTTGCGTGTCAGTCAGTTTTGAGGGAGGTGGAATCTAACAAATATGTGTAACAAGTGCTCTTGCAAATTGATGCAGGCTAACGCTCGTTTACACGAACTTGTTGAGGATACTTAGAGAGTTGTCAAAATTGGAAGTTTGTAAAAGTAGTAAATTTTGATATACAGCGTAAGACTCCGCTTAATGTGATCTCATTTGACCAAGATCAGAATGATAACAATATCCAATTGATAATAATAAGTGATTCTATTAAACTGGAAAACCGTGTTACCCGAAACATTAAAATCGCAAATGAGTAGTCATAATTAAAGCATTTAAAACTACTATATTGTTATTCTAGTATGTATTTTGCAACTTAATTATTTAAGAAAAATATAGGAGAGGTTCATATATCACTACTACATTACTGGCTCATTTTGTATGTTTATGAATTAAAAATTGGCCTTCCAACAGGAAAAAAGGAGGTTTTTAATGGATTTACCAAATTTGGATAACATTAAACGATTTTACTGATAACATAAAACGATAGATTTTGGGTTAATTTAAATAGGGGTGGTAGGGACCAGTCAATTTCGATCCGGTAATATTATCCGATTGATAATATTAACCGTGATCATATTAAGCGGAGTAGACTGTAAATTTAACAAATTTTATCATTTTACAAATTGAAGATTTTTTTTTTAAGATTATAATATATATTTTAACTAAAGTTATACATTTAGTCCAGGTTAATGTAATCACTTAACTTCTTTTTAACCATAGCAGTCCTTTCTCCATTCAATATTGTCTAAATGAGTGAGTGTGCTCAAACCCACGGCTCTAGAGGAGTTTTCTATGAAACCACGAAATTTAATGTTCCTTCAAACTTTAAAATTAAAAAGGGGCATTTAAAGAAGTTTCACTTTATAAAGTTTGTTTAAAAATATACGTTATTGAAAGGAGACATCAAACCAACTGATGCTATGAGTTGTAATTGAAATTACGTCTTTGATGTGTAGTTTCAAAAATCTTCACTATAGTGCTGCAGTAGTGTATTAAGAACTCAATTTTGAAGAATATAATTTTATAATGTTTGGTGCGTGCTCGAAAAAGGGCCTAGTGTCAAAAAACTTTAACCTAACCTTTTTCATATGAATTAATTTAGTACTAACACATTTATCTGCTATCACTGAAACTTTAACCCGTTTGCTATTCCTTACTCTACCTAAATTTTAAATAGCTGAAGATTCACTTTTTGATAATTAATGTAGACTGCATTTAAATATACATTTTTTTATTTAGCTTTTTAAGTGGTGAGTAGACTCCTTACAAACATTTCCTTACTGCTCGTAGAAACGCATCTCTGGATCGTTATTCTTCGGCGCGCGCTGTCGTGCATGAAAATGTGGGAGGAATGACGTCAGAGCAGAACGAGATCAGCCAACAATTCTACGTCATCGCACCGGCGGAAACTGTAACTTTAACTGCATCTCAGCACGTCGTGGTAGGGAAGAGACGGAGAAAGAAAAGGGATAAATATGAAAAGTTTCTCATTCACCATTCTGATACTTGCATTTTTAATAAATTAGATAGTCTTATAAAAAATGGCTTTTATGAACATAATAATTTCTCCTAAATTAGTCTGAAAATCGTATTTTCTGTTTTAAATAAGAAAGTTAAATAATTTCTGACTTCACAACCTGCTAAAAGTTGACCTCCGATTTTTAAAAGGATATCCTTTCCTGCGTTTATTATAGGATGCAATAGTTAGTTAATTTCGATAAATGTACATTTAATATAAAAAAATGTTTCCTTTGATTTTCATAAACAACTTTCCATTATTAGCAATCATTCAGAATTTAAATTAAATGAAAAAGTTATAATGTACTGTCATAACTAGAAACGTAAACCTGATTTTTACACTAAGATTCCTACCATTTAAAAAGCTAATAAATTCTTAGTTAGAACAGTTATTCTTTTCTACAGACAAAAAGAGCTATGAAAAATTGTGGCATCAATGAAGTTAAGTTCAAAAAAGTTTTGTTTTCTAATTTTATTTACAAATTTATATTTTTCTCTTTTAAAAAGTTTGTGATGGTAGGGGGTACAATTGAACATAAAAAGTTGAGGTACACTTGAACAGCTTAAAAGTGCCTTCTAGTTCTTTTTTCTTTATTCTTCATGCATTTTTAGATGTTAAATGCAGTAGTTTAAGTAGTTTTAAATTTAATTAGTTAAATTATTTCAAATATTATCTTTAGAATTTTTATTGTTTTACCATGTACAATGTATTGACGTTAATAAATTTCCCACTATAGTTAGCTATCAATAAAAATAAAAATTTTACTTCTTGTGCAATTAGTTTACATCGTACAAAGTTGCTAACAAACTTTACTCACCTGACTGTTCCATGGGTGTTCTTTTTCTCATGCCACCTCCGTGTGATGGTTGGAAGTAAACGATGGCAAGGCGTTAAAGAATTGTATAAAACCTGAGACTGATTGTTGCCATGGTTACCATAAACTTATCTGATGAGGCATAAAACATACGGGAAGTTATGAGGCATTTGTTTGCAACTCTCTTCTTATCGTAAGAAAGGGACCCGAAGAGTCAATACAGGAATTTTTTTCCTGGATTTTTGTGGTATCGTGGGCTTATATCGCTTGGCGTTACTCAGTTTCCCAAGTTCCTGTGTGGTGCGAACACTCGCTTCTATAAAATTAGCAGCCATATTCACAACCATCAGCGTCGGTGTTAAATTCTAGGTCAAAGAAGAATTCCACCAATCAGGCCATCGAAAAGATGGTTTTTCATTATTAAGTTCGCCGACGCTGATGGTTGTGAATTTGTGTATATAGTAAGGTAAATGTGGGTATAGTGGACACTTTTAGGAAAAGTTTCGCTTAAATTCTCTATAAGTATCAATCTATTTTCTTGGAAACGGTTAACATCCTATTTTTAGATTAACTGGATCTTCTTCTTTCGATTTCACCAATGAAAACTATAATTAGATCGGGGAAAGTATTTTTAATCAATTTTTTAAAAGTTCTCCAAATTGCTTCTATAGTGGCCACATCGATGTATCTGATGTTTCTATGGTGGACACCCTTTGCATCAAAAGTGGACACCTCTCTTTTTCTGCCTATATCAGGGGGTTTATGCATGAAATTGAGTAGGTATGGTCGTTTAGTTCTAAAAACAATCATCCTTTCTAGCGAAATATATTTTAGATAAAAATAAAATTAGTTTTATTTGACTTAGAATAACTGACTTAATGGTTTCCGGCCAATAGCCTACGTTATAGCTGATTTGAAAGGAATTTCCCGAAGCCAGAATGAAACCTAATTCGTACAACACCCGTTTTAAAGCATAATCAACAGTTTCTGTAGAAAATCTGATTCAATTTAAAAATGATTTATATTTCTTTTAAAAGCCATTGCAGTGACCACTATTGGAAAATCTAAGATTCTGTGTTGGTAAAGTGGCCACCCCCCTAAATCCTCGTAAAGTCAAAATTTTCAAATAAATTTTCTCCAATATGATTGTATACACTCTACTTGATCTTAAAATGAATTTAAAAGTCAATTAAACCGTAATAAGAACAAAAAAATCAGTTTCAACTTAACCGTTTCCTAACGCGATTCAATAAGCAACTTCCAATTTCAGTCACTCGGCCGATGGTGTTATTTTCAAAGACTTAAATATCCTTCCCATACTGATCTGTGGTATCGGTGGTTATTTAACTGATTACCTGATAGCATAATCTACTATGCCTATGAAATTTAAACGCTATTTGATAACTCTAACTCGTATTAATAAAAATTAACCAACTAGGTGGCCACTATTGGGACAGTGTCCACTATACCCACATTTACCTTAAGTATCAAGAGCGTATGAAAGTCACCACTAAAATGTTAGCAAATGTTAATAACAAATTACCAACAGGGGCGAAGCTACTGGGGGGGCGTGGGGGGGCGTCTCGCCCCCCCAAAGTCGGCAATTTCGATCATAGTCGGCAAATTCTAGGTTTTTAGATTCTTAAAAAAAAATAGGTTGGCAATTAAAAAAAAGTTTTTTTTCTTCTTTAACATTTCCCTTCTCTACAATTTTCGGAGTAAAAGTCGTAAAATTGTTTGGGGAGTGGCCAGCAGAGATGTCAAAATAACCGGTTAAAACGGTCAAAATCCTGACAGGGTCATAATTTCGACCGGTCAGAATCCCAACAGTCGAAATCCCAACTGGGTCAAAATCCAACTTGAGTCAAAATCCCGACAAATCAGGTTCCCAACGTGGAAATCCCGACTGGGTTAAATTGCTGACAGAGTCATAATCCTGACATGGTGACATGTAAGAATCCCGACAGGGTCAGAATCCTGAGAGGTTGAAATCCCGATTGAATCAAAATCTCGACAGGGTCAAAATCCCGACTGGGTCGAAATCCCAACTGGGTCAAAATCCCAACTAAGTCAAAATCCCGACAAATCAGGTTCTCAACGTGGAAATCCCGACTGGGTCATTTTGCTGACAGAGTCATAATCCTGACATGTAAGAATCCCGACAGGGTCAGAATCCTGAGGGGTTGAAATTCCGATTGGGTCAAAATCCCGACTGAGTCAAAATACTCACTGGGTCAAAATCCCGACAGGTCGAAATCTCAACTGGGTTAAAATCCCGGTCAGAATCTCGACAAATCTGGTTCCCGACATCGAAATCCCGACGCGACAGAGTCAGAATCCCGACAGGTCTAATTCCCGAAAATTTTGATTGATATAGCGATTTGTTTTGACTAATAATGTGTTATTTTCCTTTATTTATGAAGGTATCTAGAATTACACAGGTCTGCAATGAAAAAGCTGTTCGATGAATTATAGTGATTTTCTATGTATTTTAGTGTGCTGATTACGAAAAAAATATTGAAAAAAATCCTATGGATGGGTTTCACTAGTTTCGTTCTGCATCTGGCAGTGCTAATATATTATTTCCAGGTTACCACATTAGCGTTATCCTTGGCATTGCTTTGGCATCCTTTTCATTCTTGTTTGTTGTTTATTTTTGTTTCGAAGTCAACTTCAACCACGAAAATTCGTTTTGCTCTTTTCTTATTAATTTTTTTTGTATTATATTTTTTATTCATTCAGTAATCAGCCTTTTTTTGCATTCACTCTTTTATTATTATTATTTTATTAGCAAAGGGTGAGAGAGAAAAATAATATTTTTAACCTCGCCAAGTTGCCAAATGCATCTACTATGTTGAGGTTCTTCTATACCGGAAGTCTCTTGGACTTTGTTTTTGTTTACATTTTTCAACCCATCCATACGTCAGGATTTGACACAAATTGCCAATTTATTTTCGAATTTGTGCATTTTTCATAGTTTTTGAGCATTTCTGACTCCTTTACATTTTAAAATTAAAAGCTGTGAATGATGCACATAGTAAACTATCTCATCAGGGCATAATAGAGATGGAAAGAAAGTACCAGGGAAGATTTAATCGCCCCATAATGACGAATATTTGTTATACGTATAGTTGAAAAAAGGCTCTTGTTGCTACTCCCGAGGGTAAATGTACTAAGAGAAGCCTCATAAGGAGGAAAAATTGGCTTTAATTCAGTTGTAAATGAGCTTATTTTAGTTATATAAAGATTTTCATGAAGAATTTATAAAACAAAAATATATTTTATGAACATATTTTCCTTAAAATTAAAATAAAGGCTTATTTTACAAATTTATCGAAATTTTCGGGAAAAGTGGCATTCCAGAACAAAAAAATATCCTTTCTGAATTCAGAGCACAAAAACACATTAAAATCAATGCCCTATAAATAGTAAATTTTAATTAAAAAAATACACTTTTTAAGTGTATTTATCCGGTTGATAGATTTAATACCAATTAAACATTAACACATCCCGACCGGTTTTGTCTAGTTGTATAAAAGCCTATCTACTTTTGATTTTAGGAACTTAAAAGGAATGAACTTGTTAAACCGAATAAAAACTACCAGTTTATGTAAAACCGTCGGTTTTATTCATCTATATCTATATTGTTTAATACCAGTAATTGAACTTTTTTCAAATTAAATAAAAATAGACGGGGTAATGGCATTCAAGAACAAATAAACTTTTTAAACCAAATAAAAACATGAATTTATTCCGGTTGTACGATACTAACAATCATATTCTTGGTTTTCTCTGATAAAAGACTAATTACATTTCTTAAACTGGATAAAAAAAGACGGTTTGAATTTTATCACCACAGATGTAGGGTTTCGGTTTTATGGACGGCCCCATGGAACAAAAAACTCAAAAGAAACACAATCATATAATCAATAAATTCAGAGTTCTAAATGGAAAAAACCGCCTTTCCAACCAATTCGATTGAATCTCTGGTAATATGAATTCCTGCCTTTTTAATGCTTAAGATTTATAAGTTATGGTTGTAGCTCCAAAGTAGTTATGATTGCGCCCTTATATTCTTGGGCGCGGGGGTCTAAAAGACTATTTTGTCATAAAGTTATGATTTTTGAACGATTCAATTTATCACCGAGACCGCGCTTCGCGAGCAGTGTCGATGGTTTCGGTTTTCCCCTCCTTTCGCCGTTGAGGGAGAAAGCCCCCGTCCATCCCCCGAGCTGCAAGTGTATACGGTCCGGTCCTTCCTGGAAAAATGAGAAGACCATGGGAACATAGCATACTCTTTTGTTTAGAAGTGACCGACCGACTGACTGTCGCCCAGATCCAGATGTCCTCTGAAAGGGGAGATAATGAATGCCCAAGGACACCCCCAAGTCGTGGGACAGCTTCAAACCTTCGCCAACGCCCTCTGCTTTTTTGTCTTGTTTTTTTGTGCCGTAATTGGCAGTGTTAGAGAAGAATATTGTGCGTTTTGGTTAGAGCTGTTCATTATTGTTACATTTACATTACGATCAAATTTTTGGGTAAGTAAAATGAAATCCTGGTTTTCTTAATTCTAAAATTGTCTTAAGTTATAATGTGTTACCTGAAATTATCATGTGTTGATCATTATCACGTAATAGAGTATTTTCAGGTGACGGCACAACCGGTTATTTTCTTTTAACTGTGTACCTTCTGTAAGGCTTTTAACTGTTGCTAAGGCCATTGTTTATCTGTTACTAAGGCGGTTTTTAGGTATGGGATGACGTGATTGCAAATGCTCAAATAGAATTCCACGGCTAGTCATTTTCTGTAACTGTTAACCTTTGTAGGGCAAAAAAACTGTAACTTTTCTGTTGCTAAGGCCGTTGTTAGGTCCGAATCATGTGATTGAAAATGCTCTATTTCTTTAATTGCTTGATTTAGGTTTCGATTTGATGTCACGTTATATTTTAACAGTTTTTTGTTTTATTTTTAACCGCTTTAACTAGTTTTTCGTTGCTGAATACGTATGGAGTTTTTCCCCATTTGAAGTTTGGCTTAGCAAATAAAACCAAGTATCTCAAATTAATATAATTTGAAAAATATATTTAAGAACAGAAGTAATTTCTTTGATATAATTTCCTTTTAAATATACCTTTTCTAATGTATGGTTTTAACAACAAATTGGTTGTGTTTTTCTTGGACAATTTTTTAACAAAATTAAGGTATATGATGAATATTTTTTAAAAATCTTTTTATTACTTTTAAACAATTTCAAATGTTTATAATGTTTAGAGTTTGAAATCACTAGAATAGAATAGAGTTGCTTCAAATGAAAGAACATTTAGCAAATTAAAAATTGTGAAAAACTTTCTTAGAACAACAATGACTGATCCTATGATTCTTACGTGTGAGAAGGACATTTTGGATTGTTTAGATTTGGGCGCTGTGGTGGTTAGATGGGCTCATCTAAAAAAGCGACGTGTTAAAATTAGTGTTGAATAAATGAATGTTAATAAATGAAACAATGAATTTGATTCCTTAAATATAAATAAACAAGCTAAATATTTATAAGTTGTACTTGGCATTTTACTGAAAACGTCATCCTGTTAATTTAATCAGATTCACGAATTTCCGTCCACGCATACTGCTAAAAATAAAGATTTTTTTATCAAAATATTTTACTGGAATATTTACAGCAATCGAACGCAAGTGGGTGGTGTGTCGTGTGTGTCCTCTGCTACATTCTAATGTGTAACGTATTAAAAGTTCTAAAGTGCAAAATTTTATCCCAATTGATTAATACTTCTGTCAATGTGTCTTTGTGTGTTTTATACAAATCCAGTTTTCTTCCGATCTGCAAAACACTTGGTATACGAACGTAGAAAATTTCAAAGAAAAACATAGGCTATGTTTCGAAAACCATAAATGACCCCTTGACCATCTTTTTTTACCCTTATAGTTATTTTGCCGAAATAGCTTTATTTCTCCCCAAAAAGAAATATGCTTGCCCCATTGTTACAAAGAAAAAATAAGCAGAATAACAAGTTTTTAAAGGAAAAACTAGACACAAGTCTACTTAAATTTTATACCAATAATTTAAAAATATATTTCTAAGAAATTTAAAATTTTAATCTGCCAAGTATGGTTTTAAAATATCTTTATTTGAGAGTTTATCTAATTTTCTTAGGTAAAACGTTTCATGGAATTACATTGTTGTTAAAATAGTCTCCATTCCATGGAATATTAAAAATGTTAAAGCAACTATGAAAGATAGATTTTTCTCAAATTGGATTAAAAAAAGTTAATTAAAATTCTAAAGATATCCAAGGCTTTAAATGTACATGTCAACGGCCATACCATGGTGAAAACACCGTTTCTCGTCCGATCACCGAAGTTAAGCACCTTCGGGCGCGGTCAGTAATTGGGAGGGTGACCACCTGGGAACACCGCGTGCTGTTGGCAATTTTTTTAGAAGCCCGGTGGCGTAGAGGAAGCGCTTCGCGCTCCCACACCACAGGCCCGGGGTTCAAATCCCGGTCCACGGGTACGGCAGACTCAGCCCTTCATCCCTCCGGGGTCGATAAAATGAGTACCAAGGTCACTTGGGGAAATCAAGAGGGGGGTTAGCATCAAGCTAGCCACTCCTCAGCTGACCGTGACTTTCAGTCACACGTTCTGTACAGCTCAGCTCAAGCCTCACCCAGTGAGGCTAGTTATACTGGAGTTTGAAGGTCCAACGGGCAACGACCTAGGTACTCCCTCAAATATCCCCCCTTGATTTTTTTTAAATGTACATTTTAAGTAATTTTTGGGAGAATATTTCTTTAATACATACATCTTATTGTTTTTCATGGGGGGTCATGTGGTAAATGTTGAAATCGTTCAAACCTTTACATGCTTCACAACTAGATGAATTTTAATACATCTAACTCAATAAAGTAAGGTAAAGAATTCATTAAAAATTTTAAAGAAGAAAGCTATTAATCCACTCGTGCAAGACCGGTAATATCAGCTAGTTTTACATAAGACATAATATATACAGACACATATACTATTTTTAAAGATTTAATTTAAAAAAAAATTAGTCGGCAAATTCGTCATATACGCCCCCCCAATGAATTCTGCTTAAATACGCCCCTGATTACCAAGTTTCATGAAATGAATCATGACAAGAAAGTTAAATTAAACATTCTAAATTTAAAATATAATCGTCTTTAAGACGATTTCAAATCATAATTTGGTGTCACAAGTTGAGGTCAATTGAATCACTTATTTCAGAAACATGTCAAACGCCACTTTTCTTGTTTTGAGATAAACGAGAAAAACCGTATAAAAGCTCACTACATTTCTAAGAAGGTGTTTAGTAATTTTTTTCTTAAAGTAGACCTCATTTGTATATGTTACAGACAAAAGGAATTTTTTTAATATTTTTATTGTTTGCATGAAAAATTATTGAAATTTTTGCATTTGACAGGTTTCTGCAATAAACAGAGTATCCAAGTCTATTTTCATAGCTTAACTCTAATTATTTGTAGGATTCGGTAATAAAAGTGGGAATATTAGTTTAAAATAGCATTTCCATATTAAATAGTAACCCATAAACTTAATATAGAGTTCTTATTTTTTCTCTTTTGGTTATTCGATGTACAAATACTTATTTTTATAAATGATTTCAACTCTAGACTCAAAAATAGTAGTGAGCCAATTCAAAATGTAAATATAGACATCTTTGAAGTCAATTAGATAGTTGATTAGAAGTAACTTTGTGGACAGTAAAACAATCTTGCTTTCAAAGTCTAAAAAATTAGTTCAATATTACGATCTGGGGTATAGATTTGATGTCCACTTTTAATAAAGTGATTCATAGATCCAAAATATCAATTACATAAATGTAATAAATGGCCACAAGCATGGAAATTTTAAATATATAGCTACCAAAACGGCCTTAGTCTTGAGATTCGTACAAAAACTTTAAAAATATGGTTTTTACTTATGGCTTGATGGACCTAACATCTAAAGAATGACTTTTCTAACCGCATATAGTGTTTGTATGCGATTAAATATCAAACTGCAGTCCCAAACAAGCGGTAGATGAGACGGCATGAACGAAATTCCCCGCAATTTAAGTGCAGAAACCAGTCAAGCGACGTCGTTTGACATGTTTCTGCACTAAAGCTGAAATTTAACATGCTGGAAAACTATTTTAAAATTCCGTAATTTTTATTATTCTTACACTAAAATGTGCGTTTACCCCTATAGAATCATATGACACCAATAACTCAATTTTGAAAAAAGTGGCGTTTGACATGTTTCTGAAATAAGTGATTCAATTAAACATTTTAAATTTAAAAATAATCGTCTTTAAGACGATTTCAAATCATAATTTGGTGTCACAAGTTGAGGTCAATAGGTGGAGTTAATCAATGAAAGATGATTAATATAGTCAAATGTGTGTGTGTGTTTAAATTTCTAGATTAAACTTTAACTGATAAAAGAATGGTGAGACCAGTCTTCTAGTTCCATGGGTGAGACTAAACATTTATCGATATATCGTTACCTCCACGCCAAAAATACGAATCTGCTTTGTATAATATAAGAATAGCAGATTCATGTTTCTGCGTGGTGGTAACGATATAATCCAGGGTTTGAAATTCATAATTATGGATACGGAGAAAAACTCAAAAATCAGATCAAAATTTTTATTTGCTACTTTTAAAAATCATGCAGCGTTTTTCAGAAAAGAAAAACTCGCGTCGTAATCATTACTGGTGATCGGAATTTTAATAATTATCCGTGATCATTATCACTATTTTTCGTTCCAAAATATAAAAATCAGTTTTGACCCGTGGAAAATTGCCTACGGAGAGATACCTGGATTATTCTGAAAAATTCTAAAAGAAAACGCCTATCCTCGAAAAATTAGCTGGGCGGTTTTTTCGAGGTTTGAGCGATATGTTTTAGAGCTAGTTTGAAATTTTACATTTTGATCGATCATTTTTTTCATAATGAATCAATGATTATTATCTGAGTAAAACCATATCGCTCAAAATGAATCATGATTTTTAATCGAAACCAATAAAACTCAAAATCCGATAAGAGATTACTTACCTCAAACCAGGCCTTATTTTTACGATTTTACTCAAATTTTAATTAATAAAGCAGGTTTTGGCGATCAAGTGTGTTCATTAAATTCAAACCCTGATATAAACTGCTAATAAATTAATATATTATTTATTTTAGAAAGATTCGACAGTTGAAGACATGGTTCTCAAAGTTCATGCTTATTTTCCGCTTTCCTATGAAAACTGATTGATTGTTCATTATTAACAGATCGTGGCTTAAAATGGGAACTGCGGTGAAACTTCAAATTCATAATTGCGAGAGAGAAAATTATTGTAAAAAATTGGGTTTGTTATTCCAAAACTATTTTCCAGTTGGCACCGTCTGGCTACTTTGAAATCTTAAAAACTAAATTTATTTAGAGGAAATACGAAAGATTTATTGGGGAAACGAAAAGTTCATTTAATTAAACCTTTAGCGCTTTTGTCACCATTATTACTTGCTCAATTGTAGCATTTGGCGTTAATTAAAAATGTCTTAGGTAGATAAAATTCCTATCTGTTGTATCTGTTTTATTCATTTAATTTTAAATAGATAGAAAGTTTATCTATTAAGTAAATTGAAATAAGAAAAAACCTCTAAAAGAAAACCATGAAATTTCCACTTTATTTTTCCTTTTTTTCAGTGCATTTAAAAATGTTGTTACCCTCTTCATTATTAAGTTTCATATAAAGGAAATCAAATTTCAGAACATTCATACCTAAGATTATCGACTTGTTCAAGGCGTTTCATATGCACTTACGTCACAATCGCTATACACCCAAAACAATTCTGATTAGAAGTGTTTACTATCGTGTTAACTTTACAAAAGTATTTCACGCATGTGCTGTGAAACTTTCGCGTAAACCCATGTTTTTTTTTCACATAATAAAAATCACATACTTAACTTCCTTTGGTTTAACTGTTGCTAAATACCACAATATCAGATTACCTTTTTTCTGCTTGAAATGCTTTCCTCAAATCTCTTGTCATCGTAAATACTGGAATTATCTTCACTGAAACGATTTCAACTATCTGACAGACAATATATTAAAACGCTCTTTACTGGCTGCGAGTAAACAGCAAAAGGTGCATGCTCCCCCCTCTTTCTTTTTATCTAAAACGATTTGCCATGTTCCAAGCCGTGTAGGACGAAGGGTCGAAGATAAAGCTGAGTTTTTGGTGTTCTGCATAATGCACTCGTCGCAGTTAACTTAACATGAGCTTTATGAGGAATAGAGCATTTTCAATCACATGACTCGGACCTAGCAACGGTCTTAGCAACAGAAGATGTTACAGTTTTTTGCCCTACAGAGGTTAACAGTTACAGAAAATGACCAGCCGTGATATTCTTCTATTGGAGGATTTGCAATCACATGATCCCATACCTAAAAACCGCCTTAGCAACAGATAAACAACGGCCTTAGCAACAGTTAAAAGCCCTACAGAAGGTACACAGTTAAAAGAAAATAACCGGTTGTGACGTCACCTGAAAATACTCTATGATACTGAATCACTAGTTTTGATCTTTATCACCAGTTTTTTTTTAAATATTAAAGATTTGTATCTATAAATATACGAAGCTGTCAAGAGCCAAGCCAAGCCCCAGAAGTATAATTGAAAAGTGCCCCCCCCCCCCAATTCTTATGTAAAAGGGAGGCGGCAAAAATTTTCTTAAGTAAATGCATAGGCCAAATGCAGTTTTTGAACATTTACACGCAAGATTTGAATCTTGATGAACTTAAAAACTTCGTTTTCTTAATTATAGGATGCGTAACAAGCACTAAAGGGGGTCTGGGGGAATCCCCATGAAATTTTGAAATTCGACCCTTAAAAAAGAAATTTTAAACTCATTTTTGGATACTTTTCACAATTGAAAAACACCCAGGGATGGACTTTTTCTGAAATGAAGTTAAATCTAGGATCCCTTGAAATAATGATTTATATCGAGTATGAAATTTAATGAATTATTTCCATTTTGTAATGAATTCTTTTAGGGATCTGGGGGTACCCCTCACAAAATTTTTGGAAATACGCCCCTTGAAAACCGAAATTTACTCATTTTCGGCCTTCCGGATGAGCAAATTAATTTCCAAAATACTCAAAATTACATTCCTCTAAGTACCCAATATGAAAATCTGTGGGTCCCGGGCCCTCTTTCGGCCTGGGCCCCGGGGATTGTACCCCCCTGTGTGCTGAAGAAAGTAAGCAGGCGTCCTGCCCCCCCTCTCTCCTCAGGTCTGTAAATATACTGAGAAAAAGTTGCAATCAAATTAGAATGTTAAACATTGTCAAGCAACATTGTTTTGTATCAGTTGTACAGGGTGTTTCAGAAATAAATGCTTAATGTGAAGGGTGGGAGAAATGATCTAGACACGCATATTTCGAAAAGGAATAGGGCAACGTTTTTAAAGAGTACGAAGGTGTTACAAAAAGCGATATTCCCTATGTTAGACTAGACTACAACGTTACTTGACCCTGGAGAAACAAAACAAAGAAAGTAGTTCCCAGCACGGTGTCTGAATTTTTAGTGAAATGAAGAACGTCAATTTTAAAATTTAAAAATTAATTAAAATTTTTAATTTTTTTTTGTAGTGTCTTTTTATCACGATTTGCGCACCGAAACTCCTCCTAGCAACCCAACAGGCTTTGTGTTTACCCATTTTCTCCTTCCGCGTAGTGATGTACTGGGTTCAGGAAAAGTTGCTGTCGAGAAAACATATTCGAGCGAAAGTATTCATTACATGAGGTACAGCAGTATGCATAGCATACTACCTTTTCTATGAATTTGATTGAAATTTGGGCATTTGTTAAACCGTGGGATGAGTTATAAAAGTGCGATATAATTAAGAGTTTAGTCAAAGACTCGCACTAAAGGAATAGTTTTTAATGTAAGCATTTCTACTCATATTCCACATAAAATTTCAGAGGGATATGTCGGTTTTCAGATGGAGAAAAAAAATTAAAGTATTTTTAAAAAGATGAGATTTAATATTTTCCTAACTTTGACACGACCTTTTGTGAAAAAACGATTTAGATATTTATTTCAATCTTTCAAAAATTGAATAAAAACTAAAGTTTCCGTTGCATAAGTTCCTTGCTCATTTTAGGGGAAAATGTCATTTTGGAACGAAAATTCAGTTTGTTTTGGGGAGTAAAACTACGTGACCAGGAGACAAGTATTTTTTAGCAATTTTTTTAAGTATCAAAACCATTTTTTTTTCAGTAATCAAACTAGATAGACGAAGGAAAGTTGTTTTTAAAATTTCAAATAATGTATTTAAATGTTTTTAGCATTTGCAATTTTTATATGCTGTATGGGTTCTATTCTCTTAGCTTACCTCTTAGCAGGACTTAAAGGTTCTATTCCTAAAAACCTCTTAGCTACCAGAGATCCCAAGAACCAGCTTACATATTTAAAATGGCAACAGTTTTTATGAATTTTTTGGTTTGTCCATAATGTATAGAAATTGAATGTAATGGATTGTCGGGTAAACAGACGAGTTGTCAGCTCTCGTTTTTTTTTGTTGTAAAACGTAATGAAATAAAATCTATGTTCCTGTCTCAGAGATATGATTGCTCTCTTTGATGACTAAATGCTGTTAATATTTTTGACCAGATTCAAAACATTTTTCTGTATTTACGATTAATCACTCATCGCTTAATTATTCTTAGAAAATATTTGATTTATTAAAGTAGCAGGTCTTTGATTTTATTAAAATTATGATCACCAGTAATGATTACGACAGGAGTTCTTTTCTGATCGCCAAACGGTATCTATATTCTTTTGCGTGTGTGATGAGAAACGCTTCCTGATTTTTAAAAAGTCTCTAAAAGTATGAATGTTGCAGTAGCAATATGATTTTAAATATTACACAGAAACGAAATAAACTCGACTCTAACATCACTAGTATATTGTTATGCAATTCTTCGCTTTTTTAAACGAATTATTAATAATCCTGAATTAAGCTTTCGTTTCTTTTAATACATGAAGGTTTTATCTAAAAAATTTTTGTAAATTTATTTACTGGTGATTATAGGTTTATTTCCCCATTCCCTTCACGAACTGTATAAGTGATTTTGATCGTGGCTGTTACTACTACAGAATAGAAGACAGAACGAGTATTTCCGTAGACCTTAATGTTACATTTTTTAACATTAAAACTCCAATTAACACAGACAAACTGTGGTGCTTAAGATTTTGGATCGTGCATCTATGGAGACGTTTTAGTGCATTTTGCAAGGACAAAACCAGGATCGCCCTCTGGGTGATCACTTATTAAAGGCTTTGTTTAATCACGGCTTACTAGATATTATACAGGCTAGCCGAGTATGGGAAATCATTGCAAATCCAGATGGCAATACTGGACCAACTGGCAAAGCATATCCACAGTGTTGAAGGCGGTGGGTAATATAGGTAGGTCTTGTAGCGCTCCAAGCGGGAAAAGTTGTCAAATGGTTTTCATTGTTTAAAATTCGGCTAGCCTGTATAAGTATCTAGTAAGCCGTGGTTTAACCAAAAAGTTGCATTATTTCAACAAATCTTTATATTTGATCATTATAACAGAAATTTCAAATTAAATCATTAAGTGTAATTCACTAGCAAAACCAAACTCATAATTATTAAAAACACCTCGTTTGTAGAACTTATTTCAATAAATAATATTGTTCACTTGATAAGATATATCACGGCTTACTAGATACATATACAGGCTAGCCGAGTTTTAAACAATGAAAACCATTTGACAACTTTTCCCGCTTGGAGCGCTACAAGACCTACCTATATTACCCACCGCCTTCAACACTGTGAATATGCTTTGCCAGTTTGTCCAATAGTGCCATCATCTGGATTTGCAATGATTTCCGTACTCGGCTAGCCTGTATAAGTATCTAGTAAGCCGTGGATATATTCAACATTTTTAATCAAGCATTATCGAAATTTATTGATCGCATCTAAAATCGGAACTTAAAAAAATATACAAGTTCAAAATAAAAAGTAACAAATAATCACGCAAGTAAATAATGAATGTAAATGACTCTATTAAATAAAATTTTTATATTTCAATAATGTATGCACACAATTATTGATCGCTTGCTTTTTTAAAAAATATGATGTGCAATATCCCCACAAATCAGAACAAAATATATACCTATTTGCTATAAAAAAAAGCCCGGAAGTGGCTATGTGCTTCGGATAGGGCTGTCGAGTGTCACTTGAAATAACATTTTGTGAAGGAAAATAATAATTTTTATGTGATTATTCATTATAATCATTCATAAAAAAACACTAGGTAGAAATACTAATACAGAATTCTATTTTGCTTAGAAATTCTCAGTCTAACACAAACTTGCAGAACATAAGAGGAATGAAATCAAATGTGAAGTATATAATAAGAAACATTGTTGAAAGTATTAATAAATCAAGAAAAAAATTAAAAAAGATAAAATCCACATAAAATCCGTGTTTACTTTCGAAATCGAATATTGTAAGTTTAGTTTCGGGTTTCCTCAAAAACACAAATAGTAATATAATTGAGGCGTTGACAATGAAAATGAGGTAAGTGCCAATATTGGCGAAACTGCGTTTTTTCACTGAAAATAGTCTATGTTCCAACACCAATAGCATCGAAAAAGAGGCAAGGGCCGAACGAACTTCGTTTAGTTTCAGTCGTTGCCGGAAGATTTCGTTGCTGGATTTCGATATCGGACCATCAAAACTTCTTTTGCTTCTCCCGTGAAATTTAATTTTTGGTAATTACTACCTCATTTTCATCAATTAATCTACAGAGAACCAAATTCGTTCAAGAGTTGAGAGGAAGATATTTTAAAAATATGTTAGTTCCAGGTTTACCTTGTCGGGGGCCAAATGATTGGCCTCGCCCCCCGACCAGTCTGTATATTGTTTGTGGTTATGGTCACGACCGCGACTTAAAATATATAATGTAATCAATCCCATAGATATAGGGGAAAGTACCCCAATATGGGATAGGTGCCTAATATGGTGGTTCCCTATAACTATATCTTCTCTTTGCGGAATAGACACGTTTTGTTAGAGACTTGGGCTAATAAATTGGGTTCAATTATGACCACGAACATCATAATATCAGCAAATGTAACTCAACTTTAGCCATGAGAGCACCGCAAATCTTTGAACACACACAAATGTTTTGAAAGCCTTTTTTAAACTACCGTTGTGGCAAACAAAATTAATTTTTAATTAATCAATTAATTAATTAAAAAATTATTAATTAATTCCTACTCAGAAGATTCTGAATTTTAATGTACGCGTTTCAATTTTTCATTTAAAAAACATATTTAATAATTTATTTGCACTTGTTTCTGAAAAGGACAAATTCATATTATGAGATACTGAGCCAGTTCCTAATATGCGATATCTCATATTTGAGACCTTCTTTTGTAAATTATGCCTAGTACCAGATTTATGCGTTTATATCACTACCGATACCAATTCACGATTTATTTTTTGTGATAAGCCATTATTTTCCCTACAGTTGGCTCTACTATAAAACAAAACTTCTTTGAAAATTGTTCAAAAATTGTTTTTTAAGAAGCACTTACAGGATTTGAAAAAAACATGGTTCCTCTATAATGCTATTAGTTAATTTATACAAAAAAAAATTTAAGACTTCAACGTGATAATTTGATGAATGTACTGTCATAGGAAATGAAATGAAAACTCTTTTAACTTGCTACCAGATATAAAATTTAAACCCATATAGCAAGGAAAGAAAGACAGAGAAGAGAAACTAAAAAAATTAAAGAAAAGTACTAGTGGTTCTCGGTAAAAATCAAATGTAAAATTAGAGAATTTCAATGTTCACCACTTTTTTTACAATTTTCAGATAATTAGATAATGTGCCTTGTCCGTTTTCTGAATTTAAGTATTTATATTATTATATTCATTAGGGTGGCCCTTATTATAATGGAGAAAAATTTTTTTTCAATATTTTTTTGGGCACCCCCCTCAATTTTTTTCCTTTTACCATGAAATGAAAGTGTGCAAAAGGATTTTCCGATATTTTAATATTAACCCGTGCCGCACGGCGGTTGAAGTTTGAATCCCATAGCGCGCCATAGTAATTGTGGCTTTCTGTGGGAATAGCTTCTCCGCTCGCTTCCTGAACCTCAGAATGACAATTGATTTTAATAATTTCAGCATTATTAAGGTTAAGAAAGATGAAAATGCTACCTAAGAATATTATTAGTAGATAAAAGTAGTAAATTTAACAAAAAAGTATTTCTTGAAAATAAATTGTAAAAACGCTCAATAAAATTATTTCACATAGCATACAATAATTTTAAAAATTCCGTTTAATATTTTATACACATTTTCAATATAAAACATTCTTGTACTATCTATAACATTTATTAAAATCTATGTAACATAACATAAAAAAGAAATGAATAACTTATTCACTTTTAGGACCAATTATTCAAATTTACACTAAACATTATAATTTTTGCAATCGGGGTATTGTTTTCTATGATCTTCGACACATTGCAGAAGGCACTTTCTCTGCTACTCATCTATTGTGAGAAGTCCATTAAAATCTCGAATTAGTTTTACACCCCTTTCAGCTGTGTCATTGACAGCATTCAAATTTTGAAATGTCTCTGGTATGAAAAGTCATAATTCTGGATTGGTGTTAAAGAAACTAATATCAACGTTCAATCTCTTAATAAAATTCAAGCTTTTTTGGGAAATAAAGTCCTCAATTTTTTCCTGAAAAATAAGGAATCAATCCGAAATAAGGAAAAGTAAAAATTTTATATGTGAGTAAATATTCCTAAGATAATCAAAAATCATATTTATACTTAAGTTAAAAATAATTTGTTATAAAATGAGGTAAATTCTATTAAGATATTTTAAATAAACTGAAGCGGGCAACTTCATTAAGATAAAATGAAAGATGCATTTTCTTGCAGTATTAAGACGTTAAGAGTATCACGTTTGAAATTCTCGATTATGCTCTTTTTTGATTTCGCATCAACGTTTTCAGTAAAAATGGATAGAATGCATATTCTTCATTAAGGTACCACAAATGATTGACAAATTTCGTTACATCAACCAAAGAAATATATTTGTAAATGGTCTTATATTTCTTTAAAGCCTGTAAGAGAAATTTAAATCTTTTAACACCGGCCGATGGGGACTTTCTATCCATTCTATCACATAGATCATCACAAGAAATAAACAATTGTTTTTTTAAACTTTTAAATCCTGTTCCTTTGAAGCCAAACGATTTCTAAACATGAATGACTAAGGATTTTGCCCATTTAAAAGTATTTTTTCAGTCTTGTGTCTGGCGCAATATGTCCTGCTATGGACCTCCATGACCTTTCCCCATAAAATAAAGTGAACCAACCAATCTAAACTTGAATATTTTCATGGAATAAGTGGCTTATTTAGCCATCTATCTGGCATGATGCAGAGCTCCTAGTGGTCTAATTTTAAAAGATGCTTTTGAATTTCCCCATAAAAATTAATCACAATTCAATTATCTCCTTATAATCGTGTTTTCAGTTCTTTTATGGCATTAACAAAATAATATGTATTCACAATATGTATTATCAAACTTTCATCTTTGATTGATATTTCCATCAAATATTTTTCACCGTCTTCCTTATTGATATCATTCCATCTTTCCCTAATTTTTTAAAGAAGATCACATCTGGACTTATTTTAATTTGGTCAGTTCTTGCTCAAACACACTTCTTAATATCAATTAGTATATGTGGTGGCAACATGTAAAATGTACAAGCTCTCGGTCCGCATAGTGTTCTAAAAGATTAACAGCACCATTAACCCATCCAGTGTGAGAACTGGTGATGGTGTCTGAACAGAGAATTTTCCTAACTTTAAATGATGGTAAAATTATCAATTTTTACCATGTTTCCATGTATTTTAATGAACTATCTTCATCACACATGCTTATTTTGTGTCTCCTATTTCATCTTTTCGTCATACTGATCTAGAGGAAGCGAGCGGAGAAGCTATTCCCACACTAAGTCATAGTTACTATGGCGCGCTATGGGATTCAAACTTCAGCCGCCGTGCGGCACGGGTTAATATTAAAATATCGGAAAATCCTTTTGCACACTTTCATTTCATGGTAAAAGGAAAAAAATTAAGGGGGGTGCCCAAAAAAATTCCGACTTTGAAAAATAAGGGCCACCCTAATATTCATGTCAATCCCCTAAATGCGTAAAGCATAAGGAGGGATTAGCAATCTTTGAAAATAGAAGCGAAACGTGACTGAGTATCCAGTATCGTGTAATGTGTGCTCTCAGTATCTTCATTAAAGGAAAATAATTTAAAAGCTAATATCTTTGCATTATCACCTCTTTTTTATATGTAACATACTTTCAGATAGAACCCACAATATGAAATAATAAAAGTAATTATAAATTATTATAATAAAATTAACTCACGAATTTTGTTTTTAAACCCAGATGTTTGACACCAACAACACCTCTCTTATCGCTTGCTAAGTTTTGTACTTTAGTATCAGGAGACTATGTTTTCTATCCTTATCCCCCTTGAGTTATTATAAAAATTGCTTTTAAATTTTCTAACCCCTCATTGAAATTTATAGAGTACCGGATTGTTAATTCGTGGATGTAAAAATTCACTGAGAAAAAATCAAGTGGAATGGATAAAAAAAGTGAAGTTAAAGACTCGATAGAACACTGAAGATCGGAACAAAGAAATAGAAGCCAGGGAAAACTTAGCTTAAATGAAAAAAAAAATATTAATTTAATAGTTACAGCTAAACATTTGTAAATATTTCATTTTTTAACTAAAGAATTTTTGTACATAAAAAAATTACTATTAATTTACTAAAAAACAAGACGGGAAACTCCCAAAACAAGGGTATTCGGAATTATCCGCTTTTCTGTATTACCCGCCATTGAAAAAAGTACCACTGCTACTAATACATTTAAATATGTAATACATTACTATTTAAGCTTGAAAAATATTTTATACTACGATAAATATTGAAGAAATGGCCGTTTTCAGAACCGAGATCCGCCATTTTGAACCCCCCGCCACGCGCCTCTGCAGCATATTTGGAGTTGCAAACAACCGGATTCGTACTCGTTATGTTAAGACCTTTCAGAAAAACCAAGCCTCATAATTGTATCACAAAAATCGCACGGACCACCATTTTTGTACCACTTGCCGCCGCACTTTAAGGGTCGGGGTCAAATTTCCCAAACTTTCCGGGTTGTGAACCCCCAGACCTTTCAATATAAAGCTATAAAAAGTTTTCAAGCACTGAAGAGAAATTTTGGACCATGATTTTGAATCTTATAGATGAAGAGAGGATAAAAAAATTATTTCTGTGTAGCTAATAAATCAAGATTTTAAAAATCCTTCCTGGGAGGAATCCCTAATTCCTGGGCAATCCCCCTGAACAGCTCGACGCCCATTAGTTTGAGTGATTAGCCCTATCAATGTTTTTAACATTTTATGTGTTGTTGTGATGTGAAACGGTTTAAACGGCCGTTTTTTAAATTTTATTTAAATTTAATTGAGGAAGTAATGTACTCAAATTACATGAAGTATGTAAATCCAAAGATGATAATTTAAGAGTAGTAATAAATATTTTTTGCTTTACCTCGATAAAAATTTTCAAAATTATTAGGACCCCGAGTAAAAATACTTGCCGACCCCTGCTTTAGAGGATTATTAGCCATCCTCGATTATCAGGAAAAAAAAATTTCCGTTCGAATTCGCATGTCGAAAAAGAACTCTGGGATTACTCGCATCTAAAGGAATTATTTAATCTCTGTACTCCCTCGTAAGGGATCATGGTGCAGTTGATAACAATAAGCGACGTAGATTTACAACCTCGTACTATCTTTCGGCGCCGTCGTGTTTGCCGTCGGTCGTAAAGCGGAGGTTGCGATTTACGAGGGGAAAGCCGCTGCTTTACGAGCCTTTGTGCGGTTCAACAGGTGGCCCAGAAGGTTCCCAACAGTCACCGTTATAAAAGTGACATTTTTAAACACAACAATATTGGTAAATCGCTTTTCATTAAGTTTTAGGAATTATTGTCGATATTCTACCTGATATGCTTTTCTTTGAATATCAGTTCGTACGGTATACCAGTGTAAGTCGGGGTACATTTTTCCATAGAAATACACATGGGCGGGTCCAGAGAGAGGCCATGGCACTTTCCGAGGAACTATTAAATATAGCTTAAAATCACTTTTTCAATGCTAAAATTCAAAAATATTTTTTTTGAAAAAGATCCCCCTCTAAAATTTTGACACCTATTATTTTATAGTGCAAAACTTGAAAATTAAGAATTCAGCCGCTTAGTTGAAAATGGTCCTCTTGGATTTTCCCTAAAGAATGTCAAAATAGACAAAACACCACAATTTAAAAGGGCATATTTCAAAAAAAAATTAATTCTGGTGAAGGGCCCCAGATTCCGCAGTAATTGGCGTATATTAAATTGTTTTGAAAATTCTGTGGTTTAGTAGGTCTCAAAATCAGCTGAAAATATACTTTTAGAGGGAAAAATCACAAAATTTTTCTGGGGGAAGACCCCCCCCCCTTATCTATCTGAAAGCATTATCGGTCTGGTTATGGCCCTTTTAGAAATCATTCTTTCCACTTTCATAAAATTGAGCACGTCCCTGGATATTCTCTGAGTATAGAGAAGAAATTAATGAAAGTTACTGTGTAAAATGTCTGTAGTTAGCAACTATAAAGCCTTTAAAAGCACTCTTTGCAATGCTAAAATTCAAAATTTTTTTTAAGGGCCCTGAAAATTTGGAAAGTATTACCTACCCTCCGATTTGGCCCCCTCCGAAAATCTGTTCTGGACCCGCCCTTGGAAATACTACATACAAATAATGTTAAATTGGGACCAGAGATAAAAAATATATTATTTTGAAGATGATTATTTAATTATTAATATCAGAAAATACAAAAGAGGGCCGTTCAAATATTACGTAAGCAAGTTTTTGGTCATTTTTGACCCCCCCCTTGTCAGCAAACCGCAAACCCCCTCTCATAATTACGTAAGAAAACTGCCCGATCCCCTGTCTTCTTTTTTTTGTACAAAATATTTAGCAATGCTCAGATTTCTGAAATTCATTGTTCTCCACGAACACTTAACCTATCGTTAAAACATTCCAAGCGAAAAATGCTTAAAATTGTTTTCCTAGTTCAGTTTTTTTTTTGTGAAATATATTTTTTGTTGAATTTTTAAATTATTTGTGCAAGAAACAAAATATTTTCGAAAATGCAGTGTTTGTAACATCTTACGTAAGCAGCAATATTACTCCCCTTTCCCCATGTCAGTAAGCAAACAGCAACCCCTTAGGTGCTTACGTAATAGTTGAACGGCCCCAAGGATACAGTAGTAAATTCTCTTTTATCAAGTTATTTTGATGAAGAAGAAGGTTTAAAAAATCGAACTTAAAAGTCTGATGAATTAGCGGTTTCTTCAAACTTGAAATTTCTTCACAACAGGTTAAAAGTTTTTCTATTCCTAGTTTTGTCTTAAAAATTGGCTCTTCAATTTTAGTTCGTTTAGAAAACATTTTAAAATTTTTTTGGTCTTTAAAATCAACAAACAACTTTGGATCATGAGTTAACACCAGGAGAAAATGTTTCAGAACATTACTTAAACAGAATTTTTATTATCGAGTCGGAACAAATATTCTTTAACTTTCACCTTTTCTAACATGTAAAAAACTTTATAAACAAAAAACGAAGACATAGAAAGAATAATAATTGAGAAATTAGAGGGGTAGAAAGTTCGTGATCTATAAAGACAATAGAGCATTCGCACATGACGTCACTTGGAGGACAAAAACAACGTTGCTAAGGCTGTTGTTAGGGGCGGGAACTAGAAGCATCCAATAGAAGCATTCGCACATGATGTCACTGGCGGGCAAAAACAACGTTGCTAAGGCCGTTGTTAGGCCGAGTCATGTGATTGAAAATGCTCTATTTGGGAAAAAAAATTTGAAATTTTCCAAACGGAATCTCCGAATTCGCGTAAGTCAATCATCCAAAGGAATTAATATCAGAACATAAACTTAAATGAATAAAAAATAAATCCCTAAAGTTAAAATAAAATTTTATTTCATAGTTACCTACATTAATTTTCTTAAGAACTACACTTATGTTCATATCTTATTGTTTTACATTCTAAGGCCTTTGATCTGCTATGTTTTTTAAAGCTGGTAAAAACTTTTTGGAGACTATTTTAAGTACCTAGATACAAACAAGGATATGAAGAGATGGTATTTGGAAGTTTTATAGCCGTAGTTCCCAACTCGAATAAGCCAAACTTAAACCGTTCCCCCTGACAAAATTAAAAGGCTATAATATGTTACTTAACACTTTTTAATGTTTTAAGATACTTTATGACGTTTAAATTTATTTCAACAACATTAATTTTTCTTTTATATTATCTCTTGGCTCTTGAGCTACTTTCTGCTCTTTTATATCCATTTGTTCTTAAGACTCTCTCTTTACTCTTGAGCCTCTACCAACGCTTCAGCATATCCTCGCTATTTAGTCTCTTTCTGCTCTTGAAAATATCTTCGCCTTTGAGCCTCTTTCTGTTCTCAAGCAGCCCCCCATTTGCTCTTCAGCATCTGTTAGATTTTCAATAACATTTTTGAACTTATTTATACAAATGCCAAGGCGTTTGACCTCTAAGCTCTAAGCCATTAGCCTTGTCTTGCCTCCCAATACTTCAGGACAACAGAATTAAAAGAAATAAGTGCAGGGCACACGTCAATATGGTCAATAGAACGAGGGAAGCGAGGCAGCGCTGTGACAGATTTAGCGTTACCCAAGGTGCACCAACATGGAAGCCTGTCACTCTACACTATTTATTCACAATTAATTATACCCCTCCATGGCTGTCTACCTGTTTCCTTTAACATCTTTAAGTGAATCTCAATTGTTTCATAGAAAGAATTATTATAAAATATGATGTGAAGTTATTTTAAGAATGCACTTAGCAACCTCTGATGCCGAAGAGCAGAGAGAGGCTCGGGAGCCAAATGAAGCTCGTGACAAAAGGAAGCTGTAAGGCAAGCTGCATTCCGCTTTTATCTATAACGTTTAGACGTATTTTTTGTTTACCTTTTGATCACTAAAGCACTAAAATAACCTAACCTAATGGTTTTGTTTTGAAATCGTCTTTGATGAATAACTCCAATAAAAAAATAATGTGCTTTCAGAGAGCACACAAACTTTAAATGGGGAAAAACTTTAAGAAACTCTTTATTTACGTACTCCACAGGATATAAATAAATGAAACAAGTAAATTCCGACCGCCACGAGAAAAACTTTGTCAGAAAAACAAAACTTTGAAAAGAAGTTCTAATCTAAATTATATAGTCCCACGTCTTTGGCACTTAACGTTTTTTTCAATGTTTATGAATTACCTTCATCCCAAAATTTGAGTGGAATAACTCCTTTCCATAACAATTGTCACATTATTGTATGTATGTATACGACCTCAAATACCTACTTTTCTCGTGGCGTTAGGACCATAGGAAATTTCACATATCTCTCTAAACCTCAACAAACAATCACCACTTTTTAAAAGTTTAATAAATAAATATTTTAAATGGCTTATTTGTTTAATAATGAACAGTTAATAACTTATCAAGTAGACTTTTAAAGAATTCTTTTTCCTAGTGAGAGAATTCAAGATTATTAAAAATCCACATGGCCGGCCTATTTTAGGATCAATGAAGTAAACTGACTAATGATGTATACGTGTATAAAAATTTAATGAAAACAAATTTTTAAAAGAAACCAATGTCAACTTAGATTGGCATTCGATGCATGTTTTTTTAAAATTTGTCTTGGGGATTTTTCTGTTAAGTTTCCAGCTTTCTCTTCATGAAAAATCTTGTCATTATAATAAATTTCCAAATTATGGAATATGGTGTGGCGTGCCTATTGACCAAAGACAGATTATTCAAATGTGTTATAAATATTGACTGAAGCAGAGTATCGAAAATTGTCTTTCTAGTCGTAGGACCTTCGTATTGGTATATCCCCTTGGCTCGCATCTTGGCCACAATGGATTGTAACGTAATTTAAGATATTTTTTTTAAAATTATTTTTCTCATTTTATGTTTCTCATTCTTTTCTCTATAAACGATATTACTTCTTTACCTTCCTCGATTTTTATGTTTAAAATGAAAACCTGGTTCAATTCTATTAACCATGTCCCGTTCAATATCACCAAGTGTTTTTACACACCCTGTATTCAAATATCGCCAAATTTTTAAGACTGTTATTGTTAAAACTGTAAATTTTTTTAGGTTATTTTGCAATTTTGGTTGTGTTTCTAATTTTTGACATTTTAAACAGCTTGGAGATATTTAACGAGACAGTTAAGGATTATAATTTGAAAAGTGTAATTTATAAACTTTCACTCACTTTACAAAATAATCCACTGGGAAATTATTGTTAAAGAATATACTGAAGAAATTCGTATCTCAAATATTTTGTCTGAAAGAATTTTCATGTCGCAAGCCTTTTTTAAATATCTCATCTGAATGTGTTTAATATACTGGAAACTCTTAAGCAAATCTGTAAATAAAATTAGTTCAACCAATAAAAAGCAGCAGTAAAAATTTATAACAAAGTTTGGTACTTACGTATTATCCCGTCAACCGTTCAGCGGCCGGCTAATTCAGCGGCACAGTAATAGTAAAGTCAATGGGATTTGATAACGTTTTCGGATTAAGCGTCACGGTCGACGGCATAGTACGTAAGTACCCAAACTTTTAATAAATGTTTTAATTGAAAACAATAGTAAGACGAATCTTTCAAAATAATATTTATTTTTTAAATTTTACACGTAAATGGAGTTTGTTACACAAGCCCTCTTCGTCAAGTACAGTAACTGTATTCAGACCGTTTTTTGATGATGGTTCATATTTTAAACATGAGATTTCGAAGAATGGATCAGGAGTAACTTCCAAATCAACACATTTAAGTTTTTTTTTCGGAAGATATTTATTTGTACGTGGGTGGCAGCTTAAAAAAAGTAATGTTCCGGTATCACAATGTTCTGCACTTTGATAAACTTCCAGTTCTTGGAATGAAAATTACTTTTCACCAAATCCCCTCTTTTCGCCAAATCCCCTCTTCTCACCAAATCCTCGTTTTTCACCAAATCCTCGTTTCTCGCCAAATCCTCGTTTTTCACCAAATCCCCTCTTTTCTCCAAATCCTCGTTTCTCACCAAATCCCCTCTTTTCGCCAAATCCTCGTTTCTCGCCAAACCCTCGCTTTTCTCCAAATCCCCTTTTTTCTCCAAATCCTCGTTTCTCACCAAATCCTCTCTTTTCACCAAAACCTCGTTTCTCACCAAATCCCCTTTTTTCACCAAATCCCCTCTTTTCTCCGAATCCCCTTTTTTCGCCGAATCCCCTCTTCTCCTCTTCAATCCATTCAACGGAGTCACCATCATCTTGGTCATCTTCGTTTTCGCCAAAATCACCGTAGTTTTCCGCCAAGGACGCCAAAGACGAGACCTTTTCTCTGTCATCTGCAGAGACGTCGCTGCCATGGCTTTGGCTCGAATGGACGTTCAAGACAACCAAAAGGACGAAAAAAAGGATATACATTTTTGCCATCCTAGAAGAAAATAAGAATATCTTTACTACAAACAAAAAAAACCATTTTGTGTTCTTCTTGGACTATTGAACTTTTTAAAATAGTTTTCTCTGTGATTTTAGAGCAATAAAAAGAGTTTGAGGCAGATGTGCTGGTCATAAAAACGACCCTACTATAAAATTTTCTACAGACGAAACTATTGCTAAAAAAAATCCGAAATTTTAAAGAGAGCATTTTTTGAAGGGATAGAATGTTTTTGAAAAAAAAAAATTAAATTATTTAATTTACTTATATTTGTGTAGTATTGTATTTCCACGGCTTACTAGATACTTATACAGGCTAGCCGAGTTTTAAACAATGAAAACCATTTGACAACTTTTCCCGCTTGGAGCGCTACAAGACCTACCTATATCACCCACCGCCTTCAACACTGTGGATATGCTTTGCCAGTTGGTCCAGTATTGCCATCTGGATTTGCAATGATTTCCGTACTCGGCTAGCCTGTATAAGTATCTAGTAAGCCGTGGTATTTCGTACCGTTATCAGAAGTTTTGAAGATAAAACTTTATTCAAAACTATCACATCAGACACTAAAGAAAAAAGAAATTATAACTATCTATATGCTTAACAGAATTTGAGGAATTTCTGAGGGATATTTATGTAATTTTTTTTCTTTACAGTATGATTTTATAGTTTGAATAAACCTTTTTCTTTAAGATTTCTGGTAACTGTTCGAAATCCATGGCAAAAAATTTACGTAAATCGCCATATATGAAGGGGAAAATAAACTAATTTGTTTGTTTACAAAAATCTTGTAATATTCGAAGACAGAAATTATTTTACTTATTTGAAAGTTTAAAAAATTGGTGGGAATTTTTAAAATTGATAAAATTGAATGAAAATTTTATGAAAGTAAAAGGGTTGGTGGATTTTTAAAAACAAATATTGATAAAAAAAAAGGTTTAGAAAATCATATATATTTGAAATCATTGATATTTGGAATTTTGAATATACATTTTATTTATACCTTTAATTTAATGGGTTCACCAACTAGACGCAGTCCAAAATTTAAAAAAACTTGCAAATTTAATTTTTTTTTTAAGTTAAACTTTTTTTTTTGATAAAAGAGGCATCGTGGGAGAGTTTTGAATTAGTTAGAAGGGTGGCTGCAAGGAGAAAAGTTCTGAACCACTGCTCTACAGTAATAATTAATATAAAAACTGTTGAAAAAATGTAAGCAAATAAATATTAAAGACTGTTGTAGATGTTATTATTGTTATTCGTAAAGTACAATATGTTTTTTATAGGAAGACCATGTTTATTGTTCTACAATTAGATTAATGACCATAATTTAGACTATTGATTAATCAAAACTTATACTAAATAACTGAGGACTGTGTTAATTCAGAGTACATCTATTTCTTTTTTTCTTTACAATTACAATTGAGTAGACGATTATTATTGATTAGAAATTTATAAAATCAAGTCAGTTTTGTATAAAGTTATTGTTCATTAATGTTATTTTTTTTCCCAAATTAAGCTTTGAAATCACATAGGAATGAATACGATATTATTGATAGGTTATTTGGCAACACTTAAAGATTGTCTAACATAGAAAGTTAAATTGAATTTTTACATTATGTATTTGTACTTTAACACTGATTTATGGTTCAGATAAATATGTGTGAATTATATGAATCGTTTATAACATTACATTTTAATAAGATAACTAATATCATTTGCTATTTTGTGAAATAAACGTGAAAAATTGGGACAAAAATACCACAGTTTACAATACCAGATAAAAACAAAAAGCTACTGAATTCGTTTGAAAATTGTTTTGTAAAAAATAAATACAACAAATAAAGTAAATAATTTTTATATTAAAAAGCATGGTTCCAATGAAAAATTTTGTAAAATTGAAAGTGTTGCAAGATTCTTCAAATCTGAAAATTTGGATTACGGTTTTCAGCATTTTAGTAATGAAGCCAAATAGAGAAAAATTGCCACTAAAACTCTGAATTATGATGTTAAAATAAGATATTTAATATAAGCTATTAAAATAAGCGCTTCTAAAATAAGAAATAAGCTGGATGTAAATGGTGAGTGATTTTATCAATTATTTATTTAAAGATAATTCAATGAATTTAAACTATTTTTTTACTTTTTCTAATTTAAATAACAACTCTTTTGTTGGAATTAAATTATTATTAGTAGGAAAAATCTTAGAAAGTTTTTTTTAGATCGATATTAATCGATATCGTTTCAACAAGTCCACCTATTAAACTCTGCCCGTGTACTACATAACCCAAGCAGCACACATATTAAAGATTCGTTCACATTTAGTCATGTATGACCTAATTTCGTTTATTTATCGTTTAAGCTACGTAAACTTGGCATATTTGGTAGGAGCTGTGCTACTAGGGAAGATGTGCCCAGAGAACTATACCTCTACGGTCTTTATTTTACGAGAAAACCGCAATAGAAAAAGGCAAGATGTCACATCCGGTCCAAAAAAGAATGTGTATATGAAGTATGTGAACATGGTTATTTGAAAAATTTTTGCTCTCTAATAAGATGTTAAAATTTTATTAAATTACTCCAAGTAAGGAATATTTCTGTGACAAGTTTGGGCAAATTTGTTGAAACACCCTGTTTATAAATTTTATACCCAAACCCAAGTATTAAAACTCGCTAGAAAAGTAATTTATCTTGACATGGGTATCATGTATTTGGGGATTTGATTACTCAAATATAAACCTTAAGTGGGTTGAGGTAGTTTTAAAGAATGATGCAGAATCTGTGACTATGTTTAGCTTTAATTCAACTAAATTATTTATTCAGTAGGTACGTGATTCTTTAAGAACTGAACTAAGTTAAAAAATTATATATTCAAAATTCTACAAGTACTATTATGATTCTTCTCTGATTTTCCTTTGTTTTTATTAAAGTCCTCAACTTATTTTAATTTAGAATTCAACCAAGATTTATTTAGTTTTATTTTATTCTCATAATAATTTAAGTCTATGTGTGTTTCTTCTGGATAATTATCCACTTATTCTGATGTTATCCATATCTACTGACTGGCACGCAATATAAAGTAAAACTGTTTGAATTTGTCTGAGTGAACTAGCCTGGCTATTTGTATTTTATGTAAAAAGATTATTGATAATATATCTATTTTAAAAATGAGCTATCAAGATATCAATCTACGTGTTTCCTTTAGATTTATTAAGAACATTAGTAATCTATAGGTAAATGAACAATAAATCATCAATCATTTTTAAATATAATACTCATGTTTTGAATATTTCAATAAAAATAAGACAACATGTTGAGATGAATGTTATACGAATTTACAAATGTAGGTTGAAAGTTAGGATGTCTTCAAATAATGACAATGAATTAAACACACAAAATTCGCAGCCCAAAAAATTATGCATGATATTGAAAGCTCTATACAAGAAACTGAAGTTCACTTACTTTGTTTTGGAGATGGTGTACAGAACGGAATGCGAAGGACTAGTGTATCACACGGGCTTTTATAGCCAAAACTCAAAACACCACACATTGTGACGTCATTATCTTGACCTTTAAGTGACAAAATGGAATGTCTCGGTTTGAATTACTGATGGGACATAACAGTCCCTGATCAATTATGGAATATTTAGATGGACGATTACCCGGTTTCTAAATTTGATCTTTTATTTTGCAACAGTCTTATGAAACTTGGTTCACATAAGATCTAAATACTGCCCGCGAAAGCATTGGAGCTATTAATTTATTTTTTATTATTTTAAAAAGCCGGATTTCATTACCTATGATGCATATTTTGTAAAGTAAAGGAAAAGGCCTAAGTTTCATTTTAAATTGATACTTCGAACACTGTTGTAATGCTTTTTTGAGGGATCACGAGAACGTGTCTTTTTCCAAAGAATGTGTTGTAGCAAATTTTGTAAGCCATGGGGCTAAGTAAAGATAAGTACAGAAACAAAAATTTCTCAAATCAAAGGATTTCTTCACGTCCTTTTAACGATATCCTTTTTATCACCCAAATATAATATCTGACTTTCTTATTGGCGAGTATGCTCCCCCTAGTGTTTCCATACCGTTGTCGGTAAAAGTAAAAAATTACATAAATGGCTAACAATGTTTAGATAAATTTTAATGAATATACTCTTAGCAGTTGGTTTTTTGAGTTTCAACTATCCTTTTCAGGGGCAATTTTTTAACACTTCTTTAAAGTTAGGTATGTTTCCAATCAAGATTTTCTCCGTAGTATGGTGCTATAATAAGTAAAATAAGTAATTTTACTTAGAGATCACAGAAATCGATAGTTATAAAGTTATTTTGCTTTTTGACGAACACTAGTGAATGAACGAATCCCCGATTTCCAAAATGTAGCTATCTTCAAATGAAAACCTTTGAAAATTGATAAAAACAAGTAAGAGCATAAGACCGGCATTGGTAAAAAAATAATCAAATCTAATCAATAATAATAATAAAATATATCAAATAATGAAGGAAATCAAATCTTTCACCAACAGGTTTCTTTTTCGTTCATATGCGGGTCATCAATAAAGAAATTTACACACTTACAAATCGAAGAAGCTTGAATAAAAGATTGCCCCCCTTATTTGACGGATCTTCCTGGAATTACTGGATTTTAGAGGGAGTCTTCAAAGCGATTATATTAATTCCCTTATTATGCGATATTATAAGGTCAACTGTTCATTCACTGGGCAGTCCACTCTATTTTTTATTATTTTCTGTATCGTCTAAGATTTAAAAACCCATTTCACCCTAAATTATGCAATATTTTGGTGACTCATAAACAAATTCTGTTTATTAACAAAACACATCTTTCATTATTTTTTTTTTGAAAAAGAAAAATGAAAAAAAAAATATTTGTGTTCTTTTGCTTCCTGAAATTAACTGCTTGAAGAAGGAAAAAAAACCTATTTCGTAAAAGTGGGTTTGAGGGAGACAAATGTGTAATGTGCAATAAATAAGAAAAAAATTTTAAAAATGGAATAAGTAGTATCAGATCATAAAATTGTAAATGTTTGAACCACTTGAAAAACACTTATTTCTTTATAAGAGGATCCATTTTATCTTTTAATCATTTTCATTTATCCCTTCAATTTTAAACATGATAGTACCTACTAATATATTTAGTATTTTATATTTTTATATATGTATATTTATATATAAGTAAACTCTACACTTGTAATCTTTATAATGTTTATTGGTATCTCATAAGGGGACGTTCAAGTATTACGTAAGCAAATTTTCGGTCATTTTTGACCCTCCTCCCTTGTTAGCAAAAATAAGCAAACCGCAAACCCCACTCTAATAATTACGTAAGAAAACTGCCCCCCCCTACCGTTCTTTTTTGTAGTACAAAATCTTTCGTAATGCTTAGATTTCTGAAATATATTGTTCTCCATGAACCTATCGTTAAATCTTTCCTTGTGAAAAATACTTAATTTGTTTCCTAGTTCAGTTTTTTTTTGTGAAATTTATTTTTGGTTGAATTCTGAAATTATTTATGCAAGAAATAAGATATTTTCGAAAATTCAGTGTTTGTAACATCTTACGTAAGCATCACTCATACACCCCCTCCCTCCCCCTTGTCTGGAAAAATAAGCAAATAGCAAACCCTGCCCTTAGGTGCTTACGTAATATTTGAACGGCCCCTAAAGGTAGAAGTGCTAAAAATTTCGATTTTCTGAAACAGATCCTATTACTGATGTTAAACACAACTGGCGATGGCACCGAGGAATCCAAATATTGGAAAGAGATGTTAGTTTGAATTAAAACTCACCAGTAAAATATTAGTTTAAAAATAAGTATATAAGTTTACCTAAAGTGATAAATTAAGAGCGATAACAATTGCAAGTTAATATAAAACGTTCTTGCCCGTGTGCTTGAGCAGGTTGATTAAATTGTAATAGTACCTATACTTGAGTAGTCTAGTTTCAAAACCAGATAAGTCACTTTTTCCTAACTTTACAGGAACAACAAAAACTAAATATTCAAACAAATTATCATGTATACCCTTATACAAAACCCTTATTTTTTAATTAAGATGGTTACATTAGCAACATGTATAAGCTTATAGATTTAGTTGGAGCGCTTTTCAGCACAAAAGTTTTAAAACACTGTTTTTAGTCACAAAATTATAGATTTCCCTCAAAATTTGTGTTAGTCATGAAACATTATATCTATATATTTTTTTAAGCTTAAAACTTGGCTATTTGCTAGATCTGTATTTTAACAATCAGAACTGAAAATTGATCTATGTGGTTTTGAAACTAGACTTCTCACTTTCAACAGCTACGTTTCTGACTCTATGTCGTCACTAACAAAGTAGTTCCCAGCGTGGTATGATTATTTTGTTACACCCATACATGGGTGTAACAAAATAATCATATTTTTAAATTGACGTTCTTCACATTTCACTCAAAATTCAGATACACTATATATATTATATAGTGTCTTTTTATCACGATTTGCACACAGAAACTTCTAGCAACCCAAACAGCCTTGTGTTTACCCATTTTCTCCTTCCGCGTAGTGACGTACTGGGTTCACGAAACGTGTTTTAATCTGTGTCAAAACCAGCAAAGGTAAGATGTTAAAATCAAGTTTCTAAGTGTGATGTAACATCATCACCTTAATATCAAACACCACTATCACCATTCAGCAAACTTCGGTAATAACAATCCTTGGTGATCTGATCGTTGGAGAAGCTCATTTGATTGGTTTTGATCTATCCAGCTCGATGATGTCAGCACTTACGAACCAATCAAATGAGCTTCTCCAACGATCCCATCAGCCAGGATCGGGATTCCCGAAGTTTGCCGAACGGTGATAGTAGTGTTTGATATTAAGGTGACGAAATATTTGAACTCCCCCTTGTGTATAACAAACACGAACCCTTACTGCAATAATAAAACTATTATCCAAAAAAATCGTGATAAATAAAATATGCCATTTTACTTATTTGACATTATGTAGTAGTTGTTTTTTTACAAGTGAAAAGAAACTATTTGTTAGAAGTACTACGTTAGAGAGGAGAGAGACTAGCCAAAATTTGAGACATTCAAAAATGGACAAAATCAGTGGTTCTTAAATTGCGAATACCTTTTAAGAAAATAAATTTCCAAAAAAAAGGATCCCCTTCAACCTTGTCTCATTATAATTTTCTTTTCAAATTAGGAATGGACTATCTGGTTCGAGACTATAAAAGTCAGGTGACGGTGGTAAACCAACTCTCACTATCAGATCATATCTCACTACCACTATATCTCACTACAAACTCTACTAGTGTAGTATCTGTGGTAACCAATTGCAAGATCAGTACTGTCGTTCTAAGCTAGAACGTCCTAAGTCCATTTTTTCACTTTTTTAGATAAGGACGTGGTCTTGTAGATCTCGGTCACGCGCATCTTTTGAGCTAGTCTAGAAAGTCCTGTGGCCATGAATAAGCCATAAAAATTTCCTTTGTCCTATGTCCATTTGCTGGTCATCGTAAGCTAGAATGTCCTATGTCCACGAAATTCAGGGACATATAGGACTTTATAACTTAATAGAAGTGACAAGAGTTTCGTGGGTAGCACTAGGATATTCATGTGGTGTTCACTCGATGACGTCACGTAACAGTATAACGGATGATACCAACCCGTACACGGCAGAGTACTTGGTATAAAAACTCGATTATCTCAAAACTTGAAAAATGGACTTAGGACGTTCTAGCTTAGGACGGCAGAGTAGGTCACGTGTTGGTTCTGTGAGACGTCAGACGGGTTGAGTCCATTTTACATCGGAAAACATTCTGACAAGGAGTTCAAGAATCACCTAATTGACGGTTTAATTTATACTCACCATCACCAGTATAAAAAACAAATTTGTTAATAAATATTATAATGACAATTGGAATTGAATGTGTTATATTCCAAGTAATTAAAATATTGTCAGTAGCCCAATTGGTAGGAATGGGCGATTAAGTGGTAAAATATACTCGCTGTCGTCACAGAGATTGGCACTAGTCATATTTGATGAATCTTTCGAAGCTAGTAAATTTACTTTAAATTTTTTGTGGTTCATTTATCTGATAGCTCTCTAAAAGTATAAGGTGGTGGTGGGACTTATTCCACTTGATCTAGCCGCAGGCTAGACAAGGGCTTATTATTGCATGTTCAAAATTACACTGTATTAGTGTCTATTAAGTGTTAAGGAAGATGATAGCAGATAAATAATTATCCTAAGTCTTCTAACGAATTCGAAAGAAGAATTCCAGTTGATAAATTACCTACAATGAAAATTAAACACATAACTTAAAGATGAAACTATACTTTATACGCTGATAAGTGTCTGGAAGATTATCCCAAATTATTGTCTTGAAACTGCCAACAAAATTGAAAGATAAAGTTAAAATCCAACGTTATTTATTTGCACAATAAATATAAAAGCAGCATACTATTGTTTCGGGGATCGCCCTAGACATAAGTTTTAAGCTAGATTAAAGAGCCCTTCTAACTAGCTTATGAGTTTCATTCTCATTCCTCTTAAAATTTGAAATTAAATTTTGACAAAAACGTAATATTCAAGTGCAAAGTTAAGAACTGTTCTTACCTCATTTTCATCGTCGAAATTGAATTTTGTACTTCTCTTATTCTAAAGAATCTTTTTATAAAATGGAAAAGGTTTTCTTATTTCGTCTTGTAAGTAGTAGGTATGCTTTTTCTGCTGATAAGATAGCAGAATTCAATTTCAGATTTTCTGTCCTTCTGAATAATGAAATTTTTCTTATTATTTATTAATTTTCTTCAATTATTTTCTTAATTAATTATTAATTTTCTTCTATTAATTTATTTCTTATTATTTTCTTATTTAACCATATGTTTTTACAACTAAAATTAATTAATTTTTCAATTGAAAACAGCAGAAAAGCCACAAAAATGTATGGAATACTTAGAAGGAAATTGAAAGTATGAAAATTGATTTAATTTTCATAGAAGTAATCCAAACTTCAACTCCAGCTGGCCATTTAGAGTTTTCTTATTTCATAATTAAAGCATGATGTGTAGCAAGGGACCGTGAGAGGTAATTTACTCAGGTTTAATCTCAGTTGATAAAATTGTACATGTTTTGAACCACTTTTAAAACACTATACTAGACTCCAACGTTTCTTGACAATGGAGAAAAAAGCTGAGAGCAAACGAAGAAAGTAGTAGTTCCAAGCGCAACGTCCGAATGCCGAGTTAAATTAGACACTTCACTTTTGATACATGATTAGTTTGTTAAATCCATGCATAAATTGAGATTTTGGGTCGTAATTTTCGTTTTTTTTTCTATTTTGCAGTGTAGCACATTCATTTAGAATGCGCTAGCCAATGGGAGCTCACAGACCATATGTTAACTCAGTTTTTCCCCCGCTCATTGTCGGGAAAGGTTGTTATTTGGTATAATAATTTTTTAATAAGTTTATTATAATTACTTTATTTAATAAGTTTTCACTTATTCATCCCCTCATTTTTAGAACAACTTACGCTGATGATACCCAACAATTGACCAATTATGTATGTAGTATGTTTTACTCATTTATTTTACTGTACTATGAGTGAACCCTACACTTGGGATCTTTATAATGTTTAGAGGTATATCATAAAGATGGAAGTGTTAAAAAGTTACGAAGTTTGTTGTTGGAACACAACTAAAGCCGAAGAATCCATTTACGGGCAAGAGATGACACTTTGAATCAGAACTCACCAGTAAAATAATAATTTTTAAAGCTTATAAATATTTTTAGCAAATGGTAATTATGGTTGCAACATCCAAATAGGTTAACTTATAAAACGTTTTTGCCCGTGGGCATTAGCGGTGTAATACAATTATAGGTACACATTGAGTATTGCTTTTGTTACTAATTGTTTTTTTTGTTTCAATTCCAACATACATTTCGCTTAGTGTTTCATGTGTTTTCTACACCAACTGGGGTTGAATGTTTTCTAAATTGTCCTCAAAGATGGGCAAAATGCATAAAACCGAATTTCGAACGGTTCTTCTACTTCAAATAGGGTCGAAAAGATGTAGAAAAAAATAAAGGGAAATTCTTAACTTTTAAGACGTTTAAAAACTTATTTTTCCTCATGAAGGGGCACACATTTACAAGAATATTTTTCGTAAGATATTTTCATAGACCTTTTTATAAGGGTAAACAGGATACGACGCCATTCTGTTTTTCGGTCCCAATTTTCCCGAAAACATCGTTGTAGAGATGTAGTTTTTTATAATAACTTTATTTATTTACTGCACAAAATTTTTTTTTACAGAAACACAAGGAAAAAAAACATTTGACGCCAAGAGGAAATTTGACAATTCCCGTTCAGGCGACAGAGAATGTATTTTACATTAAATACAAAATAAATGAAAAAAAAAATGATTGCTTCAATTGAGGGAAAAATATGAATCCAAGTCGTCGATATTTATTATGACGTCAAGTAGTTTCTTTTTAAAAGTGGAGTATTTAGTAATAGTAATTAAATTTAGAGGTAAACTGTTATATAATTCAGGTGCAAGATAATAGAAACTTTTAGAAAATATATCTTTGGAAAATTTTGGTATCTGATAGCTTGGAGTTGATCTAGTATTGTAACTTCTATTACGCAAGTTACACAAAGATTTATGTCGAAAAAAGTGAAGTAAAATACGGAAATATGCATTGTGTCGAATTGGAAGTAATCTAAGGGTTCTAAAATTATTTGGATTGGGTTGAGGATTAAGAATTTTAAATATTTTGTTTTGGATTGAGATAATTGGAAGGAGATTGGACTTGTATTCACCCCCCCCCCACAAACGATAGCACCGTAATTAAATAAAGAATAAAACCATGAAAAATATAAAATTTTTAAAAAATGATAAACCAATTTTATTTTTAAGGTGGTAAAATTTTACCAAAACAAAACGTAACTTTTTCCCCAGTTCGTTGATATGAGTTTTCCATTTAAGATTAGCATCAATATGCAAACCTAAATATTTAAAATTTAAAACCCATTGCAGAGTGTGACATTGACAGGTGTTGAGATTTCTGTTACAGGGTAATGAGTGATACTTTATGTTTAAGTTAGACTCAGATTGTCTTAATTTAAAGTGAATATATTTTGTTTTGTTTAAGTTTAAGGCTAAATCATTTGCACTGAACCAAGTAAATATACTTTTGGAAATTTGTTATGTACTCCGCATAAGGAATCTGGCAGTGGAAAGTTTAAGTGGGTTTGTTGACATACCCAATACCCTAGTAGCAGAGTAGGGCAATTCAGTGGTCAAGGATGATAAATCCAGTACCTGCCCATTAGTTTAAAAAATCTATGTAATATAGACCCTGGGATAATGAAATCTACAAAAAAAAAGGGTACAGACGTATTATATCCCGTCAACCGTTCAGCGGCACAGCTGTAGAACAGTCAATGGGCTTTTTGATTACGTTTTCGAATCCAGCGACACGGTTGACGTTATAGTACGTAAGAACCAAAAAAAAAAGAATTAGTTTTTTAACTTTTTGAAAGATATTATTCGTTTTTACGAAGTGGTTAGAAAGATTAGGTGTAGTAAGACTTAATTTAGCGCACAGGAAAAGGAATGTTCAATATTTTATTGAAAATAAAAAATCCGGTTGGCAATGCTTCTTTGACAATTGTTGTTTTCTGTGAGCTCCACCAAATCTTAGAAAACTATTTTACTTGTAAATATTTTCAAGTGAAAAACGCCATCTATTGTTCAAATGCCGAACATACTTTTTGGGGAGTTTCGATTTACCAATGTCTATATTACGGGCAATGTGATAATTTCAATGGTATTTATCAATGAAATTCATCACTTTGCCCGCCTCCACTCTGGGCATTATTAATAATGCCCAAATAATCCCTTTGCCCGTAACATCTATATTACTTACATTCCAAATTTCATCACTAACTATTAGAACCAGTGGCGCTACGAACCCAGAACTATTTTAAGTTTAAGTAACATCATTTCAGTGAAGTCTATTAATGTTATTTAGAGTTAATTACCTCGATTTTTAACCAGTAGAAAGAGCCAGGTAATTCATTTAACGACATCATTAGGATTCACTCTTTTTTTTCTTTGACAAAAACTTTTTCAAACGAAAGAAAAACGCGGAAATCGCAAAAAAAAATTATGCGCATTAAAGGGTATTTTTTTTACAAGAGAGTTGGGGATAGTTTAAGTGCCTAGGTAAAAAAAAATGCTAGCTTAATGAAAATATGTAAGCATTTTTGTGTAATAAAATGGCGTATACCAAATCAATTTTGTCAAGGAAGTGCTTGTTTTCTTTCTAATGCAATGTTTCGGACTTGGTATAGATTTCACCAAAGAGATTCACATACCTCCTGTATTAAAATATTTCTTAAACAGAAATCAAATAAGATTAATGCTGCATTTGAAGAAATTTTTTAACGTATGATGTGTGAAATGATTATCTACGTTTTTGTTTAATTTTTTTTTAGGAATAAACGCTACTTAGAACTATTAATTGTTAAAACCGCATTATAGTGAAAGAAGTGCTAAATTTTTTTTTGAAAAAGCAAGCAGGGCATGGTGTGATGAAACATAAGTAGAGTCCAGGAATCGTCATGAGAATGGTTTTGACTAAAGTTCACCAGTACAAAAATTATATATTCAAAATCATATAAACGGAAAAAGTGATCAAGTTTTATAACTCATCAGTAAATATTAAAATTTCACAAACTCTGCCTTGTCAGAAGGATTGAGTGGTCTACTAAACTTGGGAAGCTGCGTCTGAATTTAATGATCGGACTTGATAACCATAACATACAGTTCAGTGATTAAATTCTATGTTAAATCGTAGAAATGGTTTTGGTTACATAGTTAGAGGCAAAAAACTCACGTTTGGAGTTTGAGTTTTGTTGGTTTTGATTAAAAATCGTGATTATTCTTGAGCGATATGGTTTTACTCGAATAATAATCATTAATAATAAAACTCAAACAGCCCTAAAACATATAGTTTACACATACCACCAATTTTTAGCTTAGCCAGTTTACCAAATCCGCCTATCTAATTTTTCGAGGAAGACGTTCTCTTCAGTATTTTTCAGAATAATCTATGTAGTAGGGGAGAGGGGGGCACCTTTCAACAGATTTCGGTTTTTATTTTTTGTGACCAAACGAATTGACGGATCATAAAACTTTAACTTGCATATCCTACCATGGACTTTCGGACACATAGTGTAATTTTACCCAAGTTCCTTGAGAAAATTAAAAGGTCCAAAATTGCGTTTTAAAAAAGGTTCTCGGGTGGGGCAGGTTTCAACACAGGCGGGGCACGTTTCAACAGTGGGTTAATTTTAAAATTTTAAAAGTTTCAATTGATTTTAAGTTTATTATATTGAAATATACATTATAACAAATAAATTTCATTAATTTAGAGTAAAAAAAAGTGAAATTTTTTGCAAATTTTGGAGTTTTTCTGTTGTTTCGTAGGTTAAGAGTTTTTCCACACAACTAAGTGTGATATTTCTTTATTTTTTAATTTAAAAGTTCTTTTGAGTTATATTCCGAAAATATATAGTTAATTCAACTGTTTTGCTTCAGAATTCACCAAAAATTTATTTTTTGATCGCTTTTAATTTATTTTAAATTTTGCTAATTACTATAGTCATCAAAGTGGTATATCTTAAATAATTGTATTTAAATCAATGCCGATAACTACTAAATGCATAAAATTGCTGTTGTGAATCGTATGGTAGCCTTACCATTAAAAATTATATGTGTATTTGAGTAAATTATCTTAATCGATTTTCAGCTGTTTTTTCGCTAAAAATAAACAATTAACTCTAATACAATGCTATTATTTCTTGAATAAGTTGTTTAAGAGCGTTTACTTCAAGAAAAAGTATTGCGAAAGCACAATATGCTAAGCAAAACGAATTTTTGTGGTGTTGAAACCTGCCCCGCCCTAAGTGTTGAAAGGTGCCCCGCCTTTAGTCGTCACGGTTTAAGACCCCTCAAACGCTTTAGAATAAAGATATTGGTTTGAAAAAGGTATACATAGAAGCAGAAGACCTTATTTAATAACATATGTAAAAATCAATCACCTAAACTAATAAAAAGTTGGTAAAATCCGATTTTTTAAAAGAAATTCAAAATTTACTTTTGGACGTCAAAAACGACTCCACTCGATTACAAAAAAACTAAAAGGTGAAATGGTAGGAATCCCACTGACAGATGTTGTTATGATAAGAAACATTACTTGACACCAGATGGCATTTAAATTAACCTCATAACAAACGAGAAAATGATTTTAATCGAAAACGAAACTGTTGAAAGGTGCCCCGCTCTCCCCTATCTGAATAATCCATTGAAAATAATCCCTATCTTTCGTGCGAAAAAAATTATTCTTATTTTCTGATGCGAAAAATAAAAAAATAATGCTCACAGATAATCATTAAAATTAAGATCACCAAATGATTACTACGCGAGTTTTTCTTTTCTAATCTCTAAACGATTATCTGTGATTGATGAAAAATGCTGGCCTGATTTTTAAAAGTGACAAAGTAAAATTATTTAATTCGTTTATCAGTTTTTTCTCCGACTCCAAAATTATAAATTTCAAACCCTAATTTTTGTCCAAGAAAGTGCTTGTTTGTCTTCTATTGTTTAGGATTGGTGAACTGAGAGTACCGCAGAGGGCGGTAGCTCCCTAATAAAATAAAAAAAAAAATAGTTTTAATAATTTAAAAATGTGGACTAAATCTCAGTTGATAAAATTGTACATGTTTTGAACCACTTTTAAACACTATACACTTAAAATATACTTTAAAACTAAAATATACTTTATACTTTATACTTATACTTTAAACTAACAATATACTTTTAAACACTTGGTCCAACGTTTCTTGACCAAGGAGAAAAAAAAGCTGAGAGCAAACAAAGGAAGTAGTTCCCAGCGCAACGTCCGAATGCTGAGTAAAATTAGACACTTTGATTAGTTTGTTAAATGCATTTATAAATTGCGTTTTTGGGTCATAATTTTGGTAAAATGTTGAGTATTTTTTATTTTGCAGCGGTCAGTTTTGCGATTTACATTAGATCACGCCAGCCAATGTGAGCTCACAGACGATCTGTTAACTCCGTGTTTCCTCCACTCAGTGTCAAGAAAGGTTGTAATCTGGTATAATTTTTTAAATAAGAAGATTCTTTTCGTTTTTTTCCTCATTTACCTATCCCCTCATTTTCAGAGCAACTTACGCTTATGATACCCAACAATTGACCATTTATGTATGTAGAGTTTTACTCCTTTATTTTACCGTGTAAGTGAATCCTACACTTTGTAATCTTTTTAATGTTTAATAGTATCTCATGAGGAGGGATGTGTTAAAAGTTTCGAAGTGTGTTTTAAAACGTAAGATATTGGTTATTGGAATAATTTGAATTAAAACTTACCAGTAAAATAATAATTTAAAAAGGTATACAAATTTAACCAAATTATTACCATTGAGTAATGGTGTTTCCCCAAAACATTTTAATAACATTTGCTCATGGGCTGTATGATATTTGCTATGGGCATGGATGATAAAAAGTAGCTTAGCAGGTATTATTTTGAGGTTGAAACTGCAACTTATTGTTGACTTTGTGGTTAAGGAAGGGTGTATTTCATTATGGCGCAACCATACCAAAATAAATTACGTGTAACAATTTTAAGAGGTTTCTATTTTCCCTACCCGTCCCTCATGGCATATGATCATGTTTGCATGTTACAAGAATAATTTCGCGGAAGACATAAAAGCTTTTAGGATTTTCCACAAGACAATAACTACGGTTAATTTTTGTTTTCATTTGATAACAACGGGGTTTGACTATAATGATCACTCTTGATCGCCTAAACCTGGTTTAATGATTAAATGTTGAGTAAAATCGTAAAATTCGGGCCTGGTTTGAAGCAAAAAAACTCATGATCGGATTTCAAGTTTTATTGGTTTTGATTAAAAATCATGATTACTTTTGAAAAACAAATTACAACAATTTTACAAAAAATTAAAATTCAAACACCGCTTAAACATATCGTTCACACCTTGCCAAAGCCGCAAATTTAATTTTACAAGGATGACGTTCTCTTCAGTATATTTCAGATTTCAGTGTAATCGAGGTATCTCTCCGTTGGCGATTTGGCGAAATTGATTGGCGATCTTTCGTGCGACAGAAATTATTTCATTTTCTGGCACGAAAACTAAAAATTAAAAAAAAAAATGCTTACAGATAATCCGTGTTTGATGAAAAATGCTGCCTGTTTTTTTAAAAGTGGCTACAAAAAATTTTGATCTGATATTGGGTTTTTTCTTCGTCTCCATAATTATCAGTTTCAAATCCTGATTTCTGTGAAGGAAGAGCTTGTTTTCTTTCTAATGCAATGTTTCGGACTAGGTATAGAGCATTTTCAATCACATGACTCTGACCTAACAACGGCCTTAGCAACAGAAAATTTTACAGTTTTTTGCCCTACAGAGGTTAACAGTTACAGAAAATGACTAGCCGTGGAATTCTTCTATTGGAGAATTTGCAATCACGTGACCCCATACCTAAAAACCGCCTTAGCAACATATAAACAACGGCCTTAGCAACAGTTAAAAGCCCTACAGAAGGTAGTACACACTACACAGTTAAAAGAAAATAACCGGTTGTGACGTCATCTGAAAATACTCTATAGTTTCACAAAACAAGTTTTATGTAAGAATGAATAGAGCATTCGCACATGACGTCACTTGGAGGACAAAAACAACGTTGCTAAGGCTGTTGTTAGGGGCGGGAAATAGAAGCATCCAATAGAAGCATTCGCACATGACATCACTTGAGGATAAAAACAACGTTGCTAAGGCCGTTGTTAGGTAAAGTCATGTGATTGAAAATGCTCTATAATCTGCCTCCTTTCTTAAATTATTTCTTAAAACTAAATCAAATAAAATTAATGTTCTTTTTCTTACTAGGAATCTTTTGCTTTATACATATAGAGTATTTTCAGGTGACATCCCAACCGGTTATTTTCTTTTAACTGCTAATCTTCTGTAGGGCTTTTAACTGTTGCTTAAGGCCGTTGTTTATTTGTTGCTAAGGCGGTTTTTAGGTATGGGATCACGTGATTGCAAATGCTCCAATGGAAGAATTCCACGGCCAGTCATTTTCTGTAACTGTTAACCTCTGTAGGACAAAAAACTGTAACTTTCTGTTGCTAAGGCCGTTGTTAGGTCCGAGTCATGTGATTGAAAATGCTCTATTAAGTAAAAACAAAGTATCTGTAAAACTAGGTTAGAAACTTTGTCTTCCACGAAAGAACTAAAACTTTTACTTATGTGAAATACATATCTACATTCTTGCTTATTTTTTTTAGGAATAAACGCTATACCATCTTTAGAACCACATAATATTTTAAGAAGGGATTAAACTTTTTTTTTTCGATAAAAAAGAATATGGTTTGATGAAACATACGTCCAAGTATCGTCAAAAGAAGGCTTGACTAAAGCTCACCAGTATTAAAGTTTAATAATAAAAAATTTATATGAGGAAAAAAAATACTCGGTATGGGAGGAATTTTAATGTTCAGGGTTATCACGCTCTACCTTAGGGGTTTGAGTGGTTCTAATTTAATTGAGTAAAGCTAGTAGTTACACTGTATTATCCCTTATTGTATCAATTCAATTTGCACGGTTCGGCGGTTGAGCAATAGTGTAAGTAGATAAGGTTAAGGTGGAGTGAAATAAAAACGAAACTTGAGAAATTAGGGTAGGAGCAAAAATTTCCTTTTACTACCAAGAAAACGCGCAAAATTTCATGATTTTTTACAATGACATTTATATTTTCATTCCAACCAAAATGGTGATGTGCCAACTCGTCCGGTGTCAACTGATCCGGTTGTCAAAAATTGTGCCAACTCATCCGGTGTGATGATTTATGATGGTTTGTTACTCCCAACTGATCCGGTGAGTTATTGTTTGGCGGTACAAACTAAGTTTGGCGTTAAAATAAATTTGTTGGCTCTTAGTCGGGTATACCACCCAATTTCGCTGAAAAAACTGTTCATCAAATACTTTTATTTTTAAGATTTTAACCTTTAGGTTCCTTAATTTTAAGTTTAATAAACTTATTTTACTGTTAAAAATAAAATCCTTGTCTCTGACTTTACAAATTTATGATTTTTTTGTAAGATAAATGTGCATATTTTTTGATTTGTACAATTGGCTACTACAATTGATATGTATTACAATTTTGAAACAACAATAATTTTTTTGTTTTTAGTTTTAAAATGTGTGTTAAGGTTTGGGCTAAGGGGGGGGTCTGGACCCCTTAACCCCCCCCCTTATATACGTCCATGTGCGGATCCTTGTTTATAATTTCTAAAAATCCACATTTTTGGGGGGCTTAAAGGGAGATTAAATCGCCGTCGAACGCGCTTTTAAGCCAATTGGGGTAACTTGGGAACCCACCGGATGAGTTGACACAAGGGTCATTCCATTTCAAGTGGTCCAAAAAAAGTAAAATTGGTTGCTCGACCATTTTTAAAAAATCTGAAATTTTTTGTACATCAACCCTAACCTAAAAGAAGATCAAAACAACCATTATTTTTAATTTAACCTATTTTGCTTGTCCGCAGCAGCCATGCAAATTTCGACGTTTTAGCGGTTTTTGGTAATTTAAGCGTTTACGGGATTGGAAATATCTCCCTTTTAAAATCTCCAAATCAAATGGGGTTTGAAGCAAAATTGTTTAGAATAAAACGGTCTAAAAGACTAGAGCAATTATACTTTTCTAAAATAAACCCTTAGGGGTTAAATTTTAGTTTAAAGTTGAAATTTTTTTTAAAAATATCTGCCCACTTTAAGAAGATTTTTTTATAAGAAGGAAACCTGTCAAGGCACCAATATTTTTTTTATTAATAGTCCAAATACATTTTAGGTCATATGCAAAGTTTTGGATCTGAGCCTCAATTTGTCTTTATTTAAAAAAATCTCAAAGTCGAAGATTTGTCAAAATTTGCAATTTTGAGGGTTAAATATCTCTGGTGGGGGACCAGTTAAAAATTTTAAAATGGTTCATTCTAGAGTACTATATATTAGTGTTAAGCTCAAAAAGTTCATAGGAGGAGATTTGCCTACAAGCCGAGGTATGATTTTTACAAGGTGCCCCCAAATGTCGCAAAATTTGGAAGTTAAGGATTTCTACAAAATTTGTCTGTTTTCAAGAGAACTTTTTTATAGGAAGGAAACCATTCAACACAACACATATTTTTATACAAATAGTCCAAATGTAATTCAAGTTACACGCAAAATTTGAAACCTGAAATTTGGTTTTTCTTTGCTTAAAAAAATCCCAAAATCAACGATTTGTCAAGAATTTCACTTTTTTAGAGTGATCTCTCTGAAGGAGCAGGAGATAAAAATTTGAAACTTAGTCATCTTAGAGTATATTATGGTAGTGTTATGCCCTAAAAGTTTCAAGATGGAGGATTATTTGGCTACAAACATAGAAATGGCAAGGATAATATTAAACTTTTTTTTGTTGAAGTGATTTTTTTTTTACTTTAGAATTACCTTGTAAATTTTATTAATGTTTCATTACTTTTTAATTTTAATTATACAAAATACAGCAATATAGAAAAGCTTAGCAATGAACTTTATGAATTAAAATATTTATCTCTATTTTTTACCAAAACATATGTTAAAGTTGGGCTTGATATAAGTAATTATATTAACTACTTAACCTTAGCATTCAGCCATTGACAATCTTTACAACCTGAGAGACGGAGAGGGAAGAAGAAAACCGCGATGAGAATTGTTTTATTGCATACTGCAAACCTGCACCAAGATCCGAAGAACATTTTGATTTACCAAGGTGTTTTGTTGTTGTACCCATGTTTTTTTTATTAGTCGTAAGTTCATGTTAAAAAATGGATTGTGATGTGGGTCAACTTATCAGAGAAAATTGTCACAAGTCTGTTTAGGGGACATCCATAAATTACATGAGGTCAAAAAGGGGGGAGGGGTTTTTAAAAATCTCACCAAGGGGGGAGGGGGGTTGATTAAATCTCACGTCAACTTTTTAAGTTAGAAATTATTCGATTTTCTTTGTTTTTTAAGTATGAGAAAGGAAAATAATTTTTAAAAAGTTGTAGGTAAATCTCACGTGGGGGGAGGGGGGGTCCAGCAAAATCTCACCAAGGGGGGAGGGGGGATCCAGATTTTGAAAAAAGCACCTCACGTAATTTATGGATGTCCCCTTATGGCCCAGTAACTCTTGAGGTTAATCGGTTAAGTGAACTAAGTGAAGATCATCAAAATTTGATTGTTCTAAGGATCAATAAATCTGTCTAAAATACATGCAAATATCATGAGAAAAAGTATTTGTTAAAATATCATAATCTCTTTGGCAATACTTGTTCGGATCCACTAAAAATTCATAAAAAAAGTTATTACCAAAGGACTTAATGAAATTAAAATAGAGCATTTAAAAAAGAGAAAAGATACCATCAATCAATACATCATCAATAATCAAACCTCCATCTTGAAACTTTTAGGGCATAGCACTACCATAATATACTCTAAGATGACAAAGTTTCAAATTTTTATCTCCTGCTCCTTCAGAGAGATATCACTCTAAAAAAGTGAAATTCTTGACAAATCGTTGATTTTGGGATTTTTTTAAGCAAAGAAAAACCAAGTTTCAGGTTTCAAATTTTGCGTGTAACTTGAATTACATTTGGACTTTTTGTATAAAAATATATGTTGTGTTGAATGGTTTTCTTCCTATAAAAAAGTTCTCTTGAAAACAGACAAATTTTGTAGAAATCCTTAACTTCCAAATTTTGCGACATTTGGGGGCACCTTGTAAAAATCATACCTCGGCTTGTAGTCAAATCTCCTCCTATGAACTTTTTGAGCTTAACACTAATATATAGTACTCTAGAATGAACCATTTTAAAATTTTTAACTGGTCCCCCACCAGAGATATTTAACCCTCAAAATTGCAAATTTTGACAAATCTTCGACTTTGAGATTTTTTTAAATAAAGACAATTTGAGGCTCAGATCCAAAACTTTGCATATGACCTAAAATGTATTTGGACTATTAATAAAAAAAATATTGGTGCCTTGACAGGTTTCCTTCTTATAAAAAAATCTTCTTAAAGTGGGCAGATATTTTTAAAAAAAATTTCAACTTTAAACTAAAATTTAACCCCTAAGGGTTTATTTTAGAAAAGTATAATTGCTCTAGTCTTTTAGACCGTTTTATTCTAAACAATTTTGCTTCAAACCCCATTTGATTTGGAGATTTTAAAAGGGAGATATTTCCAATCCCGTAAACGCTTAAATTACCAAAAACCGCTAAAACGTCGAAATTTGCATGGCTGCTGCGGACAAGCAAAATAGGTTAAATTAAAAATAATGGTTGTTTTGATCTTCTTTTAGGTTAGGGTTGATGTACAAAAAATTTCAGATTTTTTAAAAATGGTCGAGCAACCAGTGCTGGACCACTTGAAATGGAATGACCCACAAGATAAGAATTCATATAACCCTCACCGGGTGAGTTGGGAGAATATTTCATTAACGGATCAGTTGAGAACGGATGAATCGGCACTAAACCATTCAAAATAGGCTCTATTCAAAATAGGCTCTTTCTATATATTGTTAATTGTAGGCACGCGAAAACATTTAAAAATTTGGGAAAAAAAATATTATCTGGCGTAAACAACATGTTCTATTTCCATCTCTTTTCTCTCAATTCAAACTCTTTTTCTTCACGGTTTCATAACTGATTTTAATTAAAACATCTTAAAATGTAAGAATGTTTGGGGCAATTGTTCTTAAATTTTTAGGTGTGTTTCTTATAAGTAGCTTATCCACCTCCTTTGTTGCAGTTTGTTAATTTAAAATTAACTTTTTGTATGATTCTCTTTTTACTGAGATAACATGTAGATAACCTTTACGTGTTTTGGATGCTTTGTAAAGTTATTGATTCTTGTGATTCACAAATAACTAAGTGCGTTAAATAACTAAGCACACATAACTAAGTGTACCACAATTATGAGTTAAAATTTCATCTTAAGAGAAATGTTAATCTTAAGATGTTGCAGTCTAGTATAGATAAAGCATTTGAAAACAAATAAAAGGCATTTCAAAATATTAGTTTATTGGCACCATCCACATAACAAAATTCAGTCATTGTGATTTGTCTGTTCAATTTTAACAAACCACTGTTAATTATTTATTTACAAGAAATTCCTCTCATTGTTAGCTTTACTATCCGTGTAAAACATCAGGTTGAGCAGAATGGTGATGAACTTGTGCTTGGCGACTGAACTTGGCGACGTCCTCAGGCTTCAGGATTCTCACCCACTGAGTGATAAATGACACAAAATGGTTGTCACCATGGGAACGCTTCTCACCAAATCCTCTTTTCTCACCAAAACCTCGTTTCTCCCCAAATCCCCGTTTCTCCCCAAATCCCCTCTTCTCGCCAAATCCTCGTTTTTCGCCGAACCCCCTCTTTTCCCCGAAACCGCGCTTCTCACCAAATCCCCTTTTTTCGCCAAACCCTCTCTTCTCACCGAAACCTCTCTTCTCGCCAAATCCCCTTTTCTCGCCAAATCTCTGTCGCCATTCTTCGCCGGATTCGTCAGATTCCTCGCCGTCTTCGTCTTCCATGAAAGGAAGGTCGTGTTGCTGTTGCTGGTTGGAATCTTTGAGAAGAATCACAGAAGGGCGATAAAGCTGCTCGCTGCCGCCGTCCTCCGCCAAGATGGTCGCCAACTGGAAGGCCAGCAACCCTAGGAGGACCAGAGACGTGGCGAAGATTCGGGACATGCTGAAAAAAAAATAATGAATGTCAATGTATTTGACACTATATATAATTTAAAATATAGTAGGGTACTTTCGCAATAGCCCGTAGAGCATTTTCGCCAAATAGGCGAAATTTTGCCAAAGTGTTCACCGTAGTGTGGCAGGGTTTGCCAATCTTGGCAACGGATCGCTCCTGTTGGCAGGTCGACGGGCTAATGCGAAAGTACCTATAACAGTATACTCCTTTTATGAGATTATTTAAATTTAAAAAAAAAATATCCAAATTTAAAATATGATATAGTACAATCCCCTTTTTTGTTATTATTTAAATTTTAAAAAAAGCCTAAATTTATCTCCAAGAACTTTTTTACCTGATTCTTTTATACTAAAATACCATTATAAACCCATGAAATTAGGAGAGAAAAGTAATGATATACTATATCAGTACTAAAAATAATTATACTATATTTTTAAAGGTTTATTAAGTTTCTTCTGATCTAGCATCATAATTACACGTAAAAATATGCATTAAACATTTGTGCAAGTATTGAAAAATTAAATGCCACTGACCCTAAATTTAACTTTAATATTCTGGTTTTTTTAAAAGCCATTTAATCTCACCTTAATTTTAGGTATTTAGGTAATATTCTAAAACAAAACACAAATTTTAATTAATTTTTAAAAAATATGATGCTTATTGGAAATTTTTTTAAATAATTTTGTATTTAACACCATTGAAAGTATAGAGTTTATTAACCAATTCATATAAACTTAAGTACTAACTAAATTGTTGCATATTATACATTTGAATGAGTCACAATATAAGTTACTGTGATAACCTCTCTGTTATTTTCTTCTGTTTTAGTGTTTCAGTGAGGGAGGTTTTACTGTAGTTTATATTTTCAAATATTTCATATGCCTGAATACTATTTTTAATATTTGCTTACTATGTAAGCTGTCTTTGTGATAGTTAATATATTTCAACTGATAAACAACAGTTGTTTGCTCAGTTGATGTAATGTTTAAGACCAAAATTTTCAGAACGAAACTAATCAACACACCATAAAACTGTATCACCATAATTTAAGCATTACCAACATACAGGTAAACTTGTTTTACGCATGGACATGCATTCTTCCCTATCAGATATTACTAGTTTATTTTCATTGTTTATTTTGATGTTGTCTGTGTGTGGCAACGGCTGTAGTTCGTCCATAGTTCCTGTAAATAAATGTGTGTTCTTTTTTTGTTAAATTGTGTTGGTGATTATTTTTTGCTGTGTTCCTGATTAATTTATTAATTTTAGCTCAGAGTCTTCTGATTTGAACTGTTAAGATCTTATTTTAAGATATATGGCGTCCGCGACAGGATTCTAAACTTTTGCTGGTGAGATTGATTGTGATTACTCACTTCTGTTTGAGATGGAATTATTAAGACAAACCAGAACACAGCATCGCCGATTGTTTACACTATCGTGCAATGAATTTGAGAAATCTGAAACGAACTTGACTTCTGATCAGAAATTACTGAAACTAAAACTTATTTCAGAAAAAGGAAAATCGCTGCTGTTAGCCGAAGAAAAAGTGAGAGACGAATACTTGAGTGAAATTCGTGATGAAGACGAAATTAATAAAGAATTGGATGAATCGGAAGCATATCTTGACAGGTACCGAGCTTTTGAGTTTAAACTGGAAGAATTAAGTAGATTTTTAGAGGGAGTAGAAAACATGTCTGTGTGTAGTAGCTCAGTGGGTCAAGCAAAATCGCTATGGCATTATCCAAAGATTAAACTGCCAACGTTTGATGGAAATTTGAAAAATTGGTTACATTTCTGGGGTCAATTCAAGAAAATTGATGGAGATGAGAACTTAGATGATCATGATAAATTTTTGTATCTCAGTCAGGCAATGCAGAAAGGTTCCTGTGCGGAGGAATTGATTTGTTGATTCAGTTATATGTGAGAGATTTATTATCTATTGTTTTGCAAAAGCAGAAGTTAGGAAAAAGTTCTTTAAGAAAGTTGTATGATCAACTTGAAGCTAAGCTTAGAGCTTTAAAAGTGTTGGGGGTGACCAGGGAAAAGTATGCTGCCATGTTGTTTCCCCTTGTTGAGTCCTGCATGCCTGAAGAAACACTTAAGGCATGGGAAAGATATCGAACTGTTTTAAGACGGTCAACCAACCCTGTGGTTCCTGACGATGAAACTACTCAAGTGGTGAAAAAGACTGAGTTGGATTCTTTGTTAGAGTTTTTGGAGGGTGAAGTTGAAGGAGAAGAAAGAGTTGACATTGCTTCCCAGTCGTTTTTAAAAAATGCAAATGATGCTGTTTTAAAGAGACCGTTCATGAATACTAAGCAGCAAAACCCAAATCCAAAATTTCGTAAATACCCACAGATACCTTCAACATCTGAACTATTTGTTCGACCTGAAGATAAGAAGATGTGCCTTTTTTGTGATAATCACCACAGTTCTTGGCAGTGTGATCAAGCAAGCAACTGGACTGTAGAAGAAAGAGAAGCAACAGTGGCTAAAGCTCGTTGTTGTTTTTTGTGTCTAAATCCAGGCCACCAAGTGAAAAGGTGTAGATTGAAACCTTGTTATAAATGTGGTAGAAGACATAATGTACTCCTGTGTAGAAAGGAAGCAGTTAATGATGTTCCTCAAAGCCCTGGAAATAGGAACGAAAGTGTTGTTAGAGATAATATTCTTACTAGTCAATCACTTCGTTCTGAAGTGTTGCTGCAAACTTTAATTGTACGCATTAAAAATGGTAACCGAGATGTGTTAGTGAGAGCAATTATAGACACAGGTTCTGAAAGAACTTATATTTCAAAAGATGTAATCCAAATGTTAAAATTCGAGAACTGTGGAGAAGTTAAGTTGATACACCAATTGTTTGGTGGTGTTTCATCTGGTGAAAAATTGCATTTTAAGTACAAAGTTAATTTAGCTAGCATTGATGAAAAATCTAATTGCAATGTTATTTGTTTGGACCAGCCAGTTATTTGTGATAATGTTAAAAGTATACCAAATGGTCCTTGGATAAATGAGTTGGAAGAATGTGGAATTATGGTGAGCGACGCTGAGTTTAGGGCTCTTAGAGTGGGCAGTGAAATTAAACTATTACTTGGAGCTGATGTGGCAGGCAAGCTTTTAACTGGAAATTTAAAAGTTTTGAAAGAAGGTCCCGTCGCCGTTGAAACACTTCTGGGATGGACTCTTATGGGTAAGATACCCGTGAAGAATAATTCTGGTGCAACCCACTCTTCCCTTTCACTACTTTCAACTGAGATACCTGTTAGTCATCTATGGTCATTAGATGTGTTAGGAATTACTGATCCTTCTGCTAAAAGAACCAAAGAGGAGTTACAAGATGCTGTACAGGAACATTTTTTAAAGACTATCAGAGTTGATGCTGACAATCGTTTTGAGGTTAGCATGCCTTGGTTAGAAGATCATGTCCCTTTGCCTTCAAACTATGATGTGGCTTGCAGAAGGTTAAATTCGACTGTCAACCGGCTGAAGTCACAATCCATTTATGAGCAGTATGATAATGTTTTTAATGAGTGGCTTGAAGAAGGTATAATAGAGGAATTAAATGATAATTGTCAAGAAAATGTCAGATATGCGAGGTTTTTTGCTAATTTTCACCTGCGATTTTCATCCCTTAGACCCCACTTGCGACCCCCTAACCTATATCGATTCTTGTTCGTCTTGATGTACCCTACCTCCCCTAGAAGTTATGAAACACTTATCTGAATCACCCTGTATAGCTGGACCCATGGAATCTCTTCCTTTTTCATTCGATTTATATACTAGCAAGTGTAGTGCTGACTATTTGACTGGTGAGCATGGATCATTGCAGTTTCTCTCGTAAGTTTCCAAAACAATTCTTAGATAGTTCAGGAAATCTATCACTTTTTCACAATCGCTAAATTACAGTTTAAGGGTTTGCTAAAGAAAGGACACAAGGGACATCGCAGATTAACTTTCGTATAGGACTATATGTGTTGAGAGTTGGCAATCTTCAAGTTGGCGAGGTTTTTTTTTTTTAAAACTTTTATATCTTCAAAGCTCAGACATAAATGAAAGAGCAGATAGTGATAAGTAATTTTAGCATGAGCGTTCTCAGTATTAACTATCCTCCCATGTCGATGTTTAGGGGGAACAGCTAATGATTTATAAAAATGAATGTTCGCATTTTAAATTATTGCGTTTTACGCATTGGGTTACGTTAGGTTTTTAAAATTTTAGGATTATTAATTATTCCCATGTTATTTTGAAAGCCTCGTATTATTTAAATTATTCCCAACTGATAAAATGTTACAAAAGTCTCTTGTAAAACAACTTTCACAAGAAAGTTCATAAATCACTAATATTCTGAGCGTGGATCAAAAATTAAACAAATAGACTTCAAAGAAATAGCAACAAAGGGTTGTCTGAAAATTGCCAACCCGTGTATTAATTTGTATTCACCTAATTTTAAAAAGTAATAGTAAATAACCAAATATGTGTTTCACTGCAAAACACAAAACTTGTAAAACTTGTTACGTTACAAGCAGACTCATTCAGCTAGGAAACGAGAATGCAGGTTACCTAGAGTCAGTACAGTAGGTAAGCCCTGACTGTTCGGGCTGTTGCATTTTATCATAAAATTAAAACATCGTTTCTAAATTTACTTAAAATATTTCCTACGAAAATGTAATAATATTGGCGGTTGTGAACGATATGTTTAGGAACTAGTGGATTTTTATTGTTTGACCAAACTATTTTTCATTGCGAATTAACCATTATTAACTAAGTAAAACCCTTCCCCTCAAAAAAATTATGAATTTTATTCGAAAGAAATTCCGATTAAATCCGATCATGAGTTTTTGAAAATATTTCTCAAAATTTAGTAATTTAACCAGGTTTTACCGTTTTAAACCATCGTTTGAGAAATATTTCTGCTTTTTCCATTAACTTTTTGGATTCTTCCGCAATTAATAAAGTTTAAAACATTTATATATTTATAAGAACAAATACGTATATTTTTTTAAGGGTTATGAATGATTATTTTCAATTGAGGTATTTTAAAGTGGGTTAGAATTTTCCCTTGTAGTAAGCGATATTGAATTTTAGAGAAATGCCTTTAAAAGGATGAGTCTGTTGTAAGAGTTATTCCCAGAGGAGAAAAAGGAATACTTGAACACATTCAGAAATATTTAAATTAAAAAAATGTTTGTTTATAACTAGAATATAATAATAAAAATATATATTAATATCGAAGCCTCCATATAAATCCCTACAGCTTTTTAATATTTTTTTCCTAGCTGCACAAACGTTCAAGATTCGTTCAATTTTTGTCCTGTATGATGGCCAAATTTCGTTGACTTTTAGCTGCAGTTACGTAAACTTGACATATTTGGTATGAGCTGTGCTACTAGGGATCAACCCGAGAAGGGATATTGACAATGGAAATCGTTCAATGATTTCTCCTCATTGAATTAGGTTTTGAAGTAAGATTTTACCTAATAAATGGTGTAAGTTATATGTGCATTAAATCTTAGTTTCAGTAGACCGAGGAATTCTACAGGTTGGAGAACTAATGTTCCAAAACTTTAAAAAATCATAGATATAGAAAAAAGAATGATGATATCCCTTACCTTCTTTCTGTTCTAGATCACCGGAACCAAATGCACTATTTCCATTCTTTTGCTCGTCTTTTATAACTGTAAAACCAATCATGACGTCATTTATTTGACCCATTACCCACTTTGAAGATCCACCCACTTTCAAAAAATAATTCGTTCTTGAAAATGAAAAGAATTCTTTCGGGAATCCTAAGCGTTCCAAAAGGAGATTCGATTCCAAAATGTTTGGGGGGGGATAAGATCACTGACACCGAACATTTAAATAAATCTCTTCGATTTCGAATAAATTAAGTGTAGGGATTCCCAACATAAAGAATCAATTACGAGGCTTAATTCCGCGGATGCAAAACGCAATTTTGGAACTAAATTAGTTTGGCCACGAAGGGAAGCTCTGGGAGTAGCGTATAGAAGTATTGTATAAAGAGAAAGCTTTGAGCCATTGTAACAAGAGTGGTCATTAAAATAGTCACTAGTAAGATAATCTGTAATTTTTTATTCTGTATACTATATGTTACGACTGGAATTGAGATTATTCCTGGCATTAGGTTTATCATAATGCCTCACTCACTGATGGTACTATCGATAATCCCCGAACAATCATTTTAAAAGTGGGTGAAAATCTAGTTATTCCGACATCCTTCTCGGTTGTGCATTTAGAGTTGAGTTAAAACGAGGAAAAACTACTCGCTTTAACGTGAATTTCAATGATGAAGAGAAAAAAACAATGGTGATAATAGGGGCTCCACTAAGGCGTTTTTCCCAAAACCGTTTATTACATGTAAACAGATCTCAAATTTTTAATAACTAGGGAGCTACCGCTCACTATCGCTCACCAACCCCCGTAAACTGCTTACGCAAGGCCTTTTGGATTGGTTCCTCACAAAATCCAGCTCACTGAACTTAACTCACTTTATAAAACATATTAATCAAAAAAATAGCAGAAGAAACGTCAACCCACTTTCCAAAAAATACGTCACAAGTCATCTCCATGAGTCACACTCTCTTAAAAGTATAGATATTTATTAACTCTAACTTATCAATAAATATCAATCAAAATGTTTTCCTTGACAAATATCCAGCACGTCTGTTAATAAGTATTTTTAATCAACATTCTTGATAGAAAAAAATGTACAACAATGAATCTTTTAAACTCAATAGAGCATTTTCAATCACATGACTTGGCCTAACAACGGCCTTAGCAACGTTGTTTTTGCCCGCCAGTGACATCATGTGCGAATGCTTCTATTGGATGCTTCTAGTTCCCGCCCCTAACAACAGCCTTAGCAACGTTGTTTTTGTCCTCCAAGTGACGTCATGTGCGAATGCTCTATATTGTACCGCCTAGTAACTCGTTAGTAACCTAATGTTTTATCATTCAAATTTTTGTGTTAACCTAGACTTTTTAAACAATAGAGCATTCGCACATGACGTCACTTGGAGGACAAAATCAACGTTGCTAAGGCTGTTGTTAGGGGCCGTACATAGAAGTATCCAATAGCAGCATTCGCACATGATGTCACTGGAGGAATAAAACAACGTTGTTAAGGCCGTTGTTAGGCAGAGTCATGTAATTGAAAATGCTCTATGCCTTTAATTAAGCTATTGAAAATAATAAGAGAAAAAACCAACATGACACTCAATGTTTACAATTAATTTCGACTATCAGGCTAAAAATTATTAGTTTCAGAAAAAATATGTGAAATTTTAGTATGAAATAGCATATCTGTAAATTAACACTAAGCATATAAAACTTAATTTTATTTTTTCATATTAAAAAAGTCATGTTGTTTCTGATGCCACTAGGAATAATACTATAGAGCATTTTCAATCACATGACTCGGACCTAACAACGGCCTTAGCAACAGAAGTGTTACAGTTTTTTGCCCTACAGAGGTTAACAGTTACAGAAAATGACTAGCCGTGAAATTCTTCTATTGGAACATTTGCAATCACGTGATCCCATACCTAAAAACCGCTTTAGCAACAGATAAACAACGGCCTTAGCAACAGTTAAAAGCCCTACAGTAGGTACACAGTTAAAAGAAAATAACCGGTTGTGACGTCACCTGAAAACACTCTCTAAAGCGTACAACATTTATGGTAATAAAAAATCATTTATTTAGTCACCAGAAAATATTTTATATAAAATTTATAAATATTTTACTGTATTCTTCGAAATTTGCATGTGTCTTCTTAAATTAAACTTTGAAAAATGAATGGTTTCCGAAAGAATCATTCTGAGATTTTAAAAAGCCAGACTGCAAAGGTGAATGTCTTCTAAATTTCTATTTTACTGATGTTTCAGCAAGTGGATTTTTTTCCCATTCAAGCAAAAAATAAGTTCATAAATGCAATGCTGATGTGATATGAAATTATTCTTGGAAGTCGTTTTTTCCACCAGTCCAACGTATTTAAACCATCGCAAACAAAAAAAAACAATTCGTTTGTAGATTTTTTCTCACTAAATTATTTGTCATTGCGTTCACTCCCGCAGTGTAATTCTTAACATTATTCCTAAAACCACGTAGGGTTTCCCTTCCGAATGGATACCTGAATATAATACCTCTATGAAGTGATATTATTTGCGGATGGAATTTGAGTTGTTTGTTTCCGTATTTCATTCACGGCAGTGTTTAGTAGCGCTGAAGTGTCTGCATCTAGCTAGCTTAATGGACATTTACAAAAGGACTGTCTACATATTTGGAAGTGAACAATTTATGCCAAATAGTCGTGTTTAACGAAGACAATGTAAATATAAAAAGTACGTAATATAATACGTAAATATTTAGTCCGTGGACCATTGGTGGTCCTTGATAGTCTTGGATGTGGTCCGTGAAGAAATCCGATAGCATACAGAAAATCTTTAAATTTGAGCGCATTAAACGAGAAATGATTAAATTATACACTTGGCGATGACTTCAGGGCTTTAAATTTAAACTGTTTAATTTGTGGTTATAATAGAGCATTTTCAATCACATGACTCGGACCTAACAACGGCCTTAGCAACAGAAGTGTTACAGTTTTTTTGCCCTACAGAGGTTAACAGTTACAGAAAATGACTGGCCGTGGAATTCTTTTATTGGAGCATTTGCAATCACGTGACCCCATACTTAAAAACCGCCTTAGCAACAGATAAACGACGGCCTTAGCAACAGTTAAAAGCCCTACAGTAGGTACACAGTTAAAAGAAAATAACCGGTTGTGACGTCACCTGAAAACACTCTATAGTCACCACTAAATTCTAAAAATATTCTGGTTATATAAATATTTTATGTATAAAAATTTGTTTAGTCAGTTTCAGTATTTTGATTATTTATCTGATTATCAATTAAATATTTCCCTTGTGAGAAGAAAATTAGGGTTTCCTTAAAATATAGTTTCATTAGTTTTCATGCTTAATTCGTTCTCATATGTAAGATTTTATTTTCTGTAGCCCGAAGGGGATTTCTTAATTTATCCCCTTGGCTACAGATATGTATTTAAATTTTTTGCAATATTGTTTCCATGTAAATAAAGATTATTATTATTATTATAGAATATGAACTTTTATCTTGCAATTTTATGAGGTTTATTAACAGCGGGACGTGAAGCTTTTAGGCTTAGTGGACCATGGACTTCTATACTGCCGTCCTAAGCGAAAGTGCACATAAACTAGTTTTCTTATAAATTCAGTACTAGTTCCCCCTTGGCGCATTTTTTAATTAGTGAGAATGCATCTTGCTACTTCCCAGCCTCTCGAAGGGTTGTCAAAATTTTGAACAAAGCCCTTAACTATCAGAATTGAAAGCAAACTAAAGTTGTTTTGTAAACTAAAATTCCTATCAATTTAAATAGAAAATATTATTTAAACAACAATAGAATAGTTTTAAACACATTGTGCTGCCTAATTTCAATTTATATTAGAGCACTATAACTAGAATATGTGAGTCGCTACAACTGCAGCTGAAATGCAGTGTTCTGTGTATTTTTCTTTGCTGCATCTTGTTTTGGGTTGGGTTTTTGGGTTACATATATTTTCCGGCATATCTTGTTTTTCTATTCTTTTTTTTTTGAAGGACTTATGGTCACTCTGTTTCTGAAAGACAACATTAATTTTTTTTAAAAATCCGATTGTCTCCATAAATTTGTATTTGACTTAAAGATATACCCATTTTGGACTCTAACGCAGTTCAACACCACAGCCGATAATAGAGGCTTTTTTGAGTGTAACCAATATTTAATCTAAGAAGGAGGCTTTACCACACAGAATGGAAAATCCGCCAAATACTTTTTTGGCGAGATTTTTCTCAAAGTAAATCTGTCTGAAATTGCCTTTATGTGCACTTTCGCTTAGGACGGCAGTATAGGTTGTGAACCTCTGATAAGCTAAGATGCATACTACACTACATTCATGAATTTGAAATCAATTGGAATACTTGTTAAACCGTGGGATGCGTTATGAAAGGGCAATATCTAAAGTTCAACCAAAGTATGGAGTTCCTGGGAAACATCTGCATTTAGATCATCTCCATTCGTTCTGATATGTTTGATCATTCACACTTTTATCTCGATCTTTCTTCTCGGTGGCGTATATAGGAATTTATTTCGGGAGGGGCCCAAAATTACTCCCCAGTCCCTCCCCCACATATTTAATAGGTCCAATGTAGCTTCTTAGGTGATAATTTAGGGCCTAAAAAACTTAATATAGGAAAAGTTGTTAGTAATAAAAATACAAGTACCAAAGGGGGGTCTGGGGTACCTCCCCCAGAAAATTTTTGGAAATTTGACTAAAAAAAAACAGGTTTTTAGCTAGTTTTGATATACTAAGTCCGAATTTTGGATGTACATTTTTATGAACTTAATATTTAAAAAGTTATTAAAATGGAGTTCCAAGTACAAAAAAGGATCTGGGGATCCATCCCCAGAAAATTTTTGGAACTTTACCCCTAAAAACAGGTTTTTATCTTGTTTTTGGTACACTTAGTCCGAATTTTGGACATATATTTTTTGGTAGGATTTGAATTTTGATAAACTTATAACAATAAAAGTTGTTCATAATAAAATTCCAAGTACAAAAGGGGGGTTTGGGGGTCCTCCCCCAGAAAATTTTTTGAATTTTGACCCTAAAATACAGGGTTTTAACTGGTTTTGGTACACCTAGTCCGAATTTCGGGGGGGGGGGCAGGGCCCCCTCGGCCCCCCCCTTATATACGCCACTGTTTCTTCTAATTATTTCCACCAGTTTTTGCACCTAAATAAATTCCTGCCTGATGATTGTAATACTATCAGACAAATGGGACTCCCTTCTTAGGTTGAACTCTTGATATTGCTCTTTTTATAACTCATCCCACGGTTTAACCAATTTCGATCAAATTTACGATGAAAGTAGTATACAATACTGCTGTGTGTTAATTGAAAGGGTTCAGCACAGGGCTATTAAAATGGTCAAGGGCAGCGTTAGAAATTGGGAAAAAAGGCTAGTGGTCTTGCGGACCAGTGCCTTGCCAATCTTACTGGTCCGCAACAAAAATCACTGGTCCAACAAATTAAAAAGGACCGGTTTAAATATATAAATTAACTATTGCACTGAATGTGACTACCAAATAGTAATGTTAAAAATCAATACATATTAATAATATTCTTTCTTTTTTGCCGGGGGCTCCCCTATCCCATATCACCACATTTCGGGTTCTGTCAAAAATATGTACTTGCTTCACCAAATGCAATCATCAAACGCACTTAAAACACCACTATCACTGAACAAATCGTCTAAAAGATTTTACACTTGCTCGAGAAATCACTGGTCCGACGGACCAGTGATTTTCTGATTCCACTGGTCCGAGTCGTTTTTTAGTTGTCCCGGACCAGCAAAGCACCCCAATTTCGAACGCTGGTCAAGGGTATTTCTAAATTAAATTATGATGATCGCTTAAATAAGTTAAATATGTTCACTCTGGAGAAGAGAAGTTTCAACTTTTTAAAATGATAAAGCAAAGGGACACAGAGGCTTTGGACTTATCCGTACGGATATAATAGAACGAGGGGTCACAGATTCAAATTGAATATTGCACATTTTAAAATCGAAAAGTCGAAAAAATTATTTTTAACAGGGTTATGGATAGATGGAATGGATTACCAGAAACGATAGTTAGTTCCATTGGAGTAAACTTATTTTAGAAAAGTATTGACAAATACTGGGGATCCGGTGCTTTAAGTTAAATTGACCTACCTTTCTGCCTTCAATCCTGAGATGATTTCCAATATTTGTATTTGAATCTTTTCGCTCTATGTTTTATTTAGTTAAACGGACCTTGGGAATATAACTTTTTGTAACGCCCTCGTATACCTAACATCCTAGCTCTTAAACGGTGAATCTGCGCCTCCCATTCCTATTCGAAATATGCCTGTCTAAGTCCCCCTCAGACCAACCTATCTTTATTTTCAGTTTTGAAACACCCTGTATGTCTCTCTTTGACATTGATAGAAAATTTAGACAAAAGTCGAATTATGTAAATTTTAATTTAACTTTTTTTAGGAGAGATATTCCAAAAATTAACAGTATGAAAAATTAAATTAGATTTCATTAAATATACTTTTATTTATGTTATAGAATACTTTCAATCTACTAATAAATTAATCCTGTGAGAACATCTATCTGTTAAGAAAAAACATTATTATAAAACCGAACATTATTAATAATACCCGAAGTTGAGGCGAGTAATGTGATAAATTCAATGACTTTTTATCAATGAGTATTTATCACTTTACCAGAAATACTCGGGCATTATTAATAATGTCCGGATTTATCACATTGCTCGTAAGATATCGATGAACCTAGAAACCTGGTGTTACAACCTATTTTTTAATAACGTTTATCCCAAACCCTCAAAATACCAATTAAAATCGTAATACGTACTACTTAACAGGGTATGTGTTTGTAACATAAATGTAAACAACCTTCGAATGTAGAAAGCGGGAAGCAGTTGGGTGGTCTTGTAACTTAAAATCAAAAGAAACATGAACTTAAACTTATTCACCACTATTTTAACTTAGTTGAATGTTATATAATATATCATTGTTCAAATGTTACGATTATAATTTAGTTCAAACTTTGATACAATGACACGCTCCCGTTTTATTAAGTGCGGAGTGTAAGGAGTAAAAATATAAGAAACTTCAAAACATAAATTTGATTGGGGAATAGGTTGGAGTATCCTTCGATGCGCTACCCATCAATTTGAGCTCTAAAAATACCACTTTCCGTGTTAATCGCGAACAGTAACGGATTTGTCAGTAACTAGCTCAAATTCATTTAATGAAAATAGAAGTGGCTTATAACTTCACTTCTCAAAGGTAGGTACCTGTATATCAAATTCTATTTATTTCTTTAGTACTACTATTGGCAGAGCCCAACACACAATACCACCCGGGGCGTATATAAGGGTCCCCCCCGAAAGTCGGACAAGGTGTACCGAAACGAGTTAAATTTAAAACCCTGTTTTAAGTGTCGAATTTCCAAATATTTTGTGGGGGAGGACCCCTAGACCCCAATTTTGTACTTCGAACTCTATACTCCCCTTTTTATTATACGCTAGGATCATCAAGATGCAGATTTTACCTACAAATGTGTGGCAACGCTCGCCAGGAACAACTCAACTCTTCTGGCAGAAGCAATAAAGGGTTGATCGCTGCTGGGATTTGGGCTTTTTTCTATATTTTACTTAAGAGTGCTGGTCGCTCGTTATTCTGGTGAATAAAGCATGTTTATATTTTAACTGGTTTTATTATTGAGCAGCATCTGACACACTTTAATGGTGACTCCGGTATTAAGAATTTCGACCTGCCAAATCTCTCGGATCAAGTGATAATGGAATCGGTGATCTCTTGTTTACTGGCTGAGGAGCAATTAGATGATCGGAAGCCATCGGAACTATTGAGCGGAATAGTAAAACCTTTAAAATTAAAATAAATAATAAGCCTGTTACAGTTTCAGTGGATCGGTTGAAGCCTGCCTTTTACTTCTTGGAAGACTCTAGACCATTAAAGGGGAGCAGGAAAGGTAACCGTGGAGAGTGCAAAACAGGTCGTTCCATGACCCCCTTGGAGAAGGTTGAGAAAAAGGTAGTTACAACAAGATCAGGTCGGAGAGTACGTTTTGCAAGGACTCTTTTTGAATATATATAACTTAAAAAAAAAAAAAAAGTAGTAAGGTACAGTACTGGAAAAAAAAATCGACTCAGATTTTTTATCTCCGGAACGGCTCGAGATACAAAAACAAATAAGGTACCATTTTTCATCATTTGAAGTACTCTTTAAACAAAAAAAAATTTCGAGTCCTTAAGGGGTCGTCTTCATATCGAACGAAGCACTAACTTTCTTTTTTCCTATGGAAGACCTCAAATATTATATTTTATTCTGAAAGATCACCCTCCATAACCCCTAAATACCAAGTTTCACATCTCTGCGTCAACAAATATACCCCCCAAAAATTCTTAAAATTTGGAAAAAATCCAGTAAGTTATCTCTTGATAGCAAAAGATTTGTATCGGTCAGAGCTTAAAATTGAATTTGGCTAAAATACATTTGGCGACTTATCTCTGAATTGGCGCATTTTTTTCCAAATACTTATGTGTTTAATTGTTTGCTTTGTTTAGGGGATTTTCTAACTATACATTTTGTGCGCTTTTTATGTGAAACCATTAGGAACAATTTTGCTCCTTAGAATCTGTAGATTCCGAATTGCGATGATGGACACTTTTGGTCTGGGACAGGGGATGGTAAGATAGGCACAGAAGAGGAAAACTTACGAGTTTTGATGTTGTGTTTTAAAGTCAAAATGGTTCCATTTATTCATTTAATTCGTTCAAATGCGCCATAATACAAGAGAGGTGAGGGAGGACTAACAGAAAATAGAATTTGGAAAGAATCAGTTCCCTCCAGTCAAAGGGGTGAAAGGATGAAGTCGAATGTAAAAATTTGTATGCTTATTTTCTCTGAGGATCATGTTTATAGTCTTAAATTAACTTAATGAGAGGTAAAATCCTTTTCCTTACTCTCAGGCTTGAAAGTATTACGATAGTAGAAGTCTGGCAACGCTCACTAGGCATAGGGGAGGGGCAGAAAAAAAACTCGAAATTCTGTGATAGCTAATTAAAAACAATTTTTTGGCACCAAACTGCGGTTGAATGTTTTGTAAATTGACACCAAAGATGGGAAAAATTCATAAAACCGATTTTCGAACGGTTCTCATTTCAAATAGGGGCGAAATGGTGTAGAAAACAATAAAGTCAAATTCTTAACTTTTAGGCCGTTTAAAAACTTATTTTTCTTCATGAAGGAGAACACATTTCAAGCTAATTTTTCCCTTTATACACTTAACATTACGAAATACCATGGTAGATATCTGAGACCTGCGATTAGGGAGGTTGAGAGGGACAGAAAAGATATTCCAGTTTTGATACTGTTAGTGGAAGAAGAAATTCAAAATTTTCTGCTTTTAGTAGAGTCAAATGTGGTGCAAATAAAGGAGACCGATGGTTGACATGCAGAACACTCATTTAGAAAAGCGTTCCTTACATTGGAAGGTGGGATAGAAGGGTTATATGGAATAATTGAAGTTCTTTCCAATATTTTTAGACAAAATAGTGTCTATTTTAGTGAAATAACATAGAAATCAATGTAAGTTGGTTCCATGTACAGTATAGAACTGGAAATGTGAAAGTAAATATCTTTCACCATCGACCGGGTATAATGAGTGGGACAGAAAAAAGTTGAAATTATATTTCATTGAGAGAAAGAGTAATTATCCAGTTTACGAGCTTTTCAGAACTAAAAAAAAATGTGATTGGGGACACTCGGGTTGTCTATCTTGAGAAGCATAACTCAGCTTTGGGAGTTGGAAGGATGAAACAGAACATAAAGAGGGTAACCTTTTATTTTTTTAATAATGGCGTGAAAATGTCTTAAATAGTTAGATTAACAATGACAGTTTTCCTTCTCATACTCCCCAGAATGGGTCACCCGATGGTGTAATTTGGGACCCGAGACTGGGGAAGGTGGACGGCGCAGAAAAATGCGAAACATTCTATTTTAGTTTGATTAATAATCTTATTAAGATTATATATTCCTAAATTGAGAAAAATGTATAGCGGCCATGCATGAAACCCATTTTGAAAAGCGTTTATTGGAGGGTAGAAGGATGAAATAGAATATTAGGGAGTAATACATATTTTGCTTTTTCACAAAAAAGAGGGAATGTTTTCGGAAAATTGTATTAAAAAGAGTTATTTTTCCATTTTAACTCCATGTAATATGACATGTAAAAGCGGAATCTGTATTCTGACACAGGGGAGCAGAAAAAAATATTTCCTTATTATTATTTTCGTCTAATTGATAGTTCGTCTCTAATTAATAATTTCGTCTGTAGATATTTTTATAGAAGAGTTAGTTATTTTATCCGACGGCAGAGTAGAGTAGTCCGACGGTGTCACGGACGTTTCGCCAACTCTAAAATTTCCTACCCCCTGGTTTCCTGTTAAAAATTTGTATGTGTAAGGAGGCTCCGTAGAGCACCCTCCCGACTGCCCTCGGGCAGCATGATTCAGAAACCAATCAGAACACTATTTTCAGATGACATCCTTTTCCCATGTGCTTTCGTTCATTGAAAGATTTTTTATTCTTATTTAATTAAAAATTTTATTGAGAATATTTTACGTTATAAAGTAGTACTTTTAAACAAAAAAATTTGGTATTTTAATAGAAGTTTTGAACGTTATCATTCACATTTATTCATCTCTTAAAAATCAATTCATCAACTTAGTTTCTGACTTTTTTTTTGCTATTGAAATTTAAGAAATCTGGAACTAAATTCTTAGGACATGTTTTTATCAAGCTTTTTATTAGTATCATTTAATAAATAGTATAATTTATTTCATTATTTCGGTTACAAACTGAAATAGTGAAATAAAAAAGTAATATTCAGAATCCCCCCTATGTGTAATTTGATGTAATTAAACACCGAGCACAAACAAATCTGGTAAAAAGAGACTGTAAGGCAGAGAAGTAACCTCCATTACTGAAAATATCAACAAATCCGTCACGATTCAAGAACTGTAGTAAGCTGATTAGAAAATAATGCAACAAATATAAAATTATAAGCAAACTGGAATATAAAATTAAAAACATGGAAGGTAATTTGGTGATCCCAGCTAGTAGTTTCATTAATGCATCGGCCAGTAGTTCGGGATGGTTCTCTCACTTTCACCAGTCTTATGAGTTTGGCTCGATGGTTGGCGACCGTTTTAAGACAGTTGTTTCCTGCAGAGTGCACAGAAATATCCTGGCCTACTAGACAAAGTTAAAAAAAAGTTTAAATAGGAAATTTAACATGGGATGTTTTAAATTTTAAAATTTTTTGGGGGGTATATTTGTTGACGCAGAGATGTGAAACTTGGTATTTAGGGGTTATGGAGGGTGATCTTTCAGAATAAAATATAATATTTGAGGTCTTCCATAGGAAAAAAGAAAGTTAGTGCTTCGTTCGATATGAAGACGACCCCTTAAGGACTCGAAATTTTTTTTGTTTAAAGAGTACTTCAAATGATCAAAAATGGTACCTTATTTGTTTTTGTATCTCAAGCCGTTCCGGAGATAAAAAATCTGAGTCGATTTTTTTTTCCAGTACTGTACCATGTTTTTGGGTTGCTTGTGCCGTTCCTTTGTCACTGGGGGGATGCTCTGTGGCAACGCTCGCCAGGAACAACTCAACTCTTCTGGCAGAAGCAATAAAGGGTTGATCGCTGCTGGGATTTGGGCTTTTTTCTATATTTTACTTAAGAGTGCTGGTCGCTCGTTATTCTGGTGAATAAAGCATGTTTATATTTTAACTGGTTTTATTATTGAGCAGCATCTGACACACTTTAAATGTATCAAAATGGTGCATCGAATTATTTATGCATGAGAGGAACCCATGCAGGGGAGGGCTTAGGAATAATTTTGGTTCCTCTGCGTCTCCGGTCCAAAAAATCAAGTTTTGGGCATGATAATGACAAACTTTTTTAGAGGGTATTTGGGCCCCTCTCGAAATAAAGTCCTGTGTACGCCATTGCTAGAGAGAGAATTGAAATAGGCATATAACGGTTACATTCCAGGGTTACCATAAGGTATTATATTACCATAAGGTAATATTTTTGCTTCGGGTCTTATTGGTTTATCCAAGCCATTATTTTTTCCCCAAAAGTATTAAGTTTATAACATAGAGGGGTCATTCCACGTCAAATCAACACACTTTTTGGCATGACCATCTCGGATTTTCTTGAAATTTGGTACACATGTTCCACTTATAGAAACTCGGAAAAGTACCAACTTTCATCAAAAATTATTAATTGGTTCTGGAATTACAGGTGCTCAAAGTGTTCAAAAATGGGCCAAAAACGGACCAACATAAGTTCTTTAAATTGCTCTAGAGGATCTTCTAATTGGGTTATAACGATGCAGTTGGTGTCATTTTCAAGTATTTTAAATGTTCTTTTTTATGGTGTAAAATGTGCTAAAAAATTTTGAAAAACAATATATTTTACAAAACAAAATAGAATTAAAAGTTCGATTTCTATAAAATGTACCACTTTTAAAACTTTGAGAAAAAATTCCAGGAATAGTTAATATTATTCTTAATAATTTGGTAAAATTATAGGATGGGACAAAAACGGGATCAGTGTCAAAAACTAATTTAACCAAAGTTCGATTTTTCTTATATCCCCTTAAAAATTTTTAAAACTAATTTTTTTCATTAATTGGACTTGAATTGAGTTGTATTTGACTGCTGTTGACAGTTAGGGCCCCTGCACAAACTTGGTGTAGCCCGGGCTTCAAATTTACTTTATGTGCATTGTTACAATACAATGGACTGAATTACCATACAGTTTGTAAAAATGAAGCCCAGGCTACACCAAGTTTGAGCAGGGGCCCTAATTGCCAACAGAAATTAAATACAACTCAATTCGCATCCAATTCATGAAAAAAAAATTAGCTTTAAAATTTTTTAAGGGGATATAAGAAAAATCGAACTTTGGTTTAATTAGTTTTTGACACAGATCCCGTTTTTGTCCCATCCTATAATTTTACCAGATTATTAAGAATAATATTAACTATTCCTAGAATTTTTTTCAAAATTTTAAAAGTGGTACATTTTATAGAAATCGAACTTTTAATTCTATTTTGTTTTGTAAAATATATTGTTTTTCAAAATTTTTTAGCAAAATTTACACCATAAAAAAGAACATTTAAAATACTTGAAAATGACACCAACTGCATCGTTATAACCCAATTAGAAGATCCTCTAGAGCAATTTAAAAAACTTATGTTGGTCCGTTTTTGGCCCATTTTTGACCACTTTGAGCACCTGTAATTCCAGAACCAATTAATATTTTTTGATGAAAGTTGGTACTTTTCCGAGTTTCTATAAGTAGAATATGTGTACCAAATTTCAAGAAAATCCGAGATGGTCATGCCAAAAAGTGTGTTGATTTGACGTGGAATGACCCAGAGATATTATAGTTTTATTATAAAAAAATCCACAAAAAATAATTTATTGGATTTTTAGGACAGATACTTTAGATTCTCAGAAAAGAATCTCAAATACCCAACGATTAGGATGTTCTTTTTCGTTCTGAAAATGCTTCTTTTATAAAATATCTCTTAGGAATTTAGGTAAGAAAAAATGATTTGACATTAACTGCAAAACTACAACATCTCAAACAAGTAATCACATTTTCAGCGTTTTAATTCTGCCGAATCACATCTTTTTTAATATTATTAAATAAAGACCCTCGCACAATCTTTTCAATCTTTGACATAAACCGCTTTTCTACTCTGCAAAGTAAAATACGCATTATTCAATCCAACAGACACGCTACATGTATCCGCATTCAACAGAATCTTTTTCTTTACCACTTTAGAAACGGCAGTGAATATAAAAGTCGATGGAAGTCCGTTCCTTTTACGCTGTAAAAGAAGGTGCATTTGAGCATAATTGGAACGAAAAGATTCTGCCTCGGGACTCGTAAGGAACAAAAAAATCGAATTTCGATGAATTCTCTTAAGCTCGATAGTGGAATATGTCTGAATCGTAGATGTACAACACATAGAAAGCCCTTTAACCATGCATACATATTGTGGCAAAGCACGATTTAGGGCCATATTCAGAAAGAAAAACACGTTGAAGAAACGAGAACGGTACGAAAACGGTGAAAGCTCTCGACACGACGAGAACTCCGGAGTTCTCATCCGCCATATTGTTCCGAGATTCGAATCGTATATGGATTACCTTTACACTTTTTGTGGTCCGTTAAATAGTTCCAAAAATTAACCGAAGTTAATTGCTGAAACCAGTCAAGGGACATCGCTTAACTGCTTTCAGCACTAAAAAGTAGAAAACTAAAAAATTGCCTAACAGCAGGATATTTTATATATAATTGCTTACGCACTCATATCTTTTTCCCGTCGTAAAGAATCTCTTTTACTACTATAACATTTTGCTACTACTGTATTTTGTAAACTGCTGTTACTGTTTTTGCTGTTACTGCTACTACTGTTTTTGGAGAACTAAAATTAGTTATACGTTGATTTCGTAGGTTGATCGTCAGTGCTAAAAATTTGTGGTGAGCTTACAACTCAACACTAAAAAAGTTAAATTATTCTAACGGCTGCTAAAATGAAATATATAGGTAAGTATATTTTTGAGTCGTAGTTCCTTCGAAACGGTATTACCCCAACGTTCACATTTTTCTACAATTTCAATTCAAGTAAATTTATTCACCTATTCTTAGCACTGAAGGGGATTCGAACATTCTGTCTATCCCCGAAACAATTGTCTGTTTTTCACCCACTTTATAATTGTCCAATAAATTTACGTTGTTTCTTTTATCTTTGGTTTATCCTTTTCAAAAGCATCCTGCCGCCAATACGTTGATTGTTAAAAGCCAGCCACAAAACTATAGCTCTTGTCCCAAATGATGAAATAAATCTTTTTGATATATCCTAGCAAAATATTTCTCATTTTACTTTTGATTGTAATTGCCATAGGGTCACCATAGTACAACTCTCTCTATATTTAATAGCTCTACACCTTAAATTCAATAAAGGTGAGGTTTGAGTTCTTTATATCGATGCTTTCAGTGAGTTTTTGCCAAAGAGGTAAGTGGGTTGGTAAATAACTAGAAAACTAGATAAATTTTCTGGTAAGCTTGAACGACTCAAAATTTTGCTTATAGAAAAAATTTTATTTACTCTGTCCGAATAAATTATTCTGATGATTATTTCATTATTTGTGTGTTGTAAAAAGAAACTTTTATTGAAATATTGTAGAACTTTTTCCTTGCAAACTTTATTTCAAAATTCAGAAATCGTTTATTTGAATTTGAGATGTTATTGTATAAATTGTTTTGATTCATTCTGGGTTTATTTAACCAATATTTTTGCATTCATAAATGAAATGAGGGGTCATGTTCCCCTGCGATGTGTAGTTTTCTTAAATTGTTTGATTAAAGTTTTATTGAATTAATTAATTATTTATTATTTAAAATGATATTTTTTAAATTGTTCCCGCTTCTATTTTCTTGTTACTTCAAACAAATTCAATTAATGAAGTTTATTAATGAAACTTCATTACGTTGCGAGAATTGCCTTGTATTGTTTTATTTTATGTATATTTATATATTATATGTATAATTTATTATATGTATATTTATGTATATTAAAATATTATTTTTTTTTACGTTTATCAAAAATTAACTGAAATTTCCCAGTACTTAAACTTAACGCACTTCCTATTTCTTGAACAAATCAGGCATTTCATTAAACCCTTAAAACACTGTAAGTTTATATGGGAAAATATCGTTTAAGGAATGTGAGCATAAAGTACTGGGGAGAGCTTATTCACCGCTAAAAGAGTTAAAATATTTATTTATATCAATAAAAGTTTTAACCACTCACGTAATACCGGTGCTGTTTTTCTTGACGTAGCCAAAGCGTTTGATCGAGTGTGGCATGACGGCCTCATCTTCAAACTCATAGCAGCCGAATTCCCTCCATACCTAACCAAAATAATTTACTCCTTTCTACAATCAAGATCTTTCCAAGTAAAAGTAGGCAAGTCTCTTTCCTCACCATTTCCCATCCAGGCAGGTACACCTCAAGGAGCCATACTTTCACCAATACTTTACAATATTTACACCCACGACATCCCAAAAACCCCCAAGACTTATCTACATATCTTTGCTGATGATACAGCCATCATTTCTCAAGCCTTCAAAAACGTCTCCATCAGAAAAAATCTCAATGAAGCCCTCCGAAGAATAGAATCCTGGTGCAGAGCGTGGAAAATTGAAATCAATACTAAAAAGACTCAGGCCATCATCTTTTTCAAGAAGAAAAGACGTAAAATTTCAAAACAACTTCAACTATTTCAAGACAACATTAAATGGACTAACACAATTAAATACCTCGGAGTGCATCTGGACAATAAGCTACTTTACAAAACTCACATCAACGAAACGATCAAAAAGTACCAAAGGAAGATTCATATGATGTACCCCCTCTTACGCGGAAATTCTGGTTTATCTCTAAAAAACAAAGTCTTGCTATTTAAATCTATCCTCCGTCCTCTCATTACCTACGCTGCCCCCATTTGGGCCACATCAGCAAAAGCCAACATAAAACGCCTCATCATACTACAAAACAAAGTCCTACGTTGCATTACCAACGCTCCTTGGTATGTATCAAACAAAGACCTCCATCAAGATCTCAAAATTGAAGCGCTCACAAAATTTATCGGAAAAACAGCCAAAAACTTCTTCCTATCAATAGAGAATCACCCTAACTCCTTAATCAGCGTACAAACCATCTTTTCGGACTCAAATCCTGTCAACAAATATCCTTTTTCCACTACTGCAATTTCTCAACGATTCCAGCCTCCGTGATCCCCATTGCTCCGCCCACTAGCTGCCTGGCTCAAGTGGAGCACCAATCAGAAAGCTGTATTTCACAACAGACATCCAATTGACTCTTTCCCTGTCCAAAGTGCATTTTGAACTCATACCATACATTTTTCCTGCAAATTCATGAAATTTAATTAATTTAGTACTAATGTTCGCTCTATTTTTCTGTCACATTGTATTGCTGTCTGTATTGTATCACTGTATTGCTGTCACAAATCGTGCCCAAATTCCTAATTCTGTTATAGAAACTCACCATCAATTATCAAGCTACTCTCGAGTAATTTGTTGGTCCTCGACCTTTTTCTTTTCTTCCGTGTGTCCTCGTCCCCCTCTACCCTCTTTTCTTCTTTATTGGCATCATGGCCACACTATTCATGTTTTGTACCACTCATGTCCCCTATTTCCTGCGGTTCAAAAGCGCCTTACGGCGCTGTCAAACCACAAAATTGATGATGATGATGATGATGTATTTCGCTGATGGAGGTTCACTTTTCCTCAGAATTGCATCAAAGTACGTGATTTAAACCTATTATTAAATCATATTTTCCAGTATATTAAAAACATGTTCAATGTTTGAATGTCATTACTATTTTACTTTGAGGTCTAAATTTAAAATTATAGATAAATTTAGCTTTTTATACAATTTTTAATACCTCTCCTTGTTAGCTGGTCAGTTTCTTGTAATGTTTTAGCATTCATTACAAGAATATCAATAGAGCATTTTCAATAACATGACTTGACCTAACAACGGCCTTAGCAACGTTGTTTTTCTCCTCCAGTGACATCATGTGCGAAAGCTGCTATAGAGCATTCGCACATGACGTCACTTGGAGGACAAAAACAACTTTGCTAAGGCTGTTGTTAGGGGCGGGAACTAGAAGCATTCGCACATGATGTCACTGGCGGGCAAAAACAACGTTGCTAAGGCAGTTGTTAGGCCGAGTCATGTGATTGAAAATGCTCTATTGGATGCTTCTATTTTGCGCCCCTAACAACAGCCTTAGCAACGTTGTTTTTGTCCTCCAAGTGACGTCATGTGCGAATGCTCTATAGGTATATCATTAAAACATTATTGATCCAAAAGTTTATTCAGACAGGTAAAAATTTTAAAACTTTATAAATCAAAATTAACGATGGACCCTGATAAAAAATTCAAATGGTAATTTACTCCATATAATGAAATTATTGCATCAAAGTTTGTTTTTTATATTGTTTCAATACGTACTAACAATATTTTTTAATCCTCTTTCCTTATTAAATGCCTAAAGGCACAACTACTACAGCAGGGATACATCAATTTACTATTGAAGAAATAGATTTGTTTTGTTAACATTCTCCTGTAAGAATTCATAATTTTTAAGTTTATAGTGTTTTAAATTGCACGTCCCTTATGTTCTTGTCATTTACTCCCTTCCTAGAAAATGCTAGATTTTAGATATGTAAAAAATAAGACAAGGGTCATTCCACGTCAAATCAACACACTTTTTGGCATGACCATCTCGGATTTTCTTGAAATTTGGTACATATGTTCTACTTATAGAAAATCGGAAAAGTACCAACTTTCATCAAAAAATATTAATTGGTTCTGGAATTACAGGTGTGCAAAAGTGGTCAAAATGGGCCAAAAATGGACCAACATAAGTTCTTTAAATTGCTCTAGAGAATCTTCTAATTGGGTTATACAAATGAAGTTGGTGTCATTTTAAAGTATTTTAAATGTTCTTTTTAATGGTGTAAAATTTGATTTAAAATTTTGAAAATCAATATATTTTTGTGCAGGAGGCCTAATTGTCAACAGCAGTTAAATACAACTCAATTCACATCCAATTAATGAAAAAAAGATAGTTTTAAAATTTTTTAAGGGGATATAGGAAAAATCGAACTTTGGTTTTAAAAGATTTTGGCACTGATCCCATTTTTGTCCCATTCTATAAATTTACCAGATTTTTTATAATAAAATTACCTATTACTGGAATTTTTTTCAAAATTTTAAAAGTGGTACATTTGATAGAAATCGAATTTTTAATTCTATTTTGTTTTGTAAAATATATTGATTTTCAAAATTTTAAATCAAATTTTACACCATTAAAAAGAACATTTAAAATACTTTAAAATGACACCAACTTCATTTGTATAACCCAATTAGAAGATTCTCTAGAGCAATTTAAAGAACTTATGTTGGTCCATTTTTGGCCCATTTTGACCACTTTTGCACACCTGTAATTCCAGAACCAATTAATATTTTTTGATGAAAGTTGGTACTTTTCCGATTTTCTATAAGTAGAACATATGTACCAAATTTCAAGAAAATCCGAGATGGTCATGCCAAAAAGTGTGTTGATTTGACGTGGAATGACCCCTAAAAACTTTTTTTATGTTAAGGAAGAGCGATGCCGGTATATGCATATGCAGGTTTTGCCGTTAATTTTTATTTGATGCCTACCTATCTCTCTGCGTCCTTTCTTCGACAATCTCGAAACTCGAAACAGTAAAATATTTTATGCATAAACCATAACGATGAACAACACATAATTCAAACTGAATAAAAAACTCATCATTTGGGTACAGAGCTGCTTTACACATCCAGAACTTGGTTCATTAAGAACAGAATACCATCAACTACTTCTGAAATTCTTTCAGAACGTTCGTTCTTCATCCAAAACAATTTCGAAAAAGAGTGTTTGCCTTCTTCGAAACCATCTCATATCCTTTTTTTAAGGTCATTTATGAAATGCTTCTCCATTAGTTACATTCGAAGGGTTTTTTTTTATCTATTTTTAGAAATTTTCAATCTGAGTGTTTCGGTATTCGCTTTATTTTTTGTTTGAATATAAATGTTTGTTCAAAGTTATGAAGAGCATTTGAAGGCTTTAATATCCAGAGAAATGTTTTCCATTTTAGTCTCCTAGCAATAACATAGAGTAGGATCTAAAAATTTAAGCTCACTGTTAAGCATTAGCTATTACCAGTTATACGCCTGGTAATTATTTTTAACATATTTTTTGTGACCCAATTTCTTTTATGAATTTTCTTAAAGGTTATAGAGCATTTTCAATCACATAACTCGGACCTAACAACGGCCTTAGCAACAGAAGAGTTACAGTTTTTTGCCCAACAGAGGTTAACAGTTATAAGTGCCGTTCACATGAGCCACTCTACCTGGGTAAAAGGTTAGAAAAAGCGGTTCTACCCAGTTTTATCACACCGCTTCCCCTACGCCAGGGAAAAAGTGCGGAAGTAACCGTGCGAAACTTCACCCTAGGCTAGGGTAGGGGAATAAAGTACTCCGACCAGAGTTAGTTTACAAAAACAATATGGCCTCCTCCTACTACACTGCACTTCATGTTAATCATCGAAACCATATTATTACTTTAGAAATAAAATATTCTTGATCCTCAATATTTTCAAGGTGTGTTTTGTCTCGTTCAATGTTTATGTTATGATATTTTTAGTTTTAAAAGCTTTTACTGTTGCGTTTCGAAATGTTCTGATGAAATCTAATGCTTGCAATAAGTTAATAATGTTTCAGTGATCTTTTTTATGATTGTTCTTCAATTTTATTTTTTACATCATGGCCATCCTTTGAAGGCAGCTAATATATTCATTAGTATAATTTTGTATTACTTCGATGGATTAATTTATTTAATAATCAAAGTATAAACATGACTGCCCGATTCAATATTCCAAGTTTCCAATGTTGGCTTAGTTTTTTATATTTTAATCAAGGTTAGAATATTATTTAACTCCATTATGGTGTTAATTAAAATAAACTTTTATTCATAGTATTTTTATTAAATATGTTTAGAGAAAATTATTCTTATAAAATCTATGCGAATATTCTGATTACATTTCTGATGCTTAATTTCTGTCATTTGTGTTGACCATTTGTTTTTTTCTTTTCATTTATTAGTATTTTGAAGCATTTGAGTTTTCTTATTTTTCAATTATTTTTAGATGCTGAGATTTTTTATTACGTTCTTAATTGTGTGGAAAGTGTATAAAATTAGTTATATTTATTTTTAATTAGAAAGCCTTTAAAAATTGTTTAAATCTTAGTATTGTTAAAATTTGAATGTCTCGGGTCCCAGAAAATGGATAGAGCATCGTAAAATAGATGGTCTCACGAAGAGAAATAACCCTTCTAAACGTGTTAGAAACCTTCATACTGGCAGAATTTACTGCATACTGATTTTTTTTTACATTTTGATAACAGTCCTGAACAGTGCCAGTGTTTACTACTTTGTAAATGCAGATGATGCTTCTTTTTCTTGATTGCTACCTTAATCTGTAAAACAGGCTTTTATTTACCCTAGAAATCAATAATTATGTTACTCATACTGTTAGGAAGATAGGTTAACATTCTTAGACCTAAACTCCATTGAGTTTTAAAGGTAGCTTTAGTTTTCTGAGGGATTTCATATTCAAATTTCTAAAAATGCATTTTTATCAAATTTTTTTGTGATAATCACTGGTTTCTATTAACTAAATTTTTTGAATTGCTCATGATAGACTGTTGAATCTTTTAATATATGAATTTATACATTTATATAAAAATTATATTTTTTAAATATTCTTAAAATATTAGTTTGTATTATGTGTCCTATTAAGAATTATGATTATTATAATTATTTTTAAACATGTCAAAAAGTGTTCCAATTAAGAATTTTTAAGCCTTTTTTTTTCTCAATGCGCTGTTATAAAAAAGCATTCAAATAAATAAAGCAATAGTTTGAGTACTACCTACTAAAACTAAATTGACAGTTTTGTAAGAGTTAAAAAAACTTTTAAAACTGAGATTTTTTAACTTTTAAAATATGGTTTGTCAAACTGACACACAATTTGGAATAAAAAAATGTTTATAAACATTCTTTTAAATAAAAACTACTTTTTATGCTCTGTTTAATTGCACATGATATATGTATTCAAAATAGGGTACTTTGTTGCCTTCATGCTTCATCTCATTTCTCCTAATTCATTAATAGAAATTCTTAAGCAAAAAATTTACTTAAAGCATGTTCCTAATTCAAAGAAAAAATATTCCTCCCAGGGTTTATTTCCCATAGGAAAGAGACTCATAAGTCAGAAACATCAACTCGAATAGAGAAAAATGCAAATTTGAGTTGAAAATTTCAGCTTATAGGCTGTTTTATAAATAAATATCTGTAAAATAATTGTTTGATAAATAAGAAAACACTAAAATTTTTGTTGAAAATTATCCCAAAGTCAGAAAAATATCATCCCTCTGCTTCAAATTGTAAGATGATATTTAAAAAACCCTCATTTTTGGGTGAAATGAATAAGAACCCACACAGTGGGTTAGAAACTAAATTTCTTTTGAAAATACCCTATTCTCTAACAAAGTGACAGATTTTATTATGATCTATTAATACATTTTTGGTTACAAAACTATCCCTAATAAAATTCCCAAATATATTTTTTGGCAGAAAATAAAAAACCTGCCAGAAAACGGATAATAATTAACCATTTAAAAGAAGCTTTTGAACAGGTAATGAAAGACTCAAAGCACAGCTGAATACAGTGAAAATTTGCTAGCCCATAACCAACTAATTATATAGGTAGGTCAAAACCAACAAATAATTGACTTGATGAATAGATCATTTGAAAAATTTTGAAAAAGTTTATGTTTTTCTGAAATAAGGATTTCCTATTACAGGATTACCAATTTTTCATTTCCTAGCACTATGGAAACAAATTCCTTGAATTTCTTCAAACATCAGAAATTTAAAATATACTTCTGATGTTACAGAATTAAATCTTATTCACTTCTAGCCTTCTCTAGGATTCTCCTCTATTCTGGTCTGTTCATGGCTACAGTTCGCCAGTTCCTAAATTTTAGGACAAGGAAGTCCTTGTCATAAAAATCAGACCATCTGAGTTTGGGTCTTCCTCTAGCTTTATTTCCAAATGGCTTAGACATAAAAATTATTTTTTTGGTACATTGGTTTGGCAACCGGAACTTTTAGAATGAAAACCCTTCAGATTTTTATAGAAAAAAAAGGAACTGCATTTTTAAAATTTGAATAAATTACCTATTATTATAAGTACATATTATGAATGAAATAAAATTATTTTTAAATATCATTATTTCTATAATAAAATAATTGGTACTAACTTTAAATACCGGTCGTTGTATCGAGAGGGTCGTTATAAAGGGGTTCTACTGTATTAGTAGTAAAAAAGAAAAAATGAGAGGGTGTCACTTAGAAATATACTCTTTGAATTTTTCCTTCATTTTCAAAGGACCCCCTTAATATAATACTGACACTTTATTTTTATTAACCATATAGTTAATTAATTTAAATGCAAAAATTGTCGGGAATTTCTATCTTCTTTCTCATGTAAATCATTAAAAACAAACAAAGAAACTTCATGATTTGATTATAAACAATAAAAAACGACGCATCAACAAGAATCCCGTTGTCCACGTGTTACCCTCATTTCCCATAATACCTTTCGAATCTCTAAAAGATTGCTCATCACGTGACTCCTTGTCCGGGTAAAACGAGTGTGCATGTGAACGGGACTAATCAACAGTCACCCGGGTAGTCTTCAAAAAATCCTTTCTTCCTACTTCACTTGGGTAAATGGGTTTGGCCATGTGAACGGCACTATAGAAAATGACTGGCCGTGGAATTCTTCTATTGGAGCATTTGCAATCACGTGACCCCATACCTAAAAACAGCCTTAGCAACAGATAAACAACGGCCTTAGCAACAGTTAAAAGCCCTACAGAAGATACACAGTTAAAAGAAAATAACCGGTTGTGACGTCACCTGAAAACACTCTATTGAATTATTGACTGAAACAGACTTATTCACTATAACCCTTCATTTACCAACATTGAAAAAAATTAAAAAATGCTATAGAGTGTTTTCAGGTGACGTCACAACCGGTTATTTTCTATTAACTGTGTACCTTCTGTAGGGCTTTTAACTGTTGCTAAGGCCTTTGTTTATCTGTTGCTAAGGCGATTTTTAGGTATGGGGTCACGTGATAGCAAATGCTCCAATAGAAGAATTCCATGGCCAGTCATTTTCTGTAACTGTTAACCTCTGTAGGGCAAAAAACTGTAACATTTTATGTTGCTAAGGCCGTTGTTAGGTCCGAGCCATGTGATTGAAAATGCTCTATTATGAACTTTCTGATACTTTTACGGAATAATAACTAAGATAAATTTGTTTAATCAAAAATTCAAATTTTAAAACATTTAATTTTTTAAGTATCGTAAATAAGTGGGTTTTTTTAATTTTTAATCAAAATAATTACTATTTCTTGAAGAAATTTTCCGTTTTAAACCAAAATACTTTGTAATTTCCAAATTTAGAATGGAATCTTGGGTTTTTTTTTCTTTAGCCTGACTTTTCTAGATAGTTGAAAATGAGGATGGTGACTCAAACAACAGCTTTATAACATAAAAAATTACACTAATTGTAGCTGGCGATACCATCTATCTCCTAAAACCTAAAAGGAAGGTTGAATTTACTATTCTTAAAAAATTACGTCAAATTTCAACAAAAACTTTTGAATTAATTCATGCTTTAAGATGGTACTTCCGTACCGTCGGTAAAAGGGTTAACATTGTAGATAATTTTTTTTAAAAATACTATAGCTATTAAAATATAGTTTGAATATCCGTTATCAATCTTTTCTCATACATAGAATTTTACATGGATTGAATAAATATGTTTTAATATGATTTCGTAATTGGATTAGTAGTAAGCAGTGGAAACAAATTTCTATAATTCTTAATTTCAAATATATTGGGATTATTTTTCTGCAAGAAAATTGGCCTTTCTCTCTGTAAGCCGTTTTTATGAATTCAGCATGGGCCCACTTTAACCACGGGTAAACCTTATTTCCTTGATCAGAGCGGTTATTTCCTAATGCAATACAACCTTTTGTGTTGTCGAGAGAGAGCCTCCTAGACATTTTTATTAGTATAGGCCAGCACAAATTTCGGCCCGTTGGCCGTATGAAGCCCGTCCGCCTCTTTTTGTAGTCCTGGTTTTAGTATGATTCAAAATTTTAAAGTAATTGATGAAATTTATTTTATAAAATTATAATAAAATATGCATATTTTTAAAAAAAAATATTAAGGAATTAAAGAAGAATTAAATCAAGGTTTGAGATTAATGATAACGTTTGATGGCCAAAACCTGGTTTAATGATTAAATTTTGAGAAATTTCTAGAAAATCGGGCATGGTTATTTGGATATGGTTTGTGGTGTAAAACTGAGTATCTGATTTTGATCGGAATTGGGTATTCTTTGATTGGGTTTGGATTAAAAATTATGATTGCTCTTGAACGATACGGTTTTGCTCAGATAATAATTTATGATGAAAAATATTTCGATAATAAAATAAAGCTCAAAAAGTGTCTAAACAAGTCGTTCATACCTCTCCAAAACCAACAATCTAATTTTGTAGGATAGGCGTTCTCTTTTCTCGGTATTTTAGACTCGGTATTAGAGACTCTTTAATGGCGATAAGGCGATCTTTCACGAGTCAAAAAGGAGTTAAGTTCTTTGGTGCAATAAATATTACTCAGAAAATAATGATAATGACAGATAATTATAAAAACTATAATCACCAGTAATAATTTCGACTAGAATTTTTCTTTTGTGATTGTGTTTGATGAAAAACTCTGCCTGATTCTTAAAAAAGGCAAATAGAAATTTTGATCCGATTTTGAGTTTTTCTCACTGTTCGTAATTATCATTTGCAAACCCCGGTAAGGTTCTTGACACATTGATCAGAATCTCACATATTAGTCAGGGTGCCAAATGGCAAAAAAGGGGTCCACCGTGTATTAGAGTATGTATGAAACTTTATTGCTGATTTTGATAGGTTATGATGTCTTGATTAAAGAACCGATTGATGCCACCTCGTAAATGTTGAGGGTTTTGAGGAATTCAAGATGGCGTCCATGATAGTCACAATATAGGACCTTCTATTTAAATTTAATAAACTATGGCATGTGCTTTATAATTCTTTTTATTTTCCAATAGGGAAACACTTATTTAAACAAATAAAAAGTTTAAGTTGATCTGAAATACCTTAATTTTGAAAATAATCATGATCGAAACATAATTTGGGTAAAAAAAAAAAACCTTATTTATTTTACATTGAAGGAGCTGATTTTTCCAGAACTCTCATGCCGCAGTTAACGAACTACGCATGATAAAATATTTCCAGGTTGAATTTTGACCATTCTTAGTTCAGTTTTCATAAATTTTTAAAGAAAAACATGTTTAATACAAAGGTAGATAGCCTGCCTTTGGCTTGTATATAGGCTTTGCCTTTGATACCTAAGTAACATTGAATAGCATGTCTTTCAATAAAATATTTTAAATAAAATCGAAAAAATTACAGCAGCCTAAATCGAAGTTTCAATTCAAATTTAAATATAATATAAAAGTAATCTGTAGTAACTTTAAAACATCAACCATATGAATTCCTCTACTTGCCTGAAGGGCAATAATGCTGGAATTCAATAATGAAGAATTCAACTGGATGGTCGCTTTTTCAATTATATCCTAAGGGGAGGTCCATAAATTACTTAAGTTCAAAAAGGGGGAGGGATCAAGCAGAATCTCACCAAGGGGGAGGGGGGAGTCATTGGAATTTCCCGTCTCCTCCTCCTAGTTAATCTCCTTTTAGTTTAGAGACTATGCGTTTTTTCTCTTATCTTTGAAAAAGTTAATGAAAATGCGCAATTAGTTCAAACATGGAATCTTTAGCCAGTCAGTCATCAAAATTACAAGTAGGATAAGACAGTAGTTTTAATTTCAACATGCATTTGTATCAAAATTTATGCAATGTGGGTGTTTTGAGCATCATGTTGACAAGGTGAAACAAAAGTGGCTAGAACAAATCAATGAATTTTTAAAAAAAGTTATTGAGAAAAATATCACTTGAGATATTGAGGGGGGGAGGAGGTCCAGCAAAATCACACTAAAAGGGGGAGGGAGGGGTACAAAATTTGAAAAAAAAAAAAAAAAAAAAAACCACCTCACTTTATTTAAGGACGTCCCCCAATAATTAAAAGATTAGATAAATTAGGCTAGAAATTTTTGGTTTTCTGATAACTATTTTTTTCAAACAAATAAAAATTCTTTTAATTTGTTTTATTTCTTCAGCTACATAAAAAACTAATCAGAACATTTCCTACTGATGGTTACTTCTGAATGAAATAAAGGCAATAAATTCTCTTGCACTAATTATTTATTTCTTTTAATGCTTTACTATAATTATTATAAACCAAATTAATTTTAAATGTATGCAAAATATGAATTTATAAACAAAATATAGAGATTAAACCTCAGTGTTAAAAAACACTACTTTTTTTTACAAAATATGTTTATTTTATTAAAAAACCTATTTTAAACTTAATTAAAGTAAAAAATAAAGTTATATTTAGTTTCTTTGACCCAAAAAATACTATATATGATGTATCGCATGCCGTATTTTTATTTTGAAAAGTATTCATTCAAGCAATGGAGGCCATTTTGGACGCCATCTTGATTTATAAAAAACCCTCAATATTTGCAGAGTGGCATCAATCGGTTCTGAAATCTACACCATCAATGCTACCAGAAACCGTCATAAAATTCCATACATACTCCAATACACACTTTTCGAGTTGGCACCCTGACTATATTTCATAATTATAGCCCGCACTGTTTAGTTTGTGCTGACTCTAACTTAATTTTACAACACGACAAACAATCCACACAATATAACGAGCTTACTCTTGCCCAAAGATTTTATTTTTTTATTTTATAACTGGTGATTATTAAAAAGAAGCACCTTCCGTTTTAACAAGTATAAGTAAGTTTCAGCTACCTATATTATTTCTGCATTTATAAACAGTGCGGCGTAGTATTTCTTGTTCTATTCTTTCACATTTCCAGTACTTAATCTCTTCAAAAGTGAATCTGGGAGTTATTTTTAAAATTCAAACTAATTTTTATTTTCACAAATTAATACAAGAAAACAAAACAAAAGATAAAATATGATTCGCCTAGGGGAAAGACTAGCCCGTCCAGGCGAAAGAGAAAATTTACACTTAAATATAATTCCAAATTATATAAGAAATAATAACAATATAATAACACAAGAACATGGAAAAAAATTACTATACAAATATAATAACCGAAAATGGCAGAAAGCTGGTAACATCCTATTATTTTTTTTTATCTTTTATTAAAGTTATTTCTTATTAATGTTTTGACGCGTGGATGTGCAATCTGTCTAGGAGGTTTTAATCAAATATTATTTGCGATTTTGTGTAAGAAACTACTCTCAAAACTAGCTTTCCATTATGGGGAAATTTTTCAGTTAAAATACTTCACGGTACCAGTCATCCTTATTAGATTATAAGTCATTTCCGTTTAATTTAACCAGAAGTTTTACGGAAGAAACCGCTGTTTTAGTGGTCGAAAGGGAAAATAAAGATGGCGAGGCAGTTGTACCTTAGAACTTCTTAAGTCTTTGGACAGGCAATTCGGACGTTAGAATCTCAAATGAAAAAGATCTATCCAAATAATAATTAAAAGTAATTAAGGACTTGGTAGCGAGCTTACTCACCACTATACGAGTAAGATTATTCAAATAAATTAAAAATACCGAGTCAATTTCAGCGTATCTTAAAAGTAATATATTTTGGAGTCCTATAAACTTGGGGAGGTTTTTCTACGCGGCTCGCATCTTGCCACAACTTCGCTCGAAGAAATGTCGCTCGTCCGAAAAGAAGTTAAAACCTTACAACTGTCCACTGACCTTCTTCCGGAGTTAGTTTGATAGTCAGGGAGTTGAATTCTTAACCGGGATATTTTTTAGCACATTAACAAAAGTGTAATATTTGCCCATAACCAATATCATCTTTTTGTAGGGGGTATAAAAGTTGAGAACTATCCCCATTATTATTCTAACGTGATTTAAGGACACATTTTCGATTTCTTTTCACGTACCCTGGTATGGCACAGACGAGATTCCGACACGTCCTGCTCACTGGATCGTACTTCTGGTCTTTCGTGCAGGGGTCGGGCAACCGCCCGACGTCCCCCTCTCCGTAAACATCAAACAGGTGGAGGAAGTTGAACTCCTTCCTCCTGCCCATGAGCAGTTCTGAGCGGTCGCACACCAGGCTCCGCACGTCTTCGCCGTTGCAGAGCGCGCAGTGGGGGTTGCGGTAGGCCCTGCGCGAGCCGTGCACTACAGCTTGGTACTCGCCGCACGCCTCGCGAACTCGCTCGTCTGGCCACTCGGGCGGGCACTCGCTCACCAGTTCGGCGCGGCACAAACGGAGAGCGCCGTCCTGAGCTCCAAGAGCTCGCTTTGAGACCACTGACTTCATCAATGCGAATAAGTCCTTGAGTTTTTTTAATTTAGAATCACCCCGTGCATCCTCCGAGCTGTCCATGAGTTCCAAAACCGCCGAGCGTAAGTCGTTCGGTTGAAGAGCTCGCTTTGCGAACAATGATTTCATCAATTTGTATGCGTCCTTGAGTTTTTTAAATTTAGAATCACCCCGTGCATCCTCCGAGCTGTCCATGTCGCTGAGTTCCCAAACCGCCGAGCGTAAGTCGATCGGTTGAAGAGCTCGCTTTCCGAACCCTGACTTTATGAATTTTAATGCATCTCCAATTTTCTTAAATCTAGAACCACCCCGTTCATCCTCCGTTATGTTTAATGTGAATAAGTCCCAAAGTGTTTTAAATTTAGGATCACCCCGTGCATCCTCCGAGCTGTCCATGTCGCTGAGTTCCCAAACCGCCGAGCGTAAGTCGATCGGTTGAAGAGCTCGCTTTCCGATCCCTGACTTTATGAATTTTAATGCATCTCCAATTTTCTTAAATCTAGAACCACCCCGTTCATCCTCCGTTATGTTTAATGTGAATAAGTCCCAAAGTGTTTTAAATTTAGGATCACCCCGTGCATCCTCCGAGCTGTCCATGTCGCTGAGTTCCCAAACCGCCGAGCGTAAGTCGTTCGGTTGAAGAGCTCGCTTTCCGAACGCTGACTTTATAAATTTGAACGCGTCCCCAATTTTTTTAAATCTAGAACCACCCCGTTCCTCCTCCGTTATGTTTAATGTGAATAAGTCCCAAAGTGTTTTAAATTTAGGATCACCCCGTGCATCCTCCGAGCTGTCCATGTCGCTGAGTTCCCAAACCGCCGAGCGTAAGTCGTTCGGTTGAAGAGCTCGCTTTCCGAACGCTGACTTTATAAATTTGAACGCGTCCCCAATTTTTTTAAATCTAGAACCACCCCGTTCCTCCTCCGTTATGTTTAATGTGAATAAGTCCCAAAGTGTTTTAAATTTAGGATCACCCCGTGCATCCTCCGAGCTGTCCATGTCGCTGAGTTCCCAAACCGCCGAGCGTAAGTCGTTCGGTTGAAGAGCTCGCTTTCCGAACGCTGACTTTATAAATTTGAACGCGTCCCCAATTTTTTTAAATCTAGAACCACCCCGTTCCTCCTCCGTTATGTTTAATGTGAATAAGTCCCAAAGTGTTTTAAATTTAGGATCACCCCGTGCATCCTCCGAGCTGTCCATGTCGCTGAGTTCCCAAACCGCCGAGCGTAAGTCGATCGGTTGAACAGCTCGTTTTCCGAACCCTGACTTTATGAATTTTAATGCATCTCCAATTTTCTTAAATCTAGAACCACCCCGTTCATCCTCCGTTATGTTTAATGTGAATAAGTCCCAAAGTGTTTTAAATTTAGGATCACCCCGTGCATCCTCCGAGCTGTCCATGTCGCTGAGTTCCCAAACCGCCGAGCGTAAGTCGTTCGGTTGAAGAGCTCGCTTTCCGAACGCTGACTTTATAAATTTGAACGCGTCCCCAATTTTTTTAAATCTAGAACCACCCCGTTCCTCCTCCGTTATGTTTAATGTGAATAAGTCCCAAAGTGTTTTAAATTTAGGATCACCCCGTGCATCCTCCGAGCTGTCCATGTCGCTGAGTTCCCAAACCGCCGAGCGTAAGTCGTTCGGTTGAAGAGCTCGCTTTCCGAACGCTGACTTTATAAATTTGAACGCGTCCCCAATTTTTTTAAATCTAGAACCACCCCGTTCCTCCTCCGTTATGTTTAATGTGAATAAGTCCCAAAGTGTTTTAAATTTAGGATCACCCCGTGCATCCTCCGAGCTGTCCATGTCGCTGAGTTCCCAAACCACCGAGCGTAAGTCGATCGGTTGAACAGCTCGTTTTCCGAACCCTGACTTTATGAATTTTAATGCATCTCCAATTTTCTTAAATCTAGAACCACCCCGTTCATCCTCCGTTATGTTTAATGTGAATAAGTCCCAAAGTGTTTTAAATTTAGGATCACCCCGTGCATCCTCCGAGCTGTCCATGTCGCTGAGTTCCCAAACCGCCGAGCGTAAGTCGTTCGGTTGAAGAGCTCGCTTTCCGAACGCTGACTTTATAAATTTGAACGCGTCCCCAATTTTTTTAAATCTAGAACCACCCCGTTCCTCCTCCGAGTACTCGACTTCGCAATCCGCCCCTGCCGGGCAGCCGACCGGCATGTACACCCCGATGTTAGCGGGACCGCTGCCGAAGCCCACGCATTTCATCATCGGATGGTCAGTTTTCTTCCTCCGCTCATCGCGGGGATAATCCTCGCAGCAATCCCCGAAGTCGACGCATGCGCTGTCGCACTCGCAGTTCCGCAGTCGGAAGTCGGCGGCGGCGGTGTTGAACATGGCGGAGCAGCGGTCGCGCCCTGGGCACCCTGGGAACTGCAGGTCGTCCCCAGTGCAGAGGGCAATGGGAATAAGGCATGTTAGCAGGAATGGTAGGACCATTGTGATGTATGGGAAACCCAGCTATTGACCTAGAAAAGAACAAGCATTATTATAAGGGCTTCATTTGAGACGGGCCCATCCGAAACGACGTTCCAGTATCCATTTTTAAGAATTGAAATAACCAATAGAGATGCAGGGTGTCCCAAAAAAGACTGACATATTAAATTTTAAAAATCAATAACTACAAAACTAAAAAAGATAAGAACACGCGTTTTCTTGCATCCTACTCTAAAGACCAAAGAATTTTACCATTTTCCGAAAGACCATTTTCCATTATCTCATAGGGAAAATTTATCCTTTCGTTCCCTGTCGGGAGATTTGGGAACAAAGATTTAAGAAAATTTGTGTTATAAAATTCTTTGGTCTTTAGAGTAAGATGCAAGAAACCGCGTGTTCTTATCTTTTTTAGTTCTTCAATTAAATTTTTTTTAAAGGTTAGTCTTTTTTGGTGCACCCTGTATCTTCTTAGGAATACCCTCACTCATCCAAAAGAAGTTTTCGTTCCGGCAATAGAGAGCCATATTCAGAAAGACCAACACGTAGAAGAAACGTGAACGGTACGGAAACGGTGAAAAAGCTCATGTAAAGAGAGATTTCAAACTCCGGAGCTCTCGTCCGCCATATTGTTCCGAGATTCGAATCGTATTAAACTTTTATTGTCCGCTTTTCTTCCAATTTTAGTAAATCATTATTTAAGTAATTTCTCAGGGAAAACCGTTTGAATTACTTCTTTTGCAGTTATTTTGTGGTTTTGAGCGATGTTTTATTTTTTCACATATACAATTTTTCAAATAATTTTTAAAAATTGATATTTTAAATGAAATATTCGTATTTAGCACTGAAAAATAGCCTATAAACGTGTATCATAAGTCTCGATTACTATTTTTTGAAATTTTTTTCAGCCATTTTTTAATTAAAAAAAAATTAACTTCCCTTGGACCGATTTTTAATATATTATGGAGGTCAACCGTTAAAAAATCAAATGCATCAATATTTTACCGGATAATCTTATTTTATTATTATTGAGTTTAGTCACCAGTAAATAAAAAAGTTAAAAATATTTATAAAATTCTATGACTAATATTGGCCTGGCATACGTAAATACTTTTGTACGATTCATAAAAGCTTTAAGAAATAAAGCTGAGAAAAATGATAATGCCAACTGAAGCGTTTCCCAACCTTTTTACTCCCACGGAACCCTTTTGACAATGCCCAAGTTCCGCGGAACCCTAGCGTCCATGTAACAATATTTTTCACACTATTTTTTAAATTATTAAATAAAACGGAAAATAAGTAACAAAGAAATCAGTGGCGTTTGGTGTATATAGGAATTTATTTCGGGAGGGGCCCAAAATTACTCCCCAGTCCCTTCCCCACATATTTAATAGGTCCGATGTATCTTTTTAGGTGATAATTGGGTCCTAAAAACTTAATAAAGGAAAAGTTGTTAGTAATAAAAATACAATTACCAATGGGGGGTCTGGGGGTCCTCCCCCAGAAAATTTTTGGAAGTTTGACTAAAAAAACAGGTTTTTAACTAGTTTTGGTAATAAGGTAACATAAGTCCAAATTTTGGATGCACATTTATATGAACTTAATTTTTAAAAAGTTATTCAAATAGAGTTCCAAGTACAAAAGGGGATCTGGGATCTTTCCCCAGAAAATTTTTGGAACTTTACCCCTAAAAACAGGGTTCTATCTTGTTTTTGGTACACTTAGTCCGAATTTCAGGCATATATTTTTTGGTAGGATTTGGATTTTGATGAACTGATATTATAATAAAGTTAATTATAATATAAGTTCCGCGAGAAATTCGAAGGAAAAAATTTTTGTTCTAGATTCTAGGACAACAAAAAAAAATTGTTTCGAATTTCTCGCGGAACCCTTGAGGAGGCCTCGCGGAACCCCGGTTGAGAAACGACGGTTGTCTCCGGCCGCCATGTTTGACCAGCGTTGATTCGAACCCCGTGCGCCCGCTGGTCAAACATGGCGGCCGGACAACCTATACTAATATTTTGCTGAAATGGATCAATACCATTCTTCCACTGTGGTCTTCAACTATTATTCAGAAATATCATTTTGAGCGATGTTTCAATTTTTGAAATAATTTTTAAAATTGATATTCAAAATTTATAAAAACGTAAAAGGAATACTCGTATTCAGCATAATCGCGTTATTATATTATTTATTGATTTTTGGAAGTTTTTTTCGGAAAATAAACTTTTCGCGGACTGATTTTAATCGATTTTTGGAATGTTATTATTGAGGTCATTCCCAAATGAAAACCGTTGAAATACCAAATTTTGCAAATTTTTACCGGTTAAGGCACAAATTGCCTGGATTATAAGAAATGGTAAGGCTATCACAAAGCCACACTATATTTAGTAAAAGTGAATTAGAGGGAAATTATTTTAATACTTACTTATTAGTGAGGAAAATTTCAAGTAAAAATGCTTATAGTTCAAACTTTAAAAAATTATACAGTTCATTTAATAATTTAAGAAATCGGTTCAGAATACATACACTATGACTTAAATGTACGCATTAATTTAACTCCTCAGAATCAGCTAGAATACGTTGAGTAAGAGATTTCAAATGACTCTTTAAATACAAATCTTTACTGTGAGTGATAATGCAACTCATCTTTAATGTTATGAAACAAAACTTGTAACTTGACTTGTTGATAGTTGAAGAGCAATGTTACTTTTTTAAATGAAAATAAAACCTGATAGAGCTTTCAAATGTCAATTTCTTAAGCGAATACAAAGGATTTTGTAATGAAAACATGGCTAACTTGTACAGTATGGATCAAATAAGGACACCTGCTGAAACCAGCTGTCTGGATTTGCTCTACTCCAGCTGAAAACAGAATAATAAACTTCCTGTGATTAGATCTAAAATTATAAATTAAAATCAGGGTTGATCACGTTTAATAGCAAAAACATGGTTTAATGACTCAATTTTGGGTGGTAATATTTGAAAGTCTGGCATAGTGAAATTGTTTATATTAAAATTCAGTTATTTTATTTTTGAGCAATAAGGTTTTAGTAGATCAATTCAAGATGAAAAGTATTTTGTTTAAAAAATACAAATGAAATAGTTCCAAAGCAACACACCTTTCTGAAACTTCAAATATAATACATTTTTCTAGGATAGGTGTTTTCTTAATAAGATTTTAGAAAAAAGGGAGGTATCTATCCTTTGGCAAATTGACGATCTTTAACCATACTAATATGATTATACATACTGATATGATTTATATTTCTTGATCATTTTTGACAAATCAACATGTTTTGAAAAAGAAATAGCTTATAATAGCATTAAATATCCCTTACGAAGAATTATTTTAAAATTTAAAAATTCGCTGTAATATTAGAAAAACTACCAGTGCAAAAAAAGACGTTTTATGTAATATAGAAATTCAGACTATTTGTGTAAAATATTGCTGAAACTATCATCCATTTGGTAGCTAATGATAGTTTAATAAATTTTATTTTTAAGAGATACGATAACTTCCATTACAGTAGAACTCCAATTATCCGAATCAATTGGGACCGGACTCTATAAGTATGATCAAAAATTCGGATAATTAGATTTGTCCGAAAAAGGTCCATTTTAATAAATTACTGCTGTATGTTGAAAATGGGAAACAAAAACTTTTTCTTAAGGAAAGATAGCTTTTAATTAATTAAAAATCTACATTCCGGTCAATTCAGTTAACTGGAATTTTAGTTAAAGTGGAATGGTGCTTTAAGGATTCATAAAATTTGTTCCATATGGAAAACTAAAAGTATTTTAATAAACTTTTAAAGTGGTGAATAACTTTTCTAATCCGGTTCGGTATGGCAAGAGTTTTAATTCTAATAGATATTATAAACGATTCTGGCTGGACATGTATAAATAGCAGCTGTATTTTGATTTAAATATATATCCTTAGTTAATTCATTAAATTCTCGAAATATTTCCAAGAGCGTGAAATTACGCACAAAATTTTTGTTAATTACCATGCTTATTTAATTTTGAATTTAATTTCAAATTTTGACTTTTAAAAAGAGTAAATTTTTTTTTTGAAAATTTTAATGTTGACTTCTGTAAATTTAAAACTATTTTTTACCGGGAAAAGGCATTTTTTTTCTGTTTTTAAAAAATGCGGTAATTGTCCATTGTAAACTGTTGCCCATTTGGGTCCCCGACTCTCGGGCTACTAACATGTCAAATGTTTATAATTTTTATTACGTCATGTACTTTCTTGCTTTTTTTTCCCTGTCCTTCTGAGTAAACAAAAAAATATGTTAAGGTGGACACAAGTTAGAGCCGAGCGCCGAAAGCGAACAGCCGCAGACACGCTCTGCGCACGCGCAGCTAGTTGCGCCTACTAGCTGCGCGTGCGCAGAGCGTGTTCGCGGCTGTTCGCTTGCGGTGTTTGAGATTAAACGGGTATAACGGGATTTAACGGGTTTAACGGATTTAACGGGTAAACCATGTTTTTGAGATTAAACGGGATCAAAGCTGGTTTTTATTTATAATTTAGATCAATTCACAGGAATTGTATTATTCTGATTTCAGCTGGAGTAGATCAAATCCAGACAGCAAGTTTCAGCAGGTGTCCTTTCTTCTATAATGTGCAATTTAACCATGTTTTCATTGGAAAATCATTTGATTCATTAAAAAATTGACATTTTGAAAGCTCTTTAAGGATTTTTCCCGTTTAAAAAATAAATTACTCTTCAAACATGTTAAGTTTTTTTTTTCATAACATTATTGAAAAATTGCATTTATCACTCAGAGAGAAGAGTTGTTTACACACAGTCCCTAAAATTCATTTATGTTGATGAGCTAGCTGATTCCGAAAAGAAGTTAAATTATTGCGTACTTTTACTTCATAGAGTATGTACCAATTTTCTCAAATTTTAAAATGAACTGCATAATTTTTAAAATTTGATCTATTAGGAAGCCTTTTTACCAGAAATTTTCTTCTCTTATATGCAAGTATTAAAATAACTTCTCAGTAAATTGTCTTTTACTGTCATATCATGTTTGAAGGCAAATTTTCCTACTTCTTTAATAATATAAAAATAATAATTTAATAACATTATCAAAGAACAGAAATTTGCTAGAAAATTACTATAATGTCGTATGTATTATAATGTTTTTCCTTTCCAAATGCTTTAACCGATGCAAAAAATATTATACACACGCTTGAGCATGAGTATATCAACCGCCAGAGTTGAAAGGTATGTAACAGCAGCGGTTCCAGAATCAAGAAAAAAAAGTGGTTTTATGGGGGATACCACCCCCCCTCCAACCGATATGCAGGCATCGTTGAGGGATTTTATAGCATTAATAAGGCAGTAAATAAATTTTCCAACTCGGAAGCCCTACTTCTTAGAAACACTAATTTGAGGCCCGAAAGGGTTTTTCGAAGGGGTTAGACAAATGTATTTGGCTTATCTAGAGACCCTTATACCTGCTCTAAAGGGTTGAAGTCTAAAAATCTAGCTCCCCATTCCATATGACGAATATCATGAAAATTGCCAACCTGCGGAGCTCTAGTTAAGGATTTCTGTCCACCAAAAGAAAGTTAAGACTGACAGGATTCTTAAAAAGGTGAAAAAAGGTCTCCGAAATGTCAACCTTCTACCTGAAGCAGTCATTTTTCCTTTTGAATGACGTGCAGGGATCTGCAACCGTTTAGCATGATGGAGATATAATCAAATCAATCACTGATTATAATCAGTGGTTCATTTTTATTTAAACGTATGATATTCGCTATATGGAATGGGGAGTCAGACTTTTAGACTTTAATTCTTTAGACTTAGAGCATGTATGAGGGGCTCTAGATAAGGCAATTGCAGAGCTTCCCTCTACAATGAGATGTCATTTGAAAATAGCGTGTTTGACCCTGTTTTCGACTTTTTCTCAGTTGAATGAGCGGAAACCTTTTCTCAGAGTTCCTACATGATTTTTGTACAGATTTTATATTCAGAGCTTGATTGCCGGTAAACTTCTTTTGGATGAGTGGGGGTATTTCTATGTAGGATAAAGGTTATTCCAATTCTTAAAAATAGGTACTGGAACGCCGTTCCGGATGGACCCGCATCAAAATCAAATCGAACCTTTATCATAGTGCGTGTTTCTTTCTAGGTCAATAGCTGGTTTTCCCATACACCACAATGATCATACCATTCCTGCTAGCATGCCTTATTCACATTGCTCTCTGCACGGGGGAGGACCTACAGTTCCCAGGGTGCCCAGGGCGCGACCGCTGCTCGGCCATGCTCGACACCGCCGCCGCCGACTTCCGACTGCGGAACTGCGAGTGCGACAGCGCATGCGTCGACTTCGGGGACTGCTGCGAGGATTACCCCCGCGATAAGCGGAGGAAAAACAACAACCCAATCATGATGAGATGCGTGGGCTTCGGTAGCGGTCCCGCCAACATCGGGGCGTACATGGCGGTCGACTCAGTGGTCGCAAGACGAGCTCTTCGCTTGTGCCGCGCCGAACTGGTGAGCGAGTGCCCGGGCGAGTGGCGAGACGAGCGAGTTCGCGAAGCGTGCGGCGGGTACGCGGCGGTGGTGCACGGCTCGCGCAGGGCCTACCGCAATCCCCACTGCGCGCTCTGCAACGGCGAAGACGTGATGAGCCTGGTGTGCGACCGCTCAGAACTGCAGGGGGAAGAAGAGAAGATGGGAAGATCTGAGGAGAAGAAGAGCAAGGGGAAGAAGCTCTTTTCCTTTGCCCTCCTGTTCGACGTCTCTGGAAAGGGAGACGTCGGGCGCAGGGGGGACGACTGCACTAAAGACCAGATGTACGACCCAATTAACAAATCCTGCCGGAATCTCGTTTGTGCCATTCCAGGGTACGTCAGAAAGAATGGTAAATGTGTCCTTAGGTCCCTTACGACGATTAAGCCGACAGTTCGGAGCAGGTGGTGGAAGGAGTTCTCCTTTGCCCGCCTGTTTGACGTTGGGGACTTCGGGCTGATGTCCGACAACTGCACGAAGGACCAGAAGTTAGACCCAGTGACCAAGACGTGTCGGAATCTCGTCTGCGCCATTCCATGGTACGTCAGAATGAATGGCAAATGTGTCCATAAATCATTTACGATGAATAATGGGACAGTTTATTATTCTAATAAAAATTAAAGTTCAGAAAGTTCTGTTGAAAGGGGTGCCCGCCCCACCTAGTTATTCAGCTCTCAACAGTCTGTTGGGCATTTACAAAAATGTGTAAATTCAAATTTTTAAGCGTTTTAGTTGATTTTCATGGTATATTTCTGAAACGTATACTGTAATAAAATTATTTTACCCAAATTTTAAGTATAACACTAATATTTTTACAAATTTTGGAGGTATTTTTGGTTTTTATAGGTAAGTTAAGAATTTTTCCCACAAAGCATCTATGTGTGATTTACAATTAGTTTTCCTCCGTTTTATTAATTCAACTATTTGTTTTAAGGTTTTACCTAAATATTTCATGTTTAATCACTTTTAATTGATTTTAAATGTTGCTATTTACTAATCACAGAAAAGTGTTAAATCATAAATAGATTTATATTTAATTATACCAATATCTTGTTGTATCGAGATGGGCCTATGGGTACGCCATGTATGAGTTATAAAGTTAAAGGAGTCGGGAGATACCCTGAATAATAGTAGTTATTCTGTTCTCAATTTATTTTAAGTTAAAATAAATGTATTTTTATGGAAATTTCGGCAATAAGAGGTATTTTAACATGAACTAAATCGCGTGTATATTTGAATGCGTTATACTCTAAAAAACCTGTTGGATATAGCAAAGAAAGTATGCAAAATTAGGAAAACACTAAATACTGAATTCCTGTAAATCCGCCTATGTAACCAGAATGAGTTAGCTAGTATAGATTTAGCTAGTACGAGCGCTCGGTGGCTTTCGGGCCTTTATACCTCCAAAGTAGGTTGAGTTGCTCAGCTGAAATTATCAAGTCTTACTGTGTGAGACAGTTATACTGTGGCTTCGGCCACCAGCCTGAAGATCAATTAAGCACGCGCTCCGCGCAGCGGAGCGCAGTTAAGACAGGAGCTTGAAGTCCTCAGGGACTAGGTGCTCCTTCGAAATTAATACCCCACGGTCAGATTTAGCTAGCTTCATTTTGCTTCAATAATTCGCTTTTATTTCTGTTATTGCCCAAAAAGGAACTTCACCAAAATCAGGGAATTAAAAAAATAGGAAATTTATTCATATATGTTTAGAATTCCTTTGATAAATTATAAGTTGTCTCATCAAATATTTTAATAGTCTCCTGATATCCACCTAATACCACTAACTGAATTACTTGTGTTATTCAGGGTTTCTCCTTTAACTTAACTAGTGACTTCCCTTCTGCTGACCTGGCGCCGTAAGGTCAGCAGAAGGGAAGTCACTAGTTAAGTTAAAGGAGAAACCCTGAATAACACAAGTAATTCAGTTAGTGGTTTAAAGCTCACCAGTCGAAATATAAAAAATTCTAAAAGGTACACGTCCCCCTGGCCAGCATTGGCCCGTATGCAGGGCTGATTTCTTCGCAATCTAGAACCACGGCGTTTATCCTCCGTGATATAATGATGTTTAATGTGAATAAGTGAATCGAAAGTGTTAAATTATAAATAGATTTACATTTAATTATACCAATATCTTGTTGTATCCAGAAGGGCCTAGGGGCCATTCATTAATTTCGTAAGGCTCCCGAGGGGGAGGGGGGTTGGAAAAATCTCTACATAGCCGTACTAGGGGGGGTGGGGGGTATTCTTACGCAAGATTTTCCAAGTTAATGTAAACAAATTCCAATTATTCTAGTCAAATTACTATTGAATAACCCCAGAAAAACTTAAAAATATGTAGCTGACAGGAATAATAGGTATTTCCACGGCTTACTAGATACTATACAGGCTAGTCGAGTTTTAAAGAATGAAAACCCTTTGACAACTTTTCCCGCTTGGGGCGCTACAAGACCTACCTATATTAGGGTGTATCGAAAAAAAACTTTTTTTCGATTTTCATCACGCCTTAGCAAAAAAAAGTTGTCTAAGGTGACACATAATACCTGCGAATTTTTTCAGAATTTTTGGGGGGTGTCTTTAGGCGCCGCCAAGCCCCAAGTATGCTACCCGACAAAACTTTAATAACAGCCTAAATATCTATATTTCGTTTTTTGTGTGCTCAAATTTCGTTGAAAATCGCGCATATCCCTGTTCAAATAATCAATGAAATATAGACATTTAGGCTATTATTCAAGTTTTGTCGGATAGCCTAGATCATATAGGGTCGATAACTCGAGTGAAGACATTCGTCGTGTGATTAGGGTAGAAATGAGGGGCGATCGGCCTTTTAGGCTTGCGCGCTCCATAGGATTAACATGGGGACCTTCGGGGGCTTGGCGCCGCCTAAAGACACCCCCGAAAAATTCTGAAAAAATTCGCAGGTATTATGTGTCACCTTAGACAACTTTTTTTTGCTAAGGCGTAATGAAAATCGAAAAAAAGTTTTTTTCGATACACCCTAACCTATATCACCCACCGCCTTCAACACTGTGAATATGCTTTGCCAGTTTGTCCAATAATAATGCCATCTGGATTTGCAATGATTTTCGTACTCGGCTAGCCTGTATAAGTATCTAGTAAGCCGTGGTATTACTTATCTGTTGAAAAATATAAATATTTGATTTACGTCAAACTGGGAGTTTCAGTGTAACTGATCCTTTTCTAACATTTTATTATTTTGAAGAACGAAACGGAATCTTACGTAAGAATAGGGGGGAGGGGTTTGAAAAATCTTACGTTACCCTTACATGGGGGTGGGTTTCGATAATTGCCCAAATAATCCTTACGTAATTAATGAATGGCCCCCTATGGGTACGCCATGTATTAGTTATAGTTAAGGGAGTCGAGAGAAACCCTGAATAATAGCAGTAATTCAGTTCTCAATTTATTTTAAGTTAAAATAAATGTATTAGTTATGGGTACGCAGACATAATAAATACAATCAAGTATAGTATTGAAACATTCTTCATTGATCAAAAAGTTCTAAAATATGAAATTATGGGTTTTTCTTCTATTTTCTAAAATTAAAGCAAGGTGTTCAAACCAACAGAATTTTGGATTTTAATTACGAAACCAATCTCATGTAAAAAACTTTTTTGTTCAAACGTAAAGAAAATTAAATAAAGTTAGGGTGTTCAGAAATTCTGTGACAAATAAAGGGGACGGAATTCACCGAAATGTCATCTAAAAGTCCCAAAATTATTTATGTTTTCAACATAAGGTACAGCAGTATGCGTACTAATTTCACCATAAATTTGATCGAAATTGAAACACTTTTCAAACCGTGGAAATAAAGTGCAATGTCATGAGTTCACCCAAAGAATAGTTTCATTTGTCTGATAATATTCCAATGAACAGACAGGAATTTCTTTCAACGGCTTCTAGGTACAGTCGACTCTGCGTAATGTGATCACATTTATCCAAGATCAAAATTATAACAATATACGATTCATAATTACAAGCGATTTTATGCTAAAAAGAGGCAAACAGTGTAACTCGAGTGTTTGCATTAACATCTCGACTGTGTAGCCCTTATGGAATTATTTAAAGCTATTTTATGGAATGTATTTTGTAACTTAAACATTCGTAAAGAAAAATATAGAGTGGATCATATAACACTACTAAATTAACGTCTCATTATGTATGTTTATGTAATTGAAATCACGCGTCAAAATGGGAGGAGGTATTTAGGGAGTTTCACTAAATTTTGGCAACATTAAACGATATACTGATCACATTTAAAACGATACATTTTGCGTTACGTTTAGTAGGAGTGATCACCAGTCATTTTCGATATCATTAACCTTAATCACATTAAGCGGAGTATTACCTTCATTACCTTCAAATTGAATCACTTATTTCAGAAACATGTCAAACGCCAATTTTTTCAAAAATGAGTTATTGGTGCCATATGATTCTGTAGGGGTAAACGCACATTTTAGTGTAAGAATAATAAAAATAATGGAATTTTAAAATAAATTTTCCAGCATGTTAAATTTCAGCTTTAGTGCAGAAACATGTCAAACGACGTCGCTTGACAGGTTTCTGCACTTAAATTGCGGGGAATTTTGCTCATGCCGTCTCATCTACCGCTTGTTTGGGGCTGCAGTTTGTTATTTAATCGCATACAAAAACTATATAAGCTATTGGAAAAGTCATTCTTTAGATGTTAGGTCCATCAAGCCATAGTAAAACCCATATTTTTAAAGTTTTTGTACGAACCTCAAGACTAAGGACGTTTTGGTACCTATGTATTTAAAATTTCCATGCTTGTGGCCATTTATCACATCCATGTGATTGATATTTTGGATTCATAAATCACTTTATTAAAAGTGGGCATCAAATCTATACCCCAGACATAATATTGAACTAATTAACTAATTTTGTAGGCTTTTAAAGCAAAAATGTTCTTCTAAACAACTATCTAATTGACTTCAAAGATGTCTATATTAGCATTTTGAATTGGCTGACCACTATTTTTGAGTCTAGAGTTGAAATAATTTTTAAACTAAGTATTTGTACATTTAATAACCAAAAGAGAAAAAAAATAAGAACTCTATAATAATTTTATGGGTTAGTATTTCATATAGAAATGCTATTTTCAACTAATATTCCCACTTTTATTACCAAATCCTAAAAAGAATTAGACTTAAGCTATGAAAATAGACCTGAATACTCTGTTTATTGCAGAAACATGTCAAATGCAAAAATTTCAATAATTTTTTATGCAAAGAATAAAAATGTTAAAAAAATTCTTTTTGTCTATAAAATACCCAAATGAGGTCTACTTTAAGAAAAAAATTACTAAACACCTTCATAAAAATGTAGTGAGCTTCTATACAGTTTTTCTCGTTTATCTCAAAACAAGGAAAGTAGCGTTTGACATGTTTCTGAAATAAGTGATTCAATTGTAATCGTTGCATATTCCTATTCGAAATATGCTAGTCTCTTGTCTAGGTCTCATTTAACCACCCTATCATTATTAGTATTTAGTTCTGAAACACCCTGTATAGCTGTACTACCTTACAGTTGTTAAAACGGAAGACGTCTCTTTTCAACAATTACCAGTTGTAAGGTTAAAAATGCATGAACAATTGCATTCATAAAGGAGATAAAATCTGTAATTAATCAATGACGTTAAAAAAAAGTTAATCGGTTTCGTATTTAAAATGTTAGTGAAAAGAGTTATAAAATTTTACGTCATAAGAAATTGAACATAATTTTACGAAACATTAGTTTGCCTCGTCAGCTTCTAGATGTCACTACCTTGAAGATTCACATAGCTTGACTTTTTTGCAGTGATTTAATTTAAATTTTAGCAATTATTCCCACAAGTTAAATAAGAAACAACAATAAATTCTTTTGCTTTTATTTTGATTCACCTATTTTGTGTTTAAAAATAAGTTTTAGAAATGTTTTTTTTTAATAAAGTTTGCTGGAGGAGCAATCAAATAATAGGGCTAAGAGGAAATTTTATCTAGTTTACTTAAATTTAAAAATTAAATGAGTTGACTGGATATTTGATAGAATGCACAAAACTACTGACCAATATTGACCTGAGATATTTTCTGAGACATTTACCATCATCCTAATCTCCTTATATTCTTGAAATTCATAACCCTTTTTAATGATTTTGCAGGGGGGTTTTTTATCATTAGAATAACATTTTACGCCTTTTATTGTTGGTTAATTTAGATACATGATTTTTATATTAAACCTTTTACATTCTAAAATATTCTACCTGGCACTTTCACTCCGAAACTGGCTCCTTTTCAATCAAATGTATTTCATTGAAAAGGAGCCAGGACCAAATCACCACGATGATCATTGATAAATAATCTGATCAGATTTTCGAGATTCTTTGAAAAATAGTTTAAATTTGAGCTTATAAACTAAATATTCTCTCCACTAAGCCTAAAATTGGAACAATTGTGAAGAACCATTTCCCCGCCCCTTCCTCAACCCCACAAAATCGCAAAAAGTTCATTTTCCCTAAGCAGTAAGCATGAAAACTTTTAGAATGTTCTGAAATATAACTACATTTAAGTGAAATTTTAATTTTATCTCACTTGGGATATAATAGTAATTTTTGTTATTGATTGCATAATTTAAATCTGGAACTCACACGAATACTAATATCAGCACATTTATTTATTTTTCCTGAACTCACAATATCGCTTTAAATATATAAAGTACAAGAAAATACTGTTAGTAATTTAGTGGTGACTGTTAAACTGTTATCCTCGCAAATTAAACGGCCGAAAGTCATCGGGAGGAATATGCCATCACTAATAAGGTTGTGGAATCTTAAAATTGAAATTGAGGTAACTAGAGACGTTTGCGGACCTTTTACGGTCGCTTTGTCTTCTTCTTCCATTTAATTTTTTAAAGCTTATTACAATTTCATTTCTCTGTGAGTTAGGCTAAGACTTAAATATGTTTATTAGGAATGTTCCGATTATTTGAAACTCTCTTTTTGACTTCTGTGCTCTTATGGCTAATTCCTTTACATCTAATACTTCATTATCTTTAACTTGAAGATTTGCTCTTAATCTTTTCCTCTCCTGGGAATGTTTGCCACATAAGGAAATTATGTGCTCTATGGACTCGGAGACGTGACAGCTGGAGCACAGGATCTTAAAATTATGGGTTGATATCTTCTGTTGCCTCAGTAGACCTAAAGTTCTGAGAATTTGACTAAAAAGGACTAAACTTCAAAAATTCATAAAACATTACTATTCGATTCGATTAATTCGATACACTTAATCAACATATTTTCCAGAATTCATAATATCGCTTTAATTATTTAAAGTACAAAAAAATATTGTTAGCAATTTAGTGGTGACTGTTGTCCTCACAAATAAAACAGAGGAAAAAATCATCGAGAGGAATGTAATTCAATCCTTTCTCCTTCAATGTGGTCAAATTTCTACTTATTGGAAATTTTATCTGGCCCCTTCACGGTCCACTTTTATGACTATCACGGCACCACCATCAGTTGAGAACTACTGTTCGCCACATAGGAGAATATATAATCCACAAAAACTCATTATATTTGTCGTCTTTGGAGATGGAGAGTCTCGCTTTTTTTCCTTTGGTATAACTAAATTACCCTAAATTTTGCTGATCACAAAATAAAACATATTGAAAAAAATTCCGAAACGACAGGATTTTTCTGATGTAAATTAACTAAATTTTGAATATCTTACCCATTCGCTACCTCTTTTTCTTTAAAACAAGTCTCTATCTTTACTTAAACTCAGAAATATGCAAAAGGCGATACGTAACAAACCCTCGAAGACCCAATATAGTATATGATATACCTAAACCTGAAAAAACTATTTTTTGTAAACATTTCTTTTATTTAGCTCCTAAGTTCTTTAATTTACTACCTTTAGAAATACAAAATAGTTCATCCAAACATGTATTTAAAAAGAAGAGTTTTTGTTTTCTATAGAAAATATTGAAATTTTTCTTGCTTAAATTTTTTATTATTGTATAATATCAACTATCCTCATTTTTTTATGCACCACCCCCTTATGACAGATATTAAACCCGTAAATTAAGACACCCTGTTTGCCACCCCTGTTTATACATTTATATTTATACTGTTCCTATATTATTTTTATGTATTGTTCTCTTTAGTTCATAACTTCACGTTTTAGTTTTTTGTAATTATTCTATGCATGTTTTGTTCACCTACATGGATCGCTGCGATCCCAGGTGATATGGATATTTTTCTTGTTTTGTTCGTTTTGACTGTAATTTTTTGAAATAAATAAATAATAAATAATAAAAAAAAAATTAAGAACGACTTGCATGAATTTATTTGGTTTTGCGGATCCTCTAATTCTAATGCTGGAAACCAGACTCTTGTCCAAGGAGCAGCTTTTTAACTTTTGTAAAAATCACTGTAACTTTTTTCTGAGCTGTATATAGGCCGCCAGTCGTAGACTGCTGGTAGTTGCGCCTAGGCTTGAAAATGTATAGGGTTTCACAACTGGCAGCTAGAGACCCTTTATATAGAGAGACTGGACAATGAACTTTTCGCAGCCATTTTAGTTACAAACTGCATGGATCTCCATAGACTGTATAATGCTAATTCAAACGCCTAAAACTATTTTTATTGATCAAAAATCAAAGCGAAAACTATATCAAAAATTTCAGCAATTCATTCCGAACACGAATTGATGCTCCTTATTTTGTTGGTAATTATTTTTATCTTAGAAAATGCATTTTAAAAAATCAAAGTGATTGTTTGGTTGCCACAGGTATTATTTGGCACGCTATCGCTCTTTTCGAGGAGAAATAATGAAACAAAATTTTTATGGACTAGTAGCCAGGAAACTAGTCTCAACTCTCCTATCTATTTGTATTACTTTGTTTTTAATTTCGTATCCAAATTGATGGTTAACTAGTCTTGGTAGCCAACGGCGGATGCCAATAAAGCCGCCAACCAGTTAAACAATAAAATATTTAGTTTTTTGAATTTATTTGGCAATATTTATGAAAGAAAGTAAACAAATAAATCTATAATAATAAAAGAGCTTTACCACTCACTCACTCACTCACTCACTCACTCACTTACCAACGCACAGCAAAATCTACCGGGGCTAAAGACTCGAAACTTGGTAGGGTCGAAGACCTTATGGTGTATACGCGCACTAAGAAGGGATTTTTCGAAATATCTTTTTTCTGACCCACAGGGGGGTTTGGAGCGTTTTCGACGGTTTTGAGCCCAGCGGCGTCCCAAATGACCCCAGATCTTTGTTATTTCGCAGGAAGGTACCTAGCAACAATTTCTAGAAAGGCATTTTTCAGATTTTGAATATTCGAATTTTAAGAGGTCTGAATATTCCAAAAACCCGTTTTTGCTGAGCATAAACCAAGTTTTATACTTTCGAAGAAAAAAATACCGAGAAATCGATATTACGAATTGAACTGTTGTTGATACCTTCTTGAGAGAATTTCAAAGAAAGTAATTTCTGGATTTTTCGATATTCCATTCTGGAGGGGGTGCACGGGGGTTTGAATATTCACTCCCGTTTTTAGTTTTTGGATCCTAGCACCCACATTATTAATGTGATTGTTATGAAATTTTAGCATGTTGTTCCTCACACAACCAGGAAGGTTTGCGAAAAAGAATTTTCTGAATCAAAGCATTCTAAGGAGCCTTTTTTGTCCCTTTTCTAAATTCTTATGCTTAGCCTTCAATGTTAAATTTATTGCGGTTATTGCTCTTTCCATGACACGCAAAACCTCTATTGTTGGAAATATTTATTTTGAAATGTTTTATAACAGGTGAATTTTTAACAAATATGGTAAAGAAATAATTTTTAATTATTAAATATTTTTTTTATGATAACCAGAAACCGTTCCACTGAAAAATTTTATTCTTTTTTCTATTTAATCAAATTTAAGTATTTCCAGCAAAGTTCAAATTAAACAATATTTTATCACAGGCATTTTCAGTGTCGATTCAAATGATGTTTACTTTTATTTCATGTTTGAAATTTCTTTCAATGAATGAGTTGGTAATAAATCAGCAAAGGGGGGTTCAGGGGGTCTCCCCCTGATTTTAAAAAAATTATCATTATTAAAAAATGGTTATAAACACTAATTCTAAACCGGTTTTTTAAGATTTTGTTTAACATCTTACAAAAGTATGTAGTATATTTAATTGTTTTGTATTTTATAAAAATTTAGCGGGATGAGGGGGAAATAAGTTTTATCTATAGACATTGCTGTTCAATAATATATCTTTATTGTGAAGCGAAGGCGGAGAAATTTGCCTCAAATATACATTTATACCAATTGCAGAAATGGATGGAGGGAGAAAAGGACAAAAGAGAAAAAAATAATGGGGTTCAGAAGGTCCCCTGACTTTTTTTTTCTATTTTGAAAAATTACTCTTTAAAAACGGGGATGGGGATTTCACACATTAAATCTAAACAGGTGGTATTTTTAAAGGTTTTTTTTTACATCTTAACGAAGTGGTATGGCATCAAAAAAGAATCCTAGCGGGAAGACTGCTGACTCTATTGCATCTAAACGATAATTCTTATTTATTTTAACACACAGTTTGATAAGCCTTTTGTCCCCCGAGCAACGGCGGGCATATCAGCTAGTCTATAATAATAAAAGAGCTTTACCACTCACTCACTCACTCACTTACCAACGCACAGCAAAATCTACCGGGGCTAAAGACTCGAAACTTGGTAGGGTCGAAGGCCTTACGGCGTATACGCGCACTAAGAAGGGATTTTTCGATATATCTTTTTTCTGACCCACAGGGGGGTTCGGAGCGTTTTCGACGTTTTTGCGCCCAGCAGCGTCCCAAATGACCCCAGATCTTTGTTATTTCGCAGGAAGGTACCTAGCAACAATATCTAGAAAGGCATTTTTCAGATTTTGGATATTCGAATTTTAAGAGGTCTGAATATTCCAAAAACCCGTTTTTGCTGAGCATAAGCAAAGTTTTATATTTTCGAAGAAAACAATATCGAGAAATCGATATTACGAATTGAACTGTTGGTAATACCTTCTTGAGAGAATTTCAAAGAAAGTAATTTCTGGATTTTTCGATATTCCATTCTGGAGGGGGTGCACAGGGGTTTGAATATTCACACCCACATTATTAACGTGATTGTTATGAAATTTTAGCATGTTGTTCCTCACACAACCAGGAAGGTTTGCGAAAAAGAATTTTCTGAATCAAAGCATTCCAATGAGCATTTTTTGTCCCTTTTCTAAATTCTTATGCTTAGCCTTCAATGTTAAATTTATTGCGGTTATTGCTCTTTCCATGACACGCAAAACCTCTATTGTTGGAAATATTTATTTTGAAATGTTTTATAACAGGTGAATTTTTAAAAAATATGATAAAGAAATAATTTTTAATGATTAAATAATTTTTTTATGATAACCAAAAACCGTTCCACTGAAAAATGTTATTCTTTTTTCTATTTAATCAAATTTAAGTATTTCCAGCAAAGTTCAAATTAAACACTATTTTATCACAGGCATTTTCAGTGTCTATTCAAATGATGTTTACTTTTATTTCATGTTTGAAATTTCTTTCAATGAATGAGTTGGTAATAAATCAGCAAAGGGGGGTTCAGGGGGTCTCCCCCTGATTTAAAAAAAAATCATCAAAATTAAAAAATGGTTATAAATACTAATTCTAAACCGGTTTTTTAATATTTTGTTTAACATCTTATAAAAGTATGTAGTATATTTAATTGTTTTGTATTTTATAAAAATTTAGCGGGATGAGGGGGAAATAAGTTTTATCTATAGACATTGCTGTTCAATAATATATCTTTATTGTGAAGCGAAGGCGGAGAAATTTGCCTCAAATATACATTTATACCAATTGCAGAAATGGATGGAGGGCGAAAAGGACAAAAGAGAAAAAAATAATGGGGTTCAGAAGGTCCCCTGACTTTTTTTTCTATTTTGAAAAATTACTCTTTAAAAACGGGTATGGGGATTTCACACATTAAATCTAAACAGGTGGTATTTTTAAAGGTTTTTTTTACATCTTAACGAAGTGGTATGGCATCAAAAAAGAATCCTAGCGGGAAGACTGCTGACTCTATTGCATCTAAACGATAATTCTTATTTATTTTAACACACAGTTTGATAAGCCTTTTGTCCCCCGAGCAACGGCGGGCATATCTGCTAGTTTTTAATAACTTATTTGTTTACATTTTAACTCTTCTTTTGGTATTTTTCAAAACTTTTAACAGCATTTTCCACGATTTTCAACATTTCGTAATGTTAAAGTATAGGAAAGTTGTAACTAAAATGGCGGAAATACCGATTATACCGGTGAGCCGTTGTCCAGTCTCTCTATATATAGGGTTTCACAACTGGCAGCCAGCGGTGTTCTTTTGTGTGAGCCGCGAAGCCGAGGACCTTTCATTTACATCCTATAGCAACAAGAATGTCTCTTCGAAGTATGCAAGAAAAATACGTCATTAATGCACTATTTAACCGTTCCTGGGATCTTCTATCCGTCTCTATAATATCCTGGTAAAGTAGTTATAGTATATGTTGTTTACTAACAGTTCTTATTTTTTCGAGTTAGAAATGTACCAGAAGTACAAAAATTTGGAAACATTTCTAACTAATTGTGAAATTTGCAGAAAAATCCTGTCGTTTAGGAATTTTTTCAATATTTTTTTTTGTGATCAGCACGCCACAATACATGGGATTTTGATAAAAAGTTTCAAAAATTTTTGTTGCAGACCAGAGTTATTATTATGAAACTTAAAACTCATTAAAACCATAAAATTTATTTTATTTCGCCTGTAAGCAGTGGCGTATATAAGGGGGGGCCGAGGGGGCCCTGGCGAAATTCGGACTAGGTGTACCAAAACAAGTTAAAACACTGTATATTAGGGTCAAATTTCAAAAACGTTTCTGGGGGAGGACCCCCAAACCCCCCTTTTGTACTTGGAATTTTATTATTAACAACTTTATTATAATAAGTTCATCAAAATCCAAATCCTACCAAAAAATATATGTCCAAAATTCGGACTAAGTGTTCCAAAAACAAGATAAGTTTTTTTGGGGTAAAGTTCCAAAAATTTTCTGGGGAAGGACCCCAGATCCCCTTTTATACTTGGAACTCTATTTTAATAACTTTTTAAATATTAAGTTCATAAAAATGTACATCCAAAATTCGGACTCAGTGTACCAAAACTAGTTAAAAACCTGGTTTTTTTTAGTCAAACTTCCAAAAATTTTCTGGGGGAGGACCCCCAGACCCCCCCCCCTTTCGTACCTGTATTTTTATTATTAACAACTTTTCCTATATTAAGTTTTTAGAATCTAAGTTATCACCTAAAAAGTTACATTGGACCTATTAAATATGTGGGGGAGGGGCTGGGGAGTAATTTTGGGCCCCTCCCGAAATAAAGTCCTATATACGCCACTGCCTGTAAGTATGGCAGAAATGAAAATCATACCAGATTGCAGACATTAATATATGAGCTAAAGTTCATCCAATTCAACATTAGTAAATTTGATAAAATAAAAAAGGGTATAAATGCCGTAACTCTAATTCTACAACTCTATAACACCACTCTATACATGACTGCAGAATCTGTATTATTAAAAAGTCAGAATTTATCCCTAAAGACTTATTTACGAAACTTTGGTATACGAAATCAAAGATATAAATACTATAAATACATATAAGGTACTGCATAATTTAGCGGATATTCAAAACTGAGAGTGTTATAATCTCCGTTAACCACCGAAACTCAACGCTCGAAGCCGTGTGTATATTTTCGACCGCATTAAAAACCGTGTCGCTTATCGGTGTTGAAATAATTACTCGTGCGAATCGCTACATCAGGATCGTTTGATAATGTGCTCTCTTCGCGATGGCCTCCAGTCGAACAACCCTTTCATCGAGATTCTTTGTTTACGTTATGGATCACGATAGCAGTGTGAGAAACATATTCGATTTATGCCTATGAGAGAATCTATATTATGAACGCTCTGTTTCGGTCATACTCACCACTAAAAAGTTTAGTACATAAAAATCATATTACAAACAATCTCGGTTTAAAGTGTTCGGCTTTCTTAGAAGTCTCATATTAAAAATTTCGCGACTACGTATAATACGGTAGATGCGGAATGCGAATGTGTAAACTGAATTATATACGTCACACTCCGGAGCACCAAAAGTTAAAAATTACAAGTGTTCAAAGACCGCACAATTGAAAGCTAAAGTTCAGTAGTACCTCCTTAAAAATCGAAACTCTTTATTTTATCGCCTTGAAAAACTAACTGAAATTACTCCATACCCTATACTCTGTAATCAATCATGTAAAAAAGTCCTTACATGATTGAAAAATAACTTTTAGAGGTTAAATACTGTAAATAGAGCATTTTCAATCACATGACTCGGACCTAACAACGGCCTCAGCAACAGAAAATTTACAGTTTTTTCCCCTACAGAGGTTAACAGTTACAGAAATTGAATAGCCGTGGAATTCTTCTATTGAAGCCTTTGCAATCACGTGATCCCATACCTAAAAACCGCCTTAGCAACAGATAAACAACGGCCTTAGCAACAGTTAAAAGCCCTACAGAAGGTACACAGTTAAAAGAAAATAACCGGTTTTGACGTCACCTGAAAACACTCTATAAACCCATTTAAGTTATTTTAGGATTTTCATGAAAAATAAACAGTAAAAAATTAATTTCGTATCTTTATTTTTATTTATATTAAAGTATTATTGACTTATTTTGCACAGTTATCAACATTCTCGGGAGACATTACGTTCTAGGTCAAGGCAAAAGTCATTTTTGGACTCAAAGTACAAGAAATTACCTTAATAAAACTACAGAGCATTCGTACATGACGTCACTTGGAGAACAAAATCAACGTTGCTAAGGCTGTTGTTAGGGGCGGGACATAGAAGTATCCAATAGCAGCATTCGCACATGATGTCACTGGAGGAATAAAACAACGTTGCTAAGGCCGTTGTTAGGCAGAGTCATGTGATTGAAAATGCTCTACTAATTTGTTATGAATACTGAGAGAAATGTTCCTTTTTTTCCCTCAATTTGTTAAAAAAAATGCGATGTCTTAAAAATCAAAAGAGGTTATTTTCGAATTTAGCACACCAAAAAAGATTAAGAAATGAATTTTAGGTAAAGTTTGAGTTCAAAAATAATTATTCTTAATATGCTTTTATTTTCCTTGAAAAATTACCTTATTTACCTAAACTATCAAAAAAGGTGATGTCCTATGATAAAATGGAGGTCCGTGTTTTAGTTTCAACTCACTAAAAACATTAAAATTAAATTCCATAAAATTGACATTTTATGGAAAAATTTTGAGTTAGAAATTTTGTGTAATGAGTACATTTTCCTAAATTATAAGGATATGTTACAGGAAAAAATGGAGATCACTTTCGGATTCAGCACACTAATAAAATAAAGATCAGGTGGTATAACCCGAACAGCTTTCAGAAAGTTTTCTTTTTGCAGACCTGTGTATTCAAGGAGATATTAGGTAAAAGATACCGGCCACGAATTTAGAAACTTCTCCGAATTTATTATGCAATTTTTTTATGCTTGAATTCAAATTCATAGGTTGTCGATTGAGTTTCTTTTCTTGGTAAAGGATTCTTTTTTAAGGTCTTACAAAATGTTAAATTTGATTACTAGGCATGGTTATATTGTCACTTAATGGCAAACACTACTGTCTCCATTCGAAAAACTTCGGGAATCTCTATCCTGGGAGATCGGATTATACTATAGAAGCTCATTTGATTGGTTCCTAAGCACTGACATCATCGATCATTTCCATTCAAATGAGGTTCTCTAACGATCCGATCGCCAAGGATCGGGATTCCCGAAATTTGACGAAGAGAGTAGGCAGCGTTTGATATTTAGATTTTTAAATAGTTAGATATGAAGTACAGTCTGCTTTTAACAGACTGTATATTTTATTTATCAGTGAGGTAACATCTGTAGATAGCTAAATTAAAGGATGATTTTTGTATTTTAAAATTTTTGCTCATTGTTTTACTGGTGAGCTTTGTAACCCTAAAGGCCTTCCAAAAATGGTCGTCAAACCACGGCTTACTAGATACTTATACAGGCTAGCCGAGTACGGAAATCATTGCAAATCCAGATGGCAATACTGGACCTACTGGCAAAGCATATCCACAGTGTTGAAGGCGGTGGGTGATATAGGTAGGTCTTGTAGCGCTCCAAGCGGGAAAAGTTGTCAAATGGTTTTCATTGTTTAAAACTCGGCCAGCCTGTATAGTATCTAGTAAGCCGTGGTCAAACAAACGTGAACTTTCCCATCACTTCGATCCATACTTATGCCACCCAGATCACGTAAGAACCACGAGGATCACCCATCAGAATACGATCAGAGAGAAAAAAAATAATAATCCTCCTCATTACTCATCCTAATCTTCCCCAGCCTTAAGCAAGAAGCTGAGATAGCGGGCGTGGTGGAGTTCCGCTGTTATCTTGGCTTTAAGTAATTAAGCCGTTCGCAAACAAGCCTGATGCTTGTTTATGGGAAGCTATCGCGCGATGACAGTGCGGTGATCAAAGTTAGCGCGATTGCGAAAACGGGTTGGGCTGACCATAATCAAATGGGTCAGAAATTGAATAGAGTGTTTTGGGAGGGTTTTTTTTTGAAGATTTATTGGAGTAGATGAGACGTGGTTTAGTACACCGTATCGTAGGAGGGTAGGGGGTTCAACTCCCCCCCAGAATAAAAATATTTGACGTAACTTTTTTTTTAAAAACTATATTTTTAGCGAAAAATTAAAAAATTTGTGGGGTGAGGCATATTCATCTAGAACAGTGGTTCCCAACCGGTGGTCCGTGAGAGTCTTGGAAGTGGTCCATGGAGGGACCAGGAAGCACATAAAAAAATTTCCAATAAATAATAGAAATTTGTAAGAATTGAACAAGGAAAGATTGAATTATACTTTTGTTTGTGTAAGGGATAATAGTCACCACTAAATTATTAGCAATACTCTTTTTTAGTATAAATATTAATAGTGAGAATCTCACATCAAAAATTATACAAATATTCGTGCGATGTAATTAAATTTTTCTTAAAATGTAGTACATAGTTATATTTCAGACCATTATGAAAATTTCCATGCTTAATTAGGGATAATTAATTTTCATCTTGCAATTTTATGAAGATGAGGATTTTAAGCTACAAAAGGTGGTCCGTGAAGGTTCCAATTTTAGATTTAGTGGTCTGCGGACTTCTCTGAGTTCGGAATCTTTGATCTAGAACAAGCAGGCCAGGACACTTCGCCTCCATGAGTCATCCCCTCCGTCTTCAAGGTGGTGAACCTGGAATGAGAGCGCGCTTCTCATGTTTCCCCCCAAAATTTTTACGGAGGTAGACGGAGAAAATGGCTAATCGGGACGAAGTGTTCTGGCCTGCTTGATTTAGATGGCTATTGGTGAGGATCTCTTCGAAATTTTGACACCAATTTATATGTACTACTACTATTTTCCCTTGAAAATTCTGGTGGCATACGAAGAGCGGTTCTTTTCGGATGTTACCAGTGTTATTCCTAGGATTTTTTTGGAGGAGTAAAAATACTCCTTGACTTTTTTAGGAGGAGTAAAATTGAATTATGAGGAGTGAAATACGGAAATAGCATGAACTACATATACAGAGACACGAAAACCGCAATCAAACTTCCTAAGCATCAGAATCAGAACAATAAATGAAAAAAAATAAATTAATATGGCTGTATGAAAACACAATTAAAAAGTGATGTGATAATTAGGGTGCCGTGGCTTTTGGCAATTGGCTTTTTCCAGAGGTCGGGCGAAAATGTCTCCGCTGAGACCAGTTCGTGTTTTGAGTAGAAAAATATGACTTGTTGATTTCGGTGGGGCACGCTGGGCATTTTTTAAACTAAAATTTGTGAAAAATTCAAAGAGTGAAAATACTCCTGGCTAGGTTTTTAAAGAGTATTTCCGATTTTCAAGGAGTGAAATACTCTCTCAGAGGAGTTAAAAATATCTCTGGGTGTTACCCTTTAGGTGTGGGGAGATTCTACTACAGCGTGTATCAGTATAAATGGGACAAGGGTGGTCGGAAATGCACATCTAACGATCTAGGGGATTTTATAAGCGGGCATGGCAGGTTGTATAATCCCCAGTGGAAACTGACACTTTACCTTTTAAGATAGGATTAAACCAGCAAATTCGTCCGATATAGGCATTTTTAAACATACAAACTAATTTAAGAGCTGAAATTTCAGTAAATGTTTAATCAGACCAATCGTAAAAGTTTGTGGCATGTCAGGACTAATTTTATTTTAAGTAAGAATTGAGAAAATTATGATTGAAATTTCGCCTGAATCGAACGATTTTGCTGGTTTTAATCCAATCTTAAAAGTTAAGAGTCAGTTTCCACTGGGGATTATACATTTTCCAATGCCCGCTCATAAAAAAACCCTACAGGCATACTTGTATAAAATGAAAACCTTTCTGCAAACTTAAATTTTTTCCAAAAAACTTTCTGCAAGAATTTATACATTTTGAAATCTTTCAAAGCAATCTTTCTTAAATGCTCAAATTGGTACCATAATCATTTCTATCTGTGCTACCTGACTATCTTGTACCTTTTTACCAAACTATTTTATTTAAAATTTATGATTGGAATCAATTTTAGATATAATATTTTGATTATAACTTTAAAAAATGTTTCTAAATTTCCATCAACATTTTCTGCAGTATGTGACAAAGCTGAATTGAAAAAAGCTCGAGTTGCTACGATTGAAACGCTAGGAGAAACTTTCTGTGTTAACAATCCTTAGAAACATCAGCGAGAATTGAGGGACACGCAATGATGAATCACAGGTCCTATCGCGCGATCGGAACACGGGAAGAAGCAAACTTTCCGGGAGAGCAAGCGTGAAGACTCACCAGCAAATTGGAAAAACATAAAAAAGACAAATTTCACTCAATATAAGGGACAAAATTGAGAAAATACAAAAGACAAAAATTAGCAAAGAAAAATCTTCGATATAAAAAAATCAATTCTGCAGAAAAATTAGCTAAAACAATTTTTTTTTGTAGTTTTTTTGCAGAAAATTTTCTGTAGAGGGCAAAATTTTCTGTATATTATACAAGTATGCCTATACCCAGATAGCAATGTAGGGCTGTTACAGCCCTGCCGTAGCCTTGAGGCGTAATCCCGTGTAAGGCTGTCGCAGGGTTGTCACGACAGCCCTGTTTACCCTGTGACAGGGTAAAACCGACCTCTGCTAGTTGACGCTTTGTAGGGCTTTGGCAGGGCTGGAATGAAAGCCCTGCGAAGGGCTGGAACGAAAGCCCTGCGACAGGGCTGGATTGAAAGCCCTGCGATAACGTCGTCACGTCTAGGTCTTTTAAATTGGCTATTAAACTTTATTTAAAACTTAATATAGTGTTATAAATTAGGTTTGTTGTAGGGTATTCCGAATTTTCTCCATAGTTCTAGGTTTAATACTGCAGTTCATATTTTTCCTGAGTTTTTTTAATTATGTGATGACACAAAATTTTCCCCGAAATATTGCACTATATATATATTATACAGTGGTACATATTTTCAGGAATAATTTTGTATCACATACCTAATTCAACAAAGAAACTAAAAAATACTAAATGCAATACTTAACCGTTAACTCTGGTAATATTTTATCCCTACATTTTACTAATCTAATATTAAATACTTTGCTCTCATTAAATAACTTCTTTTTGAATATTTAATTGATACATTTTATGGTATAAAAAAACTTTAAATATTTTACATTTTTAAACTTCTTTATAAAAGTTAAGAAGTTTTCCAAACAACCAGTGAAGGAGATACCGAGGGAATTTTTGTTAGAAATTCTTTAAAACAAAATGCAAGAAAACAATATTGTACTGCTATTTGGGATAACATGGTTCTGAGGAAGAAGTAAAAATTAATTATAAAACTCCCTTAAATAAACAAAATATACTCAGAATCCCCATAGATCAGAGAAAGACATAAACATAAGAAAATTTTTAATTAAAAATACGCAGAATATTATCAAGAATTTTATTTTAACACACAATGCAAGAAAAAGTATTACACTGACAATAACACAAACTACACTAATATAGCTTCTGGATTAACATAGAGTACAGAGAGAAATAAGCATAAAAAATCCGTTAAATATACAAAATATACTAATAACAGGATCCCATATAGATCAGAGGTCAGGTAAATTTAAATTAGAAATACACTCAAGGTTCTCATTCTTAGAATTCAAATTATGGCCACATAAAAAGTAATTTTTACTGAATTAAAATGCTAAGACTGCATACCATGCAGGAACTTTGCCAACTTAAGTTATAGAACAGTATTTGCTATTCCATAGAAAACTGGGTTAGAGAAACATTTTCAATACAAGTATATTTTAAAAGTTAAAATTGACAAGAGATTGTTCTTGCTTAAAATACCACATGAGTAAATTTTACAATTAAGAATATCCTACATAAGGAGCCATCAAAGCATACTGGTTCTACTCATAGACTCAAATCATACTAAGAATACTCATGAAATGAAGGGAAATATTGAACTATATGTAAGTTCATTTGCACGTTTATAAATAAAATGACAGTAAAAAGAGAGGGAAAATTATCCCCCATCAACTTTTAAATTAGCAAACATTTGTTTAAGTAAAAAAAAGAAACAGACAAATCAGAACTATACTCAAAAGAACTGTGAGAAAGGAATTAATGAAATAATACATTTATATAAAATATTAATTAGAAATATTGCACAATATAAGATGAATTTAACCTGTTCTATAATTACAAAATTTAAATTTGTTATTTCTATCTCTGTCAGAAAATTCTGTTGTCTCTGAAAAAAAGAGGAAAAATATCATGAAAATCTTCAACATATTAAACTATTTGAGCAATGAATAAATAAATATTCGGTAAAAATATCTTTCTTGAGTGCCAGAAATTAACATTTTGGAGAAAAAAATCCTTCTCAGATATCAAATATACAGTCACCATTTACATTAACTCATTCTAGCTGTCTTCAAAACAAGCCCCATTTTGTGTATTACACTAATGATTCTCAACCTATTTGTTGCTCTCTCAATTTGTTATTTCTATCTCTGTCAGAAAATTCTGTTGTCTCTGAAAAAAAGAGGAAAAATATCATGAAAATCTTCAACATATTAAACTATTTGAGCAATGAATAAATAAATATTCGGTAAAAATATCTTTCTTGAGTGCCAGAAATTAACATTTTGGAGAAAAAAATCCTTCTCAGATATCAAATATACAGTCACCATTTACATTAACTCATTCTAGCTGTCTTCAAAACAAGCCCCATTTTGTGTATTACACTAATGATTCTCAACCTGTGGTCTGTTGGACGTTTTTAAGTGGTCCCTAAATTATAGAACTTTTCGCCTAATAATAGAAAACAGCTGATACAGGAGATGATTATAGATTAACTGATATTCATTTTATGTACATTTAATCCAAAATTTAAGAAAGTGGAACATTTTTTGATGAAGTCATACATAAAATTACCTTAGAGCAATCCTAAATTTGGCTTCTATAAACCAATCACTGACAGCATCTCTTATTACGTTTCTTTAGTATCTTTGAAGATCTGTAAACAGACTTCTGAAAAGAAAAATATAAAGAAACAGAAAGCTGTTGTTCTAAAAAAAGGAAAACACAATAAATTGTTTTGTTTAAGAACATAAAACAAAAATAATTTTCCCACGGAAAATCATTTAGGAAGAATATAAAAACATCCTAATTTCAGTGCGAATTCTTTTTTTTCTCACACATGTTCTGATGAAAAAGACTATCGTTAGTAGTATAATCAAATTATAATTTAATTTTATTAATATTATTTTTGAAATAAAATGAAACTACTAATATTTGAAATACTAATATTGGAACATGGGATCATAACAAAGCATAGCATAATTAATAGCATTCAGAAATTTTCCAATTATCCACAACTTTGAATAATATATACGATAAACTTAACTAGTCACACAATTTAAGGCAAAATGAAAAGAAGATGTTTCATAACTCTAAAAGAACATTTAAAACTTACCTTGTTTTTGATCTTGAAATGAAAATATCTTCACACACATAATTTAACTTGCACACAGGAATGGTAATAAAATGGCGATGTTGATGTGGAGTTTGGATGGACTTATTGGGGTCACGTGGTATGTCACGTGGGCTTAAATTGGCTTGGCTGTCACAGCCCTTTCCTGAAAGCCCTTCAACAGGGCTGTGGGGACAGCCCTTTCATAGCCCTGCGTCAAGCGCTGCTGTAGGGCTTTTCGGTATACCTTGTTTGGTCAGCCACGGAACAGCCCTTTTCTTGCACTGCTTAAAGGCTTTTCGGCAAACCCTTTTTAGGCAGCCCAATGACAGTGAAAAAAAAGGGCTAACCGCAAGGTTACATGCTATCTGGGTAGGTTCTGTTAACCTTCTCTGCATGAAATAACAGAATACAATACAAATAAAATCCAAAAACATCACAATGAAAAGGTAGAACGCTTACGAATACAATACTTAATACAAGAAAATATCTCTGATAAATTAATTTTATTGTTTTAATGTAGCTTAATCAGTTAGAAATAAGCCACTAGCAACAATTAATTCATAAAAAAATATTTTAGGAGATTGTAAACGAAAGCTTCTATGATCCAATGACCATGATATCAAACGATAATTTGAGAAGTTGTTATTGTAAAGCAATACGCAAATTTCGGGTGTGATTTTCTTCTGCTAATAGAAAGTTTTTGGGGAGTTTTTCTTGGGTTATATTTTACTGTATATCCAAGGTAAGAAGGAGGATACAATAATAAAAGCAATAATACGTGGGTTTAGCGATCAGGCGAAAACAAAAAACAAAAAAAAACATGGCGCCCGAAGATCGTGTATTTTTAATAAATTGGAGATTTTCTGTTTCACTCCTGATTTGCTGTTTTAGGACTGTTGTTTTGGTCAAAGAATGTCCGCAAAAGTAACATAATTTTTTTTTATAGTGTGCTGGATTACAGTTAAAATTTGTGTTTTACAAAAAATGTAGAAATTCTGTTAAATAATTGTTGAATATCCGTTAAAACAACAGTCTCTTAATAGTGGTGTAGACGAATGCGAGCTACTACAAGCATTCCCCAAAGAGGCCGGTTGGCGACTGCCTTGGCGTCCACTCCCTTCCCCGGCAGGTCCACTGCTCTGTGCGGCCGCTCAGTTCCTTCCCCGCCTGCAACATGTGGTTGACCGGAGTTCTGTTGACCGTCGCCGCGCTCTTGGCCTCTTGCGACGCCGGCTACCTTCCAAACGACAATGCCGGTGAGTGGTCTTTACGATATAAAACTTTTGAAATCGATGATAATCATCTTAAGGCTCATTTACACTGTTTCACTTTCTATGTTCATTTTGATTAATAATCACTTATATTTGCGGGGTTTGAATTTAATGATCACGTTAGATCGCCAAAAACTGGTTTAATGATTAAATTTTGGGGTATTCTTGCTGTATACGATCTACCGGTTTAGTTTGCTGGATTTAGGGTTGATGGTGACACCGCAACTGATGTTTTTTGAATCCTAATGTTCATTTTGTTAATGTTGAAATGTAATGTTAATCTTAATGCAAGTTCATAAGCTAACTAAAAACTAACTAATCCAGATTAATTAACTAATCCTCGTGAGCTAACTAATCTTAATGAACTAACTAAAATGGTAGATGGCATACTGCAAGAATACCAAATTTTGAATAAAATTTTAAAAATCTGGCCTGGTTTAGGACAAATATGGTTGGGGATTTTGAGTTTTATTTGGTTTCAATTAAAAATAGCTTTTGATCCATACGGTTTTACTACGATAATAATGATTAATTTGTGATAAAAAATGTTTCGATCAAAAAAAAAAAAAAAACTCAAACAACGCCAAAACATTTTTTCTCCTCACCAAAACCGCAACTTTTCTAGGATAGGCATTTATTCAGTACTTACATATTTTTAGAATAATCGAAGTGTGTCTCACAAGGAGAGGATCCCAACGTGTCATCAACGTGGATCCTCTCCTTGTCAGTTGGCAATTTGGAAATCTTGCACATGAATAAAATTATTTTTATTTTTCAGAGTAAAATATATTACACTCGGAAAATAATGATTAATTCCTTTAATTGGTTGTTGATTGATTGATGAACAATCATTCTCTTAGTGAGACTGAAAAGTTAGGTAAACTACATATTTTTCACAAGCATTAAAAATATTTATATTTCTGATTTTAGAAATATTAATTCGATAAATAATTGTATGAATGAGAAAATTCTTAAAATCAAAGTGTGATTTTTCTTTTATGATTAAAAGATAGGTGTTTTTGAAAAAAAATCATCAATTTGTTTTTTAAAGTGCTACCCAGTGTTATTCCTATGATTATTTTGGAGGAGTAAAAATACTTCTTGACATTTTTAGGAGGAGTGAAATTCAATTATGAGGAGTGAAATACGGAAATAGCATAAACTACATGTACAGAGACACGAAAACCGCAATCAAACTTCCTAAGCATCAGAACAATACATGAAAAAAATATAATATATTTTCCTCTTCTAAACAACAAAAAGTAGATCCAATCTCTCCAAATTTTTTTTCGGCTACGTCATTATGACCACAATGTGTGTGGTATTGCTGCAAAAACATTTCGGTGTGGCATGGCGCATTTGTTAAGCTAAACCTTTGTGGAAAAATTCAAAGAGTGAAAATACTCCTGTGGCTAGTTTTTAAAGAGTATTTCCGATTTTCAAGGAGTGAATTACGCTCTCAAAGGAGTTAAAATTATTTCTGGTGCTACCACACACAAAAACTTTCACTGGCTTTTAACGATTATTTTGTTTCTTATATTTGTGTCGATTTTAGATACTGGTCTCAAACTTTCTCTTGATTTAGTGCAAAAAAAAAAATTTCCAGCTATTCCCGAATATCCGTTTTCCGCGACCCTTTTCTAATCAACTAAATTTTTTATTCTGTAAAATCTGAATAAACAAATAGTAAAGCCTCTTTATTTTATCATTAATTCAAGTTTATTTTTAGAAAGTGTAAATTTTATCATGGTATTTATCAACCTTTAAACATTATTTGACCCAAAAGTTTGTGTTAATTTGGGAATACATGTTTTGTATCTGGGATTACGATATCTGGGATTTAATAGCTAAATAATAATAATATATTATTTAATTAATTATTTCATTAACATTGCGTTTAGTCACCAGTAAATAAATAAATTAAAAATATTCATAAAATTATATGTTTCAAATACTTTTATTGACCCTTTAAGAAAGTTCTTGCTTAAAAATAGCTTAAGAAAATTAAGCTGAGAATTAAACTATTAATTCAGTATTTATGCATAGTTAATGATAGTGGTATTTAAATCCATTAACAAAACCATCTGTGCAGCCCTGGATGAAGAGGTTACTTCTTCATCCAGGGCTTTAATACAAACGTATGCCGTTACTGCGTGTTCACTGCAACTATAGAAATAAAAGTGTGGTAGCCTGTGTGGAAACCAGGCTTGCAGTTTTTACGATATTTAATTAAGCAGTAAGAGCAATTAAAACACCAAAATAACATTTAATTTTCCTCCGGACAAAAAATTCTAGGCTTTAGTCATTTATATTAGTTTAGTTCCCGCGCAATATTCAAAGCTGATGACCAAACTTAATTTCTGTCCGAAAAAAAATCCACTTTTTAGTGGTGATACGTTTTGCTCCGGCGCAAAACTAAACTCACCTGAACGATATTCAACTCTTTTTTTTTTTGTTGCGGAATGTACAAAATATGTAAAAATCCCAAATTTCAATTTTAGTACGGAGTGTTTTCAGGTGACGTCACGACCAGTTATTTTTTTTCAACTATTAACCTTTTGCAGGGCTTTTAACTGTTGCTAAGGGCGTTGTTAGGTCCGAGTCATGCGATTGAAAATGCTCTATAGGTTTATTTACCAGACCTGGTTGAAACACAGTAACATTTAAAGGAAATGCCTTATTGAGCCGGCAATACATAGCGCTTATTGTAACATGATTATTTTTAAATATTGCCATATAACTCCGACATTTAACTCATCTTATAACTCAATCATCATCATCATATAACTCAAATATATTGCTGATAGATAGTCCCAGTAAAATTCATTTATCAGTAACACTAGTAGCACTGCTCATCACCGAATGTGTCAAGTTTACGTAACTGCAACTAGATGTAGACGAAATTTGGGCATACATGACGAAAATTAGACGAATCTGGAACATTTGTGCTGCTTGGGAAACACTTAACCCACCCACGATGCTCATGGCAATGAAAGTGATAATATCCGAAGCAGTAAAAGAACTTTTTTTTGAAATACTGGTTCAAGAACTCTAAGAAGTTAAATATTAATGTATAGAAAGATGTAAGATAAAGAAATTAAGATTAGAAATAACACTAATCTAATTTACTCAAAGTGAAGAATTGTACTGAAAAATTTCAGTCACAAGCCGAGAAGTAGTTCATTTCCAAACCCTGGTGCGTCTAAAATTATTTCAAATAAATTCATGGAAGATTTTTTTTATTGGTTGTTGGTGTTCATGGACAGATTTATTTGTCACTGAGTGATTCTTCAATTTTTTTCTATCATGTAGAAAAATGCTCAGGAAGGACCGAGAAAAAAAAATTCAAAACACTCTGAATAATAGTTTTAAATCTGTGGTTAACCCCCTAGCAAAGACGACACCTGCCTGAGGTAACATCTAATTTATTAAACATAACAAGAGTGTTAACAACACTTAATAAAAACATACACAAGAACCTAGGATAACTGAACAAAAATACCATGGCCTCGCACATGTGAACTAAATAAAGTGAGTCTATCGCCACACGCAGGTGAGCTTATTTATAGCCAGAGTCACAGTCACAGAGTGACCACGTAGCTCGGGGTGACGCTAGCGCCGCCACAGCACTCCCCCCTCGGAAAAAGAAGGCGCAAGGCAGACATTAGATCCTGAAGCGGACCAGTCTTCCTTTTTTAGTAGTGTAAGTTCTGGCTGAAGGTAGTGGCGACTTTTTCTCAGGCACAATCTTAGGGGCGGCTGGAACTACAGACATAGGCGGAGCACCCACAACTGGCACGTCTGCCGGTGAAGACCCTTCCACCGGAAGGAAAGCAGGCTTGAGCCTATCAATTGAAATCCAACGCTCATTACCCCTAAGCTGCAAAAGAAAAATCTTTGCCCTACGCTTCAGTACCTTATATGGCCCCTCATAAGGAGGCTGCAAGGACTTTCGGACCAAATCAATTCTCACAAATACATGTGAACAAGTATTGAGGTCCTTTGGCACGTAAACTGTCTTTCGACCATGCCATGAGGTTTGCACAGGCCTGACATCTTTGAAAGCCTTCTGCAACTGCATGATCAAATCAGGTTGCGAGAGACTAACCTCGGGTTCAATGAAAAATTGCCCAGGCAACCTTAGGTCTTGACCATACACCAAAGAAGCTGAGGAATAGTCCCAGTCAGCACGAATAGCAGTTCTCATACCTAAAAGTATAAGAGGTAAACAGTCAATCCAAGAAGCATTATTGTAACACATTAAAGCAGCCTTAAGTGTTCGATGCTGGCGCTCAATTAAACCATTAGCCTTTGGATTATAGGCAGTTGTCCTAACAATTTCAGTACCCAAGCTATGCATTAGACCTTTGAAAGTTACAGATTCAAATTGCCTACCCTGGTCACCCGTGATTCGAGCAGGGGCACCAAAACGTGCAACCCAATGCAAAAGGAAAGCACGCGAGACAGATTCCGCGGTAATATCTACTAAAGGAATCGCCTCACACCACCTCGTATAGCGATCAATAATGGTAAGGCAATACCTAAAGCCGCAAGCTACAGGCAGGGGACCAACTAGATCCAAATTGACATGGCTGAAACGCGAGTTAGGCATCTCTATTGTGCTCAGAGGTGATATGGTGTGTCTGCCTACTTTAGCTTTCTGACAAGCCATACAGGTACGACACCAACCCACAACATCCTTACGCATGGATGGCCAAACGTAACTAGCACATATTTGCTTAAGACTCGTACGTGCACTAAAATGAGCCAAATTGTGCACAGAATCGAAAATTACTCGCCTGTAGGAAACAGGGATGTAAAGACGAGCATTTTTCTGAGAAATATCAAAGTAAAGCTCAACTTCTGGATTACTAAGTTTAATTAGTTTTAGCTTTAAACTAGTCTCTAACCTTTCATCTAAGAAATCCCTCAACTGAGAGTCTTTCAACTGCTGCTCTGCAATCTTAATGTAATCAATCTTAACAGGCAGAACAATCTCATCAACCCTCGACAAAGCATCTGCTACTAAATTTTGAGAACCCTGCAAATAACGCAGGTCCGTAGTAAACTGCGAAATAAATTCCAAATGGCGTAAACGCCTAGGCGAACATTTCTCGAATTTTTGAGCAAATGCATGTGTCAAGGGCCGATGATCTGTAATCACATAAAAATTTCTTCCCTCTAACATATACCTGAAATGCACAATCGAAAGGTACACAGCTAATAATTCTTTATCAAAAGCACTATACTTTTTTTGTGCGTTATTCAACTTGGCAGAATAGAATGCCAAAGGCAAATAGCCTCTCGTGGTTACCTTATGCAAAGCACCCCCCACAGCTATATCACTAGCGTCTGTAAACAGAACCAGCTTACTGTCAGGCTCTGGATGCGACAATTGGACTATGTTAGTGATACTTAGCTTACATTTATTAAAAGCCTCTACTAACAAATCAGTCCAGACAATTTGTCTATTATCATTTTTTTTACTACCAGATAACAAGGCATTAAGAGGAGCATGCATCTCAGCAGCCTTGGGAATAAATCTACGGTAGAAATTTAAACATCCCAGAAATCTTCTAAGCTCTTTAACAGTATTAGGCCGGGGGTAGTTAGCAATCACTCCAACTTTATGAGGTAAAGGTTTAATGCCATTAGCATTTACCAGGTGTCCCAGAAAGGAGACCTCATGTTTACCAAATTCACACTTCGAAACATTTACAGTTAAACCATACATTTTAAGTCTCTCAAAAACAAGACGCAAATGTTTAGAGTGTTCTTTTGAGTCCCTACTAGCTATGAGAATGTCATCTATATAAGCAAATACAAAGTCAAAATCAAAGAGGACTTCATTAATGAATCGCTGAAAAGTTTGAGCTGCGTTACATAGGCCGTATGGCAAGTAAACAAACTCAAATAATCCAAACGGTGTGATCACAGCGGTTTTTTCAACATGATCTTCATGTACAGGAATTTGGTTAAAAGCTCTTACCAAATCAATTTTGCTGAAAATTTGCGAGCCAAACAAATTATGACCAAAATCCTGCAAGTTAGGCAGGGGATACTTATCCTTTTGAGTACATGAATTTAACCCTCTGTAATCACCCGTGGGGCGCCAATCAGAATTGTTTTTTGGAACCATATGTAACGCACTCGCCCATGGGCTCTTAGAAGGCCGACAAATCCCACTTTTTAGCATGAACTCAAACTCAGCTTTAGCTGCCTTAAGCTTATCAGGGCTTAACCTTCGAACCTTAGAAGCAACGGGCGGACCCACAGTCTCAATGTAATGAACCGTATTATGCTTAACTCTAACATTTTCAAGCTTAGGCTTAGTTATTTCAGGAAACTCAAGAATTAAATCATTGTAAACACTACTACTAACAATAGTCTTCACACTAGGAACCCTGGTTGGCATAACCACTCCACGATTACCAATGTTGGTAGTTGGATCGATCAACTTTCTATTTTTAATGTCCACTAATAAGTTGAAACACTCTAAAAAGTCAACTCCCAATATTGGCTTAGAAACATTTGCGATCACAAATGTAAACTCAAAATTTCGACGTAACCCAAAGTCCAGGGATAGAAATTTTGATCCGTATGTTCTGATCTTTGAACCATTAGCCGCAAACAGGATGTTTTTTGAGGGTACTCTACAACCCTTAAACGAAGATGGCAAAAGGCTGAGGTCAGAACCTGAATCAACAAGAAATTGTAGTTTAGTCCTTCGATCAGTAATGAAAAGACGGCGATTGAAAATTTCGCCCATATCAGCATTGATCACCGAATACAATGCCGGGCTTTTCAGTTTAACTCAAAACTACAGGGTTTGACACACTTGTGTGCGTTTTCAGCAAATTTCTTATGATACCAGCACAATTTTGTGCAATCAGCATCTGCTTCACCCCTTTCAGTAGTTTGTGACTCCTCCTTTGCCCTTTTTCCAAAACGTTTTCGCGAAACACTTCTCGCTCTGCTCAGCTGACGAACCTGAGTTTTTAAGGCTACAATTTCGTCTCTTAAAGACTGGATGTCCGATTTTAACGAAACGTCCTGAACGTTTACAGCACTACAACTAGGTGCAGTATTCGTAACCTCAAAAATACGATCAGCCAAACCGGCCAAATCCTCCAAATTGTCCTTACTGACACTAAGTATAGTTTGGACGGAAGGAGGCAAAAGTGACAGCCACATTGATTTAAGAGCTTTATCAGTAAAATTTGTACCAGCCAAATCTCTCATTCTTCTAAGCAGAGCAGAGGGCTTAGAGTCACCTAACGTTAAATCCTGCAAAAGAGTCTTTATCCGCCTACTCTCAGAAACAGAAAATTCCTCGATTAAACGGTTTTTAACCAAAGTGTAAGGTTCCACTAGGTCTGGTTTACCGACTAAATCAGCAATAGTTAGCATTACTTGCTCATCTAAAGCAGAAATTAGACAGCAAAATTTTGTTTTTTCAGTAGTTATATTAGACAGAACAAAGTTAGCCTCAATCTGAGAGAAATACAATTTTGGGTTGGAAGTCCAGAAGCTGGGCAATCGCAATGCAATCTTGCCAACCTCACTGCCAGCGGCAGAAACCTCACTACCAGTGGCAGAAACCTCACTGCCCGCATCAGAAACCTTACCACCAGCGGCAGGATTCTCAATACTAACGTCTGGATCAACCATTATATACACTGATTACACTAGGTTTCACAAACAAAGGCACTAAGTAACTAAGACTAAAGTAACTAAGATTACCTATTGCAGAGAGCAGCAGTTGACAGGAAGGTAAAACTTACCAGACTTACTCATCACGAACACGTCCCAAGGGCTCGAATCACGGACTCACAGTTACAAACACCAAAGTCTTCAGCGAGACTAAATATGGCGAAAATGTTGAAGATACAAGCCATGGCATCTATACAAAGCATTCTAAACTGTCCGGGTCACCATTTTGTGGTTAACCCCCTAGCAAAGACGACACCTGCCTGAGGTAACATCTAATTTATTAAACATAACAAGAGTGTTAACAACACTTAATAAAAACATACACAAGAACCTAGGATAACTGAACAAAAATACCATGGCCTCGCACATGTGAACTAAATAAAGTGAGTCTATCGCCACACGCAGGTGAGCTTATTTATAGCCAGAGTCACAGTCACAGAGTGACCACGTAGCTCGGGGTGACGCTAGCGCCGCCACAAATCTATATAGGTACTGGGTATCTTATGGTTTTCATTTAGGAATCATGCATTGGCCAGAAAAATCAAATTTCTTTTTCCGAAACAAATTATGTTTGTTAATCGTGTGATCCACGTCAAAAATTGTGAAACTTTCACATCCATATAAGTACACAGCCATCAGCATCGGTCTTGAATCGTCAAAGAAAAATTTCAACAATCAGACTCAGCGATAAGCTACTTTAGCTGCTGGCTAACACTGACGACTGAATATGGCTATTTAAATTTAATGTTGTTGAACTCACGGGCCTAGGGTAGCGCCGAAGGACATAAAACTGATGGACTCTACCCAAAAACTTCACTCAGCTCCTCTGTAAAAAACTAACATCCGTTGAACTACTATTCCTCAACAACTTACACGGCTAAAGATCCAATGTTGACGAAGCTGATGCCACAGCGGGAGACTGAAAAGATGCTTTCACCAAAACGCCTCAGAAAAAAAAGTCAACGAGAGCATCTCCTCGAACTGACGCTGAGAATTCCTCTCTTAATGACCATCTCTCGGAGAGAAAAAAGCTCCATAACTTGGGCAAAAATAACGCTTTTTAGAGATCTCGCTTCAGCCAGGAGATGGGTTGGTTTTTTATTATTCGATTAACTTGTTTTCGTTCGAGAGTATTTGAGTTTCTGGGTGACATGAGGGTTTTTATGTCCGACGGGTGACAGGGGCTCTTCATTAAGCGAGTGTTTGTATTCGATTTCGACAATGCTGACTGGTTTAGTTTTATGATGAGTGTCACGCCTTGATGCTTATTCCTTATGGTGATATCTTATGGGAGAGTTTGCAAAGCGTTGACAATAATGGCTTTCCTGATGTCTTTTGCAGTAAATGTTTGTTTTTGTGAGCATTTTGCGGATTAAATTTGATCCTCTCTAGAGTCAAAAGAATCTGCTAGGATGCATATAGAGCGCTGGTAGTAGATATCCCTGGTTTAAATAAATAAATATTTTATTGACCCACACACAGAAGATAAACTTCCAGTTACGGTGGACACAAACTACACATACAATAGAACTTTCACATAAATTACAAACATTAAAAGGTTAACAAAAAGGTGAAAATTTAAAGACAACCGATCATATAAATAACAAAACATGTTCTAATTTTATTGTAGATATCAAAGAAAATATCAGTACCAGGAAGGCTGTTGACAATTTTCAAAAATTTAATTATGGGTTTATCCGTTTAGTATTTTTTTTTGTCATGAAGGAAACATGAACAACCTTTCTAAGTCTGGTTGTACGCTGGGGAACAATTAATTTGAACTCATGTAAAATAAGGGAGCACTCAATTTCGTTGTTTATAACATTGTAAAAAAATATTATTTTAGAAATAGCAGAATTAGCTCCACCGTATGAAAAGAGTATAGAAAAAATTTTCTGTTATGAAACAAACAGGGAAAATGCTTTTTTTACCAGAGCAATGATATTATCTGGCTATTTGAGATTATATTCATAAAATTTTTAATATACTATGGATTTCATGATCGTAAGTTTTAAGTGGACATGTATTTGTGTATTGGTGCACTAATTTTATATGTGTAAATCAAAAGTAAATTTTAAATACAAATTCTAGAAACACAACGTGGTTTATTTGCACAAAATTAAAATAAGTTTAAAAACATACAAATTTGTTTCGGGGATACATGGATCCTCTACGTCAGTTTAAAAAAATTCCTTTATGTGTAAATATAAATACCATGGATCCTCTTTACGCAGACGAAGAGGATCCATCTATCCTCATGTAAAATAAGGTATGTATCGAAACAAATTTGTATATTTTTAATTTTTTTTTTTTTAATTTTCTGCAAATAAACTACGCGTTGTTTTTCTAGAATTTAAAGTCTTCTACAGTTTGCTTTTATTCGACATAAATTTTAAAATCGCTGAGTATTAGGTTTTATACCACAAACAAAATAGTTTACTTTTTGAGTGGTGACTATAAACACAAACATCTTAAAAGGGTTTTAACATTCTTTTTCGAGTAACCAGCGGTGTGTAACCCATACTCTGCCCCTCAAACATTCTCAAATTAAAAAAAAATCGGAACCACTCTGAAAGGACTCCTTGTTCCTTCCTTACGGGAAACGATCTATGATTGAGTAAGTGAGAGAGAAAAAAAAAAGTTCTCAAATGTTGCGCAGAAAAAAAAATGGGGCGGTGGCAGTTTCTCATCGTCGTCTTTGCACTTTTTTTTTGCGATGCTCCGAGGTTTTGGCAGTGAACTTGATGTGCATAGCAAATTACGGTGAAATAGGCAGTCCAAGTCGCTTATAGCGATCTTAGATACAACCAGAATTTTTTTTTGATATGTAAATAAGAATACTATGGTTGGCGTGCAATGTTAAGCGCTCGAAAAAACCGTACAACGAGAGATAGTTTCTTGCAAATTCTTATATTTTATTCATATTTGAGCTACTGTGAAAATTCACTAAACCGCTGTGAAAACCTTCTTTTCAAATGCGTCTTTAAAGAGATAAATACTGGACTCAGTTTTGATCAGGTGGTATTCTCAAACAAACAAAAGAATTTCCCTCGTTTTTATTGCTTTTAAGTTTAATATCTCTTTTATTGACACCCCCAACACCCTTAAATGTCTTATATCCATAACTATATAGAGCATTTTCAATCACATGACTCGGACCTAACAACGGCCTTAGCAACAGAAATGTTACAGTTTTTTTGCCCTACAGAGGTTAACAGTTACAGAAAATGAACTTGCCGTGGAATTCTTCTATTGGAGCATTTGCAATCACGTGATCCCATACTTTAAAACCGCCTTATCAACACATAAACAACGACCTTAGCAACAGTTAAAAGCCCTACAGAAGGTACACAGTTAAAAGAAAATAACCGGTTGTGAAAATACTCTATTAAAATTTTTCATAACATAATTTTACACAATAATGTTGATTGTCCGTTTTACTCAATAATGTTGGTTGCTCATTTTCTCAATAATGTTGATTGTCCATTTTTCTCAATAATGTTGGTTGTCAATCAAATCAAATTAATTTTTATCTCCCTAAGTATAATAGTACAAGAAACAAAATTACTTTACTACAACCTTTTTATTCAAAAAATTACATAAAACCCAAACACTAAATCCGCTTATAAAAATAATTAACAATCTACAATATCACAGTGACATTTCTTTGATAAATTCATTACTAAAAAATATTTTATCGACCTGGCTTGAGCGACATTTTTGTCTAAATTTGGTGTTGCCACAATGCTGTTTATTGGTGAGTAAGGAATTCAAATTCTACAGAACTGGTTTTCCAGAATCCACTATTTCATCTTATATCTTTTTCTTTTTACACATTTTTCTTTCCTTTCCCTTGTTTTCCCCTCTTTCGGCCCATGGGGGATTCACGAATGATAGAAGGTATAAAGGCGGAGACAGTCCGTTTAGAAATACATGCTGAAAGAAAAAATTTCAACGTATCTTTTCTGAAAAAAGTTCTATAAAAGTTTTATGATCTGGAATTTATTGCAATTCGAGGTAACTAGAAAAACAAGAGTAAAACGGTCCCAAATAGCAATGTAAGGTTTAAAAAACGTTGGCATAACCTTACCCCGCCAACCCATTTAACGTTGGCGAAGGGTTTTCAGGACAACCCCGTTAACCCTACGGCAAGGTGACACTCACCTTGCCTAGTTGACGCTAATTAAGGTTTCTGTAACCCTGCCAAATCAACATTACGAAGGGTTTCCAATGCAATGGTAAGGCATCACAGGGTTATAGGTATAGGGTTTATAGGGTTAGAAAAATAACCTTCCGAACACCTTATTTTTGGAAGGTTGAAAAAAACTCCTTTAATTAACCCTACTTAAATAGTATTTAAGGTTTATAGCACCATGTACTAACCTTATGATATTAACCAATCCTTAAGGTTGTCAGGATAACCCTGCGAACACGTTAAATCCACCTTCAATGAGCCTTAACAAGCCTTTTAGATGCAGGGTTGCGGAAAGGTTCCCATAGCAAGCGTAATAAGGCAATTCGACGGGTAACTGACTGACATTTTCTAAGAAAAACACTTAGTATTTAGTAATTTTCGTCCCAAAAATAAATTAAAAACAATTTCCACCCAGTTTATTGCTTTCTTGTTAGTTAAATCTATAATAGCAGAGTTAAATTTTTAAATATGTTGTTATTTCTATTTTTGAAAAATTTTAATCAACAAGGTAATTGACTGACATTTATGAAACATTTATGTCAGTCAATTACCTCGTTGATTAAGATTTTTCAAAAATAGAAATAACAACATATTTGAAAATTTAACTGTGCCATTAGATTTAACTAACAAGAAAGCAATATACTGGGTGGAAATTGGTTTTTTATAATTTATTTTTGGGAAGAAAATTACAAAATACTAAGTGTTTTTCTTAAAAAAATGTCAGTCAGTTGCCCATGGAATTGCCCAATACAGGTTATGAATTATGGGGTGATACAATGTAAAGATTTTAGTTTGGTATGGGGTTCACCAAATTTAGCTTTATGTACTTTTTCTTAGAAGTTTCTTAGTTGAATTTTGTCAAAATTGCTCCTGAAATATTTCAGGCTATATTTTCAATATTTTTTATATGAATAATAACATTCACAATCACAAAATTTAGCAAAAAAACCTGTAATTACAAAATTTTGCTAACCACATTCTCAACTAAAATGTATAACTTAGAAAACAGCTTGCAAATCTTAATTACTTAAAATGCAATAAATAGAAGCAAGTTCTTCAATCTGATATGAAATCCTTACCTTTGAAATGGTCCTCAACAACCATGTGAATATTGTAAATTCTTAAAATTACCATATTTTAGGCTGATTTTAGTTAAATAAATTGTACAAAATATTGTTAATACTGTATATTTTCTTAACTTTGAAGTAACTAAATAACCTCCTTTGAAGCAATTGAAAATAATTACTAAGATTTACATATTAATGAAATTGTTAAAAAACTGATAAGCACAAAATTTTCAAAACACCTTTTAAGTGAGACAAGCGAATTTAATTTATTTGAACACAGAAACAAAATTGCACAAGCATTTATAAATAAAATATTGAAAATTTTGCTTTATACACAGGAATCTTTCACACTTTTTCTTTTTCATTTCTTTTGTCTCTGGAAAAAATATAGTTTGTTTATTGATTAGTTATACTGTTTATTTAACTTAACAAAAATCTACTAAAGAATAAATAAACTTTTAATCTCAGCATAATATATGAGAATTGCGCTTAAGTAATAAGTTACATACATTTAAAAGCCTTACAAAGCCTTACATACATTTAAAAAGTTCAAGCCGGCCAATACTCAACATATTAAATAAATCATAACTGAAAAACAGTTTCATCATACCTTTTGATACTTTTATTCACTTAATTGCATTTTAAAACTGATATTAAGTCATAAAAAATTACCTTCGAGCAATCCTGAATTTTGCGTGAATGAACTAACAGCATCCCTTAATTGATTTTCCTTAGTCTTTTCCTTATTTAGTAGACCTTTTTCGATACTTCATGAAAACCTAATGAAAAAAAAAATGAACAAAATCTCTACACTCAAACAGATATATTAGTAAAAAGTAATATTTTTTAATGTCCAAATTAATCAACTTATATCTAATTTTTTGTTGTCAAAAATTTGTTTAAACTTTTATCTATCAGTATCAACAACTGAAATTTCACATTTCCATGTTAAACCATTAATTATTTTAATTTATTTTGATGTTTTCATAACTGAAAAATGTTTTAAATAGACATTTTTAGGATTTTTCCCATTAAAATATATAATTTTGAGGTTTTTATCTCATTTACAACAGTGTGTGAAGCAGATATAATATCTGGTAGAGAAAAATTTAAAAAATATGTATAATAAAAATCCCAGTAAATTTTTAAGTCTAGTAAATATTGTCTTATGAGTTATTCCATAAATATTTTTATTTTAATGTAAAAAGTTTTAAAATAAAGGCTTGAAAATAAATTATTTGAATTTATTTTGGCGTTTTCATAGCTGATAGAGTTTTTAAATGGACAATTATTGAGTTTTTAATATTAAAAATATTAAAAATTTTGTGGTTTCCATCGCATCGTTTCAAATTGTTAACTAAACATATATCAATACAATTATACTGACATAAAAGCCGGCGAGTTTATCATCAAATAAAATAATGAAAACAAGCATCAAAAGTTAACAAAGTGGTTAAATAAATGAATAAGTAGTTATAAAAACACTTACTTTTTATGTAAATACGCTTCACTTGATATGTCAAATTCAAAAAGACCGCTGCAAAAAATGGCGCCCGTTTGTTTTGGACATCATCCTGGCGTGCTGATCGTGGATTGGCTGGGAAATTCATGCGTGCGTCAGTCACATGGCATGGTCTCAATAAGGTTTCAAAACCTTTCTTCCCCTTGCTCTTTCAATGATTGAAGGAAACACCTTATTCATAACATTGGGAAAACGTTATACGGCAAACTTTTTTCGGAACAACTCAACAGGGTTGGCAGTATAACCTTTCTATAACATTTGAAGAGGGTTGTATAGCAAATCATGTTTTGGGCCAACCCAATACCAATGAAATGAGAAGGTTAGCCATAAGGTTACATGCTATCTGGGGTCTTTTTATCAAAAATGAATGGGGTTCTAAACCTTATCACCAGTCAAAAATTAAATTTATTTTAATTTATAATTTGAATAACTGAGGTGACACCGTAACTAATCCATTCATGTCGTTAGTATTTTTCAAAAACTCTTCCCGCTAAGGTTAAGAGTCGCAGTTTAAAAGAAATTCCAAGGAACAGGTTGTACTAAGTCGGGAGTTGGTCAGGAGTGTGAGATAAAAAAAATATAAAGTTGAATATCAATCGTTGATCAATTATAAATTAAAAAGTCTCAAAAGTAAAAAAAACAAACACTCGCTTTTAAAAAGATGGTTGCATTGTTTACATAAATTTAATTCAAAACCCGGTTTTTTCGTGTAGCTTCCGTTTAAATTCCAGGAAAAAGTGAAAACATTTAAAAATATCTTTGATATTGATCAACGATTTATATAAAGGCGGACCCCCGGTTCAGAACCAGTGAATTGAATATTTGTATACGGTTTCGGGGTTTTTTTTTTCTTGCCTTCTTAAGGTCCTCCTCCCATTTAAATGGACTTTGTTTGTGTAGTGATGTATAAATAAACCGATAAAACTTATTTACCATTCCAGAAAAGCTGTTACTGTATGCGATATGCAAAAAGATGCTTTGAATTCTTAAGATTTTCTGAATGGGGACCACATACAGATCTCCCTTTATGTAGAATGGGTACGTTCCCTTACTTACTAATACTTAATAGAACATTATTTAATAGTTTAAATAGATTTGTGTTTTATTTCTAAATTGAATATTTATACACGCTTTCGGGGGGGGTGCCTTCTTTTGGTCCTCCTCCCATTTAAATGGACCCTGCTTGTATAGGGATGGATAAATAAACCGATAAAACTTATTTACCATTCCAAAAAAGCTGTTACTGTATGCGATATCTTACTGTATGCGACGGATCTCCCTTTACAAAATGTGTTGGTGAAAGGGAAGGTTGGCAAATCAACGGAAAGTTGTGAGATCAAAGTTGACAAAGAATGCATTCCTATTTCTTAGAAACGGGGATATTTTCTCGTTTTTTCACTCGCTCTTAGTCTTGAAAGTTATTATATTACGTTTAGCCGCTTTGATCCACCAGAAACCCTCCCTAAGAGTATTTCAACCACCCACCCACTGGGTACAGCTGTTTTATATGACAAGCGACTACACAGCAATATTTCTTCATTAACAGTGAAGTAACTGGTTCAATCTAGTTTGGGAAATAATACACTGTTTCCAACAGAGCGATGGATTGGTTCAAAGAGAGGCCCCGCTGGCATCATCTATCCTTCATCACTCCGAAAGATGAAGGATGGAGCTAATGAATGAATGAATGAATATCGCACGTGCGCATTCCCGAGCGTATTTCCGATTTTTACCGAAGTTGTTTCGCCATTCGACTTCCTACCATCGTATATCATCTCGCTGCCCACTCTCTAAATCGACCAATTTATGAGGTGCGAACTCCCACATAGATTAAATCATAAAGTTATGAAGTTCATCGTGAGTTTTTGGATGATGTCATCTTGTGAGTTTTATCCCGAAGATGCAACTTCTTGTGATTGAAAGTAGTATCGCATCATTGATGGTAGATGTAGTGCATGTTTTGAAGATGTGAAATTAAGGGTAGTAGCGGTTGTTTTCTGTGGACCATAGGTGGTACGTGAAAGCTTTGAAAGTGGCGCGCAAAAGCGTTTGTCAGCACATATTAAAAATGCCATAATTAATAAGGGTTTTGAAAGGTATGTGCGTGTGCATTGAAAGAAAACGTCTTCAAATGCTAGAGTTGAATTCGTGGTAATTACAGTCACCACTATATTATAAAATATATTTTTCAATTAGCTAGCATTTTTCACAAATTATTGCGTGATCCTCCATTAATATTCCTTATTAAACATAGTGAGTTTTCTAACTTATAATTTGTGAAATTTGAACGAATCCAACATCTTTTCGGCTAATCCTTCAATTGGTAAGGCAAGTCATTCGGATGATTATATCGTATACGGATATTAACCTTGATATTAATATATCGGATTGGACCTTGGGAGTCGAAATTGTGAAAATTGGGGAGAGCATAAGAGGGTAAAAATGAAAAAATAATAATCAATAGATGACGATACACGGTGTTTCGCGGCTTTTATTTGGAACAAACGTCTTTTATGGTCATAGAAGTAAGGAGTACTCCTAGGTAAGTGGCCATGGAGAATCCAAAAAGATTACTTACAGTTCCCCTGGAGCAAAATGAGAAAGTTAAAAAAAATAATTAAAAAGAGGTAGAACAAAAACTTCAATTAGAAAATTGTAGGCAAAAAAGATTAGAAACAAATTTCTGGAAAACATCTTCAATATTAGAGGAGATATTAGCAAGTGAAAATACCACTTTTTCAGGCCGCAAAAAACGAAAAAGTTGCACTTTTCCAAGCTTTTCTTTAATCTTTTAGTTAAAATTTGTCTTTATTTAGCTAAAAAGTGCAAAAACTACATAACACTGAAAAACATGGAAATGTCGACCTTTTTTCTTTTTTGAGTGCTATTTTCACTTACCAATATCTCCTTGAATATTGAAGATATTTTCATGAAATTTTTTCTGCGCATTTTTTATGATAATGCAAACATTTTTTTCATTGAATGTTTTGTTCTATCTCCTTAAACTTTTAAATTATGTTTATTAACTTTCTTATTTCACCGCTAGGAAAAATGCAAATAATCTCAATGATTTTTTCAAGGTTATTTACTAAGGGGCATTTTCATTGGTCCCCAATGAAAACAGTGAAACGAAGTTTCGAAACACCCTGTATTATGTAGTTTGTGAATTCGTCGATTTTATTTAAATTGACAACTCTTATCTCAGTAACATATGGTTGATAAATATATAGAAGTACTTTGTGCAAGCTGAATAACAGAGGAAAACACCAACGTAAATATACACAAATTTTAATAACAGTTAGTAAGTTATGCACATTTCTTACGAAGCTTACTATGTTAATAAAAACCTACTTTCCTTGATAATGATCCTAATAGCACCCCCTACTTATTTACCGTTTGGAAACCCAGTTCCCCAGCCCCCTCCCACTGTTTTCTCCTGAGAATTCCCGAGTTATTCATTGGGATCCGATCCATGTGTATAAATACGACCGCTCTAGGACCTCTTTCAGCATTCTTGCTTGAGCATGCTCGGGACTATAGCCGAATTTTCATCTCGTGTGTTATATCTATATTGGCACTGACGAAGGAGATCCTGGGCATATCTGAAACAGCTGTATGCCATCTTTCCTTCAATTTTATTTGTGCATATTTACGGTTTTTTTTCATCTGTTATATATGGTTGACTTTTTTTACTATTGCCTCCTTTCAATACTTTATAAACCACCTGAAAAAAAGCCTCGACCCATAACGGCCATGTTATATACTGACCTAAGAATAACGCACTGAAGACACGGAGCGAGTGAAACCGTCTCGTGTTTCGGTGTCATCTGCATTCGATGACAGGGGGTCTTTCTTTCACGACTGAATGGTCCTCAGACGATTTCTAATAGCCCATAGCGTAGCTGATATGCGCCCTGCTAATTAAACTTTAGGATGGGTGTTGTGTTCCTGGGTCAAGATCCTTAATGAGATCATCTGTGAAGATCTGTCTCTTTCATATTATTGTAATCTCGATTTTTCTTGTAAGGAGACGTTGACCTGAACTGAGAGATCTGTATGATATATCGCTAGTAGCACAGCTCTTATACCAAATAAGTAGAGTTTACGTAACTGCAACTGGAAGTAAACGAAATTTGGCCATACATGACAAAAATTGGACGAATCTTGAACGTTTGTTGCTGCCTGGGAACCTTCTATTAGATTTTGTGCGACGGGATTTGAAACTCATGGGGAAAAAATGAAAAGGGTGTATACAGAGTGATTCAAAACTGACAAAAATGCTTGAGCAGAGGTTTTCAACTGGCGGCCCGTGGGTCATTTTGTACGGCCCACGAAACTCCCTCCCCCCAAAAAAAGTAGTTTCAAAACACTTTTTAGCATGCTAAAATTCAAAAATTTTAGGGGGAGGACCCCCGAGCCCCCACCTATTTACCCCTTAGATTATGGAGTAACTTTGGTCGGTCGTTTTCTATGGTTAAAAATTAAAAGTTTGAGGTTTTGAGAAGGAGCGTAGCAAGGGGTTATTAAGGCTTAGGTCAACCTTTATCACGAGGAAGAGGGCAAAATGGAGTATCCAAAAATTAGGCAAAACACTATTTTTAGGGAAATTTATAAACATTATCTGGAAGAAGACCCCTCTTTAGTTAATATTCAGTATTAAAAGATGTATAGGGGTCAGAAATTTATATATCCTCTGAATTTTTGAAAGTATAGTAGTAGTACCTTCATTCTTCATTCGCCGAAAAAGTTCCGTATTAAAGACTCTACCCCCGAAAAATATAACATAGATTTTGTCCGATTTTTAGTATGTCATTATTCAGGTCATTCCCAGGTGAAAACCGTTAAAAAACCAAATGTTGCAATTTTTTACTGGTTAAATCACCTGGACTCAGTCCTCAGACAGTCCCTAAATTCCGCAACTCCATTAAAGGGCTTCGAATATGTACTTGGAATGCCAACGGAATCACGTCTAAAATAAATGAGCTTCGTAAACAAACACAACCCGGATGTGATTTGTCTGCAAGAGACTTGCATTCAACCCAACACAAACATACAAGTCCCTAATTACGTAACCTATGAAAACAACTTACTCGATCACTTTAAATTTAAAAGAGTTTTACGAACATATAAGGAAGGGGTTTTAAATTCAAAATCGGAATTTTGAAAAATATACTCATTTTTTTCTCTGTGGCTCTTATACTAAATGCCTATCTCCGACCATTATTCTCATAATCAATGCAGAATTCCAATTTTTACTCATCATATTTCTTTTTGTATTTCTAAAGATTTTGAGAGTGGAAAAACATCCACCAAAATATTCACGCTGGATTTAACTCTGGAAGGCCATTGAGCTGAAAGTGTAACTAACGATTTCAAGATGCCGAAAAATAAAACCTCCACATTTTTGACCGATAGAGATTGTAATAAACAACTGTGAGTGGGATCAGATGAGTTCCCATGGAAACCGAATTGTTGTTTGGTTCTTGGTTCGGAATACCTGTTCCGGAAATATTCTTATTTTTTGCATTCTTAGGAAACCGTCAAGAAACGGAGTTGGAATTTTTTCTTTTTTAAACTCTTCGAGTGAATTTATTTCAAAATCACGAGCATAGATAAAGCTTTATTCTCAGTTTAATTAGAAACTAAGCTAGAACTTTTTTTTTAAAGTTTTCGAGAGTGAATTTATTTCAAAATCACAAGCAATGCTTTATTCTCAGTTTAATTTTGATTTTAGTTTTAAAAAATGAAATCACATTGGTGTGTTCGTCTCTCAGTCAATTTTTCGTCAATTTTTTTTTGTCTCTATTGAAAGAAAAAAAACTCAGATGTGACTTGCCGACATTTGAATGAATGAATAAGTGTTTGTGTATATCTTCATGTATATTTGTGTGATCTCAGCCATCAAATTGAGATGTTTATCTATGAACTGATCGCTTGGCTACACAATCTAATATTCGATCTGGGAGACTTTTTATATTATAGGGAAACGACCTTGAATAAAGACACGGATTTAACAGGGTATAAAAAAGACATTCGCATATATAAATAGGTCTATGACGCTGTCTTTGTTACATTAGTTAGATTTGATAGCAGCAAGTAAATTTCCTACCTCTTAAACTGTTAGAAAGGTCAAATGCGATGTTTAGTTTTGGCGTATTTGAATCGTTAGTTTGAAAACACTGTATGAGTCCTAAAATCAAGTTTTGAAAAAAATTGAGAAAAACTGTATACGTATTTTACAGTTAAAAAAAGGATGATGGTCATGGACTTATTCCCTTCTTCAACCTTATAAAATTTCAGTTCAGCTGAAGAAAAATCTTAAAACACTTAAATTGTATTTCTGCTTAGTTCACAGTATAAAAGTGAGAAATAGAAAGACTGAAACAAATAAAATTCAAAGTTATTATGAAACTGAGTCATTATAAGGCAGGATCAATGGAGTTAGTGGATATGAATGGAGTCAAACATTCCCTATAAAAAAATTAACAAAAAAAACCTTTTAAATAAAAGAAAATTTTATTTTGGCTTAGTTTATTTACATCACAAAAAATAAGAAAAAAAAAGAAAAATATTTCGCAAATTCAAGGGGCTATATCTGCCGATAGGGGATAGTTATTTTTCCCCACTTTGCACTCATGTGTAGAGTGAAGCATGGAGCACATCTATAACGTCTATAACATCTATAACCCACTAACCACAGATCTCCGTTTCCCAAACCCATTCATGCAACCCTGACCCATCTCTCCAGACAAGTAAATAAACATTCCTCCAGCGATTTCCATATCTGATAACCCTTTTCTCGAACCTAATTTACCTAAATAAAAAAAGAAAGAATAATATAAAACCATTCCCGAACTTTTCGATTTCCGAAAGAGCGTTCGTTCGGCGTAAACATTCCACGCTTCGTGAATGGAAGGCTCTGTGAACAGCCACAATAAATAAATCTACTCTTTGCTTATCGTGGGGTCAGTCCGTGAGTTGTGTGTTTGGCGGAATGCAATGGACATCTAGTATGTCACTTGACAGATGCTTCTCATTCATACGGGGTGTTTCAAAAGTCAGTTTCGTGGCTTTTATCTGGAACCTATGTCTTGGTTCGTGGAAGTAAGGTCTAAACCTAGGTGCGGACTATGGTGCACCGTAGACTTTTTCCACTGGATGTAATAAAACACTTATCTCCAGGAAGAAACCTGAGTTTATGGTGCCGGTGTCTTGGTGTGGTCAATTTTCGACTGGAGAGGGGAGATACAAAGAGATTGAGGGAGATAGGGGAGATAAACTGCTGGTGGTCCGGCCGCAAATTGTTTTATTACATCCAGGCTGTAATAAAACTTTACGGTTACCCTATGGGGAATCCATTGAGATTACTTACAGCACCCCTAACTCAGAAACTCTGGAAATTCCTGGAATATAAGAGGATTAAATCGAACGTCTTTTATTCGAAGTCGTGAATAAATAGAAATTTCCCCATGTCCTTTGAGCTATCGATTCATGAATGTTTTGTTTTTAATTTCGTGATACAAAGTTTGTCTTTGATTTGATTTTTTTTTTGTATTAAAGTTGAAAATTATATCTAATTTTCTTTAGCTTTAAACGTCGTCACCATGACAAATGTCACTATGTAGATTTTCAAAATGGAGGGGAAAGTTTTGTTTTGTTAAGGCGTCAGGCAAGTGTTTTTGCCCAGAAGAAGGTTCTAAAATGCTCCAGAAATGAAGAAATTAAAAAAAAAACGTTTAATTCGGACATATAAAAGATGATAAAATAGTGAACAATATTGTTTCCGGGAAGCAAGATCTCTTCGTTAGAGTTACTACAATACGGCCAATGTAGACAATTTATAAAAAATTGTCGGTTTTCTTGCAGTATGCGATTTACCAATTTAGTTAGCTGATTAGGATTAGTTAGCTTATGAGGATTAGTTGGTTTATTAGATTTAGATAGTGTTTAGTTAGCTTGTGAACTTTAGTTAGCTCATTAGGTTTCAAAAAATATAATTTCTGGGTCATCAACTACCGTAAAGCTAACTAAACTGGTAGAACGCATACTGCAAGAATACCAAATTGTCTATAATTTCTATAAATTATTTATATCGGCCGCATTGTAGTAACGATTACGAAGGGGATCTTGTAGTATCTGCGAAACAATTATACACCATTTCATCATCTTTTATAAGTGCAAACTATACGTTGTTTTAAAAATTTCTTCATAATTTCTGAATAACATTTCTGCAGTTTTTGATCCTTTAAAAAATCATCAGTATTGTATAAACACTGCTAATGGTCCATCGTGGTCATTTGTGATGTAGAAAAAGATTTGATCACCCAAATCTTTCACTCTAAAGATATCTATTAATAATTTTTATATAGACGTGTGGCGAGTATGCTCACCACTTAAATAATAAGATAATTTAAAATAATTCAAAATTCCATCTAAATAATTAAAAGCATAAGAATTTTATCGCTCTTTCCTCAAGTCGGCTAATGTCTGTAAATCTAGTAGCTCGACGAGTTGGATAACTGAAGCATACTATCTTTGAATAGGTTGGGGTTACCGAGGTTTCCAATTATCTGTAAGCTGTACTTACAATGAAGCTCTAGAAAAGTCTAGCCGAAACCTTTATTTTTCCGGCCCTCCCTATCACCCCATAAATTGAAGGTTTGGTTGGGTCACCCAATGTAATTTAAAAATCCAGGATTTGTAAGATTTCCTAAATAATTCAAATTTTCTATTCTATTTCATTCTATTCAATTCATTTTATTCAATTCTATTTCATTCATTTTATTCAATTCTATTTCATCCACTTCTAAAAATGAAGAGGAAGATTTGATAAATGAAACTAAAACAGAACAGTGAGTTGTTTTTGTTTCGGTTTATCAAGGACGCTTTGGAGTGGTTATACGTGTTTAAAGTCTATGGTTAAATGATGATTAAAGATATATTTTCTGGTAAAAAGTACTATCATTAGCTAAAATAGTTCAATTTAATTATTTAAATATTCATCTTTGAAAAAAAGCTCAATGTGATAAATGTTTTCCTTAAAAATGTTTCATAACTCAGAAACTATCGAAATTCCTGGAATATAAGATGCAGTGTAATTCGATTAAATCGAACGTCTTTATTTAATCTGGTAATAATCTATGTCATCATCTACCGTAAATCCAGCTAAATAAATTGGTAGATCGCATACTGCAAGAATACCAAATTGTCTATAATTTCTATAAATTGTTTATATTGGCCACATTGTAGTAACGATGACGAAGGGAATCTTGTTGTGTCTGCGAAACAATTGTATACACCATTTCATCATCTTTTATAAGTGCAAATTATACGTTGTTTTAAAAATTTCTTCATAATTTCTGAATAACATTTCTGCAGTTTTTGATCCTTTAAAAAATCATCAGTATTGTAAAAACACTGCTAATGGTCCATCGTGGTCATTTGTGATTTAGAAAAAGATTTGATCACCCAAATCTCTTTTACTCTGAAGATATCTATTAATAATTTTTATATAGACGTGTGGCGAGTATACTCACCACTTAAATAGTAAGATAATTTAAAATAAGTAAAAATTCCAACCGTTACCTTGAATTTTTTATATTGTTTCCCACATCTTCAAGTCGGCTGCGAGTCCATGTATCTGGCTGCTCGACGAGGGGTCACTGAAGATTTGAATAATTATACGTTAGCTGTACTTACAATGAAGCTCTCCAAAGATCTAGCTAATTCCTTTATTTTCCCGGCCCTCCCTTTCACCCCATAAATTGAAGGTTTGGTTGGGTCACCCAATTTAATTTAAAAATCCAGGATTTGTAAGGTTTCCCAAAGAGGGTTTGAAATTGATAATTATGGATACGGAGAAAAAACCCCCTTCAAAATCTGATCAAAAGTTTTATTTGTCACTTTTAAAAATAAGTTTGAGTTTTTCCTGAAACAACGGATCATCGTTTTATGATTAGTAAGAAAAAAACTTGTATCGTAATCATTACTGGTGATCATAATTTTAATGATTATCTGTGATCATTATTTTTTGAGTTTTATATTTCGTACCGAAAAATAAAAATCTTTTTTTTTTCCGCCAAGTCGCCAATGGAGAGATATCTCGATTTTTCTAAAAAATTCAGAAGAGAGAAGTGGGCGTAAGCTTCCTAGGGAGAAGATTGGCGGAGACTATGGAGTTCGAGGCGGTCCGTCGGTCCCGTTTGGGGTGCTATTGTCTAAAGAAAAGTTGTTGTTTTTTATTTCCAAAGGGCGGGTACTGGATTTTTCATCCTTGACCACTGCATCACCCTAAGAAGTTCCTACTTAACGTTACCCAGCGAGCACCTGTGGACCGAAGCCACGGAGGTGAGGTACTGTTAACCGCGCCACACATACCATTCACTCGCACAACCCCTTCAATCCCTGAGGGTACGGTCACCCTGTTTTTCAGGATGGTATCAGTTCAGAAAATCTGCCCTTTCTCCCCATTCATGACTCCCTCCAACAATTATAGCGAAGGAGACCGAAGTCACCTAATTAGCAGACCCTCGAGTGACTTCTCCCTCCTCACCGAGGCCTCTCTTTTGTTGGAGGGACCAAGGGGGGCTGTTTGCGGTTTTCCTATGGTCCGATAACAAGTGAAACAGCAGATTTTCTCAACTGATACCATCCTGAAAACCAGGGTGACCGTACCCTAGGGGCTGCCCACACCAAGGAAGAGACTCCAGAGCAATAAAATAAATCAATCTTGACCCCTTGGCCCTCGCAGCCTTCGCAATACAAGATAACGTTAATTGACCTCCTGGACAGTCGAGTAAACAAGACACTCTCAACCCCCTCTCTTCTATTGGGAAGGCTGGGGCTGCCCACACCGAGCTCGTCGTGCGTACTGTCCCATTAAGATCGTTATATCTTGACAGGCGGACTCGGGTTCCCCATTCAGCCTTCCCAATAGAAGAGAGGGGGTTGAGACTGTCTTGTTTACTCGACTGTCCAGGAGGTCAATTAACGTTATCTTGTATTGCGAGGGCCAAGGGGTCAAGATTGATTTATTTTATTGCTCTGGAGTGGCTTCCTTGGTGTGGGCAGCCCCTAAGGGAAAGTCAATTCATAGAAAGTTACCATTAGCGTATATACAGATGAGACCTCTAAGCTCTACACTCAGTGGTGTGGGTTTTATTTTTCCAATGTGGCTGATATTTATTTTTGTCCTCAGAAACCTCGTGCGAGTACAAGGAGTTCCAGTGTGAAAGCGGTGAGTGCGTACACAGGGAATCGTGGTGCGACGGGATTGTCAACTGTCCTGACGACACTGACGAGAAGTACTGCAAGATGCTCGACCCTCTGACCTACAAAAGTGAGTTGTTTATTCTACGCTGTAAAAAATTCTTTATTCAGGAGTCTCAGGACCCATTGAATGCAAGTCGTATAAATTGTATTTTTTTAAACTAACACTACTACATGTCCAAAGGATAGTAAAAGGGTCACGTGCTTTTGAAAGACGAGAGGCGTCGTAATCATTATCTGGTGATCATAATTTCAATGATTATCTGTGAGTGCAAATTTTCTAAGTTTCATATAGAACATTTTCAATCACATGACTTGGACTTAACAACGGCCATAGCAACAGAAGGTTGTTACAGTTTTTTGCCCTACAGAGGTTAACAGTTACAAAAATGACTAGCCGTGGAATTCTTCTATTGGAGCATTTGCCCATACCTAAAAACCGCCTTAGCAACAGATAAACAACGGTCTTAGCAACAGTTAAAAGCCCTACAGTAGATACACAGTTAAAAGAAAATAACCGGTTGTGACGTCACCTGAAAACACTCTATTTTGATCCCAAAAATAACATTAATTTTAGTCATGTCAAAAATCGCCTCGATTATTTTAAAAAATACTGAAGGGAACGCCTCATCCACGAAAAGTTAGATTGGCGGTATTGGAGAGGTGTGAACATATCGTTCACACACCTCTCCCTTCTGAAAAAGGGCACTGAGAGAGGTTTTGAGCACTGTTTGATATTTATTTTCTGATCGAGATATTTTTCATCCTGAATTAATGAGTACTATTATCAGAGTAAAACCGCATAGCTCAAAAGTAATCTTGATTTTTAATTGAAATCAATAAACTCAAAATCCGATCATGATTTTTTTTGCCTCAATAATAATTAAAATCCTGTTGGGACTTTTTAATATTCTAAAAAGAAATCTGTTGATAGCACTTAACACTTTAAAATAGTAACCGCTAAAATAGAAGAAAAAATAATTATACATAAAAAACTTTGGACAAGTTATTAGCAGCAGGCTCTGTATGCTCTGTACTTCATCTATTTAAAAGCTCAGCCGTCACGAAAGGATGATGCTGAAACTAACTTCAAGCATAGCTAATAGGCAACAGTCCCGTGACAAAAATTGATGGGTCATATGAACCACTAGAAGACCTATATATAGAATGATATAAGGGCATAAAATGAGATTCAGCGCCATTCCGTCACTTGTAAGCTGTCCAACTGAGTGCAGGGGAGAATTCAAAAGCACAGGTAGAGTGATACATTTTGGTCATGTATTTTTGTACGGCATTCTTACCATCAATAGATCCATGAAAAATAATGAGAAAACGCGCAGTGCCGTACAAAAGTAGGGCGCCACAAATTCGAAAAAATTTTTTGATTTTCCGGCGATTTTTAGGGTTAATTTGATCATTTGATTGTGTACGGCATCGGTTCCATACAGTTTCAATACCTCTTCTAATACATAATTCCGCAACGCCGTACAATCAAAGCTCCAACTCTAAGGGCGAGCGCGCACGGGCGATTTTGTCACGGTGACAAAGACAAAATAGTCGCCATGGCTATTGAAACAAGTTAGAGTGCGCGCACTAGGTGACGTGCTATAGGGAACCTATTTTACGGACAACCCTCATATAAACTTGCGTATTAAACAATACTGCCTTGTTGCAAACATTTTTACTTCTGTTGTAGAGGAGGACAACGTGAACGAGTGTGACCTGTCTCGTTACTTCCAGTGCCAGAACGCCATGTGCATTCCAAAGTCCGGCAGATGCAACGACATGCCGGACTGCATGGACGGAGAGGACGAAGAAGACTGCGGTGAGTAACCTTCTCTCTCTATCAATATTTGAAGACTGGGCTTCAAAAACGAGCTAAGTGCCAAAAAGAAAGTTTTCGTCATCTTAAATTTGATTCTCCATAGAAAAATACACATAATAAGTCATCTTTCGGGCTTTTTTTGAACTACTATAGTCATGGTCGTGGCACTCTTAGCAGGATTTATAGGTTGTTGGTGATGGCACTTAGATTGGCTTTTCGGTTCTAACTTATTTTTTTTTTAGTTTTGGCACTTAGCTCGTTTTTGAAGTCCAGTCTTCATTTGAAGGCTTTGGAGCACAAAGGGCTCAGGTTACAATGAGATAAACTTTACTGATCGTGGTGTCTGCACCAATATACGCGGGTTGGAAATATTCGTGCCATCTTTTCGAATTCTATTTGTTCCCGTAATTCGTTATGTCAAGCTGAGAAGTATTTATTACCTTTTGGTGAAATCGTTTTATTCACGATTTTTATAATGTCTTGTTTATTATTTAGATGGGAATTATTGGAATGTTGTACTAGAGTGCAACGTTTCTTGAACCTATGACGTATAAAAACTGAGTAAAAACAGAAAGCCTCTTTGGTTGAAAGGAGGAGTTTCGGTACGCAAATCGTGATAAAAAGACGCTGTATACAGGGTGATTCGAAATTACGTGGACAAACTTCGCATGGGGGTAGACGGGACCTAGACAAGCATATTTCGCATAGGAATGAGGGGGCGCACATGCACCGTTAAAGAGCTAGGGCCTAATGTAGTGCGATGGCGTTACAAACGGGGGTTTTCGGGCCCGTTTCACGAAACAAAGATTATAAAAAGGAAAAAAAAATATTGCTTGAGGTACAGCAGTATCCGTACTACGTGCATCATAAATTTGATAGAAATCGGACCACTTGCTAAACCGTGGGGTGAGTTTTAAAACGTGTAATATTAATCGTTTAGCCAAAGAATGGAGTTCCCTTAATGGTACTTAGAAAAATGATGATCGGGGAAGGAATTTTCAATGATCATACAGTTTCAATGATCAATGTATGAAAATTGAAAATTCCTTCCCCAATCAACATTTTTCTAAATACCATTACACTAATGTAAGGGAACTCCATTCTTTGGCTGAAAGATTAATATTGCACGTTTTAAAAGTACCCCCACAGTTTAGCAAGTGGTCCAATTTTTATCAAATTTATCATGTATGTAGTACGGAGAATGGTGTATGTAGTACGGAGAATGTATGTAGTACCGGAGAAAGTTATTAATCGGGCATTATTTTATTAATAATGCCCGAAGTGGAGGCGGGCAAAGTGATAAATTTCATTGATAAATTCCAATGAATTTATCACATATTACCCGGGCATTATTAATAATTCCCGATTTATCACATTGCCAGTAACATAATATACATGGGTTTAACAAACTAATCGTATTTCTAAATAAAAGTCTTAATTCCATTTAATATCTTTTGTAAATTGGGGTAAATTATTGTTCCGAAAGTACCCCATGATACATACATATACAAGTAAAACCCCATTCTCCTTTGTTTCCCTTTGTAATGAGGTGTTTGCTGCAACAATGAGTTAACTCCACTTGAATGAATATTTGTAAAGTCGTTACTTTTATAATCTTACTAGCTGATATGCCCGCCGTTGCTCGGGGGATAAAAGGCTTATCAAACTGTGTGTTAAAATAAATAAGAATTATCGTTTAGATGCAATAAAGTCAACAGTCTTCCCGCTAGGATTCTTTTTTGATGTCATACCACTTCGTTAAGGTGTAAAAAAACCCTTTAAAAATACCACCTGTTTAGATTTAATGTGTGAAATCCCCATCCCCGTTTTTAATTTTTCAAAATAGAAAAAAAGTCAGGGGACCTTCTGAACCCCATTATTTTTTTCTCTTTTGTCCTTTTCTCCCTCCATCCATTTCTCTCTGCAATTGGTATAAATGTATATTTGAGGCAAATTTCTCCGCCTTCGCTCACAATAAAGATATATTATTGAACAGCAATGTGTTTATAGATAAAACTTATTTCCCCCTCATCCCGCTAAATTTTTATGAAATACAAAACAATTAAATATACTACATACTTTTATACTTTTTTAAGATCTTAAAAAACCGCCTTAGAATTAGTGTTTATAACCATTTTTAATAACGATATTTTTTTAAAAAAAATCAGGGGGAGACCCCCTGAACCCCCCCTTTGCTGATTCATTGAACTCATTCATTGAAAGAAATTTCAAACATGAAATAAAAGTAAACATCATTTGAATCGGCACTGAAAATGCCTGTGATAAAATATTGTTTAATTTGAACTTTGCTGGAAATACTTAAATTTGATTAAATAGAAAAAAGAATAAAATTTTTCAGTGGAATGGTTTTTGGTTATTATAAAAAAAATTATTTAATCATTAAAAATTGTTTCTTTATCATATTTTTTAAAAATTCACCTGTTATAAAACATTTCAAAATAAATATTTCCAACAATAGAGGTTTTGCGTGTCCTGGAAAGAGCAATAACCGCAATAAATTTAACATTGAAGGCTAAGCATAAGAATTTAGAAAAGGGACAAAAAAGGCTCCTTGGAATGTTTTGATTCAGAAAATTCTTTTTCGCAAACCTTCCTGGTTGTGTGAGGAACAACATGCTAAAATTTCATAACAATCACATTAATAATGTGGGTGCTAGGATCCAAAAACTAAAAACGGGAGTGAATATTCAAACCCCTGTGCACCCCCTCCAGAATGGAATATCGAAAAATCCAGAAATTACTTTCTTTGAAATTCTCTCAAAAAGGTATTACCAACAGTTCAATTCGTAATATCGATTTCTCGGTATTGTTTTCTTCGAAAATATAAAACTTGGTTTATGCTCAGCAAAAACGGGTTTTTGGAATATTCAGACCTCTTAAAATTCGAATATCCAAAATCTGAAAAATGCCTTTCTAGAAATTGCTGCTAGGTACCTTCCTGCGAAATAACAAAGATCTGGGGTCATTTGGGACGCCGCTGGGCTCGAAAACGTCAAAAACGCTCCAAACCCCCCTGTGGGTCAGAAAAAAGATATTTCGAAAAATCCCTTCTTAGTGCGCGTATACACCGTAAGGTCTTTGACCCTACCAAGTTTCGAGTCCTTAGCCCCGGTAGATTTTGCTGTGCGTTGATGAGTGAGTGAGTGAGTGAGTGGTAAAGCTCTTTTATTATTATAGATACTTTGTTTTGCGATAAAAAATGGCGATCGTAGTCACAAACCAGTTGTAGATTACCGTAAAATAGCACTAACTTGGCGACTTCCGTCAAAGTGGTGCCTTTTGATGTGGATTTTGATTTAGAGCTAACTCCTTGTTGCAAGATACACTACTGTTTCTATAATACAACTGAAAAAACAGTTGTTTTATGTAATATGTAAGACAATCAGTGGTTCAACAACTGTTATTAAACCGTAATGTATTCTTATAACTTTTTATTTTTTTTATTTACTGGTGACTACAATTGCGTTACCTTAACTTTCTGTTTCGCATTTTCTTTAACGCATAAAAACAGTCAAAAAGTCGAGCTGTGAGATAATATCCTCCGAAACACCTATTGCAAGGTCAATAGTTAAACTTCTGGAGTATTATCTAAAGTTAAGGGTTTCAATAAAAATATTAACACGTTCTTTGTATTATAATGAATCTTAAATTGATATGCATGTGGATTGATTGCGCATGTTGGCATGTAGTGTGATCTACACCTTTATTAATAAAGTAAGTAGTTAGATAGCGGAAGTAAAATTAGTAGGTGGTTGTTGTTTTCAACGAGTTGTAAAGTGGAGAAGTGTGTAGTTTGTATTCATTTCCTACTTAATTTTAATAAGAATTTTTTTTTATCTTTGCCAAAAAGATATATTCGTTAAAATACAGCCTAATTATTTACAAAATCTAGAGTTCGGTTTCTACATTTCTAATTAAATAATTTAATTCTATGTGTTTGCATCAAAGCCATATTGGCATAAACTAAAAGTTAAAACAATAAATAACTAATAATAAACTATAAATAAATTTGCATAATAATTTTTAGATCTTTCCAATATTAGTCATTCATGCTTCGGCACTGAGTCAAAGACAAAAAAAATAATATTAAACATGATTCTATTGTTTGATTAGAAGGGTCTGTAGGATTATTTCTCACGCTAAACTCCTTAACTTGTAAAAGCATCAAATTCTCCTCAGGCCTAGGGACCTTTCAGGTGGTGTCTATTTCCGTTTAATTATTATTCGGGACTGGGGTGCTAATTGTTTAGCTTATTGTTCAGGTGATGGTGGCTAGCAAGACGCTGGACCACCAGTTGATTCTCCAAGTGATCTTGGCAGTGCTCATTTATAAAGTCCAGATAGATGAAGACCCGAATTTTAGCAGACCATACTCACCACTAAAAGAATCAGATTATTTAAATTTGCTATAAATACCTATTAAAGTTACAAAAATTTAGTAATGAAGACTTTTAAGTTGAAAAAAAGATAATCAGAGATGGCATATTTACAAAGGCTGAAGAGGTATCTCTACTTGGTTCGCATCTTGCCACGAGTTGAACCATGACCAGCTTGCTCAACCAGAAGTTGAAAGACATTGAACCTTGATCGAGAGTGCTCGTAGCCAAACGCCTTTACTACAACTTAATTGCAGTCACTCCTTAACTTACAAATTTGAAATACAACTGTTTGTTTTTAACTCTAACACGTTCTTTTTTCAGATTACTTGTATGAAACGAATGACGACACAGACTCCGTGTCCACGCCTCCAGCCACCCCTCCAGAAACAGTACCTACCACGCCCCCGGTAGCAGCACCTACGACAACGGAAGCGCCATCTACATCAGCCGACATCGAATCAACATCGAAGGCGTCTGATGACGTCACCACCGAAGCTCCTCCTCTCACATCATCGGAAATCGACACGCCTCTTGAAAAACATCTCAAACTCCTCCCCCGCGATGACATCACTACATCGGATGCCCCTCCTCCTTCAACAACCGAAGACTACGTTGAGACTCAACCGAGCGTTAAGTACCTCCCTCGTGTCGACGTCACGACTTCAGCTCCGCCTCCTCCGACACCCTTAGCCAATAACCTTTTCACCACATCCCAGACCTTGGCTTTCAGCGCGAAGGTTCTGCCCAGAGGAGGAGACATGCCGTGGCTTCCATCTCGCTTTGATTTGCTACAGAAGTCCGTGCGTCACGTTTTGGATGGGCGGGATGGTACTTGGGGGTGGGGCAGAGCCACGCCCCGTGTCGCCACTGCTCTCGCGTTGGTCAACTCCTCCTACTTCGAGCGGGAAAACTACGATGGAATGCTCACTAAGAAGCAGTTGCAGGTTCAACTGGCTCTAGATCTGATGAAGTAAGTTCAATTAATAAGAGTCAGATACTGTGTGTCTGTCTATCACAAGATGAGCTCTCGTTTACATTTCTTACATATTTAGTATTGTTTCTATAGCAACCGCCACAACCAGGCAACTAGTCCAGAGCTCATCTGTGATAGACAGACAGTAGCTAATTTACAAATTATACTTCGTAAGATGTGAACAGGAGCTTGATTGGTTGGTCAGATAATTTTCATTCAAAACATTATTATTATATTACATGTCTATCTAAAAATTATCTGAATGTTCCTAAAGTAGTAGTGGAAATCTCAGGAAGCTTGTTGTTGTTGCTTATTCTCCAGTGTCTGACGAAGTCCGACAAGATCCATTAGTCCGTCAGGAAGGAAAATTGGGAAATATGCGTGTTGGACTTTAGCTACACTATTACTATTAGTATTGACATTTTTAAAGTCAAACTAAAAAAAAAACTACTTTATGAGTTTTCCCCCATCTAGACTTGAAAAGGTTGCTGAAGGCAGGGTTGTCAGGGAATAAAGTGTAATTCCAAATCGGTATTATTGCAGTGGATTTTGGGTAAATGGCGACACCGCAACTGATGTTTTTTGAATAAATATTATAATTATGAATGAAGACCAAAAACACGTGGATTCAAAAAACATCAGTTGCGGTATCGCCATTTACCCTAAATCCAGCTAACTAAACTGGTAGATGGCATACTGCAAGAGTACCTCCTAAACAATAAAATTTTTAGAACTAACAAAAAACTTAGCAGAACTCAATTAAAAATCGCATTCTAAAATTACACTAATGCGAATGTCCCTATCTATCTGATATCACACAATTTCAGCTTTCCCAATATAACATTCGCAATGAGAGAGATGTTCTTTCGCTTATTTCTCAAAACCAAAATTGCCTATAATCAAACAAAATATTATCTTTTCTTTAGAAAAGCAGGTATATATAATGTCAAATACCTCTATGGGAATCTGACATCACTTTATTGTTTTTCTATTGATTCTGAATCCATTTTAATCACCTTTCACACAATTTTTTTAAAATTTGCCTTTTCGTTCTACTTACAAGTTCGACACTATTTAATACCAAAGTTCTGATAAATAATTCAATTTAATAAAAAGCGAGATAATTTAATTAATAACCTCTCCTATATCTGAGAAAAAAAACCACTGCGATCTCAGCGGCTACTTTTTCCTTCCTCAGGCAGCACGAGCGCCCCATGCGTCTGCAGGACCTGTCGCACTACGTCCAAGCCCTGCTTGCCACGTGCAGCGACCCGCGCGACTTTCACGGAGTGGACGTCGCGAGGCTGCTCAAGCGATCCGTCTCCAGGCGGAACGCGCGAGGGTTGTTCGTCGGTCCCTCCGCCTACCTGGCCCTCTGCAACGCTGGCCACGCCCCCCTTTTCAAGCGGATCAAGAACATGGCCTATAGGCGTCACGACGAGCCGAGATGGCTGGGTGAGTAATATTACTATAATAACACAGGTCTGCAAAAAAAAACTTTCTAAAAGCTGTTTTGGATATTTCAACTGATTATCATAATATTTGGTGCGCGCTGAATCCGAAAATGACCTCCATTTTTCTCCTGCACGTCAGTGGTGTTTTGACAATTTACGTTTTATGTTAATAAGGGAAATACTTCAAAATTAATGAATATAGACTAATAAAACCAATTATTTAATTCAGAATATTCCTTAAAACCTATTTTCCTATGTATTTTGGTGCGCTGAATCCAAAATTGACCTTTGTTTTGTCCTAAAAGATCATGTTTGCTCACAATTCAGGTAAAAAGGGCAATATCTCAATAAAAGTTAAATTAAATTTTTATAAATATTTTTTTTATTCAAATTTCTTATAGAAATGACTTACCTTAGGGTTTTTGGTGTGCTAAATCCAAAAAGGACCACCGCTTATTTTTATAGAACGTCGCGTTTTTTAACAATTTAGCTAAATATGTAAGAAAATACAATTTCAATATAAATGAAAATTTTCTCACAGAAATTTATTTTTATTACATATTTTTTATAATAAACACAAGTCCTGTAGTTTTCTTTAGCAGCTCATTAAAATATAATCCATCATTGGTTCATAAAAATCTAGCGAAGAAAAGAATCCCTCACTCTTGTATACTACCTACTGCATTTTCTTCCATAGAAATACACAAAGTCTGGTCGAAGTGAGGCGAGCCGAGACGCCAGCGCGATGCTGCTCACATTAAACTCTTCTCTGGGGATTTCTTTGACAGTTAGGGACTTATGGAAATATGCATCTTAAAGGCCTTGATATGAACGATATAAAAATAGCTTTAACTAAAAATTTCGTTGTAAACTCTCGGATAAAAAAACACCTAAAATTGGGGAAAATAGGCCAAAATTGAAAATAAATAAGCGTTTTATGAAAAATTCTGACGTATAGGATTTTTTTCATTATTTTTCCCGTAATCAGCACACCAAAATACATAGGAAATCGATGAAATTACTCTAACAGCTTTTTCGTTGCAGACTTGTGTAATTGGGTTGCGTTGGTTATTTAGTCACCACTTTAAAGATTTAAGTTATATATTGATATAATAAATCAATAAAAAAATTTCAGTATTATCTTTTTCAATTAGAGTAATTACGAGTTGTGAAACGCAACAGCCCGAAATATCTCAATTACAGTCGGTTCCGCTTGCTGTGATCACGGCTAATTGTTATCAATCGGATATCAAAGTTGACAGGTCCCGATCACTCTTATTTAGTAATAATTTAATGATGTAAAATGTGCCGTTTTATGTGATCAATATTTCACTTAATGCTATCAAAATTTTGAAGGCCAATTTTACTACATACACATACAAAATGAGTCATTAGTTTATTAGTAATGTAACTAATGTATGTATTAGTAATGTTTCACTCTCATATTTTTCTTTAAAAATTAAATGTATACTTAGTGAAACACAAATTTGGAATCGTTTTAAATACTTCAATTAGGACAACATAGTTGTGATTTTAATGCAAAAATTTAGACACACTGTTTGAAACTTTCTAGTATCAAATCGCTTATATATATTATCATTTGGATATTGTTCATTCTACCTCACGGACAAAAGTGATCATATTAAGCAGAGTCGACTAGAATATTTCATCCGTAAGATGGCCAAGACACTCTAGGGGAGATTGGGACAGGTTTCAACAATTTCATTCTCTATTAAAATAGTTTTTCGTTTGTTATGCAGTAAATAGAAATGCCATCTGGTGTCAAGTAATATTTATTATCAATACAACATCTGTCTCGGAAGTTCCTAACCGTTTCACCTTTTAGATTTGTTTTTACCGAGGGAAGTCGCTTTTGACGTCTCAAAAGTAACTTTTTAATGTCTTCACTTTTTATAAATTCAGGTGTGATTTTTACAAGTTATTAATTCGGGTCCTTTGCTTCTATGTATACCTTTTTCAAATCGATATCTTTATTCTAAAGCGTATGAGGGGTCTTGAACCGTGACGTCCCACTCTTATTTAAGGTTAATACCAAACAATTTCTATATGAAATCATTTAGAAAACACTAAGTTTAATATACGTTGTTTACAACAGTGAAATTTACATGTCTTAAATTTAGTCGTTCCAATATTTTACTGCGCTGCATCAGATCACGTTTCATGAACTCGTGTTATACAAAAAAGTTTATTCTAATTATAATAACAAACCTTTTAGGTAAGTAACCTCCGTTCATATATTGACAAAACTATTATTTTCAGATGTTTAAATAGATGTTATTGGGCTGTTTATACCGCTGAGTTTCTCGTCGCTGAAATTCAGTTTTAGAAGGATGATCGGTGGAGAAACCCAAATTCAAATGAATTTTAAATAATTCATTTTTTCTAATTGGAAATTTTAAGTTCCTAAATATTTGTGGAAACGGTTTGGACCATGGAATACCATGGAAACGGTTTGTGGAAACTTAAAATCAAAACAGATTATTTATATGATATCGTTGAAAGTATAACCTCCTCGATGGGTTATTTGCATCAGATTATACTCACCAGTCAAAAATGTGACAATATTGTTTGCTGTATATAAACACTTTGACACATAAATTCAGTTCCCTTTTCAAAGCGAAGAAGAAAAAAACAATTTGTTGTCTGGATCTTTCCCATGGGTTGGGCCGGCGGTGGACCTCAAAGCGTTATCTGGGAGTGACCTCTGGCGGTCAAGAGAGCCTTATCTCGAAGTGGTTGTGGCTCTTGAGCCAATCATCGCACCTAGGCGGAGAAAGCTCTTTTTCAAAGCAGAAACTGGGTTTGTTTGGGAATTTTAAAGTTGTAAAAATATCAATGACTCCGCCTCACACGGAGCGCGGAGGTAAACCAACATTTTCTGTAGAAGGCCTTAACATCTTAGGTGTGACGTCAACCAGCGATTCCATTAGTCCAGTAAATCTACTGAAAAAGGGTCAAACCGGTAAAAAATTGATACATTTGGTTTTTCAACGGTTTTAATACTTTTGATTCAACTTACTGTTATTTGACTGTAGTTGGTGGTAAAAAGAAATCAGATAGTACTTGATTCTGCAAATTTGGTAATCACTATATCGATCAAGAAACTGCATGAGTGAGAAAAAAGGAAACCTCGTCGCGTATTTATCAATTTAAGTATATTCACAGAAACATTTCGGAGTGTTGCACTTTATTGTGTTAAGAAATCTTTCTTGGAAATGCTTTAGGGCAGTTATTCTATATTAGGTGCAATGGGTGGAAATTGAGGCCAATTAAATGACTATAAATTACGTGCGAGTTCTTCACGTAACTTATTTCAATTGAATATGTGGAGACTTCAGTCACCACTAAATAGTTAAAAAATCTTAATTCATTTTCGCCTAACTTCCGAGTTTAATTAATTCCGTTATGTATTTTAATGACATTGTAAAATTTCGTTCCTTTGAATCGAAATATGCTAGATTCATATCTGGTCTTCGCAAAACATATACCTAGTCCAAGAGCTGGTTACATGGGAATTTAACCGGAAAAACGTATTCATGAAAATTTTATATTTTGAAGTACCCTTCTAGGGAAGTAAGATTCTGTCGGTCAGCCGGTGCAAAGCGGTTGCATTATCGAATGGCAGCTAATTGAAAATCGAATTTTAGGCCTATTTTCATAAATTGTGGAATGGCAACCAAACGGTTTGATTTTCGAATAAACCCTTATTTACGTGTTTTATTACGGAACAAATTATCTACATTTTAAGACCAAATTTGTTCATGTGGCTCAATTAGTTTCGGAAATATCTAACTTCAAAGGTTTTGAATTTTTCTGCTTTTTCTCTATTCCCAACAATGAATTTCCGCAAAAAAACATAGTTGTAGCCGAAAAAACAGGAATTTTAAAGTCGAACATTTCAAAAACTATTCAAGCGATTTAAGTAAACTTGGGCTTAAAATGTAAGTTATTTTTTCAATAAAAACATGCAATTACGTGTATGTTCAAAAATATCTCCGTTTGCTTTCTATATCGTTTGGAATACCGCTTGGTTGATCAATTTGACCGTTTTGTCCATTCTATATGATTCATTTGCAACCAAACGATGAGATTTTCGACCATACACGTAACTACTTGTTTTTATTGAATAAATAACCTACATTTTAAGCCCAAGTTTACTTAAATCGCTTGAATAGTGTTTGAAATATTCGACTTTAAAATTCCTGTTTTTTTCGGCTACAACAATGCTTTTTGCGGAAATTCATTGTTGGGAATAGAGAAAAAGCAGAAAAATTCAAGAACTTTGAAGTTAGATATCTCAAAAACTAATTGAGCCACATGAACAAATTTGGTCTCAAAATGTAGATAATTTGTTCCGTATTAAAACACGTAAATAAGTGTTTATTCGAAAATCAAACCGTTTGGTTGCTATTCCACAATTTATGAAAATAGGCCGAAAATTCGATTTTCAATTAGCTGCCATTCGATAATGCAACCGCTTTGCACCGGCTGACCGACAGAATCCTACTTCCCTAGAAGAGAAGGGTAGGGGAGAGGGGGGCACCTTTCAACAGATTTCGGTTTTTATTTTTTGTGACCAAACGAATTGACGGATCATAAAACTTTAACTTGCATATCCTACCATGGACTTTCGGACACATTGTGAAATTTTACCCAAGTTCCTTGAGAAAATTAAAAGGTCCAAAATTGCGTTTTAAAAAAGGTTCTCGGGTGGGGCAGGTTTCAACACAGGCGGGGCACGTTTCATCAGTGGGTTAATTTTAAAATTTTAAAAGTTTCAGTTGATTTTAAGTTTATTATATTGAAATATACATTATAACAAACACATTTCATTAATTTAGAGTAAAAAAAGTGAAATTTTTTGCAAATTTTGGAGTTTTTCTGTTGTTTCGTAGGTTATGAGTTTTTCCACACAACTAAGTCTGATGTTTCTTTATTTTTTAATTTAAAAGGTCTTTTGAGTTATATTCCGAAAATATATTGTTAATTCAACTGTTTTTCTTCAGAATTCACCAAAAATTTTATGTTTTTAATCGCTTTTAATTCATTTTAAATTTTTCTAATTACTATAGTCATCAAAGTGGTATATATTAAATAATTTTATTTAACCCCTTCGGACCTGATGTGCGGTATACCGGACATCAACTTTAAACTCTACTAACTTCATTAAAATACTTTAGAATAACACCAATTTTGTTGTAGTTGATGCTCCACATCTGTACTATTGTTCAAGGTTTATTTAAACATAAAATTTGATTACCAATAAGTTCTTTTTAAGGCGCTGAATGTTTTTTTAAAATGGATGTCCGCTATACCGGACATCGTACTGGACGTAAGTAAATGCTACTTGTGATCGTGTAGTTTGTTTACATGGACGAAACATGTTTTAAACTTACTTACACCTGTATTAATGCAAGTTTTCTCATTTTATTGCTTTATTATATTTAAAAAATAATTTATTTCAGTGATTTTTGATATTTTAAATGCTACTTTTTTCTGTCTGTAATTTCTTTAAATATTATACCAGACACTTCAAAATTTGTGACAGATATATTTATCATCATAGCATACTATGTACCAAAAGAAAATATTTTCATACTAAAATTTCAAAATTCCGACTGAAGGGGTTAAATCAATGCTGATAACTACTAAATGCATAAAATTGCTGTTGTGAATCGTATGGTAGCCTTACCGTTAAAAATTATATGTGTATTTAAGTAAATTATCTAAATCGATTTTCAGCTGTTTTTTCGCTAAAAATAAATAATTAACTCTAATACAATGCTATTAGTTCTTGAATAAGTTATTTAAGAGCGTTTACTTCAAGAAAAAGCATTGCGAAAGCACAATATGCTAAGCAAAACGAAGTTTTGTGGTGTTGAAACCTGCCCCTCCCTAAGTGTTGAAAGGTGCCCCACCTTTAGTCGTCACGGTTCAAGACCCCTCAAACGCTTTAGAATAAAGATATGGGTTTGAAAAAGGTATACATAGAAGCAGAAGACCTTATTTAATAACATATGTAAAAATCAATCACCTAAATTAATAAAAAGTTGTTAAAATCCGATTTTTTAAAAGAAATTCAAAATTTACTTTTGGACGTCAAAAACGACTCCACTCGATTACAAAAAAACTAAAAGGTGAAATGGTAGGAATACCACGGACAGATGTTGTTATGATAAGAAACATTACTTGACACCAGGTGGCATTTAAATTAACCTCATAACAAACGAGAAAATGATTTTAATCGAAAACGAAACTGTTGAAAGGTGCCCCGCTCTCCCCTACTTCAAAATATGAAATTTTCATGAATACGTTTTTCCGGTTAAATTCCCATGTAGCCAAGCCAGCTCTTGGACTAATAGAAAACACAAGAAGAGAGGGAAGGCAAAACTAATTATTAACCTTTTTGTAGGGTTAAAAGATAAGAATATTTCATAAAAGTGTTTTCTAAAATTTTTTAAAGAAAAATCCTATTAATTACTTCAAAATTTTTTCAATCCTGACCTATTATTATTCATACATTAAATCAGTTGAGTTTTTTTTTTATTTTTCCAAAATATTTTATTTTGACCTTGTTTTAGACCCTCGAAAAGCTTTTCTAAAAGCTTTCCAAGAGTGTCCTTATTTATTTCATAAAACGCATTCTATTCTAATTAAATTACTTATATTTATAAAATTATTTTCATTTTGGGTTATAAAGTCATTACTTGCGTTTATTTTTTGTGGAAAATACTGTTATTTTTGGTAAATTAATGACACAAAACAACTTAAATAGTAAGAAATTAGTTAATTTATATTAATTAATAGGAATAAATAACTATTTAATTGTATTTATTACTTATGTTAATATACTTAAGTTGACTTTTTGTCATTAAAATTGCCAAGAAAATCGCTTTTGTGATAATTTTTTGGCTTTTTTTTTGTAATTAGAGGTCGCTATTCATTGTGTTCCATACTACAGATCAATCGCTAACTGCTGTAACTGTTCACAATAATATAAATAGTGTTTTACTTTTAGTATGGGGGTACTCTCTCCTGACCTTTTTCTACTTAATTCTTAACCTTTTGTTTTTAATAAATATGTTATTGTTTTAACGGTCTTTTTATTCGAGTGAGATATTTAAACTACCACATAGGTTATCTCCGCAAATTCAGGCATTAATGATGTAAGTGTTCAAAAGTACTGAATGGGAATGTAGTTTTCTTTTAACTCATAGTTCAGTCTCAGCATCGAACATATTGATGCCAAGTTTAGAAATACCAAGAAAATTTTGAACTTATAAGATTATAGTTATCAAAATCAGTATGTTTATTTATTTATATTATTATTTTACAGGTGACTAAATCAAATAGCGTACTTATACAGGCTAGCCTGAAATGAGAATAGCTATGAAAACCATTTGACAACTTTTCCCGCTTGGAGCGCTACAAGACCTACCTATATCACCCACCGCCTTCAACACTGTGAATATGCTTTGCCAGTTTGTCCAATAATGCCATCTGGATTTGCAATGATTTCCGTACTCGGCTAGCCTGTATAAGTATCTAGTAAGCCGTGCCCAAAATGAGGGCGGGCAATGTGATAAATTCAATGGCATTCATCAATGAGTTATCACATTACCCGAAATGCGGGCAATATTTATAATGCCTACGTAGTGATAAATACTCATAGAGCATTTTCAATCACATGACTCGACCTAACAACGGCCTTAGCAACGGGTTCTTGTCCTCCAGTGACGTCATGTGTGAATGCTTCTATTGGTGCATTTGAAATCACAAGACTCCACCCCTAACAACCGCTGTAGCAACGGGTGCTCCGCACCTGACAACAGCCTTAGCAACGTGTTCTTGTTCTCCAGTGACGTCATGTGCGAATGCTCTATTGATAAATGCCTTTGAATTTATCACATTGCCCGCGTCACTCCGGACATTATTAATAATATCCAGTTTATTACTTTTCCCATTATGTCGGTCACTATTTTTCATTCATTATTCGCTGTTCGGCCCAATGAGTCTCAAAATGAGCTAAAACACTACTTTGAAGGGCGAATTTTAAAAACTTTTCTGCGAGATTACCCCCAGATCCCCCATTTTTAAGCTCACATTCATTACCCATATTTTTACGTTAGGTGTGCAAAAGTTGAAATCCTTTGCATAAGTACCACTCACTCCACTCTGTGGGTATACGTTGGTAAAAGTTAATTTTTAAATTCTGTAAAGGGTTCCTTAATATATCTATTATGGCTACTTTTTTCCTAATGAATTTGACTCAAAACTGTTTGTTCTTGTAGATGTGCAGTCGTACGCCTTGCTGGCAATATCGTGCCGTTGTGCGTTGCCAGGTGCGGCGGAGGAGTGGTGGACGCTCAAAAAAGACGTTGCCAGAAATCTCAGCGAGTGGCAACAGGACGATGGCGGCTTCGGCACCGTACACAGCACGGGGCTGGCTTTGCAGGTGAGTGGTCAAATCCGCCGATTACCTTCAACAGACTATCAGCGACCATCTATTATGATGGCCTTACAGCTTAGTCTCTGACGTCACAGGTATGGGGGGAAAACAGTAATGCATATAAATGTAGAAGAGCCTACTCTTCCATGCGCTACTTACTTCTTTACGCTAGCTGGCACATAAGGCATCGATTCTCTTTCTCCAAGAACCCCTGTCCTGGTGGGCCAATTCTCTTGCCTACTCCCATCCATTTATAGTCTTGCTTTGCACAGATAAAAACATATGTTTCAGGGACTCAAAATTTATTTGTTATGAAATTTATTTTTAAGTAGCTTTTCGCATATTTTCGTCCTTATGTGTGATGAAAGAATGTGGCATTTCTGTTTTCTGGTCTCCCTCGATTTTATGGCTCAAAAGCAGCCTTGCGAGAAAAGGGGTGGATAAAACAAACAAAGAAAAGGGTGGAGAGCTTTTTGTATGGTTTTAATTCCCAGTCCGCGGGCAAGGAAGACTCAGCCCTTCATACCTCCTATAGGTTGATAAAATGACTGCTTTACTTTGGGAAATCAAGAGGGAGTTATAGCATCGAGCTAGGGACTCAGCCGATCGTGACTTTCTGTCGCACGTTCTGTAAGAGTCATGTCCTTACAAAGGGCCATAAAACCAAAGTCTAAACCGACCCATAGGGCCGTTTACTAGCACATAGGACTCGTTATATTAGATTTTGGTTATACACGGTGGTCCTTAATTCATGGTACTAACTTCTAGGGGTGTTAGAGTACACCTAGACGAACAAGAATTGGTATAGAAAGGGGGGTCGCAGATACCCCGTTAAAGAGCTAGGACCTAATGTAGTGCGAGTGCGTTTCAAAAGGCCGTTTTCAGAAGGCCCGTGTGACGAAACAAATCATAATAAAATGAAAAACATTATTGCATGAGGCACAGGAATATCCGTATTACTTAAATCCTCAATGTGATAGAAATTGGACCACTTGCTAAACCGTGGGGTGAGTTTTAAAACGTGCAATATTCATCTTTTAGCCAAAGAATGGAGTTCCCTTAATGGTACTTAGAAAAATGATGATCGGGGAAGGAATTTTCAATGATCATACAGTTCCAATGATCAATGTATGATCATTGAAAATTCCTTCCCCGATCATCATTTTTCTAAGTACCATTACACTAATGTAAGGGAACTCCATTCTTTGGCTAAAAGATGAATATTGCACGTTTAAAAACTTACCCCACGGTTTAGCAAGTGGTCCAATTTCTATCACATTGAGGATTTAAGTAGTACGGATATTCCTGTGCCTCATGCAATAATGTTTTTCATTTTATTATGATTTGTTTCGTCACACGGGCCTTCTAAAAACGGCCTTTTGAAACGCACTCGCACTACATTAGGTCCTAGCTCTTTAACGGCGTATCTGCGACCCCCCTTCCTATACCAATTCTTGTTCGTCTAGGTGTACTCTAACACCCCTAGAAGTTTGTATCATGAATTAAGGACCACTATGTATTGCTCAAAAGCGCACCCCAAGCACCAAAAACGTTTCAAGATTCGTTCAATTCAAGATTTTCTGAATTTCGTTTACTTCTAGTAGTAGTTACGTAAACCTGACAACTTTGGTATGAGCTGTGCAACTAGGGACCTGGGGGTGTCTGGACACTTAGACAACAAAAGAAGGATTTCCTCGCAGATGAAGTGTTGGGCAAAACCCCACAAAGAGCTCCCTACCCTTTTATTTCTTTTATCTACCCTTTTTCTCGCGAAAAAATTGCGCAATAAAATTGAGAGCTGTTAAACTTTAACCCAACTCTATATACCAACATTGACTCTGTTGTGTTGCCGCCCTAGGCGCTGATCGCCGCCGAGGAGCCGGGCACGGAAGGGACGAAAGGCCGAGCTCTCACCCATCTCCTACTACGGCAGGACTGGCAGGGCAGCTACGGATCGGAGCTGGACAACTACTTCGTTCTGCCTGCGCTCAGTGGCACCTCGCTCGCCGTCCTAGGGAAGCTTCCCTGTCGACCGCCGCCGCACCACAACACACAAGGCACTGGTGAGCTGACTCGTGAGTCGACTCATATGAGTCGTTTATAAAAATGAGTCACATTTCATTGTTTCAAATTCGCTTTTGTATTATCTTCCTTTATTGGCTCTATACTGAGAAAAATAAAGATTTCAAATCTGAGTACATCGATAGTTTCATTTTGATATGAAACTTTTTGTTTCAAATATGAAAATACTACAATTCTTTCAATTTTAAAATACCAGAAATATTAAAATTCAAATAATTCAATAGTCACCACTCAAATTATGTGTATTTTTGTTTGATGTTTGCAGTTCGTGATCTTAGCTATGCAATATCAACAATAAAACCAAATTTTAAAACGTGATATCTCGTAAGGCTCATAAGCGGCATCACATTCTATTATCAAGTGGACTAGTAATCACACACTGATCAAATACTGTACCATCGAAGGGAGTAATTTTGACAAAGGACATGATGTATCAGTTTTGATGTTAAACAGCAATTTTTAATTTTGTATCCGTACTGGTCAGCGAGCTTTATCTTATGAAATAAGGCCGGCGGAGCAGAAAAGGTTGGGCACCATTGAAGTAGACCACCTTCTTGATACATGAGGTGATTCTTCAGTCGAACTGTCTTCGTAAGTCCTTTTATCGGTTGAGTCCCTTTACCTCCTGTCGAAAGCTTTTTTTATACGTAGACACTCCCTCTTAACCAGTTCCAATGAGATCTCACTCACAAGTTCCTTGTTATTTGGGGAGTATCAAAAAAAAAAAAATGTCCAGGGTAATTAAATCTCTTAACTGGACAAAGATTTTTTTAAATGTTTTACTTCGAATTTGGAATTAACGATATCTACGCCTGCTGCAACTAAGTTCTTAAATTAAGGGAAAAAATTTAACTGTATGAAAAGGCCAGTCTTTCACTAACTACTGATAATCACAGTCTGAAAACCCTGAATACCTATATTATTTTTATGTATTGTTCACTTTAGTTTATAACTTCTTCACGTTTTAGTTTTTGTAATTTATTCTACGCATGTTTTGTTCACCTACATGGATCGTTGCGATCCCAGGTGATGTGGATATTTTTCTTGTTCTGTTTGTTTTGACTGATTATAAATAAATAAAAAAAAAATTACTTGTTAGAATTTTAGAAAAAAAAACTTTCTTAAAATAGAAATGTCCTGTAAACGAATTCAACTTACTAATAAATAATAAAGCATGTTAACTTTTAATCATTTTAAATGACCTGGGGGTTGGACTCCTTCAAAAATAATTAATAATAAGCATTCATTCAGATTCTTTTCAATGTTAATTTGATAAAGAACACTTTCTCTTGTCTTTTCAGAGGGCGCAGAACCCCACCACCCCCCTCGGAAAGGGGGCGGAGGGATCTTGGTTCACTACTCCCTGTGGGTGGGTGGAGCGGCAAACGAAATCCAGACTGTTACAGTGGGACTCCCGAGACATTCCGACTTCCTGCAGGTCATGCGGGCAGCTGAGAAAATCAACCCCAGATTCAAGTGAGTACTGGTATTAATCAGAATGAGTTTCATTTCAATATCGATTAATCTATTCTTAGGAATAGGTAGCCCTCCCGTTTGATGTCTAATACCCAAATTCCAAGAATTAATTCCCTTTTGGACGGTAAGATAATCATTCCCAAACACTCTTATTCAACATTACAGGCAAAAGGCACTTTGTCACATCGTACAGTAAAACTTGAAATTTGTCTAAAAAAAATCTAAGAAGGCATTTCTAAGAAGGAACCGTGATAAAAAGAACCGATGGGAACACAGGGATCAAAGAGACGCCTAGGACTCCGGGACGATAAAAGTGGTGGGTCATAAAAAATAAATTAACGTATTCCACCCATGCAAATTTATGCATAATTGGTAAGATTAACCTACTATATAACACACTATAAATTTATGAACATTTGAGTGGTGAGTATTAATCAGATACATCAATCAAAAATATTTCCCATTATACTAACCATACGCCTACCCATTCCCCCCTATGTCTTCCTTTCCTTCCACCACAAAGTTGAGAGCTAACACGATACATCTTTCAATTTCTACTTGAAAACGAGCACTATTTTAAACGCTTAATGTAAGCTGATGGAAGCTCCTTGAAAGATCCAAGGCAGGTTTCAACGAACGAATAAGGCTAGATGCCATTTTCACCGCATCTTTTTACCCCTTTTTTCACCGTTCGTTGTACTACTTCATTACTAGAAGTCAGGAAAACGAGCCAACCACACACAAGTACCAAACCTTAATTAAACCTTAAGTAACCATACAGAAAAGTCAACCTTGGGTGGTTTGTTAATATTTTTGAATAATTTGTTCACGATATATTTTAAAAGAATGGAAAATATAAAACTACGGTTATTTTGTTGATGACTTGAATTCCTAAAGCTGCTATTGGTTCTAGGGTGGAATTCTTTTTTTTTTTTGGTCAGTTATCTAATTTGGTTCTTACTTATTATATTGTCGACCGTGCCGCTGAATTCCAAAACGTTATCAAAGCCCACTGACTGTTGTCCTATAGGTATGGTATGCCGCTGAACAGTCGACGTGATAATACGAAAGTATCTATCTTTCAGTATAGTTCAGGGTGTTATTGAAACTCAATCAACAACCCAAAGATAGAGATAGATTGAAGTAATTTGTAAATGAGCCCTAAAAACATTCTAAATTTGATGATTTTCACAGAGATATAATAGCTACTGTCGTACCGCGAGGAGAAGAGCTATTGACGTCATACGATGATGCTGCGGTTGTTATAGAAACGGATTATTCCACTGAATTTTGGGGGTGATGGTTATTCACTTGGCGCTAAAATAAATGTTCCGAGCCAAATCTGAGTGGCTATCTTTCAGCTGTGTACTTCTTTCGATTCTAGAGTAACGAATTTTGGAATTTCCTTTCGCATTACATCTGATTTGATTAAATATTTCTAATCTGACCTTTTTCAACTGATCTGATCCATTTCAACTGATCTGATCCATTTTAACTGATCCGATCTATTTTAACTGATCTGATCTATTTAAACTGATCTGATCTATTTAAACTGATCTGATCTATTTTAACTGATCTGATCTTTTTCAACTGATCTTAAATATTTCACCGAATCTGATCTATTTAATTTGATATTATGTTATGTGATTTACATCAATTTATCTGATTTTATTTGGATATTTTATAATTTTTTGGATTTATAGTTACCGTGTTCATTAATTCGATTTTTATTAACGAGAAATTTCAAAGATAATCTATATTATAATGTAGTTTAATAAAATATGATTATCTTATTTTCATTCGTGAAACGCGTTTTCTCACTCGCCAAATGTACGCTTAAAAACCCAAATAATGCCGTTCAATTCATACCAGCTTCCCTCTTCTTTTGGACTCGTCTACTCACGGCAACCCTGTTCAAAGCTCTTCTCCTCGCGGTATGACAGTATAATATATTCTTCATTGATACAAGAACGAAGAATTGTATAAATTCCATGTATAGCGGTCAATACTCACCACTAAAAGATTCAATAAATTCATACCAGTATAAATACCAACTCTAATTTTAACATCGGAATGTTCCAAGCGAAAAATTATTGTGTTCCGTTGAAAATATCTATGCAAAACTGCCGTCTAAATGAAATGTCAGAAGTTATATTTCCATGCTGTCACCCAAAACTGAAGACGAAAGCTTTTTTTTTTCCGTAGTGATCGTCTCCCTTGACCCTAATTGACGTCAGCTGAGTGATCCATCACGTTCGTGAAAGGTCCACGATCTTTTTCGCTTCATCGGGTGACAGCTTTTGTCAGCATTTCCGGATCTCACTCGTCCCGTGCTCTGCCTCACGTACGCCCCACTCGCGCATATACATCTTATCCACTTTCACTCACTGGATCGAGTCGCTTTCTTTCGCGGGAATTTATCGTTTTGTGATTAAAAAAATCCTTTGGGGAAAAGAAATTTTGTGGATTTTGATTATTCATTTCGGCCATGTCCTTTTTCTATTCTTTTTATCTTCTCTATACCTTTCTCCTTTCTATTTTTATTTTGCATTCATATCTTTTCCTTACTTCATTCTGTATCTTCTCTCTTTGCCAACATTTCAGAAAGTGCATAAATAAGAGCTTAACCCTCACTTGTTATATCCCTCTTATTCTCATACTTCGATCATTCTCCAAATCTCCCTCCATTTAAACTTCTCATTTTCTTTTCTTTATCTTTCTCATTCTTTCTTCCATCCGTTTTTCTTCCCCTTCATCATCTTTCTTCAAGTCAATTCTTTCATTGAATTCATTTTTTCTCTTTCTAATATTTCTCCATAAGTATATCATACTTATTTTCTATCCCATTATTTCTCTCGCCTGCTCATTCTATATCCTCTGCCTATATCATTCTTTATCATCCATCCTTTCATTATATTTTTCACCATTTCCTCCCACATCTCTCTTTCCTTCGTTTCTAAATTTTACTGTATGCATTGCAATTTAAAAATTTGGCTCTCTTAAGTGTAAGTTTCACTCTCTATTTTCTAAAAAAAATACTTTTACCTCTAATAGAGCATTCGCACATGACGTCACTTGGAGGACAAAAACAACGTTGCTAAGGCTGTTGTTAGGGGCGGGAAATAGAAGCATCCAATAGAAGCATTCGCACATGATGTCACTGGATGACAAAAACAACGTTGCTATGGCTGTTGTTAGGCCGAGTCATGTGATTGAAAATGCTCTATACAAAGGTTCTCGAGACTGGTGGTCCGTGATAGGATGGTATTATATCCGTGTCGATGACTTTGGCTCTGTTATTTGTGGGAATAATAATCACCACTAAATATTTTTTTGTATTTTAAATACTTATGCTAGCTCGAGATTAAATTAATATAGGTTCGACTCCGCATAATCTCTAAAAATCCACCCCGGTTAATGTGATAACGGGTATGCTAGAGACCCTATATATAGAGAGACTGGACAATGAACTTTTCGCCTCCATTTTAGTTACAAAATGCATGGATCTCCATAGACTGTAATGCTAATTCATCTGCCTAAAACTCTTATTATTGCACAAAAATCAAAGCGAAAACTATATCAAAAATTTCAACAATTCATTCCGAACACGAATTGATGTTCTTTTTTTTGTTATTAATTATTTTTATCTTAGAAAAAGCATTTTAAAAAATCAAAGTGAGTGTGAATGATTGTTGGGTTGCCACAGGCAACATTTGGCACGCTATCGCTCTTTTCGAGGAGAAATGTTATGGACTAGTAGCCAGGAAACTAGTCTCAATTCCTAGTTGTATTACTTGGTTTTTAATTTCTTATCCAAATAGATGGTTCACTAGTCTTGGTAGCCAACGGCGGATGCCAATAAAGTCGCCAACCAGTTAAACAATAAAATATTTAGTTTTTTGAATTTATTTGGCAATATTTATGAAAGAAAGTAAACAAATAAATTTTTAATAACTCATTTGTTTACATTTTAACTCTTCTTTTGGTATTTTTCAAAACTTTTAACAGCATTTTCTACGATTTTCAACATTTCGTAATGTTAAAGTATAGGAAAGTTGTAACTAAAATGGCGGAAATACCGATAATACCGGTGAGCCGTTGTCCAGTCTCTCTATATATAGGGTCTCTAGGGTATGCTAACAAAATTGACCGGTCCATTTCACTCTTATCTGATTTATAATGTAAAATGCAACGTTTTATGGTGAGCAACTTTTCGCTTAATGTGATCAAAATTTGCTTATTGGTATTATTGCTTATTGGAGTATTTCCTACTCTTATATCTTTCTTGGTACCTTTCAAACCAAAATCTTTAAAATCATTGCTTTTTAATATTTTTTTCCGTTATTATATGTATTTGCTTTATGTAAAAGATATTACAAACTCAAAATGACTTAAAATTCAAATTTTATTAGTTTTTTTTTAAAACTTAAAATTTAAGAGGTATTTTAAAATGCTACTCTCCTACAATAATTGACCTACACTCATAAAATTTGGTTTTTAAATACATCCAACTATGTACAACAAGATGTGGTATCGGTTTAAGGTTTGTACAACTTTGAGTACTGAAAATGATTTTTTCCTTGAATCACTAGCTAAAAAAGCCCTAAAAATGCTAAAATTCACAATTCAGTATTTTTTTAAAAAATATCTATCATGGGTATCCAAAAACCCATACCACATTTTGTTACACATACTTCCAACAATAGTCAGAAAAAGTTTCAAGAGATTTGATCCAATAGATAAAAAGCCTTAGCATTTTAAACAATGAAAAAGTGGTTCTGAGTAAAAGGACTTTGAAGTTTCCATTTGCCATAGAGGCCTTAATACTTTTACACTTGAAGTTAACTACAACTTAAATATTTTTTAATGAAAAGTTTTGAAAGTTCATAGGATGATAGACGGGTGCATACAGATTAGTTTGGACGAAAAAATTTTTTTTTTCGTAATTTTGTAAAAACAGAGGTACCGCGTCCCCTTAAGAATGTATAATTTGCAAAACACAAGCTAGGGACTAAATACTTCAATAAGTTTTAAATACTTCAATAAGTTATGATTTTAAAGCAAACACTCGAGTTACATTTTTTGAAACTTTTCAGTATCAAATCACTTATTGTTCTCAATCGGGTATTGTTATCACTCTACTCATGGACAAAGGTGATCAGTGATCACATTAAGCGGAGTCGACTGTAAAAAAAATTCTGGTGTTGGCTGTCTTGCCTGGACTTTGTAAAAACGGATCCCAGGTTGTCAATTGTTCTCACCAATCTCGCGCATTGAAAAGTGGGTGAAGAAGTTCGACACAAGGCAGCTTTGTTTCTACTCTTATCGCAGATGGCTATCACCGCTCTTGATGTGTGATTGTGTAAGATCTCCAAAACGTTCTTGAAATGATCGCAGCATTTATAAACTTAGTTTTTGTTCCGCTTTGTGTTCTTTGGATTGCTTTGATGGTGATGTTTTCCTTCATTCATTCATTAGTAATGTGACAGTTATTTGTATTTCTTTTGAAGGCCGATTCTCTTTGGTTCGAAAATGATTACAAAGATGTTTCGGGCGATTGCTACTGTAGTTGGCTTTCGATGTACTTTGTCATTATAATTGATAATCATCACAACAACCTAAAACTTTGTATGAGGACCTTTGAAAGAGATGCAAAACGAACAGTAAAAGAAAATATTAATAATTGTGCTCGTTGAAATCTTTCTTTGTAAGAAGTAAAATCTTTTATAATAAAAGTAAAACAGCTACATTTCAGAGAAAAAAATAATTTATGATTAGCCATCTTAGGGGGTTTTTTTTAGTATTACTACATATAGTACCTGTTGACCCGAAGATTAATTATCAATCCTTAGAATACTTGATGATCTTTTTTTTTTTAATTTTAAATAGTAATAACAATTTTTCAAAGAAAATTAAGTAGTAAAAATGACTAGAAATAGCATTTCTAAGCCTCTACTATTTTAAATTTTTTTTTCTGTAATCCCCTTCTAAGTTTTGCTAATTTGCAGTTTTTACGCAGTTAGTAAAATTATGGCTAAAGAAAAAATTTTGGGTCCTAGGTATCAACCCGTTGGTTGATCTTCAATTTCAGCGGCAACAGTTGATTAGGCTTTTACTACACATTTTCAGACTTAGCGACGTTGTCGACTAAACTAGACGGCTACATAAGTTGACCCTATGACGTCACTAACAATGGTGTCTTAATTTTGAGTAAAATGAAGAATTTTACGCCAATTTAAAAATAGGATTATTTTGTTAAACCCTTGTATAAAAAGTGCTTTTCAATCACGATTAACGTACCAAAATTCCTCCTAGCAACCCAACAGGCTTTGTGTTAACCGATTTCTTCTTCCGCAATTTTGAGGTACTGGGTTCAAGAAACGTTGCAACCAAGTATATAGACAGCAACTTAAGTTGACCCTATAACGTCACTAACAAAGAAAGTAGTTCCCATCGAGGTGTCTTAATTTTGAGTGAAATGAAGAACGTCAATTTAAAAATAGGATTATTTTAGTGCTTTCAATTACGATTTGCGTACCGAAACTCCTCCTAGAAACCCAACAGGCTTTGTGTTTACCAATTTCTTCTTGCGCATTTGTGACGTACTGGATTCAAGAAACACGAAAATACCATATTTTCATATTTTCGAGAATATAACCATGAAAAATGACACCTAAATCCTCCCCCTAAATTTCTAAACCAACCTTTACTTCCAATTTTTGCTTTAGCTGTAATTTATGTACAAGTGAATAAAAAAAACCGAATCTTACAATTCCTCTGGGGCTCACCAGAACTTTAAAATCGTCAAAAAAAAACAAACAAAAAACGATTCCGTGCGATTTGAAAAGGTTGGGAAGACCACTGACCGCCCGTCCCTTTTCTGCGCATTTAGGTAAAGTCGCGAGGCGGCCAAGTGCCGTGTCTCGGGTTTCCGCGGCGCAGAGCCTCCCCTTGTCCGCAGCTCTCAAGGGGCAATTGTCGGCGAGGAGGCCACTTCGCGCTCGGATCAAGGTCGGAGGCTCCGCTGTTGTTGTCGGCCACTCGGCGGCACAATCCGCCCCTTGTTGGCCGAATCAGCTGACGGATCGACTAACCTGCTTTATTCACCAGTAGAAAGGTAAAAGAAATATACATCACTTTGCATGGTGCGGCAAGATTCCAATGTAACACAACTTCAATTGCCGTCTATAAATTAAATACTGACCTAAAAAATCTTGGTGGGACAGTAAATTGTGCTATAAACAATTCAAGTGTTGTCAATAATGCGGTCTCCTTGGGGTACGTCCATAAATTAGGTGAGGTCGAAAGGGGGGAGGGGGTCCAGCAAAATCTCACGTCAATATTTAGTTTAGAAAATATAAGTTTTTTCTCATCTTTTTTTAACACAAGCTTAGGAAAAATGCACTCTGCTTGATAAGTCAAAACAGAAAATCATTAGTGAATCATCAGAAAATCATGTTTTTGAATTCAACAGGATGTTAAGTGTGATGCCGATAAGACAAACAAACATGGCTAGAATACATAAAAGAAATTTAAAAAGTGATAGAGAAAACTCATGTGAGAACTTGAGGGGGGTCCAGCCAAATCTCACCAAGAGGTAGGGAGGGGATTAAAAGTTGGATAAAGCACCTCTTGTAATTTATGGATGTCCCCTTACTATACTCGACCGCAACGTTTCCGGACCCTATGACGCCACTACGTGAAAGCAGAAACTGCGTAAACAGAAACCTTGTTGGGTTGCTAGGAGGAGTTTCGGTTTGCAAATCTTGATAAAAAAAACTCTATATATACACGGGTTTACCAAAATAATATTTTTAAATTAGTGTTCTTCATTTCACTCAAAATTTAGACACCGCACTGGGATCTACTTTGTTTATTAGTGACGTCATAGGGTCAACTAACGTTGCTGTCTAGCATGGGGTTCTTCCCTAGAAGAATTTTGAAAATTTGACCCTAATAACCAATTTTAGAGGTATACCTACATGGCCGTACCAGACTTTTGTTTTTCGGGACTGCCAATGCTTCAAGGACTCAAGGTCGCTCCACCCGAGTATTTAACTGATCAAATACAAACCTTCGTGCAAAAGTATCTAAGTTTCATTGACGATGCTCATATGACGCCCCAGGGAAGGAAGGGGATCTGGGCGTCCTCCCCATAATTTTTTTTTAAAAATTAGACCTTAAAATGTAGTCTCTGGACTCATTTTTGAACTTTTAAAACGGGATTTAAGGCCTCATCCCCGAGAGATATCCCAGAGATGAGCGGTCATCTCTGCACTTAGATGGTCAAGGGTTTAACTTTTGCCCTCCTCCCCCTTGTCACAAATTGCATATCTCCAAGCGCGATATCATTTATGGACGGTCCCTAATAGGTTCAGTGTAGCTTTTCAATACAGAGGGAGGATTAAGATCTTTATTTTAAAAAAATAGCCTAAAAAAATCTAATAAAATTTCTTTACATCAGGGAAAGTTTTTTTTTGTTCTTACCTATTATACCATCGACCGTCAGTTTCAGCGGCACAGGTACTAGAGGGTGGCTATACATTTTCATTTTCAGCGGCACCGGTACGGTCGAAGGGGTAATACCTAAGTACCTTTTTATTATTTTTTTTCCGAAAACACATTTCTCACCTATAATATAACAGAAATCTCAACATCGTAATCACGAACTCCATGATGTTTAGTTGAATCCCTATGTGTGCCACAGATGTAGACCCACTTGACTTTTCCTGGAAGAGCACAAATGACTTGATTCGACACAACCAACTTCTCCGAACGTATCCAAGGTCTCTTTAATATTCCGAGAACTCAGGCAGACTCCTAAAGTATCATGCAAGGCATTGAGTTACAATGGAATAGGGTATTTAGCATTGAAAAAATAAATTCGCCCCTCTCTTTGCTTTTCCCCTTACAAATTATCTTCTGCTTTTGAAGGTCATCTAAGAGTGTCATCAGAGAACTGTTTTTTAAGCCCTTATATACCGTGACTGTTTACGTCACGATCTAATGTGTTGCTGGTTTTTGGAAGTGATGTAGAATAATATGATTTTATTACTGATATCCTGGGTTAACTGATATCCGTTTCAGGTCCATGAACTTCGCTATGAGAAATGAAGTTTGTTGTTAAGTTGTATTTATAGTTTGAGAGATCGCCACATGTAAATTTAACGAAAGAATACATGTCTGTAAATTGGTTTATTTCAGAGTAGTAAGCTATTTTCATCAGATAAACCATACCACGGCTGATTGGATACTATACTCTGGCTAGCCGAGATACAGATATCTCATTAAAAGAATAGATGGCAGTTGCTAAGTTCTGGCAAACCAATTCCACAGAGTTGAAGGCGGGACTTCAAGGCTCAAAATATGTCTTAGGCGAGAAAATGGAACAGGAGATCTAATAAAAAAAGTATTTATTGTTACCTAGATGTGTAATGGGTTGTCATGTTAACTTGTGGCGATCCTACTCACCACTATAAGAGTTAAACTAATTCAAATCGGCTATAAATCTCTGACTGAAGCTGTAATTTACGACTCCAAAGTATAGAGAAAAGTGTAAGTGTCAAAATGTGGGATAGTGCCTATTATGGCGGCGGCCTCCTAACTCTCCTCTATGCGAAATAGCCACATTCTGTTAGTGGCTTGGGCTAATAAATTGGATTCATTTATGACCACGAAAATCATAATATCAGCAAATATAATGGAAATTTAGCCATGAGAGCACCGCGAAACTTAGAACACACCCAAAAGTTTTGAAAGTCTCTTTTAAACTACCGTTGTGGCAAACAAAATTAATGGTTTCTTAGATTTTTTCAATTGATTCCTACTCAGAATAATCTAAATTTTAATGTACTGCATGTTTTAATTTTTCATTTATGAAACATATTTAATAATTTGTTTGCATTTGTTTATGAAAAGTGCAAATTCCTAATATGAGGTATTGCCATAGTTCCTAATATGCGATACCTCATATTGAGACTAAAAATTCATGGAGTACTAACAGAACGTTTGCTACATTAATTTAGGCACAATTTTACGACGAGGGCTACAAACCAACCCCCCTAGACATATGATAGCCGTCTACTCAAGCTATAGAGATTTTGCGTTGGGTTTAGGTGTTATTAGTACCTAAATTTAGTAGTTGAAGGATATGCTCATGTTCAATCGAATCCAAATTTGAAAATACTACTTAAAAGGATTCAAATAAAAGCGGGGCCTCAGTAAAAATCCAATGTAAAATTAGAAGTTTTAATTAGTCACCACTATTTCTACATTTTTCAAATAAGTATTACTTGTCCTTCATATTATTCTGATAGCTCATTGTCTTCCATCTGAAGTAATCTTGATCTTTCCGTATATTGTAGGTACGGATTAATATATTATCATCTTAAACCATGGCTGAATTCACATACAGAGAGTGTCAAATTCTAACCAAGTACCCATGAATTTCACGTAATGAGTGTTTTTAATGTGTCTAGATTAACAGAAAATAATTTAAAAATTCATTTATTTGCATTATCACGATCTCTGGTTTGAATGTAACATACATTGATATAGAAGTCACACTTATAAAATAATGAAAGAAACTACAAATTATCATACTAAAAATATCCCCAGATGTTTGCCACCAACAGCGTCTCTCTTATCACACTTAAGCATCAGAGAACTGTGTTTTTTTCTATCCTCATCCCCTTTGAGTTATTATAAAAAATAACCTTTGAATTTTCTAGACCCTCAGAGAAATTTATAGACTATCAAACTGTTAATTCATACATATAATTCATACACTGCCGTCCTTAGCAAGAAGGGCGCATCTCCGAAAATCAAGATTTTCAGTACAAGCACTTTTCGCCTAAGGATTTCAAGAAATTTCATTGTTTTGCCCTTTTTCACTAGCGTTTTTGTGTACCTTTTCGTACCCATAGGTACATGAATGAGGTATCATAAGGTGCAGAAGACTCCAAAGATCCTAGATATGCAAAAACCTGAAAATACCCAAAATCCGAGATACGCCCTTCTTGCTAAGGACGACAGTACATTCACAGAGAAAAAAGTCAAGTAGAACGGATAAAAAATTGAAGCGAAAGAACACTGAAGATCTGACCAAAGAAATAAAAGCCAAGGAAAACTTAGTTTAAATGAAAAAGATTCATGAATAGTTACAGCTATTCATTTGTAAATATTTCAGTTTTTAATTAACAGATTTTTGTACTTAAAAAATTGCAATGCAATGCTGTATATAGTATGGGAGGTTCTCAAAATCGTCCTCAATGGATGGCACAATTGCAGCAAGGTTTAAAATAATGTGTTTCATACAATATTTTCTATGCTTGGTTCTATTTTTTATACTTAAAATTTCTTACTTAAATTATGATCTTTTTCCAAATTTTTTGTTAAAAATATTTATTCCAAGTACACATTTAATTTTTATTATAATTTCCCAATATGAGACTATCTTATAATAGTGTCTCATATTAGGAGTATGGTATCGCATATTTGGCACATTTTGAATTTTAAGTAAAATAAATTTTCAGGATAATTGTAATTTGTTTTCATAAAAAAGCAGCGACTCTTACGAATAAGGCATGTAAATAATATACAAAATTACTTTTAGTTTTACTAAATCATTTTTCATCTAAACGTAAATTGGAAGAATAAAAGTAGTATCCCCCATTGGCGCACTTTCCCCTACTTTTGAGTCGCATGACCTTCAGATTTGGTATCTCTTCCCATAGCTTCGCATTTGCCACATCATAGTAACAAAGTCATGAAAATACCTCTTTTTTTTTTCTTACTTGTCGGTGTGTTATCATCACTTTATTAGCCCTTCTAACGTCTTTTTTCAGTTCAATAAATTAATTTTAATCGTAAATTTTGTCGGTTTTTCATTTCAGAACAATGTGGTTGCGGCTTCATTCTATACATGTAAAAATTGATAACATTAGTTTAAAAGAATAGAATTCCTAAGCTCATGAGCATAGATCTTTGATCTTTCTACCTTTTTGTTTTATAGACGCTCATCTCAACTTCCACAACTTGTGGCAATGACTGTAATTTTATCCTCGCTTTCTACACTATCGGGAGAGTCTGTAAACCATAGAGAGCTCTCCCCGGGTGGTGGATAGGGGAATGCTTCCATAGATTTTCCTGTGGGTGGTAGGAGGGGAAAAAATATCTCCGTGAAGTACTAACAGGTGTAAGTCCAATTCTCGAGGCTCTGGCTAGCCCACCTTCCTTAAATTTCGCACAATAACGCCTTCTTTAATGAAAAGCTTTGTTAAATAACCAGCCAGATAATGAACACGTATGAATATATAGGTGAACACAAAAATTTTTCGTTTTACCTTTTAAAGTGGTGATCATATTTTAAACTAACGCTACCTTACACTAGGTGCACTGCGACAAATTTTCTCATTTCTCTTCTAGAGCGGACGTGCTCCAGACCTCGCGAGCGACTGCCGTGCACGCGATAGGGGGTCGGGCCTCGGACGTGCACCGCAGCACCTACTGGACTCTGTACCGAAAAGTACCGGTGCCTTTCCGGCCCCGGCTAGCGAACGTCACCGCCACAGACGCCAAGCTCAAGCTACTCGGTGCCAAGAGGTGGACGAAAGGTAAGAAGTGTGATTCCTTCTATAGAACGACCTCGAAATTGAAGGGACCCGAAAAAAATTTCGAGATAACAAGGTTAACCCTAAACAAAATTAATCACTAAAACCGACGAAAAACCGACTATATTGTCATCTTAATATCTAACACTACTGTCTCTGCTCGGCAAACTTCGAGAATCCCGATCCTTGGCGATTATACTACTAGACTGCAACGTTTCCTGACCCTATGACGTCACTACACGGAAGGAAAAACTGCGTAAACAGAAAGTCTGTTGGGTTGCTAGGAGGAGTTTCGGTAAGCAGATCGTGGTTAAAAGAAGAAAGAAATTTTAATTCGTATAAGGCCGTAGCCCGTTCACGAAAAATACATTACATTACAATACTTGAAAGAAAGATAGATTGAAATCAGAAATACATCAAAAACCATCCATCAATAATCATAATAATGAAGAAAAAATAACTATAACTATTAGTATTAATTAACATAACAAACAAAAAAATAAATAAATTCAAAAACAATTCTCCAACAGGAACTGTTTCAACTTTTGCGCTGATTTAATAAAATTTACTGCAGCAAAGAAAAATTAATGATTTATGTTAAAAAAAAACATTGAAATTATTTGGAAAAATGAAAAAAGGTGAAAGATGTTTTAATCTGTTCTCACTTTTGTGCTGTGAACTAAATAGTATTATAATTTTATTGTCAATTGAAGGGGTTTTTAAGATTTAAAAAACCTCGCAATTTAAATTGAATTTATACATTCTCACTTGTTACAAGTTGTTACATTTAATTTGCCCTTTCTGTACTTACTTTTACTCATTTTGCTATTTTTTTGTTTTCTGCAGATCTCCGAAAGTTACATCCAAAAGACGGTGAACACCTCGCGTTTTGGTACAAGCCCTACATGTAAGGAGTCACGGCAGGACAAAAAGAATCAATGACTATCAACGAGTGCCTTAAAGCATACGCACTGCAAGCGGTCTACGCAAAAATAAACACAGTTTTAACAACACTTTTTTGCCCTCAAATTAACAACACTACGGTTGTGTTGTCAGCAAGAACACTTTATCACCTGTGTTGTGATAGTGTTCGGAATATGTTTGAAAAGTGCTGGACATGTGTTCTATGTATGGACTGTGTTCTGAAAATATGTTTAAGATCTGAAAGTGTTCTTAAATTTAGATCGCAACAACATAAGAACACATTTTCTTCCTTTTGCAACACTGTTTTTTTCTCACACAACCCAATCAAAAAGCTTTTGATAAAAAGTGTTCATTACTGTATTTACTTAGTGTTGCAAAAGCGTTTCGAGCATTTGCAGTGTACTAGTGTTCTGAAAAAAATGTTGGAAATGTGTTCTATCTATATTAGATTTCAACGTTTCTTGTCAGAGACGTCCCTGGTTGAAGGGAGGGCTTCGATTAGAAGCTACACTCTCTTATTGCTAGTGTTCGGCAACTAGTGGTCAAAAAATAGTTAACTACCAACTACTAACTAGTATGGGAAATTGTAGTTGTAACTAGTAGTTAACTATTTTTTCCTGGAACTAGTTGCAACTAGTAGTTAACTATTTCCCAAAGTAGTTAACTACTAGTTAACTAGTCTATTTAATTTCATAACCTACTTTTTGGCAAAATTCTAATACATCTTTCTTATCTATGTCACAAAAAAAAAACGTTTATACTTCGTGCAAAAATGGTCTTTATTTCTGGTTATGGTATTTGAGTACTCTGCCTTTGATAAAAATTTTAAATATCCTTTTAAATTTTAAATAAAAAAATTTTTGTAGTTGAAAATTTGAAAGTAGTTTTAACTAGTAGTTAATTAAAAAAGTAGTTAAACTAATAGTTGAACTACTTTAAACTAAAAGTAGTTAAACTACTAGTTAACTAGTAGTTGATCGGTAGTTAACTACTAGTTGCAACTAGTTCTAGTTACCTAGTGCCGAACACTACTTATTGCTACCTAATTGGCGAATAAGACAAAGCGAGGGAGAGTCAGTCATCTTTGACTCGCCAAATAGGTAACTAGAAAATGTGGAGTCTCCTCCCTTCAAACCGTGACGTCACTGACAAGAAACGTTATAATCTAGTACAGGAATGGAATGTGTTCTAAAAATAGTGTAAAATCTGAAATTAAATTTGGATCGTAACACTATAAGAACACATATTCTGTCTCTAGCAACACTTTTACAACACTATCTTTTTCTCTCGCGATACAATCGAAACGCTTTCGGTTAGAAGTGTTCATTATTGTGTTTACCTAGTGTTGCAAAAGTGTTTAACACATTTGTAGTGAAGTGTTCAAACTCTCTTGCCTCAAGAATCGTTTGGAGTGATTCCTCAGGATTGACGAATTTACCCAATACCTTCATGAAATACGTGAAGTGAACTATTACAAAACAAATATTCACATATATTCGATAAAAAAATATCATAATCTTTATTTTCTCTTATTTAAATGGAATTATACCATGCATTGTAATGTCAGTTCATTGACGAACCATTATGCTTGAAATGGGAATATTTTCTACAAATACCATAAAGGCATTCAAATATTTTTTTATTATCCATAAAGCCCTATTTAGCACATTTAAAACGTACAAATTCTGAAACTCTATAGTTCTCTTTTTCCATAGTAGGACCTAATCTTTTTGGAAATTTTAAATATTGTATCTATTTACTAATATTACTTATTGATCTTTTATATGCCCATCTAAAAACTTCAAGGTAAACTTCAGAGTGTGGCTTAATAAAACAATCCATTTATGTTTTGAATACTAAGTAGATAAATAAATTAAAAATTATCATCATGACACGTTTTTATTGTTAAAAAATATATTTAAAACAATCTAAAGTGTTTAGAAGAGAAAAATTAAAATGTAAATTTTTAACCACACATAAAAATGTAAAATATTTTCCTTTTTTTGCAAACTAACAAATCAAGATTTTAAGACATCATATTTTTTAGCTTTTACATGCATGTATTTTTTATTCATTGTGTATTTATTCACTCTTAGTGAAAATTATTTGGTTCTTTTTATAATTTTCCTTATCTTTGATACTTGTGATTGATAACTTCAACTCTGATACCTCATCTAAATTAACTGTGCGACAAATTTTGGATCTTGATGATGTTCCTTTTTTTATTTATTTCATATCCCTATTCAAAGCTATATCAGGTATAAAATATCCGATATTCTTCAATTGAAGTTTGAGGCTACCACAATTACCACTCAAAAGGTAAAAAAATGTCAGTGTTAATTAAATACAGTCAATTGAAGTATATTCCATTACTAAGTGTTAAATGTCATAATACTCCTGAAGTGATGACAATTTGTTTGAATATGTTATGTATTTTATTGAAAGGTGTACTTTCAACATTGAAACCGTGAACATTTAGTGAATACTATGATAGAAAGAATTGCTGTGTGTGCATTTTCAGGAGAGGGACGCTCAATATTTTCCTCAACTTCGCAAAAATGAGAATTTTTCCTGTGAAGCGAAAAATTCTGGACTATTTATCGTATTGAAAGCTTTGCGATGGGACTGTGTAAAGAAGTATTTTTAATTTATATATTCTACTACCGAATTTCGCTTTGTTTTATGTATATAAGCAAGAATGGCGTTTTTATGTGTTGTTTTTGTAAATGAATGTTTCTATGTATATAAGTAAGGACATTGCAGTAAAGAGTGTGTTTGAAATAATGCTTTCTTATTTCCATTTCGTAGGCTTACAGGAGAAAGGCACTAAGTCACTTCTGGATCAACTACTCTGTACTATGTTACGCCAAATTTGGCGATATGCGATCGCTTTCTTTTGCGCCATGCTATTTCTCCAGCACACATCGCTTTTCAGCTTGGCGAGATTTTAGAAATTAGTTCGTTCGTTGGTGATGTTCTACCGCTTTTAGAAGATTCTCCAAAAGTGACATAGAGCCTTTTTACTGTAAGTCGACGATATTTGAAACACACAAACACAATTGCGGTTCTATTAAGTTATAAGGTCATCAGTCATCTAAAGCGAAAATTGCCATTTCTGTTAACGTACAGTCCAGGTGATTTAAGTTTAAGTATCCACAGAAACGTTTTAGTGATATTTCGTCACTAGGAAAAAACCTGGCCGTAACCCATTCGTTCATAATTGCATGTGTATGCTTTTTATTTTTTCGACAAAACAAAATAATAATTCTGTTATGAAAAAAAATAAGTAAGTTTAAATGCTAAACTAAAATTTTTATAATGCTTCATGTGTTAACTGTTTTGATTAAGAAAATTAAATATCCACCCCATTTTAGATATGCAGCCAGTAGTTTAATAAGCATATAATAAGAAATTTTGAGTGCATTTGTTATTTGTTAAATTAAGATTGTAAAAAAACACTCAAACACATATTTTAGTGCAGAGATAAACATCTCCAAAAATAATAACAACCTAAAAAAACATTTTTTTAATCATCAGAAACCACATTCCTTTTTTTAGGGTAAACTTTACGTGCTGATTTCAGATCTACTCTCGGTGTTGCTGTATCACGTCAGGTCTTCGTGTGAAATGTGACTTTTAGGTCCTAGATAACTATACCACATAGAGAATTGTGATACGTTATCCCTAGTAGTGCAGCTCGTATCAAATACTATGTCAAGTTTACGTGACTGTAACTAAAAGTAAACGAAGTTTGGCCCTAAATGACCAAAATTGGACGATTCTTGAACGTTTGTGCTGCTTGAGTAAATACTCTTTTTAAATTTTATTGAGAGAACGTAAACAACCCTAACTGTGAAAAGACACATTTTATAACTTTATTAAGTTTAAGATTATTTAGCAACAATGAGAAGGGAAAAAGAAGAAAAATTTTAGAAACATATACGAGCACTGAATGGATTCGAACCACCAGCCTTCTTCTTAAAAAAAAAGCAGCACAGACGATTTTATATTTTTGTCATGCATGGTCAAACTTCGTATACTTCTAGTTGCAGTTAGGTAAAATTCACATACTTGGTATGAGCTGTGCTACTAGGAGAAATTTACTTATTCTGTAGTGACTTAAGAAACTAACACCATCTTTATAAGAGCGTTTAATTTTCACATATTGTATTGAGTTAAATTAAATTCTTACAGTTATTCTCGTAGCTGATAAATCGCATTGTTTTATCTTCCATGAGTTAGAGATTTAGAACCCGAATGAATCTTCTAAACTTTTGAGTTGATTTCGTGGCATCATGCAGTCAATTGAAGGTAAGGAGTCCTATGTTGACGTTGGAAAAACTACGCAAGGAGACTGAAGGAAAATAGCACAGTTGGTATTTTAGGAAATAGGTAAGATATTTTTCTCAAGTTCCCCGTAGTTTATTCCTAAATGTATATTTTCAATATATAATATATATTTACCCAGTGGCGTAACTAATATAAATATTTCCCCCAATAAGTTTCCCAGTTCACTTCTATAGATTTATTTTCGAAGTATTATATATCTTTACCCAACTTGAAAGATTGTTTCACCATCAGCTCTCATTCACCTTTAAGCAGTGTTGGGCATTCACACGATTGAAATTTCAATCGTCAATGGTACAATTAAATTCAACCGCGATTGAATCAATTGTGGAATCAGTTGCGGAATCATTTCGCGATTAAATCAATTGTGGAATCAATTGCCGAATCATTTCACGATTGATTTAATTGTTAATCGTAGGTTAATTGCAATTGATTCAATCGTCAATTGTTAATTGTACAATTGAATTTTGCCCAACTCTGCCTTTAAGCAAGTACCTACCTTCAAACTTCACAAGCTTTAGTTTAATTCGTATGTAATTTAATATACTAGTCTACGTTAGTATATGTTATAAAAAAAGTCTTGTCAAAAATATAACCAATATTGGAAAATTATTAAATGTACTTTTCAAATTTTTATCTTTAAGTGGTGACTTATAATTTAACGATTTTTCATAATGATTGGTAGATCTTTGAATTTCATCTGCTCTTACGATCAAAATCATCGTGAAGAAAATCTAGTTGCATCGCGTACGTAGATAAAAAAATTAATTTCGGTTTTTTAACATCTTACGATTAGATAAGAATATTATACACTTGTGAGAAAGATGGGACGCTTGTAACTTTGTACCAAAAGCTTTCTCTTTTTATTACGTACTACCCTTAAACATGCAAAATTTGATAAAATTTTATTATTTTTAGTAACTAAAGTACCTACATAAGTAATCCGTTACAATATGTATCCCAATTCCATATTCAAAATTTAGGTCAGTCTTGATATTTTTTTATTCAAAATGTTGATAAATGTTTTAAAATAGTGGTTGAAGTGAGTAGTAGATATTATTGCTTAGAAAATCTACAGATTTTTTGTCAACTAAATTTCATCTTTGGTATAAACGAATAATATTTGAACCTTTTTATGTTCTTGTTTTAGTAGCTGATCGTTTTTTTTTTGTAAGGACTAAAATCTTAATGGAACAGTGTAACTAGGCTCCTAATGCTTATGTATCTACCTTGTTCATTGTGGTAGTAGATGTAGCAGCAAAAAATGTTTACATCAGTGGACAGCCGACAGGGTTTGAATTTAATGATCACATTTGATCCCCAAAGCCTAGTTTAATAATGAAATTTGAGCAAAATTTAAAAATCGGGCCAGATTTGAGGCAAAAATCTCATAATCTGATTTTGAATTTTACTGGTTTGGATTAAAAATCCTGATTACTTTTGAGTGATGAATTTATGATGAAATATGTTTCGATCAAAAAATAAAACTCAAACAGTGCTAAAACACACCTCGCCAAAACTACCAATCTAATTTTTCAAGGATAGGCGTTCTCTTCAGTGTTTTTTCAGAATAATACACTGATCTTTTCGTTGGTGATTTGGCGATCTTTCATGTGATAAAAATGATTTTTATATTTTGAAATAAAAATCATTACTCCGAAAATAATAACAGATATTAATTAAAATTACTATCTCAAGTGGACCCTCAACCCCCTTTCCGTGGAATTTTTCGGGCACAGCTTCGATAAGAGTCCTCCAGCCGCCATGTTTACCCAGAGCCCAAATGATGACAACGCTTTTAAGCATGTTGCTGTGGGAGCTGTGGGTAAACATGGAAGCTGGCGGACTCTTATAGAATCTGTGCCGTTTTTTGCCTGCATAAATGAAGTTGAAATTTTTTTCCCTAACGCAAGTCCAAATGTACATTTTAGGGGGATTTCGACCTTTCAAATATCTTGAGGTATGTGTCTTTTAGAATAAATAAGATCCTGTAGTGAAAAAAATGTGGTACTGTGCTGCTAAAAACTAAATATAAGGCCTCACTAACTGTGCCGCTGAAACTGGTGTTCGATGAGACTTAAGAACCAAAAATTTCCCTAAATTACCCTTTAAAAAATAAAGACAGTTAAAACGCATCGTTTTGGATATGTGTTTAGTAGATAGACATATTTTTAGTATTCCTTTTTCTGTATCTATTTACATATTAAGAAGTTCGTTATCTGAGTACTAAAGAGATGCAATTATAATCATTTAACGATGTAGGTCCACTCTTTTCCTAGCAGAGTATTTAATTTACAAATTAAGTTTTTAAAAAAGTAACCTGGAAATCATCTTTCAAGCAAATTCTCTATTTTTGAACATGTTTATAGTGTGTATTAATATAAATTTTCGATGCCTTCATTGAACAGAATTTTATGATTTTTTATTTCTTTTTTGCATACAGGTGACTCGTGACACGATAGCCTACTTCCCCAATAGTGATGGGGTTTGGACCTTGAATTGTTGAAAAACTTGACTCTGCTGCAGTAAGATTTGAAGACTTAACTGAATCCATCTCTACAACCCTTTCTGCATTGATACTCAGATGCTCTTCTCTGATAAGTTGATTTTATTTTCATACAGAGTAAAACTAGTAATTAAGATTTAGATTTATTAGTCCTCTTCCCTACAAACAAAACAAAGTCAATTTACATGGGAGAAACTAAAGTAAAAACCGAACATACAAATACAAAAATATATACACATAAAATACATATAAGCTATTAATAAAATATATTTATAAGCTATTGAAAGCTCGAACAGCGCTAAACATATTGTTCAGACCTCACTAAATCCGCCAATTTAATTTTTCAAGAATACGGGTTCTTTTCAGAATAAGAACTCATCTCTTCATTTCCGATTTGGCAATATTTCATGCGACAAAAATGGTTCTTATATTTTGTAACAAAAATTATTACTCAGAAAATAATAACAAATAGTAATTAAATCAATTTTTAATTTAATGAATTTATAAAAGAAAATTTCACTGGTATGGTAGACTATTTATTTTTATGAACTAAATAATTGTTTGGGTTTTTAAATATTTTTTTTTGAATCAAAAGATTGAAGTAATGTAATATTTTTTCTTTTATCATAGTTAGGAACTTAAAATTGATTTGATTTAGAATAGATGGACGATCAACAATATAGTTACATTTTTATGAATTGCTCCCAAAAAAGCATAAAAAGAGGTAAAATTAGTCATGCACTCCACAAACATATTAATTATTATTTTAGTAAAATAGACCTAATGATTTACACCAGATAGGATTGCATACATAGTGTAAAACATTTTGTTTAGTTAAATCAGCTTCTCTTCCTGTTTAGACCTTGAATTAAGCGATTACATATTACTAAGCATAATTGTGAATCCATCATTCTTTTTGCTTCCAAAAGTAGCACTTATGGCTACTTTGAATTAACAATTAGCTTTAGCACGTTTGAAATAATTTGGATTTCAAGTTTACTAATAGAGCTGTAAAAGTGATTTCGCATAATTTATCCCAACAACAAATTTGTAAAAATAGAAAAATAAGATGATAGTTTTTGATCTGCTAGAAAGATTTAATATTTAAAAAAGTCATAAACAAAAAGTATTTTTTACAACTCTTTAAAATTAAGGTTTCGATAAACTGTTGGGAAGCTTTACTTTCTAAATTGGAATTTATACAATTTTAATTCAACTTCACTGCTTTAATAAACATAATACTCTGGTAGAAATAATCTTAACGAACATCATAACTTTCAGGTTTTGCTGTTCGGTATAATGCTCCATAGTTAAAAAAGCACTGTTTATTCAAGCAAGAAAGGGAAAGGGCGTAACTATGGTAACGAAAAAACAGAAATCGTTCTAAAATCAAAGACGAAGTTTTTATCAAGTACCTTTAAAAAATATATCGATATTTATCAAAAGTGATTTCTGTCTTTTAATCATAAGCAAAAAAAAAATGTCGCAATTTTTTACACATTTTTACCCAAGTCCATTGACTCTCGGGAAATCTATGACAAATATTTTGTAAGTTCATAATCATAAATACTATATTCTTTAAGAGATTAATTGAGTCAGAATTGCTCACATAAATGCCTTTATTTTTCTACTTTCCCATCATGTTTTTACTACATTCGGGACAAGAACAACTAAGACATCAAAACAATACTTTTGAAGTGTATAACACTTTATTTGGCCTCGCCTCTTAATCCATGTTCTTGATCATTCACCCAGGAAATTTTGCTCGAAATTGAACGATATGAACAAAAGCTTGATTTTAACCGCATTTGGCCATTAGTTTTATCAGGTTCCTAAACTGTCTACGAGTTGTAAAACTTTTCTCGGTGTAATCTAGTAATTAAAAAATAGTTTTGTAAAATTAGCTTTTACAGAAATCAGTCAAGGTCTAGTAACCATTTTTCAAAATAATTTTAGGGCATTTCCAGAAAAAAATGTGCTACATAGTCACCCTTAAACTGTTTTAACATCGTTTCCATACATAACTTTAATTAAAAGGCTTTTTCGTAAAAAATTCGTATAGATTAATCGTGTCGTTATTCGAAAAAAAAATTTTTAAAATTAAATTTATTTCATTTTTTTTTTCAGGACTTATGTTGTAACTCTCCAAAGAAGTCTTCCAAGTGTGTCGGTTCAGTAATATTTCTACGATGAGGATAAACCGTTTACCATTTTCTGTTCTTCGGGGCATTTTTATGACAAGATCAAGAAGATTAGGCCAGCTGATGACGTCTTAAAATGAAGATTAACCCGTCTTTGCTCTCTGGATCTAGCTTTAAACAGTGAAAAGGTAAGGACCAATATATTTTTTTCAGTATAAATTGGTATGGTGTAAAGTTTGTCAATCACAAGTTGAGCTCTAGTTTACATTTCTGTTTCCAAGGCAACAGGACTCTCCTTATTTTCAACAAGGGTATAGAGCATTTTCAATCACATGACTCGACCTAACAACGGCCTTAGCAACGTTGTTTTTCTCCTCCAGTGACATGTGCGAATGCTGCTATTGGATGCTTCTATTTCCCGCCCCTAACAACAGCCTTAGCAACGTTGTTTTTGTCCTCCAAGTGACGTCATGTGCGAATGCTCTATTGAATCACTAGTCCTCTGTTTTTTATTCTAAAAGTTCACTTATCCTTTGATAGTTCACTAGCCTTTAACATATGCGTGCAACTGCATCAATTCCGAGAAAAAGACCGTGTTTTTGACCTTCAAAAATTTTACCCATAATCCTTGGGTCAGAGCTCAACTTGTGGTAGACAGACAGTATTTTTAAGGATATTCTACTCCTTAATGCATTTGATTACACACATGCGCATATATTTCTCTGAAGCACCCCAATATAAGATTGAAGAGCTTATACTCTCAAAGAGATAGTTTCAAAACTGAGTGAGTGAAAAAGATTCAAATCCGAGTATGTCACAGTCAAACTGTCTCCGAATTTTTACATACTCAAACATACATAACGAAACATACTCAATTTTAAAACAATATACGGGCCATTTTCACCATACGCTTGCATTTTAACATTTAAAAAATATTTCTTCAATCTACAGAATGTCTAAATTAAGGTGTTTCATCATAGTTGTTTTTAAATATGGAAAAGCAATTGATCATACTTTTTCTTAAAATTAAATGTAAAATTATACTCTATAACGTTTCCTTTTATTTCTTTAACGGGACATGAAATAAAGCTAGTGACAAAATATTTTACTGATTTGTCAAAATATATATTAAATTCAAGAAATATATTTTTTACAACTCGTACAGCAGTTATATATTTTTAATATTTATCGTTTTTTCTTTCAAAAGTAAAATTACAAAAAACTACTTTGAATTTCACGAAATTTGTTAAGGGCGAGCATTTTCGCTATTCTCGTACATTTAATTATATTTACTTGCAGAATTTTATAAATTTTTTAACTATTTAAAGCTAGAAATGTGTTTCCTTTGGTCTTCTTTCGTTAAATCAAGGCTCAAAAATATTTTTAACTATTGTCTAATTTTCACGATTTATAGAATCAGGACAACAATGCTGTCAAAGTTTAAAAATATCCCATACCCATTTTGTGTATACGCGTATGTTTCAAACATATACAGGGTGATTCGAAATTACGTGGAATAACTTCGCATGGGGGTAGAGGGGACCTAGACAAGCATATTTTGAAAAACTAGAGGGGGCGCAGATGCACCGTTAAAGAGCTAGGACATAATGTAGTGCGAGGGCGTTACAAAAGGCGGGTTTCCCAAGGCCCGTTTAAAGAAACAAAACATAACAGAATTAAAAAATTTATTGCATGAGGTACAGCAGTATCCGTACTACATACATGATAAATTTGATAAAATTTGGACCACTTGCTAAACCATGGGGGTACTTTTAAAGCGTGCAATATTAATCTTTTAACCAAAGAATGGAGTTCCCTTACATTAGTGTAATGGTATTTAGAAAAATGATGATCGGGGAAGGAATTTTCAATGATCATACATTGATCATTGAAACTGTATGATCATTGAAAATTCCTTCCCCGATCATCATTTTTCTGAGTACCATTAAGGGAACTCCATTCTTTGGCTAAGAGATTAATTTGCACGTTTTAAAATTCACCCCACGGTTTAGCAAGTGTTCCGATTTCTATCAAATTTATGGTGGAAGTAGTACGGATACTGCTGTACCTCATGCAATAATTTTTTTCATGCTATTATGTTTTGTTTCGTTAAACGAGCCTTGTGAAAACCGCTTTTTGTAACGTCCTCGCACTACATTAGGTCCTAGGTCTTTAGCGGTACATCTGCGCCCCCCCCCCATTCCTATGCAAAATATGCTTGTCTAGGTCCCCTCTACCCCCATGCGAAGTTTGTCCACGTAATTTCGAATCACCCTGTATAGCATTGACAAGTGTCAGCCTAAAATTACGGCCCTCGATCTCAACTAAAATGTGTATACGTATTAAAGACTCAATTTGCAACTTGGATGTGATGTCGCACTGAGTGGTGAAACCCGCGCTTTTTCAAGTAGTAAAACTTATGATATTTAAAGGACCTACGAATGAAGAAGCAATTTTTATTTGTATACTAAAAAACTGTTATTTAAGTGGTGACTAATAAAATAAATAAAATTATCTGATGTTTCAAAATTGAAAAAATTGGGTAGCTAGGTAGTCGTGTTTGAAACAAAAGGTTTCGTATCAAAATTATAACATATATTTACTCGGATTTGAAAGTGTAGGGGTTCTGAAAATAAATTATCTACGTTTAAAACCAATTGAAATCATGAAAATGTTTTGCACAATCATGTCTGAAAGATCATCTTTGGATCCACTCAAGAGTTTCATTTTATTAGGTACTTCCTCAACATCTAGTTTTAAGACATTTTAATTTGCGTTTAAATTTAAAATTGAGTTTCTTCCTTTTCTTTTAACCTTTTATCTAATAATCGGTAAAAAAATAAAATTGCTTTTAACATATTATGTATTTTCAGTTTAAGTTAAAAATATTCTGATAAATGCGATCCATCCATATTAAAAACCTTCCAAATCGGCCAGTTCGGTTGAAAAACCTGTTAAATGCATGTTACCTAGTTTAAAAACTGGCTAAATTATTAAAATATATTCTAAAATTTCTGCTAAATTTGTTGATTTTGTTGCAAAACGAAAGAATTTTTTAAAAAAAATATTCTTATTCTATTCAACCAAATTCCTCCGTCTAAGAAAGTATTGGTAAGTGTAAGCAGTTTTAATGCAGAGTATTAAAGGATAAATTTTAGAAAAGGTGTAGTATAGTTACCACACAATAACAGTCATAGATTTTTGGAATTATCCTTAGAGCAACACTATTCTGTTAATATTCTTGTCATTCTGTATTTTTAGTTTTTCTTAATATTGAACGATATTTCTTACTAATTGCTTCTTTTTTTTAATACTATTAAGTATTTTAACAAAATTTTGGAAATTTTAAATTGTCATGCAATTTCACCCCACAAATGTCCACTTTACACTAATTTTTTTCATATTAAGTTAGATATTAAACAATTTTAACGCACCATTTCTACAACTAACATATTTTACGTAGATAATATCGAAAAATATCTTTTCATCATTTCTCACATTCCATTCACAAAATTAAATATTGAGATTTGGATGTCCTTAGTCACATAATTGAAAAAAAAATCTAGCTGGGGTATATAACAGTGATCTACAGGGTGTCTACTCTTAAAGTTATCCAATAGCTATATACTAAACCGTCCGTTATAGATGGATACACTGTTCAGAACGAAGTAAACTATTACGTTTGATGGCTTTTTACATAAAAATTCTAAATATAAATTTTTATATGGTCCCCTGCTCCTATAAATAATGCAAACTAAAAAATGTTCATTAATTTTTGTCTCTAACAAAAAATGTTGCATACCTACTCCTACGATAAGAAATGGCCAAGTAATACCACTGTAAATATCGTTGATTTTGTAGCAAAAAGTTTAAATTTAAATTTCGTACGATTTTCTACATTTTCGCTTGGGAAGCATGTTTTTATAACAAACGGTTTAAGAGGTAGCTATTGGTTTATATTATGAGGGGAAACGTGCGTTCTATAAATTCAGGTTACAGTTATTGATCCCACGTGAAATATAAAGGTCTTACGAGACCTTACATTTAATTAAAGGATAGAGAACCTACAATATAGCTAGGTAACACAGCTTGCCTTTTAAAGTAATACATATTGCTGGCTATTTTACTGGTGACTATGGGTCATCGCAAACTACATTTTACATCGTTACTCCTGAAGGCAAGCTGTGAGTCTTACACCAAACTCCTATCAAATTAATCCGGTTTCTAAGCTTGAATCTACCCATTAATACATCCTAAGTCATGCCCTTGCCTTGTGTGTCATTCGATCGCTTATTGGCAGATTAGAAATATGCAGGGCTTAAAGTAATATCTACTTTTACATCATATTCGAGAAGTTTGTATGAAAAGAAATGTATTAAAATGCAAGAACTCAAAAAACATTGCTTTTTCTTGAGCAGTGACGCTTAATAATTATTTTTCTACGTAAAATATTTACTGAAAGTATTTGTTTTCTGTTCTAATGTTACTTTCTTTTCTTACAGAAATTGGTGGAAGAAAGATTCTGAAGACCTCAAAAATTTCGATTGAAGAAGAAATGTTTCTTCAAGATGATTGTAAGCGGTAACAGCTAGTTCTATGTATGAGTGTCAATACTTGGACTCCATTGTTTGTAACCCCACCTCTTTAGTTTTCCAATAAAGAAGTGTTCGTTAATGGGACCTTTTGTTTAATTTCCACGCACTTGCGACTTGGTCCACGCCGCTCAGATTGAGCATGCGCGTGGACTTAGTATATACAGGGCGCGCAGGTATGCTTAGGGCGCATGCGCCAACCAGCCAAAGAAAGCAACCAAGATGGCTAGGAAAGTTGAAGTCCAATTGAATCGGTGAACTTTGGTTGTTAGGGTATTAGTTGAACCAAGTGTTTGGTTAAAGTTGAACTAGGTTGAGAAATTTAAAAAAAAATTCTAAGTTGAATTTGAACTTTGAAATATAATTGAAGTACATGTTGAGTTTTAACATCAAAGTCTTCAATTATATTTCAAAGTTCAAATTCAACTTAGAATTTTTTTTTTTAATTTCTCAACTAAGTTCATCTTTAACCAAACACTTGGTTCAACTAATACCCTACACTGCCTAACAACCAAAGTTCACCGATTCAATTGAACCTCAACTTTCCTAGCCATCTTGGTTGCTTTCTTTGGCTGATTGGCGCATGCGCTCTAGATATACCTGCGCACCCTGTATATACTAAGTCCACGCGCATGCTCAATCTGAGCGGCGTGGACCAAGAAGCATTACCCAGAAATATGACAAGTATTAAAATACTCAAATAATCAAACCAGATTGACTGACATCGTACCTTTATTGTCTCTAAAACCAAGTTACAATGCAATATTAAGTTTCAGCTAGGCTTAGTTGTCTGAAAAAGTAATCGTTCCAAGAAAACTAGCAGCTTACTTCTGAAATCTGCAACGAAAAACACAATGAAATAATAACAGATGGATAAAATGTATTAGAATCAGTTACATATCACCATTAGAATTGATGCTTACATTTTTTTTTATTCAGGAACAGTTTTGTAGAGTAGTTTCACCATCAAGACTTTGATGTTTCAAAACCAGAATGGAACCAGTTTAGTTTATCTTGGTGACATTTGAGCTGTTCTCCCCTTTCACTAACTGGGAAATCTGCAAAATAAAATAGTCACAAAATGTGGTAGTTTGTAATGAAAATCTAGCTGCATTTAAAGAACATTGTTTCAACTGCAATTCATTGATGTATTGACCAATAGAAATATAAATTTATCTGAAGCGGTAGTTAATTTCATCAATGCATGGGGTTTTCTACCATTTTGAACAGTTTAAACTTTAAACCAAAAAAGAAGAGAAAAAAGAAACCTTTAAAGAATATAACTTAACCGCTATACAGTTATGGGAATTCCTTAACGTAATTTTTTAAACAGAATAAAAGCATCAAAATTTATTTCTCACTATTTCTCTACCATTTGAAAAAGCAAATGTTCCTCAGCCGTTCCAAGAGGTTCTCAAGCAGCACATTCAAAAGTCGTCCAATTTTTGTCATTTATTGCAAAAATGTCGTTTACTTCTAGTTGCAGTTACGTAAACTTGACATTTGGTACGATCTCTGCTACTCGATTTCTGCCTTTATTAACTCCCCCTTATTTTATCATCTTCCCTCTTTATTTTCCTTTATTTCTTTCCTACTCTCCCACATTACACCATAGACATCTACAAACACTTAAAAGAGTTACATTAAACACCATTGGATAGATCGAGGCTCGATTCATCAAATCTTGGTTCTCCTTCTGCTCGTTCTTTACATCCTCCTATTACATATATCCCCCCCACTATATATCCTCCTTCCTTACTCTTCATTCCATTTCCCCCCTAAAACACCAATTTATCTTGAAGTCTTCTTCTCTACATCCTTCCATACACATTCCCTACTTTTCATCTATTTCCCTGCTTTTCCTACTCTACCTCCAGTAGCGTAGCCAGAAAAAAAATTCAGGGGTGGATATTGGTATTTCGAGGTATATATAGTTTTAGTGGTTTTCTATGGGGAGGAAGTGGAAAATTTGAGTTTTTGGGGGATGCATTCAAAATCTCCGCTCTGACTACGCCCCTACCCCTGTATAAATTATGGGTGTGGGTCAAAATCCCGACACTCAGAATCCCGACAGATCAGGTTCCCGACGGTCGAAATCCCGACAGTTCATAATCCCGACAGGGTCAGAATCCCGACAGTTCAAAATCCCGACAGGGTCAAAATCCCGACAGGGTCATAATCCCGACAGGTCGAAATCCCGACAGGGTCAGAATCCCGACAGGTCATAATCCCGACAGGGTCAAAATCCCGACAGGTCAAAATCCCGACAGTGTAATGTCACTCTTGAGCCGTGAGAGCATGAATTATTGAATTTTTTTGAAATTTTAAATTTTTTAAAATTGATTAAAAACTGGTTTAATACTACACTCCTGCGCGTGCAAGACTTTTTTCTAGGCAGCTTTTCAGTGCTGACTACAGATGTTTCTTCAATACTGTGGTTAGAAAGATTTTAAAATTTTAAATTTTTTAAAATTGATTAAAAAATGGTTTAATACTACACTCCTGCGCGTGCAAGACTTTTTTCTAGGCAGCTTTTCAGTGCTGACTACAGATGTTTCTTCAATACTGTGGTTTGAAAGATTTTAAAATTTTAAATTTTTTAAAATTGATTAAAAAATGGTTTAATACTACACTCCTGCGCGTGAAAGACTTTTTTCTAGGCAGCTTTTCAGTGCTGACTACAGATGTTTCTTCAATACTGTGGTTAGAAAGATTTTAAAATTTTAAATTTTTTAAAATTGATTAAAAAATGGTTTAATACTACACTCCTGCGCGTGCAAGACTTTTTTCTAGGCAGCTTTTCAGTGCTGACTACAGATGTTTCTTCAATACTGTGGTTTGAAAGATTTTAAAATTTTAAATTTTTTAAAATTGATTAAAAAATGGTTTAATACTACACTCCTGCGCGTGCAAGACTTTTTTCTGGGGTTTTTTTCAGTGCTGATTACAGATATTTCATCAAAACTGACGTTTGAAAGATTTTAAAATTTTAAATTTTTTAAAATTGATTAAAAATTGGTTTAAAATTTTAAAATCCTTCAATCGTCAGTTTTGATGAAATATCTGTAATCAACACTGAAAAAAGGCCCAGAAAAAAGTCTTGCACGCGCAGGAGTGTAGTATTAAACCATTTTTAATCAATTTTAAAAAATTTAAAATCTTTCAAACCACAGTATTGAAGAAACATCTGTAGTCAGCACTGATGCCTAGAAAAAAGTCTTGCACGCGCAGGAGTGTAGTATTAAACCATTTTTTAATCAATTTTAAAAAATTTAAAATTTTAAAATCTTTCAAACCTCCGTTTTGATGAAATATCTGTAATCAGCACTGAAAAAAAAACCCCAGAAAAAAGTCTTGCACGCGCAGGAGTGTAGTATTAAACCAGTTTTTAATCAATTTTAAAAAATTTAAAATTTCAAAAAAATTCAATAATTCATGCTCTCACGGCTCAAGAGTGACATTACACTGTCGGGATTTTGACCTGTCGGGATTTTGACCCTGTCGGGAATCTGACCATGTCGGGATTCTGACCCTGTCGGGATTTCGACCTGTCGGGATTTTGACCTGTCGGGATTCTGACCCTGTCGGGATTTTGACCTGTCGGGATTCTGACCTGTCGGGATTTTGACCTGTCGGGATTCTGACCCTGTCGGGATTTTGACTTGTCGGGATTCTGACCCTGTCGGGATTTTGACCTGTCGGGATTTTGACCCTGTCGGGATTCTGACCCAGTCGGGATTCTGACCTGTCGGGATTTTGACCTGTCGGGATTTTGACCCAGTCGGGATTTTGATCTGTCGGGATTCTGACCCTGTCGGGATTTCGTCGTCGGGAACCTGATCTGTCGGGATTCTGACTGTCGGGATTTTGAACGGAACCCATAAATTATTCCTGCATCCTTGATCTATCCTTATTCTTCCCTCTACAATTGCCATTGTGGAGAGCAAACTCACCACGATAAAATTTATATGATTTAAGTGGGTTATAAATATTAACTGAAGTTTACGCAAATGACAATTTTACACTCATTTTTTTGTTTAATCTTAATGTGTTCAGTTATGGCTTAAAACCTCCAGAAAACTTTCTGAGCTGAAACAACTTGTGATGTCACGCGTGCATTGTTTACAATAATTCCGGTTTGAAATACATTGCGCTCTAGTTTTTGTTTTGCAGCCTAATGTTTCCATGGAAACGGTGTTTCTCACATTTCCGCGAGGCACTTTTGACGTCAACTTTTCTGCAATGAAATATCTTAACAAAACTAACAAAATTTTACTTGGAAAAGACGAGCGTATTTTTAGATTCAGGAGAGAATTTTCAATAAGTTAAAATTTAAAACTTCACCCATCTGTTTTCACAACTTCATCTTTTCCGCATAATTTCGTCTTAATCCTACTTCATTCATGGTCCCTATTTATTAGCACAGCTCATACCAAATAGGTCAAGTTTACGTAAGTGCAACAAGAAATAAACTAAATTTGGCCACACATAACAAAAATTGAAAAAATTTTTAACGTTTGTGCTGGCCGGATTTGTTTTATCCGGATTGATCTGGCAGGGAAAATATTGATCGAAATTTCTCACGGCAGCAAATTTAATACAAAATGAGGGATGGTGAAGGTCGTGAAAACCTGCAGTGGGGGGTGGGATCTTTCACATTTGGTTGCAGCTAATTTGCAAAAATAGAAAAATTGCACGGTAAGAACGACTATTTTTGTCTATGTTACGATCAAAGTGATAAACCGGGCATTATTAATAATGCTCGAAGTAAGGCGGGCAATGTGATAAATTCAATAGCATTTATCAATGAGTATTTATCACATTGCCCGTAACATTAAATATTCATATTTTAAGCAGCTTTTTCTTACAAAAATTTACGTAATGTTTTTTTTTAACTTTAATTCACCTGCTTTTAATGGGAAAATTAGTCTACCCCCAAGTGTAGAATCTTAACTGTGTTTGAATGTTGCAGTAACTGACATTTCAGTCCCCTGAACATACTTAACAAAGCCTATCAAACGATGCTTAAAACGATGCTAATTAAATACTCAATCTTTATCAGTTACAATGAGTGTGATAATTATCATCAAATGTATAATCTGCAATTAAATTAAAGATATTAATAAAATTATATATATAATTTGTTATACAATAATTTAGTGGTGACTAAAATTTATCTAGTTAGGCTGGGCGCGCACGAGTGACTAAAGTCACGGCGACCAGGATTACTAGTATCAAAAATATCATTAGAAAACAATAGAGCATTTTCAATCACATGACTTTACCTAACAATGGCCTTAGCAACGTTGTTTTTATCCTCCAGTGACATCATATGCGAATGCTGCTATTGGATACTTCTATGTCCCTCCCCTAACAACAGCCTTAGCAAAGTTGTTTTTGTCTTTGTCACCGTGACAAAAGTCGCCCGTGCGCGCTCGCCCTAAAAGGAATCCTTTAAAATTTGAAAATTAGATCCTTTTAAAACTAGATTCATAACAATAAACAGGTTTTAGTTACTTCAGCCCATCTTGACAAAAACCCTGGATTCACTACTGATTTCAATTCTAAATTTAGGAAGTTTTGTAATAATTTCAAAACTAAATTCAATATCTTATTAAACCACTCTTAAAACCTACAACAGAACTCACCTAAATAACAAAAAAACTTTTGAAATAATCAAGCATCTAGGCAGTTCCAAGAAAGAATAATTATTTTATTTTAAGAGTTCTGAGATCAGGCAGGAGATTATTATTTTTTAAATGTTTTTCATGAAAACTACGAAATTAACAGGTTGATGGAAGAAAGTTCAACGTTTTCCGATGAATGAAAATACCTTAAATTTGAGTCCACTCAAATTACCTTGTAAAGATTCACAGATAGACGAATAGGGTGGGTTGCCCAGTGAATGAACACTCCCAGTGAATGAACACCTGGTCGTATAATCTCAATTATTAAGCTATTTGAACTCTGTAAAGACTGTTACTAAAATTCAGTAGTTGCAATGAGACCTCCTAGAGGCCAGGCAATCGTTGATTTAACCGTATATTCCGATTTCAGTCTGTGTAAATTTTTTTACTGATACTCGAGCTTCAGACCCATGAAAAAGTCTCCGGTAAGTTAAGATTTGACTTGATTCATTCATATTTTTCTGACTTATAATTGCGCTTATTATGATTTTTGTTGTTTTTTATCAAATGTTAAAGACTTAATCTTTGATATGGCATAATTCAGAAAGCTGTACTTTTGAAATTGCGATAGATAAGGGGGTGTTCACTTACTGGAAGTGCAAACTGAGATTTCCCAGTGAATGAACAGGTGTTCATTTACTGGGGAAAATGCATATTTCGTAAAACCTCATGATTATAGTTTTATTTGATTCATAATGATGTAAGCTAAACTATGTAAAAATGCGCGATGATCAAAATTGTGTCCTTCCAGTAAATGAACGGGGTATGTTGATTAGAAAGTACAAGTGTTCACATACTGGAAAGAGTAATTAAACTAAGATTTACCAGTAAATGAACAACCTTCATACTCTGGGAAACTGCTTATCTCGTGAACCAAAAGACCTATAGGCTTATTTGACGGCTTAAACTAGGAATAGGTTATGATAAAGATCAGTATTGTCTTTCCATAGAATAAGTTTTCGATTTAAAAGTCTAGGTTTATACAGGGTGTATCATTATGAATGGGAAAACTTCTAGGGGAGGTAGACATTATAAGGGTTCAGAATTGCATAGGTACCCATGGTCCCAAACGACAGGTATGGACGTATATAAGAGGGGGGGTTAGAGGGTCCAGACCCCCCCCCAATAGCCAAAACCTTATGTCAGCCAAACAAAAAGGTTCCTGTCCCAAATGTTCAAAAAATGAGTGAAAATACAACTTTTTGGATCAAATTTTCTGGGAGAAGACCCAGACACCCCTCTTTTGCTTGAGGGCATGTATTAACCACACAAATTTGTGATTAAGTTCACAAAATTTCACTCGGAAAGGGAAAACTATTAGAAACATTTTGGGTTACAGAATCCCTTCAAAACAGTTTAGTAACGGCTCCTTTGGTCCTGAGGTCTTATAGGTTTTGCCCCCCCCCCAATCAAAAAGTTGAACTTACGCCTATGGTACTCCATTTTGTCCCCCCTCGTGATAAAGGTTAACCTAAGCTTTTATAACCCCTTGCTACGCTCAGAGGGAATTTCAAGTTATACAACCCCTCTTTCGAAACCTCAAACTTTAAAATTTTTCCCCATAGAAAACGACCAACCAAAGTTACTACTTAATGAAAAAGTGGGTAAATAGGGTTCAGGGGTCCTCCTCCAAAAATGTTTAAATTTTAGTATACTAAATAGTCTTCTATATAGCTACTTTTTATGGGTTTTCAGGGAGCTTCGCGGGCCGCATGTGGCCCGCCAGTTGGAAAACCCTGTTTTAGATACACTTTCATTGCCCATTGCGACCCCTGAAAGAAGTTTCTTGAACCCCCCCCCCTTGTAAAAGCTATAGCTACGTCCGTGCTAGGAGGTATTGATTATTAATTGTGTTAAGATGGAATATGCAATTAGTATAACGTCGCAATCGATGTTTGGCAAGATTTGCACCCACCTCCTAAGTAACTTTTTTGTGTGTGTGCGTATGTGTGTGTGAGTGTATTGAAGAAATTTTAGAGTTTTTAGTAAAATATTTTCTATTTTATGTAACGCAGGCTGATCAGTTGAAAAAAATCATGGTATTTTTCAGTGTTCATTTACTGGAAGACACTGTTCATACTTAGGGCAAACTTTGTTCATTCACTGGGTCTATCGCACTTTTTTCACTCAAATCAGCATTCCTTCAAAACTATTGATTTCTAAGATCTGGAAATACTTCGATCATATTGCCAAGAAAAAGCCAGTATGGAAACATACCTTATTTTTAGAAATTGACCGAGAAAAAGCCCTGAAAAAAATTTTTGAAGTGGGAAAATCGCAAACCCAAATGCTAAGTGTTCATTCACTGGGCGGTTCACCCTATGTTCTTTTTGGGCTCACTAATCAACTTCCTTTCAAAGAGAAGTCGGATTTCAGAGACTGTTCCTATCCAAAGAAAAATTTTAAAAATGCTATTACAAAATACATTAACTCTAAAATGATTAATAAGTTAAAAACATAACAGACAGGAACCCTTTAAGATTCTATTAAGATCAGCAAAATAGTTATATTCAGGCATTTATTTCATAAAACCAGTTAAACAGATGAATTTCAGCCGTACTTTCTCAGTTCTTAGGCTTAAAAAAAAGCTTTTAAGATTGATAAATTACGTTAGGTCTGGCTAAGTAATTACTGAGATTTCAGCTCTTAAATTGGGTTTTTAAGTAATAAATGCCGGAATAAAACGATTTTGCTCATTTATTCCAATTTTAAAAAGTAACGTGTCAATTTCCACCGGGGATTGTACAACTTCCCATGCCCCAGCTTATATAAGGATCCTTAGGTCGTTAGGGGTGCATTTCCGACACCCCATTCCAGTGTGATTCTGTGTCGCGTCTAGATGTACCCAACCCCTCCTAGAAGTTCGAAAACATTTACAGTCGACAGCAACGTTTCCTGACCCTATGACATCACTAACAAACAAAGTAAATACAAGCGCGGTGTCTGAATTTTGAGAGTGAAGTTAAGAACATTAATTTAAAAATATGATTACTCTTTTATACCCATGTATATATAGCGTCTTTTTATCACGATTTGTGTACCAAACTCCTCCTAGCAACCCTACAGGCTTTCTGTTTACGCAGTTTCTGCTTCCAACGTAACAAATTAAAAATCAAACTTTACACAGAGGTATAAATTACATCATTATAAGAATTATACAGTAGGGCCTCGTATAACGCGATTTTTGGTTCCGTGTAGTAGGAAAATCGCGTTGTACGAATTCGTGTTGTATGAAAAAATATCTCATACAACGCGAATGACAGACAAAAATAATACCCTCAAGTACGCTACCTAAAGCAACACAATTGTTCGATTCCGAGGTTTTTACATTTAAAAAGCTAAACGTTCTGTTAAATTCTTACGCAATCGCAGTTTCTTAGGGTTAAGGGCTAGAGTGATTGTAACCATGTTAAATTTTATCGTCTACTAGCTGCTATACCCGGCGTTGCTCGGGGAATAAAAAGGATTTTCAAATTCAGATATTGGAAAAATATGTATTCAAATCAAAATATTTCTCATATGTCCATAAATAATAAGTGATTGTATTTTAAAGATTATTACTACACTAGAGAAGTGTTTATTTTTTCCTTAGATGCTTTAACCCAGATTCAGATTATTTTTATTTTTGAAACTATAAATTCTTTGGAGCATTCTTGAGGCCAGTTATTTTCCTAGTCCTAATTGTAAAGTATGACTTTCATCAGAAGAAATGAGCTGTTTTAATTGGATTTTTAACAGCTTTCTGCTTGATCGTATTATTATTTACTGGGTTAAGCTTTTTTATAACAATCCTCCCCAAATATTTTTTTATTTTTGTCATAAAGGAATCTTTTATCCGTGTAGTTTTTTTCAAACTTAGTAAAGATTTATTTACAAAAAGCCATTCTTATTTTAGTTTAGTTTTTTATTAGTTTTAAGTTAATGTGTTTGTATTAATTTAATAGATGTGTTTTCGAAATATCTTTTATTTTTCATCTACGTTTAATCCAAAATTTTCATTTTTGTAATAAACTAATGAAAGAAATTCAAGAAACATTCATCATGCCTTTAGGATCAAGATATTTAAATTTTCTTATCATTAATAAGTAAATATCGTAATGCATACACAAATAATACAGTCACGGGAAAAATAACGATTCTGATGAACAGCTTATGATAGATACGCAACCACTCTTTTTTTTTTCGAAGTGTCTATTTGGACGGTCAAACCGGCAGTTGGCACATGCGCTGTAGGTCTCGCGGTCCCGGCGCTCCAATCAGAACCGTTGTCGGGCAAGTGCCGGGTAAACAGGACTAGAGTTAGAGAGTATATCTGCCGGGCATATAGACTGTTGGAGCGCAGTAGGCAACCGACAACTAAACCTTGCCTACCCGAAGTTTCCTCGCTTGCTTTGAACTGTTGTCTGTCACTTTATTCAACTTTTTCAAGAGGTGATCTCGCTCCAAGCAGCGACTTCACTTGATGATGTGTTCTCGCTCCAAGAAGCGGTCTACTTCATGATTTCTCAGCTCAAAGCAGCTGCCTTTTACTTTACTATCTGTGATTGCTCCAAGCAGCAACCTATTAGATCCGAGAACTGTTGTTAGCTCAAAGCAGCTATCTTATCTTATCGATCATTTGCCATTCTACTTGTTTATGTTTTTATGCCAGCAATAAAGCTGAATTATTTTAACTACATTGCCTTCCTTCTACCACGAGCCACACACCGGTATAATTTTCCTATAGCAGTCCTCTTACCAAATCGAGGCAGGAACATGGTCCGTCGAGCCGGAGCGCTCACGGATGAAGGTTGGTAATATTTAAGTCTAAGAAGTCAAAGAATTTCTTAAGAATAACAAGTTTGATACAATTAAGTTTGTTGTATATTGATTATATTTAGATATAAGTAGATTTAGAAATAAGCATGGAAGAATTAGACTTGTTGATTAAAAAACAACATGCTATTCATGGTACTATGATTAGAGCTATTCGTAACTTCAAGAAAGACTCAGTTACTCGTAAGACTAAAGAATATTTCGAATTAAGGATAAAATCATTTTCTGATGCATGGTGTGAATTTAACTCAAATCATATTCATATTGAGTATGTTGCTGATGAAAAAAATCCATATATTGTGGGAGACTTATGGTCTCAGGTTGAAGAATTTTATATGGATAACTTATCCCAAATCCAATTCTTAATGCATGAAGCTTTCCCACCTGAAACCCCTAAGCCAGTGATAGCCAAAGAAAGTAATCAGAGTATCTTAAATAACTTGAATAATGTGCAAGCGTCTCAAAATTCTGAATCGTATGTTAAACTTCCCCAGATTAGCTTACCTACGTTTTCTGGTAAATATGAAGATTGGAAATCATTTCATGATTTGTTTAAGTCTATGATCTATGATAAAAGTGACTTATTGGATGTACAAAAGTTGTACTATTTAAAATCGCATGTAAAGGATGAAGCAGAAAAGATAATTAAGCATTTTAATATCACTAATGATAATTTCGCAGCTGCCTGGAATGTCTTGATAGATCGGTATGATAATACTAGAGTGTTGGTTAATGTGCAACTAAAACGCCTACTTTCACAACCAAAAATTATACATGATACCTCTTCAAATGTTAAGATGTTGTATGATACAACACTAGAATGTGTGTCCGCCTTAAAGAACTTAAAAATTCCAGTGAATCATTGGGATGTGATCTTGGTTCTCTTAATAACCCAAAAGTTATCTAATGATTCTATGTTTCTATGGGAAGAAAGTTTATCTTCAAAGAAAGATGTTCCCACATTTGATCAACTAAAAACTTTCCTTGAAAGACGATTTAGATCATTAGAATTCATAGGAGAATCAATTCCCCAACGATCAAAATTTGCACCAAGTACCAAACCTAAACAAACTAAGGTTTACAACTCAGCAAACTATTCGTGTTCATTTTGTGAAGGTGAACATTTCTTAAATCATTGTTCAAGCTTTAAGAGTAAATCACCAAATGAAAGATTACAGTTTGTTAAGTCCAAAAGAATATGTTATAACTGTCTGTCCAATTTACATTCAGTTAGGCAATGTCAAAGTAAAGGGTATTGTATAAAATGTCACAAAAGACATCACTCTCTTTTACACGAAGCTGTAAAACAACCCTTCCCCCCTACTAACTTTGAACAAGCGGAATCTAATTCCACAGTTTTACTACCCTCGGATGGTCCTGTTTCCCATTTTGTGAAATCAAAGCCAGGAACTATCATTTTGCTCAGTACTGCCCTAATAAAAGTGTTTGATTCTTACGGGCACGAAGTTAAGTGTTTGGCAATCCTTGATCAAGGATCACAATCCACTCTCACCTCCGAATCATTGCAACGAAGGTTAAGAGCTAAGACAGAACCCACTTCAATTCAGATACATGGGGTTGGAAATTCTAATATTAACACATGCAAGAAGATAGCTACGATAGGAATCAAAACCGCCACCACATCTGAAACGGTGATCCCGGAAGTTAAAGCCCTAGTTTTGAGATCACTCAGCTCATACTCTCATCGTTCTCCTCGCATTGAAGCCCCATGGGATCATATTAAAGGTTTAAATCTAGCAGATCCTAACTTTGCCAATTCTGGTAAAATCGAGGTCATCTTGGGAGCAGATGTCTATCCAGACATAATAATCGATGGTATAGTAAAAGGGCCTAAGAATACCCCTATGGCTCAAAACACTAGATTTGGATGGGTTTTATGCGGTCCAATGACATTCAATAAAGTTGATACAAGTTCAACTGATAAAACTACTAAGTTAGTTAACATGCACAGTATTTTGGATTTACACTCCGAAGTGCGGAAATTTTGGGAATCGGAGGAAGTTCCTTCTCATACAGTACCTGGACACCCCCCAGAAGATTCATTGCTAACTGTTTCCGACAATCGTCTTAATAGGTGGCAAAAGATCCAAAAGCTGAACCAAGACTTTTGGCAACGTTGGAAAAAGAGCTATTTGAACAGACTTCAAACACGTCAGAAGTGGCTTCAGGAGAAACCGAACGTACATAGAAAAGAATCTTCTAGTTCTAATCAAGGATGATAATCTTCCTCCCACCAAGTGGATGCTTGCCCGAGTACTAGATACTCACAAGGGTCAAGATGGTTTAACTCGAGTGGTGACTGTTCGCACTAAAAACAGTGTGTTAGTTCGTCCAATCACGAAAATTTGTGTTTTACCAATTAATTAATATTAAGTTTTTCAGATTCCTAATTTGTTTTAAATCTCAAGCTAGAGATTTCAAGGCCCGGAGGATGTTGGAGCGCAGTAGGCAACCGACAACTAAACCTTGCCTACCCGAAGTTTCCTCGCTTGCTTTGAACTGTTGTCTGTCACTTTATTCAACTTTTTCAAGAGGTGATCTCGCTCCAAGCAGCGACTTCACTTGATGATGTGTTCTCGCTCCAAGAAGCGGTCTACTTCATGATTTCTCAGCTCAAAGCAGCTGCCTTTTACTTTACTATCTGTGATTGCTCCAAGCAGCAACCTATTAGATCCGAGAACTGTTGTTAGCTCAAAGCAGCTATCTTATCTTATCGATCATTTGCCATTCTACTTGTTTATGTTTTTATGCCAGCAATAAAGCTGAATTATTTTAACTACATTGCCTTCCTTCTACCACGAGCCACACACCGGTATAATTTTCCTATAGCAGTCCTCTTACCAAATCGAGGCAGGAACATAGACAGTGCCTTTTTGTTTGTTTTGAAAGCCTGGATTTTCGCAAAAATTTACCTCATCGTTACTCCTATTAGTCTCTACGAACACTAATTAAATCGTTAAGAGTGAGACACGGTTTTGTGTAAATTCCTTGCCCAGAGCTTTCAGCTATCTGCCACTGAGTAATCAGGCTGCAGACTGCTGAAATCATCCGGGTGCGGATTGAGAATGCATTCTAGCGGACCAAACTGATTAAAATAATATTCAATAATTTAGTGGTGACCTCAACATATAAATTATTATTAAATTATGTCACCAATCTTTTAATAAAACTTTCTTTTATACGTAGGCAATAAACCTGTCCACCGTCAATAGCTACAGGGTTAGCCTGGGATAGCAGCAAGTCATGGCCAATGCTGACCTATCGAGGCGTGGCTTTGCTGCTATGGGGCCAGAGCAGCTTACGCTTCTGGTATTCGATGCACTTATGGACTACACCATCAATAGCTTAATCACGATATAGCTTGTAACCTTGTATAGGCTATTGAGAATGACTGTTATCTGTTAATTATCTGTTAAGACTAGATCATAAGAAAACCAGAGTATTGATTTCTGCTTATTGAGGAGGCCAAACATTTGAACTGAAAATCGGCGCCGCAGAAGAGGGGGAGGTATAGGAAGGTTTTTTTAGGGACGGTCTTGTAGAAGGGAGAAATTGGAGTTATACTTTCTAGATCCGACTTACCCTCCTTATTCCTCCCTCATCTCCTTTCTATCTCTACCAAAAGCCGTTTATAAGATAAATACATAGCTCGATTATCCCCCCCCCCGACACTGAACTAGGAAAATCCACTGTCGAATCTTTTTCAAGTCAAGTTGAAAGCTTCATTATTTTAAAATGATTTTGCTTAAAACAATTACAGGAGTCTGCAAAAAAAAATACTGTATTTTAGTAATAACACTTTTACAACTAACTTTTAGTAGGTCCGAGCTCACATTTATCAGTCTGTCCAAAATTCAATTACCCAACCATTTATTAAATTCAGAGGATTTTCCTTGTATACGGCGAAAATATAATTGCAGATTTGTAGGTTCTATTAGTTTGTTTCTATACCATTTGATAGTACGGTATAACTAGCTCACCCTTTTTGGGAGGAGGGACCCTCACATTATTGTTTGGTAGGGCCGCAAACGAAGTTACAAAAAATATTAATAATAAAGCTTATACCAAATTACATACCGTCGCTGATAAAAAGTTAATGTATTTTAAGAAAAAATAATCACTCAAAACAAATAATAAATAAATGTTTCTTAAAAATCCAAGAAATGGAGGAATAACATTGTGAATAGTTTTTTAAAAATAAACAGTTTTTAAGAAGATAAAGCAATAGTGAAACCTTTAAAATACTTAAGAATGTTTGTTACAAGAACATTATATTTGAAAAAAAAATATTAACGTTATAAATTTTAATAACATTAAACTAGTAGCAACAAATGTGACAGTTAGAAATTTTAATATCTGTAAAATAAAAATTCTAGACTCAAATATACTCAATGTTAAAATAACTAACTTAAAACACTTTTGCAATGTTCAAACACGTAAAATAATTTTAAGAATAAGTGTCACAAGATTTGTTATGAATTTAATAATATTGTTAAAATAATGAGCATTAAAAAGATTTATTAAACTTAATTATTTTTGTTTTTGAAGGAGCAATGTTATATAAAAATAATATTCATAGCTAATATTCATAGCATGCAACCTAAAATCTTTTAAAAAAAAATAAGATTTTGGATAAAATACAGGCACGGTACTATTGTTGTTTCTTATTCCCATGATAATAAATCAAGACCATCAACCCATACGATTTTAGATCCCGAAAAATAGTCCTAGGACGATTCTAAAAGGTCTTCTAAAAATGCTCGGCAGTGGCGGTAAGAGTTCGATTTCCAGGATGGCTGGTTCGATTTCCAGGATGGCTGGTTCGATTTCCAGGTTCGATTTCTCATGAATGGCTGGAGTGCGAGTGGATGGTGAGTTCTCGTATAACGCGAGATTTTTCGCGCTATAGGAAAAAGTGGTAGCAAAATTTCTCTCGCGTTATAGGAATTCGCGTTGTACGAAGGCGCGTTATACGAGGCCCTACTGTACAATGAAAATATGAAATAATAAGGTGGGGTACACTATCTTAAATATGGATGTGATAATCCAGGTTCCTGCCAATCTTTTACTTACATTTTCTTTCCAGAACTCGTGAACATTTTAAAACTTATACCTTAAAATCAAGGGAGAACACAGTATAACAGACATCAAAATTTTAGAGTGGAATGTTAGGGTTCTCCCCTAGAAAATTTTTTAAAATTTGCCTCTTACAGTAGTAGTGTTTCAGCCCATTTTGAGGCTCTTTGGGTTACATCCGATGAAAACAATTCCTTGTAAACTTTAGGATTATCAAGGGAAAAAGTTAATAAAAATCAAGTTTCGAGGGGATTGGGGGTCCTCCCCCAGAAAACATTTTGAAATTTGATCCTCAAAAGTAGTATTTTAACTCCTTATGGGACTTTTTTTAACTCCCGATGCTCCTTGTGGAAGTTGCAGAACTTCTATTATGCAGCTATTTTTCACATAAAAGTGGAAACCTTGGGGGGGGCAATTGCCCCCCTGCCCCCCCCTAAATGACGCCCATGCTTAAAAAAGGTACTAAAAACATTCTATTAAAAAGGGACCGACACTCACCTGAAATATTTTTGGGACCCGAGATCCTTCGAGTAGAAGCATCCATACAGAGATGTAGAATCAAATGCTATCTTCCCTGCACCTGAATAACACAAAGAAATCAAGAAATATTCCGTATATAAAAAACACTAACAACAGAGCACACAAATATCATAAACATTGAATGGAACTTTACTCTTTGCTTAATTGTTTTAGTATACAGTACCTTGTCTTAATTTTTTCGGACATTTAAAATTACGACTAATTTTAAAAGAAACGTAATGAAATTAATATAGCAATGTAAGCATAATAAATAAAAGCAATAAACCGGCCCAAATATGTTGCCAAACTACGCCAAATCCATCGTGTAACGCATTCTAGGATTAAGCCAAAGTTAGAAGCAGTAGCTTTCTTTAAAGTAAAATCCCGTTAGTTAGCTTGTGGAAAGAGGTTGCGTTAATTAACGGCATGTAAATTAAACGTTCAAAATATCCACTTTTGATAAACCCTTATAAATGGCGACCAATATGAGATTTTAGGGAATACATCTTAAATTACTTGCTTCGATTATTAAATAAGGAATCTATATTTCAAGGCCGAATTCATTTATATGCTTGGGATAGTTTGAGATATTTAACTTGAAAGCTTGAAAAAATATTCGGTAAATCCAAAAAAATTATGCCTTGGGAAAGTTGTGCTTTTTACAGTTGTGTTTTGTGTTTTAAAGAGAAATACAGATTGGACACTGCTAGAACATCTTACTGTAAATCCCCAGATCCCGTGATCTGTGTTTTATTTTTTCTTCGCTTTGTGATGCTTATCTACCAAACATTCACTAAAGAATTTTAGAACATAACAGTAGTAGTGATCAAGAACAGATTTCATTATCCCACAAACTCCATTTTAAAATATTTCCGATCGTTAAAGATTGAACAAACTTTTAATCGATCGATTGAGTGGAAGATTTATGGTTGGGAAAATCGGAGTTGATCTAATAATGAAAATATCGTTTACGGTAAATCCCGATGTTAAAATTACTTAAACTTACTAATACTTGATTCAATGTTTTGGAGCAAAATTCTTAAATATGATCGTTTGGTGAATGAATAAGAAAAACGCATGATTCAAAACAGCAACATAGATCACGTGAAGAGGGGATACTTGACAGCAACGTTTCCTGACCCTATGACGTCACTAACAACAGAAGTAATTCCCAGCGCGGTGTTTGAATTTTGAGTGAAATGCAGAACGTCGATTTAAAAATATTATTTTGTTAAGCCCATGGATATATAGTCCTTTTATCACGATTTGCGTACCGGAAGACCTCCTAGCAACCCAACAGACTTTCTGTTTACGCAGTTTCTGCTTCCGCGTAGTGACGTCATAGGGTCGGGAAACGTCGCTGACGAGGATAGACATGATTGTTCGAAACAAAATATTACCGCTATAAGGAGGCTCGCGCATTATCCATCTATATTATATTTCTAGGTCTACGCTTATTCCACAGCAATGGGTAGTCATCTAATTACCTGAAAAATACTAATTAAAAGTCATGAGAAACTGATATAAAGCATGTCTGTAGCTGAAAGGATTTATAGCCGTATAACATAAAAACGCGCGAAAAATGCTCTAGAGCCTTTAAAACATACATTTTTATGAAATCTGTAAATCTGAAGCACATATTTTGCCAAAAATCTACATTCTCAGCTTGTTTAAAAAATAAGTAAATAAACCGTTCTTTGACCAGTTTTTACATCCCTGACACTCTAAAAGGCATAGAAGGACATATATGAGATGGTATAATTATTTTAATTATTAATAAAAAAAATCTCAGTGGGTTTTTTTAGGGTACAATTTGGAGTGGGTTGTTTTAAAAGGACAGCACTATACTCGTTTACCGATTTCCCAGACAGCTGACAACGTATGGACATTTTGGGAGGCATATTCAGCAAATGCAATGAAAAAATATATAATTGTTAGGAAATTTAAAAAAAAGTTTCCATCAATTCAAAGCTACACAATTGCGATTTTCACTAAGAAAACAAACCGTATAGGATATTACAATTTCGAAACTAATTATTAACATAACATGCTCGTCTGTCAAAACAATGTTAAGACGAACCTCATTTGTTATTTGAAAGCACCTAGGATCAGAATCTCAAACTTAAAACTATAAATTTAAATAAATTAGATTTTCGTATGGACAAAACTATTTAAAAACCAATGAAAACATTTAACAAAACCGAACCTTAAAGTAACAGCAATACACAATCGTTATAAATATTAAAATTTTACTAAATTATCGTACTCTAGATTATTTCTATATTTTAAATATTTAGTACCCAAATTTTGACATTGAAAGCCACATAAAATCGTAAACATAATGTATTACCTACACAAAATAAATATCAAAGAATTTCCTTAAAAAAAAAAACTTACCTTCCAGATTTCCAGCTTAGTAAAACGAACCACGTCAACAGTAGCTCACTCCACAAATGATTGATGCCATCAGAAAATACCAAAACTTTCTTTTTTGACATCATAATCGTGAATATCAAAGAACTAAAAATAATAGGCACTGTCTATTTGTCCGGCAGATATACAACTAAACTCTACTCTTTTTACCCGGCAGATGCCCAGCAACGGTTCTGATTGGAGCGCCGGGACTGCTACGTAGCCGCGAGACCTAAGGCGCATGTGCCAACTGCCGGTTTTGCCGTCCAAATAGACACTTCCAAAATAATGGCATTTAAAACAGGCATTATTAATATATTATATCGCAGGGGGATGGGCGTCTTAGTCGTTTACGTGCTGCCAACTACGCTAGCAGTCTGCGCAGTGTTCGATTCCGGCCTTTGCCCTGGGTGTACTTGCTCTCTCTGTGTCAGTAAATATTCTGTTGTGTCTGTCTTTCTTGACGAAAGTTCATAAGCTGATCCTTTAGATCAAGCGCACAGACCGGAAAATTATGTATCCAATACCCTAGTATCCCATATCATACCAAATATGTCAAGTTTACGTAACTGCTACTAGAATTAAACGCAATTTGCTCATCAAAATCAAATCAAATCAAATTCTGCCCGGGCCTAGTGGCCCATCAGGCGGTGCCCATCTCAGTTAGAAATGTTAACTCTCCCGGGGTCGATAAAATGAGCACCAAGTTCGCTTGGGGAATCAACTGGGGGTCTAGCGTCGGGCTAGCCACTCGACCTGGACACAAGCTACGTAATTAGCACCCCAGGCCCAAAGGCTAATGAAATTTGGCCATACATGTCAAAAATTGAACGAATCTTTAACCTTTGTGCTGCTTGGGTACCAAAAACAATGTCGCATGTTCGAGAGCTAGCTTGGTTGGTTGGTTTTTTTTGCAGATTTTTGCTTTCACTTTTACCCGTTGGTTGGTTGGTTGGTGTTACATACATTTTCAGGTATGTGTGCTTGATCTCAAGGATCAGCTTATACACCTTCGTCAAGTAAGACAGACACAACAGAATTTTTACTGACACAAAGAGCTACCCGTTTTCAGAGCTAGCTTAAAGCGAAGGTTCGATACATAAACTGCTCGATGCAAATTTTTATAAGAGACGTGGGCAATCAGCACATAAATTCTAGAATTAATTTTTTTTTGTTGGAAATTTTAGGCACCACTTTTTAAAAAAAGTTTTATGAATTATATGTAAGAATTTTATATCTCCACACTCGTTCCCCTCTCCTCCCCCAGGTGTCAAGAAGATTGAGAAGACTTTGCAAGCTTTCTTCTCGGAGTTCAAAACTCTTTTCAATGATGTCGGTGGCTTCTCGGCTCTCATGAAGAATTTTAGAGCTTGTGATTCGAAAGGTTCTAAAATTGCCCTTCTTCTATCCCTCGTCATGGAGGACAACTAATTCATTGTTCTTTTTCCATCTCAAGCAAAAGCTTTTAAGGGTGATTCTCTAGAAATGTGAAAAATTGAGAGCATAAAGTTTGGAAAATTAAAAGTCTTTTAAAACTTCTGATTTTTTTTAAATGTTAGTTGAAGAGCTCCTAGTTGATATCCAATGACCAGCAGTGAAGTTTAAAAACATTTAGATGGAAAAAAAATTTTTTTTTAAGGGGACTCAGTACCAAAATTTTTTTTTCTCAAATAACAGAATTTACTATCTTTTTAGGTTTTAAATTATGTATTTACTTCATGCTAATTCATATTTCGTATAAAAACAAATTCAAAAATTTATTTTTTAAAAAATTACAAGAAATTACACCCAAAATTATCCTAACTTAAAAACGCTAAACCTCCCTTTTAACATATTCTCTTTTACATTTGTTTTTATCCTCAACATAAATCAAACATATTTTGTTACTTGTGCTACCGTATGGAAATTTTAATATCTACAAAAAATTCAAAAAAATTAAGAAAAAAAAAATTTTTTTTCTTTAAAAAAAAAAAATATTTTCTAATTTCACATTTACTTTGAAATCATGATACCTCTAACATATCCAAATTTCAATAATACCCTCCGTTTTGTTTAGGAGATATGGATGCCAGGAGAATGACGCGCCAGTGAATTAATGTTTTTCAGTACTTCGCCATTTCTTTATTTTTTCATATTTAAGCCTGAAAATTTCACATTCACCATAAAATCACAATATCTCTAACATATCCAAATTTCAATTTTTTACACCGTTTCATTTAAGAGATATGGATGCCAGGATAATGACGTGCCAGTAAAATGTTGTTTTTCAGTACTTCGCCATTTTTTTATTTTTTCATATTTTGGGCTACAAACTTCACGTTCACCATAAAATCCCAATACCTCTAACATATCCAAATTTCAATTTTTTACTCCGTTTCGTTTAGGAGATATGGATGCCAGGATAATGACGTGCCAGTAAAATGTTGTTTTTCAGTACTACGCCATTTTTTTATTTTTTCATATTTTGGGCTAAAAACTTCACGTTCACCATAGAATCCCAATACCTCTAACATATCCAAATTTCAATTTTTAAGACCGTTTCGTTTAGGAGATATGGATGCCAGGATAATGACGTGCCAGTAAAATGCTGTTTTTCAGTACTTCGCCATTTTTTTATTTTTTCATATTTTGGTCTACAAACTTCACGTTCACCATAAAATCACGATATCTCTAACATATCCAAATTTCAATTTTTTACTCCGTTTTGTTTAGGAAATATGGATGCCAGGATAATGACGCGCCAGGAAAATGGCGTTTTTATAATAATTCTCTCGCCATTTTTTTATTTTTTCATATTTTGGGCTACAAACTTCACGTTCACCATAAAATCCCAATACCTCTAACATATCCAAATTTCAATTTTTAACTCCATTTAGTTTAGGAGATATGGATGCCAGGATAATGACTTTTTAAAAGCATACGCTCTGTAATGAACAGTTCAAACTCAAAATTTTCTAAGTAAAACACTTTATAATTGCACTAAAAGTGAATATTCACTTATTCTGATTGTAATTAATTAATAACAAGAAGAATTGCGTTATTCTGTCATTTTGATATGCCTCATAATGAACTAAAACGTTCATGTTAGGAGAATAACGATATTTCCTGGGACAACCATGTTTCACTTCTAAAATGTTATTTAAAAATTTCAAAAAAATATTTATCCACAAATACATATACTATAAGATAAGATTAATAATATTAGGTAAAAAAATCTTTAAAAAATATGCTTTTAGTGTACTAAAAAGCCCGCTATTTGAGCTTATGTCAGTAGTGGGACAAGCCAAAATGATGAAATTTTGAACTTTGAAGTTTTTTAATTCCTTAATTTTTGCTTCTAAAAATCGTTATAACTATGAGCAATACTTATCATAAGGCTATTTATCAGAATATTGGAAAGAAAAATTAATTTTATGGCATTTCAAGGTTTTCTGAGCCGTGGACAGCAAATTTTCACATTTCTAGAGAATCACCCTTAAGTATTTTTTTCCTCAATGATGTTTTCCCTTTTCATTCATGCTTATTATTTCATAGCGGAGCAAAAAGCACTATCAATATATGTCCTTCATAGTTCAGGAGAGTTATAAGTATAAGTACTTTCAATATGATTCTTCAGTCTATTACCGTCTGTTAAGAACCCTAATTCTCAAAATTGGATAGTAGTATCAACGAAATACCTAGTTATGTCAAACGATAATAATTCATTTTATGATAAGTAATGAAAAAAATCTCTAACTGAATAAATGTAGGGTTCACAACTTCCAAAATGTCATCTTCGAACTATTATTACGAGCGGTTTCTTATATTATTAAGGTTCTTCGATTTGGGTCACCCTGTCACATCAGAAATACAATATCACTAAAACTTTAAATTCACATTTTTGAACCGTCATCCCAACTTCCTAATTCAACCGAAATCAAACTGTACATTTTAAACATTTAAATAAAATTACTTGTTATTTAAAACATTATAATATTTATAGCCCTCAAGGAAAATTTCTGAAGGGTTTGAAGCACAAGGTCCGCAAGTGATATTGAGTTGAAACTTCACTGATCCTGATCGGGATGGGTACGATAAGTCGCCAAATATACAACATGGGTTCGTAATTTTCAGGCATATGGATAACGCCATCTATTAACATAATTTTGTACTATATATTTTATTGTCCAAGCTCTTGACAAGTGATGGTCATTACTGACCATCTACAAGAAAACATTGACAAAAGACAATTGCAACAACGAATTCAATATTAAATTATATGAGAATAGCAGTGGCATTCAAATTGGGATTCATCAACTTTAAGGTCAAACCTGAATACAACCGTTAACCCATTTTGACCAACTGTTAAACATTGACAATGGTCACTTCTATTAATTCGCATTGCTTGCAACCTTATCCCCGTGGAGTTTCATAAGATGTTTTCTTAAATAATTATCATTTGATGATAGCCTGTATTTTTACAACAAAACTTACGAATATAACGAACAGTCTTAGTCAGAACTGGCGTTCTAAGTACTGTACTTCATTGTCCCACTGTTCAATTCGAATTATTATTTTTTAAACTATATTTAAAATTCAATGCCGAATCAACAGAAAAACACAGTTATGAAAAAAAAACCACGTGGATCACTGCTGTCGCTTGTATTGTTATAACTCTAAACTAAAAGTTGAAAAAATTGAATTATGGCACAGAGTGAGTTTTAAGCGATGATATAACACAGCAGTATTCAAAATCAATACACATTAAAATAAGAATAAATGAAAAGAAATGAATCCTCATCCACTTCAATAAATTTTTGTGGAAATCTGTTAGTACAGGAACGATGGATATCAGTATTGAAGAACTCATGTTTTTGAAAACTTAGTCACCAATTTTTTATTAAAGTTTTAAATTTCATATAAATAAATTTGAATTAATTTTTGTCAAATCGACTTCAGTCATACTAGCATTAGTTCTTAGATCTCTGATTGATCATATAGAACGTGTTATCTGAAAGAACAATCCCCTCAGGATTATACAAAGGGTATGCTCCATGAGGCCTTTTTTAATGAAGGCTTGGCCCTGGTGAATAAAAAGTCCTAGTTATGTCCTCTCTCTCAGAACAATAAATTTATTGCAGTATTAAGTTATGTTGACTTGTCTAGCTGAAATACTTTGACTATATATTGTCACAAAATGATGAAATAGAATTATGAAGTCGAATTGAAATTTGATATAAATAAATTTGAAACATCTTTTTACCGTCGACGTCCGTCGTTATAGCATTAGTTCTTAGATCTCTGAATGATCAAATAGAACGTTGAAAAAACGGGTATGCCGCATGAGGTCTTTTTTAATGAAGGCTTGGCCCTGGTGAATAAATGTCCGAGTTACGTCCTCTCTCTCAGAACAATATTTATTGCAGTCTTTTGTTATGTTGACTTGTCTAGTTGAAATACTTTGACTATTGTCACAAAATGATGAAACAGAATTATGAAGTCGAAATAAAATTTGATATAAATAAATTTGAAATTACTTTTTGGCAAATCACCTTCAGTCGTCATAGCATTAGTTCTTAGATCACTGGATGATCATATAGAACGCGATATCTGCGAGAGTAATCCCCTTAGAATTATACAACGGGGTATGCTGCATGAGGCCGTTTTTAAGGAAGGCTTGGCCCTGGTGAATAAAAAGTCCGAGTTTTGTCCTCTCTCTCAGAACAATAAATTTATTGCAGTCTTAAGTTCACATTTCTAATCCACTTCAATAATTTATTGTGGAAATCTGGTAGTACTGGGACGATGGCTATCAGTATTGAAGAACTGATGGTTTGAAAACTTAGTCACCAACTTTTTATCCAAATTTTAAATATGATATAAATAAATTTGAAACATCTCTGTAGCTTCGACGTCCGCCGTATAACATTAGTTCCTAGATTTCTGAATGATCAAATTGAACATTATATCTGAACCAACGGCTGTGCCGCATGAGGCCTTTTTTAATGAAGGCTTGGCCCTGGTGAATAAATGTCCGAGTTACGTCCTCTCTCTCAGAACAATAAATTTATTGCAGTCTTTTGTTATGTTGACTTGTCTAGTTGAAATACTTTCTCTCGAAATACCTCTCGTTATAACGACCCCAAACACCTAAGTATTCTGTTATAGCGATTCTACTGTAATAACAATAACCTTAAGTTTTCCTGTATTTCTCCTTCATGCCTCTCTTTCCTCTGCTGGCACCGCATCTTACAATTTCTGCTTATACGAAATCAGAAAGTAATCAATTGAAAGATCTGAGAGAACAACTTTTATTCTAAACGCGACTGTTGAAATTTAATTATAAAATCCGAATAGAGTGCTCTTTATAAACACTCCAGTATTCTCTACTCAAACAAATAGCAATCCTCACTAAAGACTATTCCAATGGAAAGATTATGAATGAGCTAGAACCTCAATTATGTTTCATACCTAATTGATCAAAATGTAAATCGGAATCAGACCCCACTCAATATTACTACGGTAATCACTGCTCTAACACATAAATAACACCTCTCAAGAAATCCTCAAATAAACCAAATAAACAAAGTTGTGTTACTAGTATCATAAAAGCACATGTCACATACCACTTCAATGGACTCTAACCGCCTATCTGGTTCGAGACTTCACGGAACCAACACGTGACCTACAACTGAGCTTGCAATTGGTTACCACAGATACTACACTAGTAGATCTACTAGTGTAGTATCTGTGGTAACCAATCGCAAGCTCAGTAGGTCACGTGTTGGTTCCGTGTGACGTCAGACGGTTAGAGTCCATTGAGAACAGACGTTCTGAAACTATTTATTCCAACAAAGAGTAGTATCAAAAAACAACGATATTTACAAGATTTCTATAGGATCACTACTATTAATTTTCTTATTAATATTTAGTATTTTTTGATCGCAACAACACCTTTTTGTAAATAAATATTACCTAGGTTGACCAATGTAATCAATTACTTGTTAAAAAAAAGATTTAGGGAAATTTGAAACTCGTTTAAAAGACCGTTTAAGGACTGACTGGTCGGATACAATAATTTCCTTTTAGATGAACGGAATACATTCCACGTTAGGAACAGTTTTCTTCATGCAGCCTATTCATAGCCATTTATTTTGAGAGGGTAAAATCGAATTGTCGACCTTTTCTTTTTTTGAGGAATTTCAAAGTTTGTAGCTTCTTCAGTATAAAGTACTTTTTCAACGAAATTAATTAATATTTGTCCGATTGAACTTCATGGCTGCTTGTAGAAAATTCGAAAATCGGTCTATACGACGGCTATCACTTGGATTCAAGATATATTTTATAGTCACCACTTTTTAACAGCTTTTTTATAATATAGATAATATGTGGTAAGCCCTCTATACTAATTAGTCGCATATTCACTCGCATACCATAGTTCTTCAACCCTCTGAAGGTTGTTAGAGCGTTATACCTCTATACTGAATGAGAATTATGAAGATTGGTAAGGGCTGTTCTCTGGCTAGGCGTCGATAACCGTCTATTCGCATTCACTGCGTCTTAATGTGCCAGAACTCTTCTGTACATTCAAAGAGGGAGAACATTTATTGAATCTAATCTATTCCTCCAGTCCAATGACCATAGTAACAACGTCCCGTTAATTCAGACCCGTTTCGACTTGATTGCGCATGCGTGTGGGCTTGATTTTTGCTGTTTTTTTTTTTTTTTGAAATTTTAAACAAATATTAAATGGGGATAGAACCCACTAACTGTCGCATGCTACGGAGGCATCCTACCACTGCTCTAGCGGAGACTCAGTAACAACAAAACTTATTATAGCATGCACATTATTAACCACACGCATGGCCGAATTAACGGCTTTAATATTAACACGTTGTCCGAATTTCCATCTACCATGTATTCCTCATGCAGACAATGGTTTGGAAATAAGTCAGTTGGTGTATCAACTAATGTTCTAAAACCGACTAATTCTAACAGGTAAATACAAATCAACCGCTACACAATAATACCCTGGTAACGAGTCCTCTAATAAAAAGAAAAATTCAATAACTCCCGCATTTAACGTTTTTTTTTTCTTTAAAAGTATATGGCACTATGAAAATTTTCCGAAACATTCACGTATGAAAGAAAAAAAAATATTTTCATATTCTTGTTCCTCAACAGCTGTCCGAAAGGTTTGCGTTATGCTAGCAGAATTATAAAGCTTTGGTAAATTTTCGGAATTTCTTGTTCTTATGCTTTTAGTTTGTTTACCCCAGATTTAACGTTTTCCGGCATTTAACGTTATTTTTCTTTGGTCCCTTGAAAGACGTTAAATCGGGGTTTCACTGTATTAAATTATATGAGCATTGCAGTGGCATTCAAATCGAGCCTCATAAACTTTAAGATCGAACCTGAATACAGCCGTTAACCAATTTTGACTAACTGTTTAACATTGACAACGGTCACTTCTATTAATTCGCATTGCTTGCAACCTTATCCCCGTGGAGTTACTACATAAGATGTTTTCTTTAAATAATTATCATTTGATGATAGCCTGTATTTTTACAACAAAACTTACGAATATATTAAACACTCTTAGTCAGAACTGGCGTTCTAAGTACTGTACTTCATTGTCCCACTGTTCAATTCGAATTATTATTTTTTAAACTATATTTAAAATTCAATGCCGAATCAACAGAAATAAACAGTTATGAAAAAAACCCACGTGGATCACTGCTGTCGCTTGTATGGTTATAACTCTAATCTAAAAGTTGAAAACTGAATTATGCCATGGTGAGTTTTGAGCGATGATATAACACAGCAGTATTCAAAATCAATACATTTTTGTGGAAATCTGGTACAGGGACGATGGCTATCACTATTGCAGAACTGATGCTCTTGAAAACTTAGTCACCAACTTTTAATCAGAATTAAAATTTTATATAAATAAATTGGAAATTGTTCTGTTGTTTGTATGTTGGTTACTTGGTAGTATAGCATTAGTTCTATGGTCTCTGAATGACCGTATAGAACGTAATTTCCGAAAGAATTTTCCCTAAGTACAGGATTATTCAATGGGGATGCAGCATGAGGCCTTTTTTAATGAAGGCTTGACGCTGGTGGCGTATTCCCAAACCCCACGTTCGATCGAGACCATTTCGCCAAGGAGGGTGATAAATCGCCATTCTAGTAGAATTTGGCTGCCTTGGCGCAGAACCGGCTGAGGAGCTGCAAACAAACAAACAATATGGCGCCGGTGCCGCTGTTCGAGTTCGAGGAGCGTTTGGTATAAGTTTCAAAGTTTAAATTCAGTTAAATCTAAGTTTCTTCATGTTACTTTTTACAGGAGGGTGTAATTTTGTTTTGATTATACTGCATTTTTTTATCCGAATCTGTTAAATTTTAATTTGATGTCTATGCACTGATAATTATAAAAATTTGCACTTCAAAATAGATTTAAATCAAACTGTTTTTCTATAGCTGAAGTGGGGGACACAGGTGCATGTGTTAGTGAAAAAGGTGCAAAAAATTTTTCAGGACCCAATATTAATATAAACTATTCATTCAGAAATAATTTTTAATTAAAAGTAAATTAAACTGCATTTATAATACTGAGTAATTAAGAGTTCTTTGATAATTATTTTCTGTAAAATAAATATTAAAAAATTAATTCAAAAATTTTTCTCAACATTATAATTCTATTGTGATATCTTTTTCTTTTACGAATATTCTCCTAATTTTACATAGTTCTATCAAAATTAGCTTAAATGTCAGATTTAAAAGGTCCTTCAGTTGGGCAACTTGGTATTATCTTTGCTTTTAACAACTATATGCAAAGAATTTAGGCTCCTCTTTTAATGGTATGAGTATTTTCTCCAGTAAAACTTTCTTGTAATACTTTAAAAAATATTTTTTATTCACTAAAATTTACTAATTTAAGAAAATTTTTAAATTTTATTTATTTAATTAATTTATTTAATTAAAATTTTGAATTGCGCGTTTATGGAATTTCTAACATTATTGTTTTTAATCAGAAATTATTAATTATGCATCACAAGTAATATTGAATTGTTGTGCTCAATGGAATTTTCCAATTCTTTTTATACATTTCCAAAAGAATTAAATTTTTAATAATAAATAAACTTAAAGCTATATGGTGTTTGTGATTATTAGGTGTGGTATATAAGATAAGAGTAAAAAAGTTAACTGAGTCAAGTCCACATGTGCTCAGTCCTACATTTTATTTGAGTTTGATTTGCCTTAAGTTTTTACTTGATCAATGACTTTATATGAGGTACTCATAGGACAAAAATATTTGGATTTCAAAATATTGTTCGATTTATTTCAAGCTGAATTGAACCATAAATAAAAAAGTTATTGGGGTGTATTACTGTTTAATTTTTTAATGAATTTTAGAATATACTTATATATTTTCAATAGCTACACTCATGGGAAGTTAGTTAAATGAATAATTTAAAATTAGTATATGGAAATTTTATAATAATATTTTTTTCCATTTCTTATAATTAGGAGAATAAATATTAAATTGTTCCAGAATTATCAGAAGAAATAAAAACTATCCTTAATTATCGTTAATAATATTTTTGTGAAAGACAGATTAGAAAGCTAAAGGTACAACAGATGGCGCTAATAGTCTTGTGTAGTACATGCTTTGTGAATAAACAAGTTCATTCACTGCTCAGTGAAGTAACGCGAGGTTGCCAGCGCTGCCAAGACCCCCTCGCCAAATGGTCTCGATCGAACGTGGGGTTTGGGAATACGCGTCCTGGTGAATAAAAAGTCCGAGTTTTGTCCCTCTATGGCTAGTTGAAATACTTTGACTATAGATAGAGTGTTTTCAGGTGACTTCACGACCATTTATTTTCTTTTAACTATTAACCTTTTGCAGGGCTTTTAACTATTGCTAAGGCCGTTGTCAGGTGCGGCGGTATGTGTTGCTAAGGCGGTTTTTAGGTATGGTGTCACGTGATTGCAAATGCTCCAATAGAAGAATTCCACGACCAGTTACTTTCTGTAACTGTTAACCTTCTGCAGGGCTTTTAAGTGTTGCTAAGGCCGTTGTTAGGTCCGAGTCATGTGACTGAAAATGCTCTATTGCCACCAAATGACGAAACAGAATTATCAAGTCGACGATTGGCTGTAACACCATGGCACGTTTGAGGTACCAATTCCTTCAGAAACAGCTCACTACTGATGTCGTCTGACCCACTCAAGTTATAAATCCCTTATGGAATTAATGTTTCCACCTAATAGCGGCCAGCACTATTGATGCTAGGAAAATAAAAATGAACCCACTTCTTCAAAAGTATTGTGTTAACCAATGAAGGCTCTGATATTGACGATGATTGATCAAATTATTAACCCTAAGGGTCGGTGTAAAGTTTTAAAGCCACAGGTTTTATGGCGATAAAGTGACTAATAAGGACTTGATAGACTAATTGAGAGCACTATAGTCAGATAAAGCACAAAGGGAAGTAGGGAAGCCCCTCCTCGCACGGGAGTGCGGGGGGAACACAAATAGTCCAAGAAAAATAAGGTTTGCTTCGGAACTAATTGTAAAAGAAAGTTTGATGGTTGATTCTTATAAGAAATTTTCCGTAGAAAACGATGGTGAAAAGTCTACCGAGCTACGACGTGTCCTTTAGCCAATATGGCGGATTTTCCAAAATGGCGGCCGCTTATTTTTCACATTTTTATTTTTTACGTTTTTACATGTAAATACATATTTTTTTTGCATAACATAAATTATTCTCTATTAAATTACCTATAAAATGGTATATTAACCAAGATTGTGCGATATTTAGAACCTAATAAAATAATTTTCAAAATGGCGCCCGCATATTTCAAACTTAGTGGAAAATGGATATTTTTGAATTCCTACCCACCTTTAAGAGTATTTACCCTTAAGTATCGGTAAATTATGATTACTCTGCTCATATTTTACTTAATAACATGTAAAACTTCTAATTTTTAAGAAAATACACAAATTTAAAGCAAACATATATTTTTAATCTTGACTATTTATTCTGATTATTACAACATTTTCCAACATTCCCTTTGATTTTATGCATACAAAACATTATTTTCTTTGAACAAATAATAATATTATAATATATTTCTAAATAATGTAATGAATTTTAGGTTAATGAAAATTAAATTTATTTAATTATTAAAACTTAAATTTAATTATTTTAATTTTAATATCGCTAAGTTCTTAATAAAAAGTAACCTTCACTAAGTTTTTTTAACGTTATAATGTCTAATTATATTTTTAAGAACTATTTTAATCATCTTCCATATCTACATGTGGGGCCGTCCATAAATGACGTCACGCTTAGAGGGGAGGGAGGGGGTTCATCAATTTGTGACACTTTGTGACAAGGGGGAGGAGGGTTTTCAAGAATTGTGACATCACAAATTGAAAATCAAAAATAAAACTAAATCACAAATTCTTTTCTGGAAAATAGCTTTGAACTTATTGAATCATATTGAACTTATGAACTTATTGAAATCACTTTGAACTTATTAGGTATGGTGCACCTAAACTTAAATATAAACATTGGGTCCCAAATCCTTACCAACATTATTCTAAACTTATTATTGGTAACAGTCCGTGACATGTGACAAAGAGGGGGGAGGGGATATGGTAAAGTGTGACACTTTGTGACATAGGGGAGGGAGGGGGTCAAAAATATTGAAAAAAAAAGAGTCGCTCAAGCACTTGTACATATTGTACCTTGATTTCTGCATATACATTGTACGGTAGCATATTGGCTAATTTTAAATCCACATTTGACAAATTTCAAAAGATGGTCTGGAGCAGGTGCGTTTTTCATCTCTGTAGGTCTCAAACCTCCTTCCCGTAATTCCCAACCCCAGTCACATGGGTCCATGGAAATTCCTATCCACTGCTGCTTGATGATAAACTCTTAAACAGTGAAAGTTATTAGAATCTATTGTAGGAGGCAATATTTCTGGTGTTACTTGGACTGATTTTGTAGCTTTTGTTTGAAAGTTTGCAGTCTTACGTCAATTAAAGAGTCTCCCACTCTACCCCCTAGAGAGATGTCATTGCTCTACTGGCCAGCAGTCCGGGTATTTTGAAAACATCACATTGATTTTTGAAATCCTCGTTTTTTAAAATTAACTTTAGACAATCACTTTTTCTTAAGCCAAATGGTTGGGACGTAGTGTCGCATCCAAGCCTAGCTTGACCAAAAAGGATATTGGAACACTCATCCTCATCAAGTTTCTCTTGAATTTCCTTTATGTTGTATATGACTGAATTCTTTGAAGTTTTTTTGGTTCAGGTATTAAAAATAAGTCACAGCACTTAGAGTTCATATGATGGATTAGTAACACCAGAAGATCAGTATCCTCACCAATAACAGATGTCGGTTGATTCAGTGCAGATGTGATGCCTTCAATTACGATCATGACATCTGCATCGTCTTCTGCTTGTTTCGTAATACATCCAGATTCAGCTAACTTTTTTGATAGATGATCTATGAAGGCTTGTTTATTATCACTGTTTAAAAGAAAAATGTCCTTCTTTATGGTGATTTCCATTGTAGTAACAAATCCAGACTGCTGGCCAATAGAGCAATGACATCTCTCTAGGGGGTAGAGTGGGATACTCTTTAAATGACGTAAGACTGCAAACTTTCAAACAAAAGCTACAAAATCAGTCCAAGTAACACCAGAAATATTGCCTCCTACAATAGATTCTAATAACTTTCACTGTTTAAGAGTTTATCATCAAGCAGCAGTGGATAGGAATTTCCATGGACCCATGTGACTGGGGTTGGGAATTACGGGAAGGAGGTTTGAGACCTATAGAGATGAAAAACGCACCTGCTCCAGACCATCTTTTAGCTGCTGCAATACTGGACATGTAGATAGGGAAGATGATTAAAATAGTTCTTAAAAATATAATTAGACATTATAACGTTTATGTGAAGGTTACTTTTTATTAAGAACTTAGCGATATTAAAATTAAAATAATTAAATTTAAGTTTTAATAATTAAATAAATTTAATTTTCATTAACCTAAAATTAATTATATTATTTATAAATATATTATAATATTATTATTTGTTCAAAGAAAATAATGTTTTGTATGCATAAAATCAAAGGGAATGTTGGAAAATGTTGTAATAATCAGAATAAGTAGTCAAGATTAAAAATATATGTTTGCTTTAAATTTGTGTATTTTCTTAAAAATTAGAAGTTTTACAGGTTATTAAGTAAAATATGAGCAGAATAATCATAATTTACCGATACTTAAGGGTAAATACTCTTAAAGGTGGGTAGGAATTCAAAAATATCCATTTTCCACTAAGTTTGAAATATGCGGGCGCCATTTTGAAAATTATTTTATTAGGTTCTAAATATCGCACAATCTTGGTTAATATACCATTTTATAGGTAATTTAATAGAGAATAATTTATGTTATGCAAAAATAATATGTATTTACATGTAAAAACATAAAAAATAAAAATGTGAAAAATAAGCGGCCGCCATTTTGGAAAATCCGCCATATTGGCTAAAGGACACGTCGTAGCTCGGTAGACTTTTCACCATCGTTTTCTACGGAAAATTTCCTATAAGAATCAACCATCAAACTTTCTTTTACAATTAGTTCCGAAGGAAGCCCTTTTTTGAGCTAACTTTCTTGGACTAAAAGAGCTCCTCGTGCATTTCTTGTTCTACTGTCTACCATCTTGTCTCGAGGGCCTTAACCGAGGCTGTAAAAGTCTAAATTGACTCTATATAATGTTCTTTCTCTGTGTCTTGTCTACAACCAAATGGCAGCCATTAGTCCACTCGTAGTTAGCCCTATACTAAGCAGGCCTTGATGCCTAGACAGTCAACTTTCCTCACATTCTACTTCGCAAGTTCTCTTCTTCATACTTCATATCCAAAATCGAGAGCTAATCAATTGCTCAAAAAAAAAAAAGACTAATTTTAGAACGATAAACCTGTGGCAAGATGCGAGCCACGGGTAGATAATTATTATAACTGCAGTCAGTATTTATAACCTAGTTAAATAATCTAACTCTTATAGTGGTGAGTAAACTCGCCACAAACATATGTGAATAGTATTGTTATTTAAACAGTTTCTCAAAGCACGAAACGCCTATTGTCTGATATAGAGCTAAACCAGCTTTTCAGGCGCCCTTTGTTTCAAATGTAGTATATTGAGGCTCACGGGATTTTAAGGGGAAGTAAATAAGACCCTTTTGTTATTAAGTTTGGAATCCAATTATTAAACCTGATATATCACATTCACAACTGACATTACTTTGAGAGATACATAGGACATCTTAAGATCCAATTTATCGTATATTGCATCATTAATGCCTGGCCATTGCACACTGAAAGAGACCCTGAGTTTCCCACCCTGTCCATGGGCAACAATACCGAAAAGAGAAGTTCGCAGACCAAAAACTACAACTCATTTCATAGAACCCATATTAGCTGTGGGGCTGCTATCTAGTATAGTATATGTGAAATATTTGTTTTCCGGCGTCATTTTTAAGCAGATGCACTTCAAAAGGTATATTAAAATAATAATTCTGAAAGTATTTAATTCAATTTTGAGTTTTTTCTCCGTCTCCATAATTATCAATTTCAAATCCAGGGAGTACCAATAGGTCCTGTTCTAATCAGGCCTCCCCCTAATCTTTAACTGGTCCTGCTGTCAAATGACGTTGTCCCGGTAGCGTAATTCTAATTCCCACATGGACAAGGGCAGCCATTGGCAATCTTCCAATCTGATCCCGTTTTTGCTATGCGCGGGCTATTTTTGTGTTGTTCACCCCCACTCTGCCATTCCCACATTCTTTCTGAAAAGGAAAGTAATTCTTTCGTTGATTTCGTCTGCTATCTCTGTCGGGGTTATTTTTTTCTCGCATGATGAAATTATGGCGCATAAAAATACTGACAGAAAATACAGAAAAAATACTGACGCAGCTATTAAAATAATAACTCACGAAGCTTTAAGGAATGATAATTATTCAGTGGAATGACCAAAGAAATTTTATGACCAAATGACCAAGAAATTTTATAACTTGATCAAATTTTCATTCTAATGATCAAAATCAGGTAGATAAAAATAATAAAACAAATAAAAACAACCCAGAAAAGCCATAAAGAGTGTGAACTCCAAACTTGAAAAATCAATACCCCTGAAGCTGCTGCTTCATTTTTATTCAGTTTGTCCTTAGGATCTAGAGTAAAATTTAGCAAAAAAAATCAATGTGCAGCCAACAGCGATTTTTCAGAGAAAGGCTAGATCCAGAAAGGGTTCCAAAAGAGTTGCTGCAGGTTAAAGAATGATCACGATACAAATTATTCATAAATCCAATCTATCCAATGAAAAGGTTGTATCTATTGCATGCTACTTTGATAATTACTTTTTAACACCACCTTATTAGATTGAAGTGGGTGCGAATGCTTCCTTCCGTGTTAACGATCGTGAAGAAATTTAATCCATCTTCAGTTATCAAATTATTCGTCAAAGAATATTATTCGCTATACGTTGGAGGCCATTCTCATCTCAGAGGTCCAGAGGTGGCGAAAATCGAAAAAGCAAGTGGTTCTTTTTTTCCCGCTCCTCCGCTCGCGCTTAAAGCACACTGCCCTTGCCCATGTGGGAATTAGAATTACGCGTCCCTGTATTAGCCCTTTGCCCTTATTTCCATCTAACCATATAGTTAATGGGTCATTTTCAAAATTTGCTTACATTTGCTGTCCCGAGGGTAAAACATGAAAATTAAGCCATTAATCATTGTTAAAATTTCTGTTTGAGCTTTGATTTAAGTAAAGTAGACTAAATTAAATATTTTTAGCCTTTAATTAGTAAAAAAAGCTGTAAAGTTATGAAAATAAAGATCCTTAAAAATACGAAAATAGCCAAAAGCGCTTGTCCCTAACGAGTTTCATGAAATTCAAAGTCGTTTCATTGTTATTTAATTTTGCTTATTGAATGAAAAAACGATAAATATCAAAACTATGAAGTATTGAAAGGTTGTGATAATTGTAAAAAATTATTTCTTGAATTTGATCTTTTTACAAATCAGTAAAATATTTTGTCCCTCACTTTATGTCAACTCCCGTTACGTTCGAATTAATTTAAAAAAAGAATAATAATTATGCTTTAAAAGTGGCAAACCGCATTGCAAACGATTGTTTATTTACTTTAGAACATCTTTTAGCCGTTTTTTTATTCTTCAAGCCTAAAACTATCGCGTTTTTTTTTAAATATTCTGACGCCAAGGTAAGGTGTTTTTATAAATGTCAACTCCCGTTACGCTAATTTTTAATATTAAATAAACTTTTTTGGAAATTTTATGCCTAGAAATATAGTTATCTATTGATATAAGAAAGATATGCGTAGCTTTAATTCAGTTTCCAACAACGTAAGTATGTTTTATTCTGTCTTTTTATTAAAATGTCAACTCCCGTTACGTTTAACTGGGTAATATAAATCTAATGCTATATTTTATGTCATTGATTTTGAAAGTAGTATCAAAAACTTTCCCTTTTGCGAAAGATTTGAGATTTCTCGCTTGATTTATCGTTATATTTCATTAAAATAGGTGTTTCAAATTTAATTTAAAGGTAAATAATTGTATTTCATATGAAAATACACATGAATATTTTAGTTTACGAGGGTAGTTTGAAAAGTTCTCGGCCTCACCCAGAACAAGCGCCCTAATTCGCGTGCATTTTTTTCTCCTGTTAAAACAACTCTTCAAATGAGCCTATTAAATTTTTGGGTTATTCTGATCAGAATTCTGCTGTCGTGAATTTTTTGAAGGGTGTAAGGTGAGCTTAGTTTCAATAATGGAGAAAAGCGAGTATCGAGCTATTATAAAAAATTTTTTAAAAGAAGGGATATCACCAAATGAAATTAAATCTACGATCGTAAATGTGTAAGGAGACTCTTTATCTTTAATTTCCCCGTGAAAAAATTGGAGTTGAAGCTTTAATATGGTTGCGAGTGTTCTTAAAGAACCATGTATGAATAGAAGCATTTTATAAGGGAATATCATTTTACACTAAACTATGGGCAAAAGTGTATGACCAACTGCTGTTCCATATACTTGAAACATGTACCAAAAATCCTATATTAATATTTTTTCAAAATTATGAAATTTGGAAAAAAACATTTCTGAAATGTAAGCGTATGGTGAAAATGACACTAATACAGACTACGGTTTGTAAGCAAGTTGGTTGCTGCACTAAGAACTGCTCTTGTTCAAAACCTGACGAATTCAAAAGGTTAATCCAAATAAACCGCTCCACTTCATCACTCCAGTATCATTGCTCTACAAAGAAAAATCCTCACCAAAGTCTATCGACAGATGTAAACCTACAAAATGATTATAACTACATAATGATTTTGGTCTACATGATTTTGGAATGATTTTTGGTCTACATGATTTTGGAATGATTTTTGGTCTAAAGATCATCACATCCAGTTATGTTCAACGCCCAGTATTAAAACTCTAAAGCCTATATTTTTATGTAAAATGTGTCCCTTTTCCACAAACACAGACACAAAACAAAATAGAACGTTTTCATACGTTCAACCAAATTAATTAAAATTTGTCAGATTGAACTTCATGTCTGCCTGTAGAAAATTCGAAAATCGGTTTATACGACGGCTATCACTTGGATTCAAGATATATTTTTTAGTCACCACTTTTTTACAGCTTTTATATAATATAGATAATATGGTAAGCCATGCTTGATAATATATTAATGATCCACTTCCATGGCAACATCAAGTCAAATACCTGGGTGTCATCCTTGACGAAAAATTAAAATTTCAACCCCACTGCAAATTTATTAAAGACAAATATTGGAAAAAATTTCACCTAATATATCCTCTGCTTAATAGAAAGTCAAAGCTGTCTCTAAAGAACAAAGTCCTTCTCTACAAAACAATATTAAGACCAATTATCACAAACGCCTGCCCAATATGGAGTACAGCAGCAGCTTGCCATGTAAAGAATATAAGTATACTACAGAATAAAATCCTTCGAATCATAACAGATGCACCCTGGTATATAAGAAACAGCGTCCTCCAGAAAGATCTAAAAGTTGAACCCCTCATCCTGTATATAGAAAAAACAGCAAAGAAATTTTTCACCACCCTCGAAGACCACCCTAACATACTCATCAGAGCACAGACCATATACGAAGACCAATCATCCAAATACCGATTACCCTCTACTTCTACCACCCTGACCAACAGAATAAATTGAAACTGCCACTTAGAAGCTCTTACAGACCCTTTGGAATTTCTCACCTCACTTTTTAAGATAAACGCTATATAAAAGCAGAAACATCGGCTGACAGGTAGCATCAAACAATCCTGGATCCTCCAGATATCTCCTGAATGAACTCCCCCGTTTATTACAAACGAATTAAAAGCAAGCTTCGCTTGCTGATGGATTCAAGAACCTATGAAATTAGTAGCTTGATAATATGTCGCATATTCACTCGCATACCATAGTTCTTCAACCCTCTGAAGGTTGTTAGAGCGTTATACCTCTATACTGAATGAGAATTATGAAGATTGGTAAAGGCTACTGGCTAGAGAGAGGCGTCGATAACCGTCTATTCGCATTCACCGCGTCTTAATGTGCAAGAACTTACATTCAAAGAGGGAGAAAATTTATTGAATCTAACCTATTCCTACAGTCCAATGACCATATTTACAACGTCCCGTTATTTCGGTCCCGTTTCGATTTTATTGCGCATGCGTGTGGGCTTGATTTTTGCTGGGTTTCTTTTTTTTTTTTTTTTTTTTTTGAAATTTTAATCAAATATTGAATGGGGATAGAACCCACTAACTGCCTACCACTGCTCTAGCGGAGACTCAGTAACTACAAAACTTATTATAGCATGCACATTATTAACCACACGCATGGCCGAATTAACGGCTTTAATATTAACACGTTGTCCGAACTTCCATCTACCATGTATTCCTCATGCAGACAATGGTTTGGAAATAAGTCAGTTGGTGTACCAACTAATGTTCTAAAACCGACTAATTCCAACAGGTAAATACAAATCAACCGCTACACAATAATACCCTGGTAACGAGTCCTCTAATAAAAAGAAAAATTCAATAACTCCCGCATTTAACGGTTTTTTTTCTTCAAAAGTATATGGCACTATGAAAATTTTCCGAAACATTCACGTATGAAAGAAAAAAAAATTATTTTCATATTCTTGTTCCTCAAGAGCTGTCCGAAAGGTTTGCGTTATGCTAGAAGAATTATAAAGCTTTGGTAAATTTTCGGAATTTCTTGTTCTTATGCTTTCAGTTTGTTCTTATTAAATCGCTCTTGGTTCTCCTATTGCAAAGTGACGAGCAAAGTTCTACATAATAAATGAACAGGAATTGGCTACAATAATTCCCAGATTCTTCCCTTTGATTGTAACGTACTTGTACATCTTGTTCAGTGTTACGTTATTGTCCTACCCCAGATTTAACGTTTTCCGGCATTTAACGTTATTTTTCTTTGGTCCCTTGAAAGACGTTAAATCGGGGTTTCACTGTATTAAATTATATGAGCATTGCAGTGGCATTCAAATCGAGCCTCATAAACTTTAAGATCGAACCTGAATACAGCCGTTAACCAATTTTGACCAACTGTTTAACATTGACAACGGTCACTTCTATTAATTCGCATTGCTTGCAACCTTATCCCCGTGGAGTTACTACATTAGATGTTTTCTTTAAATAATTATCATTTGATGATAGCCTGTATTTTTACAACAAAACTTACGAATATATTAAACACTCTTAGTCAGAACTGGCGTGGATCACTGCTGTCGCTTGTATGGTTATAACTCTAAACTAAAAGTTGAAAACTGAATTATGCCACAGCGTGAGTTTTAAGCGATGATATAACACGGCAGTATTCAAGATCAGTACATTTTTGTGGAAATCTGGTACAGGGACGATGGCTATCACTATTGAAGAACTGATGCTCTTAAAAAATTAGTCACCAACTTTTAATCAGAATTAAAAATTTGATATAAATAAATTAGAAACAGTTCTGTAGGTTCTATGTTGGTTACTTGGTATAGCTTCAGTTCTTTGGTCTCTGAATGACCGTTTAGAACGTAATATCCGAAAGAATTTTCCTCTAAGTACAGGATTAGGCCTTTTTTAATGAAGGCTTGGTCCTGGTAAATAAAAAGTCCGAGTTTTGTCCCTCTATGCCTAGTTGAAATACTTTGACTATAGATAGAGTGTTTTCAGGTGACGTCACGACCATTTATTTTCTTTTAACTGTTAACATTTTGCAGGGCTTTTAACTGATGATAAGGCCGTTGTCAGGTGCAGCGGTATGTGTTGCTAAGGCAGTTCTTAGGTACGGTGTCACGTGATTGCAAATGCTCCAATAGAAGAATTCCACGACCAGTTATTTTCTGTAACTGTTAACCTTCTGCAGGGCTTTTAACTGTTGCTAAGGCCGTTGTTAGGTCCAAGTCATGTGATTGAAAATGCTCTATTGCCACCAAATGACGAAACAGAATTATGAAGTCGACGATTAGCTGTAACACCATGGCACGTTTGAGGTACCAATTCCTTCAGAAACAGCCCACTACTGATGTCGTCTAACCCACTCGAGTTTTAAATTCCTATATGGAATTAATGTTTTCACGTAGTAGCGGCAAGTACTAATGATGTTAGGAAAATGATTACCTCAAGGGTCGGTGTAAAGTTTTAAAGCCACAGGTTTTATGGCGATAAAGTGACTAATAAGGACTTGATAAACTAATTGAGGACATTATAAGTCAGATAAAACACGAAGGGAAATTCCTCCTCGCACGGGAGGGTGGGGGGAACACAAAGAGCTCCTCATGCATTTCGTGTTCTACTGTCTTCCATCTTTACCATCTTTGTCTTCCATCTTTACTGTCTTCCATCTTTACAGGGCCTTTACCAAGGCTGTAAAAGTCTAAATTGACTCTATATAATGTTCTTTTTCTGTGTCTTGTCTACAACCAAATGGCAGACAAGTCTCTTAGTCCACTCCGTAGTTAGCCCACGGCTTACTAGATACTATACAGGCTAGCCGAGTACGGAAATCATTAAAAATCCAAATGGCAATACTGGACAAACTGGCAAAGCATATCCACAGTGTTGAAGGCGGTGGGTGATATAAGTAGGACTTGTGGCGACCCAAGCGGGAAAAGTTGTCAAATGGTTTTCATCTTTCAAAACTCGGCTAGCCTGTATAGTATCTAGTAAACCGTGGTTAGCCGTATATACTAAACAGGCCTTGATGGCCACCAGTCAACTTTCACCGCATTCTACTTCACAAGTTTTCTTCCTCATGTCCAACATCGAGAGCTAATCAATTGTTCAACAAAGACTAATTTTAGTACGATAAACGTGTGCAAAGATGCGAGCCAATTGTTCTTCAACCACGATAGGTTGTTAGAGCGTTAATACTATAATACTGAATTGGGTTAACCATAATTGGTAAATGCTGTACTGGCCAGGCGTCGATAACCGCCTATTCGCATTCACCACGTCTTTATGTGCAAGAACTCTTCTGCACATTCAAAGAGGGAGAAAAGTTATTAAATCTAATCTGGAAACTATTCCTCCAGTCCAATGACCATATTAACAACTTCTCGTTATTTCGGCCCCGTTTCGATTTTATTGCGCATGCGTGTGGGCTTGATTTTTTCTGGGTTTTTTTTTTTTTGAAATTTTAATCAAATATTAAATGGGGATAGAACCCACTAACTGTCGCATGCTATAGGCATCCTACCACTGCTCTAGCGGAAACTCAGTAACTACAAAACTTATTATAGCATGCACATTATTAAGCCGAATTAACGGCTTTAATATCAACACGTTGTCCGAAATTCCGTATCTACCAACATGCATATGCAGAAAATGGTTTGGAAATAAGTCGGTTGGTGTACCAACTAATGTTCTAAAACCAACTAATTCCAACAGGTAAATACAAATCAACCGCTAAACAATAATACCCTGGTAACAAGTCCTCTAATAAAAAGAAAAACTCAATAACTCCACACAATGTGTGAAATCCTCAAATGAACACATGAAAATCTAAGTTTTTATAGTATCATAAAAGTATGGCAAGTCACAGTTCCACTATATGATATCTGAAATTTAGTTCAATTGTATTCCCCATAGTAGAAATTCATTAAGATTGTCTCATTAAATATTATTTTAATAAACATATGATACCATACTTTTTACGTTGGGTATTTACCATAAACAAATTATGAGTATTATGAAAGTGTAACATTAAACGGAATGACACTTACCTGATATTCGATAGTATATTCTACCCGAATCCCGAATCTTACCTCCACTCCGGAGTGTTTATATCCTTACAATTTCATGGATTCTTATCATAAAACGCTAAGCACTTTACCTGCAAGAAACAACAAATAAAATATATCAATTCTCCAGGTTGAAAACTAATAAAACAGGTAACTAATTACACCTTAAAATACTGGTAGACATTTTAGACATGAGGCTAAGGTAAAAGCATGACACTCACCTGAAAATGAAGATTCAAACATGTTGAATTTTATATGAAATCCGTCGACCTATATCCATATACAGATCAAAACAAATAGGTCGCCTCTTTATGAACCTAAACATCACATAGAAGCAAAAAAAGTCTTACAAAAAGATTGAACTTACAATCGTAAGACAAATTGAACTTACGAGCTGTAACGCTTTTGAAGACCGAAAGTAAAATGACCAAGTTCCTTGTTGCAAATATTTCAACTTAATTTACATTGTTGGAACGAAAGTTTTATTGTTGCGTAATAAATAATGTGTTTAAATTTTATATTATTGTAGAGATACTGATAGCTTAAACTACGCATTGTTCATTCCCTGTTGAAATTTAAACAATGTATTAAAAATTCATCACTTTTTTAATGATAGGGGGCCGACATAAGACAAACCTTTCATGGCTTTCAAAAATCAGTGTCTATAGAATTTCCTTAAACTAGACTATTATAATAAATACCACAATGAGGGAATTGCACGTTTTTTTTTAATTTTATTATGATACAGGATGAAAATCCATGAAAAATGACGTAAAAATTATTGAAATCGGAAAACTATTCCCCAAGAACCCACGATATTAATTTTAAAAATGTCGTTTCAAGTATTGGCGGGAAAAACAATAATTTCGTTATGGCTGCTGTGTGACGTCACAGCGCTTGGACCCACTTGGACCCTCTATGTTATTATATGCTTAGCTTGCTTCATTCTGCTATTCTTCATAAAGTTTTAACTAAAAAACTATGATATTTTAAAGACACATACAAATATTTTTTATAAAAAGATTGGCATTTTGTTTTTCAAAAAATATTAATTGGTTTTGGAATTATTAGGATTCAAAGTTTAAATTTTTCCTTTTTCTGGTCGTTCACTAGAGAAACAGACGAGTTTTATGCGTGTTTTGGTTTTATGATAAGTCTGATTTCTTTTATTTTCAACATTTCACTAGTTTCGACGGCGCTGCGACGTCAAATCCCGTTTTTTGATCACATGTCTTTACTAGTGTTTTGGCAAAAATAAAATCGAATTTTAAGTTATTTAAAACATATTTTTGAACTTTAAAATCTGATATTTGAGAGTTTTAAACTATAACATACCAAAAAAATGTAAAATTAAGCAAATCCCTCACCTATGCAATTCCCTCATTAAGTACTCCATTTGGGACAAGCTTTCCCGTGTTAAAAGTAAATGTTGAACAGGCCTGCACAACTTAAACTGAGATGCACATAAAATAATTTAGAAAATTAAATTCCCACGCATAAGAAAACGTTCTAGCCCTATTTCCCAGGCAAAAATACGAAGAAAATAGATATTTTCTAATTCATGAAATTGATTGACAATGCAATCCGTTTTGCCCAGACTAACTGGAACTAATAATCCAGATTTTCGAGATTCTGAGTAATAAGCAAAATAAATTGTTAACTTACCAGACATCAGCGCCAAGGCATAGAATAGAATTTCCCATGCCAGGAGTTTTAGTACACATCCTTTTTTTTGCGTGGATGGATGGTTGGCCTATCGCAAAACCTCCCTCCTTTTCCCGAGCTTAGGACCGCCATTGGGACGGGCAAAGCCCCACCTATTGCAGAGCTAAGAAAATTAACATGCATAATTATAATTTTAACCTTATCTGTGTAAGAAAATGATGTAAAAAATTAGTCAGCCTTAAAGGAAGGAGGGGATGCACCACTGGTACAGTAAGTGGTGTATTATCCAGTCAGTTAACGCCTTTTACTGATAGACTGAAAAGATAGGGCAGTGTTTTGCATGATTTTATGGAGAAGTAAATGTAACTTTTCAGCTAAAAGGTTTGAATGTCTACGACATAGTTTATGCACAAATGACACAGTTAGAGGGATGCAAACATCTTTGAATGCAAAATTATTCTTAACCAAAACAAAGTGCATTTTGAATCTAAATAAATAATACATATAAAGAAGAAGAAAAACAAAGAAAAAAATAATACAAGATATATACAAAATAATTAATACAAGAAAATAAAATATAAAATAAATTATTACAATTATCACGACTGGCAAAGGTGTCTATTGCAATATAAATACATGCCAAAGTAGAAAAACCCTTATTGATAATATTAAAGAAGTCCAATTAAATACAAATAGAGCATTTGTAACAAAATTATACAAAAAGCAATAAGTTTAAGGAATAAGTAAAATTTCTGAATTAAATAAAAAATGCTTTAGTATTTTCTTAATAAACTAGGGGGCCTGCCCCCTGCTCGCTATCGCTCACCAACCCCCGGAACTACTTCGCAGTTCTTTTTAGATCGCTTCGCGATCTCAGCGAGCAAAGCTCGCTTGTTCCATCTTACCAATCACCCCGCTGGTCGGCTTAATTAATGCTCCTTTACAACCGAAACTACTTATCACTCTTGCTGATAAATAATTTAATCCAAATCATCCCGAAAAAAACTATTGCTGAAATATTACTTTCCTAACTTAAATTGAAAATAAAAGAAATCACACATAGTGAGCTATCGCTCACCAACCCTCTGAACTGCTTCGCAGTTCTTCTCAGATCACTTCGCGATCTTAGCGAGCAGAGCTCGCTTGTTCATCTCAACAATCCAGCAGAAGCCTTTTCTCCGAATAATTTAATTGAAATGTTAAAAAAATATTCAGCAAGTCTACTAATAACCATCAACCACTTTGTAGAAAAAAGCATTGTTGAAAATAAAAGAAATCAGACTCATCAATAAAACACGCATAAAACTCGTCTGTTTCTCTAGTGAACGGCGAGAAAGAGAAGAAAAAATTGACACTTTGAATCTTAATAATTCTAAAACTAATTAGAATTTTTGAAAAAACAAAAAGCCAATATTTTTATAAAAATTATTTCTATGTGTCTTTAAAATATCATAGTTCTACTGTGATTAGTTTTGCTTTTATAACGAAAAAACAGAAAAATCTTCAAAATTTTCGAAACTTTAAAACTTAATTACTCCAAAACTAATTCGAAATTCAAAAAAAGGGCGACGTGGTGCAAAACTGCACATCTAAGAGTATGTGTCTGCAAAAAATCATATTTCTGCTGCTAATAGATTTTGCTGGGGGCGAACTCGCAGCAGAAAAAAATAATTTTCGACTTTGACATTAAATAACTCTAGAACTAATTATCTCATTTATTAGCTTTTAGAACGAAAACGATCCTCATACACTTGAATAGAAATGTTTAAAATTTCACAAATTTCCGTGGAATAGTTTTTGCGTAGTGAGAGTTCAAAGTGTTCAAAAATAAAATTTTCAAAAGCGGCGGCGGCGGCGGCCGCGGCGGCGGTCACTGTTACTTTTTTTTAATATAGAGAGATTAATTTTAGGTGTTATTTAAATATCAATTGGTAAACTATTGTAGTGTTAGAGTGCTAAGTAGAAAAAACATTTGTGAAAAATCTCTTTGCTTTAGGCAGCGTTCGAAATTGGGGTGGTTTGCTGGTCCGGGACAACTAAAAAACGACTCGGACCAGTGGAATCAGAAAATCACTGGTCCGACGGACCAGTGATTTTTCCCGACAGAACCCGATATGGGATAGGGGAGCCCTCGGCGAAAAAGATAAAAATATTTTTAAATATTTATTAATTTTTAACAATACTATTTGGTACTCACATTCAGTTCAATAGTTACTTTATAATAATAATATTTAAACCCGTCCTTTTCAATTTGTCGGACCAGTGATTTTTGTTGCGGACCAGTAAAATTGGCAAAGCACTGGTCCGCAGGACCAGTGGTTTTTCCCCCCAATTTCTAACCCTGGCTTTAGGAACACAGTAAATCATACCAGGGCGTCTAGAATTAACAGTTGTTCTTTTTGTACATATGTTCGGATTTAAAAAAAGATTGTAACAATTCTTGTAAAAAAAATAGACGTGTATAGATACATCTTGTTCAGTGTTACGTTATTGTCCTACCCCCATTTAACGTTTTCCCGCATTTAACGTTATTTTTCTTTGGTCTCTTGAAAAATGTTAAATAGGGGTATATTTAAAACTGTATACTTAAAATTCAATCCCAAATCAACAGAAATAAACAGTTTAAAAAAAACCCACATGGATCACTGCTGTCGCTTGTTTTGTCATCACTCTATCTAAACTAAAAGTTGAAAAAATTGAATTTTGCCACATTGAGTCTTAAGCGTTGATATTACACAGCAGTATTCAAAATCAATACATACTATTATAAGATTAAATGAAAAGAAATAAAATGGACTCACCTTAGACGCTACTAGCTTTCACAATCCTCATCCACTTAAATAATTTTTTGTGGAAATCTGGTAGTACAGGGACGATGGCTATCACTATTGAAGAACTCATGTTTTTGAAAACTTAGTCACCAAATTTTATTAAAAGTTTGAATTTCATATAAATAAATTTGAATTAATTTTAGGCAAATCGACTTCAGTCGTACTAGCTTTAGTTCTTAGATCTCTGATTGATCATGTAGAACGTGTTATCTGAAAGATCAATCCCGTCAGGATTATACAAAGGGTATGCTGCATGAGGCCTTTGTCTTTGTTAATAAAGGCTTGGTCCTGGTGAATAAAAAGTCCGAGTTACGTCCTATATCTCAGAACAATAAATTTATTGCAGTCTTTTGCTATGTTGACTTGTCTAGTTGAAATACTTTGACTATATATTGTCACAAAATGATGAAACAGAATTATGAAGTCGACATGAAATTTGATATAAATAAATTTGAAACATCTTTTTAGCTTCGACGTCCGTCGTTAAAGCATTAGTTCTTAGATCTCTGAATGATCATATAGAACGAGTAGTCTGAAAGAATAATCCCTTCAGGATTATACAACGGGTATGCCGCATGAGGCCTTTTTTAATGAAGGTTTGTCCCTGGTGAATAAAAAGTCCGAGTTACGTCCTCTCTCTCAGAGCAATAAATTTATTGCAGTCATAAGTTCACAACCCTAATCCACTTCAATAATTTTATGTCGAAATCTGGTACAGGGACGATGGCTATCACTATTGAAGAACTCATGTTTTTGAAAACTTAGTCACCAATTTTTTATTAAAGTTTTAAACTTGGTATAAATAAATTTGAAAAATGTGTTGAACTGCGACATTCGTCTACTAAAGCATTAGTTCTTAGATCTCTGATTGATCATATAGAATTATAGAACGTGTTATCTGAAAGAACAATCCCTTCAGGATTATACAACGGGTATGCTGCATGAGGCCTTTGTCTTTGTTAATAAATGCTTGGGGTCCTGGTGAATAAAAAGTCCGAGTTACGTCCTCTCTCTCAGAGCAATAAATTTATTGCAGTCATAAGTTCACAACCCTAATCCACTTCAATAATTTGTTGTCGAAATCTGGTACAGGGACGATGGCTATCACTATTGAAGAACTCATGTTTTTGAAAACTTAGCCACCAATTTTTTGTTATGTTAAAGTTTTAAACTTGATATAAATAAATTTGAATAATGGGTTGAACTGCGACGTCGGTCTACTAAAGCATTAGTTCTTAGATCTCTGATTGATCATATAGGACGTGTTATCTGAAAGAACAATCCCTTCAGGATTATACAACGGGTATGCTGCATGAGGCCTTTGTCTTTGTTAATAAAGGCTTGGGGTCCTGGTGAGTAAAAAGTCCGAGTTACGTCCTCTCTCTCCGATCAAGTTATGTTGATTGCCCCTCTATGGGGGGACCTAGTTGAAATACTTTGACTATTGCCACCAAATGACGAAACTGAATTAGGAAGTCACCGATTGGCTGTGACTTCATGGTACGTTTGAGGAACCAATTCCTTCAGAAACAGCCCACTACTGATGTCGTCTAACCCCTATAAGGAATTAATGTTTCCACGTAATAGCGGCAAGCACATTGATGTTAGGAAAATAAAAATGAACCCACTTCTTCAAAAGTATATTGTTAACCAATGAAGGCTCTGATATTGACGATGATTGATCAAATGATTAACCCTAAGGGTCGGTGTGAAGTTTTAAAGCCACAGGTTTAATGACGATAAATCGACTAATAAGGACTTGATAGACTAATTGAGGGCACGATAGGTCAGATAAAGCACAAAGGGAAGCCCCTCCTCGCACGGGAGGGCGGGGGGAACACAAAGAGCTCCTCATGCATTTCGTGTTCTACTGTCTTCCATCTTGTCTCGAGGGCCTTAACCAAGGCTGTAAAAGTCTAAATTGACTCTTCTATATATTTTGTTTCTCTGTGTCTTGTCTACAACCAAATGGCAGCCATTAGTCCACTTGTAGTTTGCCCTATACTAAGCAGGCCTTGATGGCCAGAGAGTCAACTTTCCCCACATTCTACTTCGCAAGTTCTCTTCTTCATGTCCAAAATTGAGAGCTAATCAATTGCTCAACAAAGACTAATTTTAGTACGATAAACCTGTGGCAAGATGCGAGCCACGGGTAGGAGATAATTATAACTGCAGTCGGTATTTATAACCAAGTTAAATAATCTGACTTTTATAGTGGTGAATAAGTTCGCCACGAACCTGTGTGAATAGTATTAGGGGAGAGGGGGGCACCTTTCAACAGATTTCGGTTTTTATTTTTTGTGACCAAACGAATTGACGGATCATAAAACTTTAACTTGCATATCCTACCATGGACTTTCGGACACATTGTGTAATTTTACCCAAGTTCCTTGAGAAAATTAAAAGGTCCAAAATTGCGTTTTAAAAAAGGTTCTCGGGTGGGGCAGGTTTCAACACAGGCGGGGCACGTTTCAACAGTGGGTAATTTTAAAAGTTTCAATTGATTTTAAGTTTATTATATTGAAATATACATTATAACAAATACATTTCATTAATTTAGAGTAAAAAAAAGTGAAATTTTTTGCAAATTTTGGAGTTTTTCTGTTGTTTCGTAGGTTATGAGTTTTTCCACACAACTAAGTGTGATATTTCTTTACTGTTTAATTCAAAAGTTCTTTTGAGTTATATTCCGAAAATATATAGTTAATTCAACTGTTTTTCTTCAGAATTCACCAAAAACTTTATTTTTTTGATCGCTTTTAATTTATTTTAAATTTTGCTAATTACTATAGTCATCGAAGAGTTATATTCCGAAAATATATTGTTAATTCAACTGTTTTTCTTCAGAATTCACGAAAATTTTTATTTTTTTAATCGCTTTTAATTCATTTTAAATTCTTCTAATTACTATAGTCATCGAAGTGGTATATCTTAAATAATTTTATTTAAATCAATGCTGATAACTACTAAATGCATAAAATTACTGTTGTGAATCGTATAATAGCCTTACTGTTAAAAATTATATGTGCATTTTAGTAAATTATCTTAATCGATTTTCAGCTGTTTTTTCGCTAAAAATAAATAATTAACTCTAATACAATGCTATTATTTCTTGAATAAGTTATTTAAGAGCGTTTACTTCAAGAAAAAGCATTGCGAAAGCACAATATGCTAAGCAAAACGAATTTTTGTGGTGTTGAAACCTGCCCCGCCCTAAGTGTTGAAAGGTGCCCCACCTTTAGTCGTCACGGTTCAAGACCCCTCAAACGCTTTAGAATAAAGATATCGGTTTGAAAAAGGTATACATAGAAGCAGAAAACTTTATTTAATAACATATGTAAAAATCAATCACCTAAATTAATAAAAAGTTGTTAAAATCCGATTTTTAAAAGAAATTCAAAATTTACTTTTGGACGTCAAAAACGACTCCACTCGATTACAAAAAAACTAAAAGGTGAAATGGTAGGAATACCACGGACAGATGTTGTTATGATAAGAAACATTACTTGACACCAGGTGGCAATTAAATTAACCTCATAACAAACGAGAAAATGATTTTAATCGAAAACGAAACTGTTGAAAGGTGCCCCGCTCTCCCCTATCTTTTGAAACAGTTTCTCAAAGCACGAAACGCGTAATATTGTCCGATATAGATCTAAACCAGCTCTTCAGGACCTAGTTTCAAATGTAGTATATTTAGGCTCACGGGATTTTAAGGGGAAGCAAATGAGACCCTTTTGTTATAAAGTTTGGAATCCAGTTATTAAGCCTTATAAACTGACATTACTTTGAGAGATACATAGGACATCTTATAAGATGCAACTTATCGTATATTGTATCATTAATGTGTGACCGCTCACTGAAGAAGACCCAGAGTTTTCCATCATGTCCATGGGCAACAATACCGAAAAGAGAAGTTCGTAGACCAAAAACTTTAATTCATTTCATAGAGCCCATATTAGCGGTTGCGCTGCTATCTAGTATAGAATATGTGAAATATTTGTCGTTTTTAAGCAGATGCCCTTCAAAAGGTATGATATTAAAATTATAATTCTGAAATTGTTTAACATGTATTAAAAAACGTTTAAGATGAACGACAATCACCTGAAAGAGGTTCCCCTGGGATGTTTAATTCTATCCATATCTCCGAAAGAGATGTCTCCCAACCACACGACTCCGTTTCACACTTTAACTGAACGAGAGTTTTCTCCTTCTCTGATCGCCAAACGATGATCCGAGTTTGATCAAAAACGCTGCCTGATTTTTAAAACTGGCAAATAAAAATTTTGATCCGATTTTCAGTATTTTCTCCGTCTCCATAATTATCAATTTCAAACCCAGGCAATACCAGTATAGGTCCTGTTTTAATCAGGCCTCCCCCCATAGTTATCAGTCCAAAACCAAACCCTTCGCTAATGCAATCTCTCTGCACGTCCAAAAAGAGAGCTAATCTATTGAAGAATAAAATCTTTAACTGTTCTTGCTGTCAAATCACGTAGTCTCGGTATATTAGCCCTTTTCTGTATTTCCATCTAACCATGTAGCTAATATAGACTACGGTTTGTAAGCAATTTGGTTGCTTCACTATGAACTACTCTTGTTCTAAACCTGACAAATTCAAAAGGTAAATCCAAATCAACCGCTCGACATCATCACTACAATATCATTGCTCTACAAAGAACACAATCCTCAACTAAGTCTATCGACACCAGTAAACCCACATAACGATTATACTACATTATGGTTTTTGGTCTACAATAGACTGAATAGACTGAATGATTATTAAAACTCTAAAGCCTATATTTTTATGTAGAATGTGTCCTTTAACACAGAACTGTTACTTCCTTTTCTCTTGGAAAAAAAAACATCATGTTTTGGTCTGAGCAGAGAACAAATGACATCTGAACCCTATTAAGAGCACGAGGAAGGTAATCGATGAGCCAGCGCTTTGACAATATTCTGAATAAAATATTTCCACCCGAATTATTTAATATATTATGTCAGATTGACTTTCACCTCTACCTTAGATAATTTGAAAATCGGGTTAAACACGAGGGCTAGTACCTTGACCCAAAATAAAGTCAAGTTGATTGAAAGTAAAGTCGCCATTTCTTTAGTAGTGTTTATACAATTCAAATTATACGTAAAACTTAATTTAGGTGGTATATTTCTTAGAAAATTTGATATCACTAATGTTCTTGCACCTGCAAAAAGCTGTTAAGAGCGTTAATACCATACGATGATTTAGATTTAACAGTAACAGTAAGTACTGCACTAGACAGGCCACGATAAACCTCACTTGTCACCGCCTGTCCTGATGTGCCAGATCACTTCTGCACATCCTGAAAGGGAGTTAATGAAATGAAGAATCAAGTCTGCTAGTATTCCTCCAATCCAATCACCATATTAAAACTTTGTTCGAATTTCCATCTAACCATGAATTTCTCCTGCTGACTAGAATTTGCAAAAGTCAGTTTCTGCACCAACTAATTATGTTAAAAATCCAACAGGTAAATCTGTATCAACCGCTACACAATAACACTCTGGTAAACAGTGGTCAAACACAATTAGAAATCCTCAAACTCTTCACAATGTGTGAATCCTCAAGCAATATTCAAATCAACACACGTAGATCCAAGTTACTAGTAAAAAGCATGGCACGTCACTGTTCCATGATAGGTTTTATGTATTTTAGTATATGCTGGACTTCCATGTTTCTTCGTTTTCTTTTAAAAATTTACTGGATATTTCTGTTATACTTACTTAGGTCTTATCTGATAATGTCAACTGTATTAACGATATCCTCATAATCATCATAACCTCTCGTTAATAACGACCCCAAACACCTACGTATTCTGTTGTAACTGTAATAACGATAACCTTAAGTTTTCCTGTATTTCTCCTTCATGCCTCTCTGTCCTCTGCTGGCACCGCATCTTACAATTTCTGCTTATACGAAATCAGAAAGTAATCAATTGAAGGATCTGAGAGAACAACTTCCATTCTAAACGCGACTGTTGAAATTTAATTATAAAATCCCAATAGAGTGCTCTTTATAAACACTCCAGTATTCTCTACTCAAACAAATAGCAATCCTCACTAAAGACCGTACTAAAGGCCGTTATTTCGGCCCCGTTTCGATTTTATTGCGCATGCGTGTGGGCTTGATTTTTGCTGTTTTTTTTTTTTTTTTCAAATTTTAATCAAATACTAAATGGGGATAGAACCCACTAACTGTCGCATGCTATGGAGGCATCCTAGAACTGCTCTAGCGGAGACTCACTAACTACAAAACTTATTATAGCATGCACATTATTAACCACACGCATGGCCGAATTAACGGCTTTAATATTAACTCGTTGTCCAAATTTCCATCTACCATGTATTCCTCATGCAGACAATGGTTTGGGAAAAAGTCAGTTGGTGTACCAACTAATGTTCTAAAACCGACTAATTCCAACATGTAAATACAAATCAACCGCTACACAATAATACCCTGGTAACGAGTCCTCTAATAAAAAGAAAAACTCAATAACTCCACACAATGTGTGAAATCCTCAAATCAACACACGAAAATCTAAGTTTTTATAGTATCATAAAAGTATGGCAATTCACAGTTCCACTATATGATATCTGAAATTTAGTTCAATTGTATTCCCCATAGTAGAAATTCTTTAAGATTGTCTCATTAAATATTATTTCAATAAACATATGATATCATACTTTTTACGTTGGGTTTTTATCATAAACAAATTATGAGTATTATGAAAGCGTAACATTAAACGGAATGACACTTACCTGATATTCGATAGTACTATTCTACCCGAATCTTACCTCCGCTCCGGAAATGTCTTTTTACCTGTGCAAAAGAAACAAGAAATAAAATATTTCAATTCTCCATGTTAAAAACTGGTTAAAATGTAAATAATTAAAGTCTGGTAAAATACGTCGGTGAAGTCTGACGTCATCAACATGGCGCTGGGGACAAACAAACCCAATCTCTATGGCGTTTAACATGGGAGTGCTAAAGAATAATTTTTTAAAAATATTAATCGTCATTTCTTAGGGTATAGAACACCTTTCCCGCATAGTTAAAGGTATGGCAATCATTTATAAGTAATCGGAGTATTTTTATTTTGCTTTTCTGTTTGAAAATTCAACGATAACATTTTAGGTCCATTGGTACCAATGGAGTCTTAACACGATAGTGTGAAAAGATATTAGTTTTAGAATATTGTCCTTCGTTTGTTAACTTATAAAACCACTTTACAGTATATTTTAAGGTATGTTAATCATTTAGTAACAAGTATAATTTAGATTTTCGGTCTCATTTTTTAAGATTGTAACAAGAAATTTCATCTCCATTTGTTTATCATGCGAGTGTGGAAAGATATGTTTTTATATAATATTCAACGTTCTTTGGTATATCACACCACTTTTGAGCATAGTTAAAGGTATGTTAATCATTAATTAATAAGCAAATTTATTACTTAGGCTCCACTTTTATGGATTTAAATAAAAATTAGTATCTCCATTAATGTTATCAAGTGAGTGTGTAAATAGTTTTGTTTTAGATATTTATCATCGTTAGCTACACTTTTATTATTTCATTTTAGTATTATATTGTTTTGAGGCTTTGTAAAAATAGTACTATACTGTATTTTCCTTAACTTTTTTTAATTTTTTTGTTTGATCTACATTTCTACCCATTTATGTTATTATTGCACAAATAGAAGCATTTTAGCAACAATGAGTATCAATTAGCTCAAAATTGTTTATTATAGACAAAATAAGAGTTAACAAGTTTTTTCCCATTCTGTTTTAGGTTCTATTTATTTATATTAGAGAATTGAATCACATCCAAGTTCCAGCTCACAGGACATTTTACATGTAATGAATGAACCATACTAAATGGTTCTTGGTTTTGGTGACCACTTTTGTGGCATCAATTCTAAGCGCTTTTTGGTTGATCATTTATATTTGTAAATCTATTTGTGTCTATGGTTTAATACCTGAATTAAACCAGTCTACCAGATGTTTTAGGGAGTGGCGACTTACAATGGAGTTGAGGTAAGCATCTTATTAAACATCGTGTGCTCTTTCAGCGTTTGCATTCCCTCTTTACATCTATAATCTTCTAGAAAAAGCAATCATATTTTGTTTTTAATATCTATGATGTGGCAGTTTTGTGTAATTTAATTAATCAGATAATAAGTTAGATACCCACAAGGTCCTAAAATGTGGACCCCTGTAGCTGACTAGATTGATTTTCTCAGTATCTATCTGGCTATGAAATTTAAAACTGATTATGATCCGTAATGACAGATATTTATTACTTAGACCATAAGTGATTGTTTTGTAAATAATTTTAATAGATGAAAATATTCCCAATTCCATATTTTGGAAATTTCTAAACATACAAAGGAAATACTTTTGTTCCTTTAACCACGGCTTACTAGATGTACTTATACAGGCTAGCCGAGTTTTAAACAATGAAAACCATTTGACAACTTTTCCCGCTTGGAGCGCTACAAGAATTACCTATATCACCCACCGCCTTCAACACTGTGGATATGCTTTGCCAGTTGGTCCAGTATTGCCATCTGTATTTGCAATGATTTCTGTACTCGGCTAGCCTGTATAAGTATCTAGTAAGCCGTGCTTTAACACTTTCTATCTGAAGCCTCCCAAGGCTCACATTGAATCCAATGAGAAATTGGGGTGAATAGGTCTGACAGGTTTAAAAGCAGTCATTTATTACTCAGATACTTTTAGATCTCTAAAAAATTATCACATTATGAGCTAATTTTGCAACATTCTTTTGCATGTTTGTATTAAACTGATTACACAACTAATTGTTTTTATGACGGATTTATTAGTGTTGATCTGATTTTACTGAATTCATCACTGTAGTGTATATTATATTGATTGATTGTTTTAACACTCATCTATCTGAGTGATTATTACCTGAAGAAAAACTAAATAATCAAATTGTTTGTTAATTTTAAATTAAATTTTGGTTAAACATGGCAGACATGTGCAAGATTAAAAATATTGGATGTAAAACTTCACCAACTTGCCAACGCTCACTTACAACTTCACAACGCTCACTAAATATATGGATTACTCTCACCTTTGGCAGAATCCACTTTGGTTTCTTACTTCAAATCAGCAATAAATATTTATTTACATGGAGATCCTATAATATTCATTTAAACTAAAACAAAGACACTTTAAGATTAATAACTTAAATGTTTCAAAACTGAACCTGTTGAATTGAAAAGTTCAAATATCCTGTCCTCTTCCTGTCAAAAAATCCCTATCCTATACCGACCCAAAATGATTGGTAATTGCTGATTCAAGTCAAGAGAGAAGCTAGGAATGATGTAGAATTACATAGTTGCCTGGAAGAAGCAAATGTCACTCGAATTTTCAGTCCTAAAATTGTCATTAAAATGCAAGACACAATTTTAAGAATTGGATAAATTTAATGTTTAGTCAATTACAATAATAGCTTGACGCAGGGGCGTAGCCAGAGGGGGGGGGGATTTTGGGGATATATCCCCCCCCTGAAACTTTCCTTTTTTGACCATAGAAAACCACTAAAACCACATCCCCTCCAGAAATATCAATACCCCTCTCTGAAATTTTTTTCTGGCTACACCACCGGTCCCATGTAATATTATTGGAAATATATATTTGTGGAATAGCATACATGTCTCATGCTTTATTTTTATAACTTTAATTAAAATCTTCTGCAGACGCACTGGCGTAGTGGTCAGAGCATCTGACTGCAAAGCCGTACGTCTGGGGTTCGAATCCCCGTTTGGCATGTATGTTAGTTTCTGTCCTTGTGTGTGATGAATGTGGCCCTCCTGTAAAAAGGGGCTGTGGCTGTGTGAATGTGGCGTGGGCAACAGTACTTCACCTCAGTGGCTACGGTCTACAGGTGCCCACTGGGTAACGCAAAGCAAAAGTACTGCTTCGGCATTATCTGGGTTAATGAACTTAGTTAAGCTGTAGGTAACTGTTTAAAAATTACCTGCCATTAGAAAAATATTAAAACCTTCTTTATTGATCGAGAAAATATTAAAAATTTTCATGAAAAATATATGAAAGGTTGACAACAAATATGGTTGAAAAGGATGGGCACTGGGCAGTTACTGAGAAAATCCAGTCAGCTACTGGGGTCCACATTTTAGGAGATTGTGGGAAACTTATCAGATAAATTAAAATACACAAAACTGCCACAAAACAAAAACAAAATAAGATTGCTTTTTCTAGAAAATTATAGATAGGTAAAGACGGAATGCAAACGCTGAAAGAGCACACGATGTTTAATAAGATGCTTACCTCAACTCCATTGAGGTCGCCATTCCCTAAAACATCTGGTAGACTGGTTTAATTCAGGTATTAAACCATAGACACAAATAGATTTACAAATATAAATGATCAACCAAAAAGCGCTTAGAATTGATGCCACAAAAGTGGTCACCAAAACCAAGAACCATTTAGTATGGTTCATTCATTACATGTAAAATGTCCTGTGAGCTGGAACTTGGATGTGATTCAATTCTCTAATATAAATAAATAGAACCTAAAACAGAATGGGAAAAAACTTGTTAACTCTTATTTTGTCTATAATAAACAATTTTGAGCTAATTGATACTCATTGTTACTAAAATGCTTCTATTTGTGCAATAATAACATAAATGGGTAGAAATGTAGATCAAACAAAAAAATTAAAAAAAGTTAAGGAAAATACAGTATAGTACTATTTTTACAAAGCCTCAAAACAATATAACACTAAAATGAAATAATAAAAGTGTAGCTAACGATGATAAATATCTAAAACAAAACTATTTACACACTCACTTGATAACATTAATGGAGATACTAATTTTTATTTAAATCCATAAAAGTGGAGCCCAAGTAATACATTTGCTTATTAATTAATGATTAACATACCTTTAACTATGCTCAAAAGTGGTGTGATATATCAAAGAACGTTGAATATTATATAAAAACATATATTTTCACACTCGCATGATAAACAGATGGAGATGAAATTTCTTGTTACAATCTTAAAAAATGAGACCGAAAATCTAAATTATACTTGTTACTAAATGATTAACATACATTAAAATATACTGTAAAGTGGTTTTATAAGTTAACAAACGAAGGACAATATTCTAAAACTAATATCTTTTCACACTATCGTGTTAGACTCCATTGGTACCAATGGACCTAAAATGTTATCGTTGAATTTTCAAACAGAAAAGCAAAATAAAAATACTCCGATTATTTATAAATGATTGCCATACCTTTAACTATGTGGGAAAGGTGTTCTATACCCTAAGAAATGACGATTAATATTTTTAAAAAATTATTCTTTAACACTCCCATGTTAAACGCCATAGAGATTGGGTTTGTTTGTCCCCAGCGCCATGTTGATGACGTCACGACTTCACCGACGTATACATGAGCATGACACTCACCTGAAAATGAAGATTCAAACATGCTGAATTTTATACGAAATCTGTCGACCTATATCCATGTACAAAACAAATAGGTCGCCTCTTCGTGCACCTAAACATCACATAGAAACAAAGAAGTTTTACAAAAAAGATTTTGACTTTCTCTCGAGAAAATATTAAAAAAGCTAAGCAAAGAAACAAATTGAACTTACCAGCTATAACGCTTTTGAGGACTGAAAGTAAAATGACCAAGTTCCTTGTTGCAAATATTGCAACTTAATTTACATTGTTGGAACGAAAGTTATATTGTTGTCTAATAAATAATGTGTTTAAATTTTATATTATTGTAAAGATACTGATAGCTTAAACTAGGCATTGTTCATTCACTGTTGAAATTTTGTTACTTAAAAAGGCAGTAAAATATTAATTTGTGGGTGATATGAGATTATAATTCTAAATTAATCCCGTTTCTTCAAAAATATAGTGTAAAAAATACAGGAAAAATAGTTTATAATCACGGTGCTGTGATAATTTCATTCTGTACGAATATCTGCATATCTTCAGGCCGAAATCCATACAGTCCAAAGGTTCTGAATCGAACATCTCATCGCTTTACCTGTAATATACACTGACAAAAAATAAAATTTTCACCCAAAACATTTCAAATTCTCTTTTTTTTTTAAGTAACCACAAAGGTTCTAAAGAAGAACAACCATTGGATTAGAATATTGCTAATATTCATTTGTTGTATCAAAACCAACAGAAAGAGTGGGATTAAATTGGAGGTCGCTATTGGTTTGTTCAAGTAGTATAAATGTTTTCACCAATTTTAAATGAAAAATATGTATTTATTCATTAAGATCTACGACCACATAACATTCCGAAATATCTGTAGCTTTCAAGAAACATTCGTAAGTCCTACCAAACCCGTGAGAATGTATTTATCTCAAATAAGGAAGATGACCGCTATACTCGAAACCATCGTTTCTAGAGACGCTGTGATGTCACTACGCAGAACCAGAAACTGCGTAAACAGAAAGCATGTTGGGTTGCTAGAGGAGTTTCGGTACGCAAACTGTGATAAAGACTCTACATATACATGGGTTTAAAGGTTTAAAAAAATAATCATATTTTTAAATTGGCGTTCTTCATTTCACTCAAAATTCAGACACCGCGCTGGGAACCGCTTTTTTAGTGACGTCGTAGGGTCAGGAAACGTTGCTGTCGAGTTATATTATTGCATTAGTTTGCAATTAGATTATTAGAATGCAAACGTTACTTGACCCTAGATTTGATGAGACTAGTTTCAACTCTATGGGAGGTTTACTTGAAAAAGCAGAAAATAAATTTTTATGCGGCCCCCGTAACATAAATTGTCCAATTAGAAATATTTTCTTTATTATTCCCTGAATGAGACCCAAAACTTGTAGTAATTATAAACAAGAGCTCTAAAGGTTTTATGAAGAAATGTTTATTTTTCATTATAATTGGCTAAGTCACAACCCACAATGCGTGAGTTCCCACTACAAATGGAGCTACATTCGAATATTAAAGTCACAACTGAAGGATTATCATTCTATTAAATAAGATCCGCCTTTGGTTTTTCTTTTGCTAGTGGTTGGTTTATGTATATGTTATGGGCTATAGAGTATTTTCAATCACATGACTCGGACCTAACAACGGCCTTGGCAACAGAAAATGTTACAGTTTTTTGCCCTACAGAAGGTTAACAGTTACAGAAAATTACTAGCCGTGGAATTCTTCTATTGGAGGATTTGCAATCACGTGATCCCATACCTAAACACCGCCTTAGCAACAGATAAACAACGGCCTTAGCAACAGTTAAAAGCCCTACAGTAGATACACAGTTAAAAGAAAATAACCGGTTGTGACGTCACCTGAAAACACTCTATGTGATAAATCGGGCATTATTAATAATGTCCGGGCAATGTGACAAATTCAATGGAATTTATCAATGAAAGTTATCACTTCGGACATTATTAATAATGCCCGATTAATCACTTTGCCCGTAACATATACATACATCCTACCAAATTTCTTTTCTTTTATGATAGGTTTTTTTTTATTCTTGGCAAAATCTTATTATTGTGGCTCAAACTACCCTTCCCTGCAGATGAAAACTACTTTGAAAACGATTTGGGATTCCATTAAAATCCTTTTTTTTTCTTACAATAAGCTTATTTTGATAGCTATTCTTGAAGTAATAATATTTCTACTACCTTTGTGTTCTGAATTTAATTTTACGATTGCTCTGGAAACATTAGTTTCAGGCTTTCTGTTTACTCCGTTTTTCCTTCGGCGTAGTGACGTCATAAGGTCAAGAAATGTTGCAGTCTAGTATAGTTTTGATTTGTACCACAAAAAAGATCTGCACTATTAAAATCTTCAGAAGCGTCAGAAGCAGTTAACGTCAGAGTTTAAAAAGATCTTCACTTTGAGGCTAGAAGCGAGCAACGGGGAGATACCAATCCGATATCAGACGCAAGACGGCTTTTTTGTAAATCCTTACTGATTGGTTCAGTCAGTATTTATACCTAGGCTTAGGACAGCCCTGGGTTTCAGAGGCTGTCCTGGGAAATGTCCTGGGTTTTTGTAATTTTAAGACGACTAAATTTTTTGTGAAATTTTCGATAAAAATTTTCGAAATGCATTTCTTTACCTACTTCTACGGCTTCACTTTACTCATATTTAGACTGCTGAAAGGGGCCGACTCTCTATTTGTACTGTCAAACACCTTTTAAATGTGAAAATTAACTTTGTTCTTAATTGTTGTGAATTTAATGATTTAATGAAATCTAACAAAGAATTTTTGAAAAATGAGATGTCAAGTGAAAAGTACAAATGATTAAATAAAGTATGTTATTTCAGCTTAAATTTTTATTTTTTTTTTTAGTTTGGGTGTTTATTTAGTTTTTAATCTTTGATGGACCGATAGGTCGACAAAGTGTCCTGAGTTAAGCTCAAGAAAATATGGTAAGCCTATTTAAGTTACCCCAATTAAGTTTACTTACCTTTTAGTGGTGACTAAGCTTGCCTCAATTTAACACATTTTACATCATTTGCTTACGCAAACGCTATTAATTTCATACTTTTCCCCCATATGCTGGGCGCGTATTTAGCAAGTGCACATTCATCTTGCAATCGGGGGGCGTAATCACTCATTTCAACTAATCAGAGACAACTTAAAAACAGTAAAACAACAACCGCTTGCTGTTCTCATAGCTATTCTTGAAGTAATAATACTTCTACTACCTTTGTGTTCTGAATTTAATGTTACGATTGCTCTGAAAAAAAATTGTTTCAGGCTTTCTGTTTACTCCGTTTTTCCTTCTGCGTAGTGACGTCATAAGGTCAAGAAATGTTGCAGTCTATATTATACAGCAACTTAAGTTGACCCTCTGACGTCACTAACAAACAAAGTAGTTCCCATCGCAGTGTCTGAATATTGAGTGAAATGAAGAACGTCAATTTTAAAATATGATTATTTTGTTAAACCCATGTATATATAGTGCTTTTCAATCAAGATTTGCGTACCGAAACTCCTAATAGCAACCCAACAGGCTTTGTGTTTACTGATTTCTCCTTCCGCATTTGTGACGTACTGGGTTCAAGAAACGTTGCTGTCGAGTCTAGTATAGTTTTGATTTCTACCACAAAAAGATCTGCACTTTTAAAATCAACCCACTCTTTAATTAGATATTTGAAAATAAAAATAGCTAAATTTAAGTTGACCTCGAAACGCTTGTGACGTAATTTGATACAAACAAACATCGAGAATCACCGAAAGGATATTCTTAATTAGCTGATGTTTTTTGTATTAACTGACGTCACACAACTATTTGTTACGTACCAGCCGTTTTCGCACCCTCCTTAAAGGACTAACTTTAAAATTAAATAAAATAATAATTAAGCATCAGAATCAAAAAAATTTGCGACAAAATTTCTTTTGCAACCTTCTCTATCGAATAAAAAAAAAATAATAAAATGCGGGAATTATCCATTGCTGCAACTTTTATAGGTAAATCAGATTTAATTTTTGTACCTGTATGGTATACAAGAGTTTAGTTTCTAAGATAATATCGTCTTAGCGGTGTTTAGGCTTTCATGTGGCATAAAACTCACTTGGTAATTTCCAACAGATGTAATTTTTAGAACATTTACTGCTACACAGTAGGGTGGGTCAAAAATATTTTTTTCACATTTTCCCAGGGGCACAGCGACAAAAAGGTGCCAAATGGTCTCAAACTAACTTGTGTAAAATATTATTCCATTATAATAACTCTTTTTGCCTCCGGATTGACTTCAAAGTTTCCAGCAATGTAGTAATTCCATGTAAAAATGGACAAATGAAAATCGAGCTTTTACCTTAATTGCACGAATCCTTCATGAATGTAAATGTTTACAATGGTATAAAAATCCTCATTGAACAGTATAAAATAATTAAAAATGAAACAAGAGATGAAATACTTGAATTGTATCTCAACGTATTTTGAAATATCTCAATGAATAGAACAGGGAATCAAGAGTTTCTTGCTAGAATAAAAAAAAATGTGTGAAACCTTTATTGGCGGTTGAATAGGATGGTAAAAACATTGAATTCAATAAAAATGTATGTCAGAATTGTGGTATCTATTATGGCATACAAGTTTCAGCCTCCCAGAGAAAATGTCTTTAATAGGAGTTTGGAGGATTGGAGTTTTCTTTGAAATTTCAGTAGCATATAAGAACAGTCCACCGTGTCCCCAAACGAGTCCCTAATGTCCAAAAATAAATTAAAACCCCATTTCAAGAGTAAAATTTTGAAATATTTTCATAAGGAGAGCGGCAGAGCTCCGTTTTAATCTGAGTATCTCAGTATTATCTTCAAAATTTTGAAATTAGCTACAGTAATTTTCAAAACAAAATTTTAATTGTTTTAACCAGCTAAATTTGCTATACTTAAACATTCTATGCGTAAGAAACTATTTTGAGTCAATCTTCCCTCCAAAGAAGTCTAATCATGAGTCTTGGTTTAAGGCCAATGCTATAGAAAAAAAATTAGATAAATCGTTACTGATATGTATTTGATTATTGCCTATGAACGAACTATCCATCTGACACTTGTTTCAACATATTTATGTGAACACATTTGGATCCCAAGAAAATTTTAGGGAGTTTGGACAAAAGTTTAGAAGCAAATAAAATATCCTTTTTTCCTTTCCTAATGTCAGCAAATTACCTTAGTTTTTTTTCATCAAAGCATAAGCACAAACCAAAAATTATATTTGAACAGAAATAGTGTCAACAGAACCATGGAACCAGAATGGTCCAACCTAGATTGCAATCACAATTAGCTCTTTATGTTAAGATCGATTATTGTGCAACTTCATATTTACCACTCAGAGATGGAAGCCAAACTTTATGCAGTATTTCAAAAAATTACAGGTACTTCGCACACAATAAAAATTGATAGGAAATAACAGTCCGCTGAATTTTGAAATCAGAGCATTTAAGAAAAATAGCAACTATTCAGAAACTATTTCGACTATTTAAATTTAAATGAATATATTTACATTGAACAGACTTGAGAGAGTATATATCTGATCTACCAATATTTAAAATCTATACCAGTGACAATCCATTGTTTGTTTGCGAAAAAGCCTCCTGTTCTACGCCTGTTTTGTTAATATGATAATACGTATTATATTGCATTTTTTATAAGTTGTTTTTGTACTAATACTTCATAAATGTTACTAATATGATTAAAATTGCTTTTAAAGACCCATATTTGTAAGCTTTAAAATATTACCAACCCAAAAAATTAAGTTTTTAAAATTAAAAAAAAAAAAAAAAGAAAAATTTACATAATTTTGATCCCTTTGAGGCCAATCCGGAGGCAAAAAGAGTTATTATTATGGAATAATATTTTACACACGTTAGTTTGAGACCATTTGGCACCTTTTTCTTGCTGTGCCCGATAGAATTTGTAAAATTTTTTTTTCGCCATAGGAAAATGACCCACCCTACTACACAGCTTCCCAATTACGTGATTAGGCGCCTGCCGGGCTGTAAAGGTACTGTATTTCTACCGTGTTCACAAAGAAGTAAAAACAACATTATTACTCGAGTAAAAAACCAATGTCACGTCGTTATGATGACTAACCATGAGGACGAAAGCGATTTTCCTCTGCAGGATTTCAAAAAAGCATTTTATTGGCGGCAATTTATATTACAAAATGAAGCTATCATTTCGATTTAGAAATGATGACATATTGAAAATATGATCATCACTTTTTTTTTATTTATTTTGTAATTTTTAATTTATTTAATCTTTAACTGTTCGCGTCGGTTACTTAGGATGGAAATTATTTAAGTTCTTCTTTCGATCCGAGTGTTGGGCAAGATGTTAAAATTTAGTAAATTATGTATTCCGGTCAAAAGAATTCATAATGATCAAGATATTAAAACTGTTTAACCAAAATAATATACCGGTTATACACCATAGACGCAACAGTTTATCGAGAACAGGCGATTTTTCACAGATACACTTAGTTTTCAATAAATATATTGGAAGCACACAGGCATTTCTAAAATATACTCAGGTTGAAGTAACTAAAAAGCCTATTGGCGTTTTTGGCATGATGATAACGGTTTTATGATAGGCTTACCATACGTCCTGGTTTACCCAGGGCAGTCCTGGGTTTTGGAGGCTGTCCTGGGTCCCAAAATGTCCTTGGTTTTCGTAATTTTAAGACAGGACAAAATGTTTTCTGAAATTTTCGATAAAAATTTTAGAACTGCATTTTTTTACCTACTTCTACGGCTTCACTTTACTCATATTTAGACTGTCTATTTGTACTGTCAAACACCTTTAAATGTGAAAATTAACTCTGAACTTAATTGTTGTAAATTTTATCTTATATATTAAAATAATTTGGTTTTTCTTTCGGCCCGCCGCCAGGCCGCACCCCCGTTCCGATTTAGACAAACTCGGTCTTGATCGAAAGCTCTCCACCCCTAGATGATCCAATAATATGTCAGGTTCCTCTAAAACCTTCCATTTTTAAATTATGCGTTCTTTTCGTTTTGCCCCCATGTTAACTCTATGGGGAGGTTCCGTTCGGCCGGCCGTCAGCCCGAACCCCTGAACCGATTTGGACAAACTCGGTCTTGATCGAAAGATTTCCAACCCTAGATGAGCCAATAATATGTCACGTTCCTTCGAAGCATTCCATTTTTAAATTAGAAATTTAAGTTAATATTTTTACCAACACAGGCAAAACGTCTTTTAAAGAGCGTGAATAGAAAATCTACTTTGAAATTATCCAACTTTAATGTTTTGACATTTTACTAGATTTATCGCAACAGGATACTAAGCATATTGGATTTATATAAAAAAATACTGTAGCCCAGTAAATTCAGGTCAAAATGGGGGGGTTTAGCGCACTAATTCCTAACTCGCTGAAAATTTCAGAATAAGCTCTCTATGATGTCTATATTCAACCCTGAAAAGTCCCCTAAAATCCCCCGCGGGCTTCCTTCGAAAATGGCGAATCAAAGATGGCCGCCAAGCAATCAAGGTTTTTTGCCATATCTCAGTCAAAAATCAATATTTTTTATTGCTTTAAAAGGCTATATACTCAGAATAAGACCCTTTATTAGTTCCAATCACTTTTCCTGGTAAAAAATTCGTATAAATATGGTTTAAAAGGGTGTAATTGACGCCAAATGGAAATTTTTTTGTTTCTTTTCACCTAATTTGCCCCCTGCCTTTACCCGCATAAAAATCCCCAAAACCAATCGAAGTATTTTCGTAAGTATTATAAATAAGGATTATTTCAAAGCAAAATTTTTGAAAATCCGTTTATAATTGGCTGAGATAATTGATTTTGAGTTAGTCGTGTTTAATGTGGATGAGCGGCCCTCTTCAATGGATGATCAAAAATGACGTTTTCAAAACTAATAGGTAGAAGTTTTTCTGGATGGTTATAGATGTTTTTTGGAGCGCTGAATCCAAATATCACGTTTTCTGCCATGAAGAAGGTTGGCTTCACGTGAAAAATCGAACAAAATCGAAACATTTTCGTTCTTTTTACAATTTTTTGTTTATATTTCAAAAAATATAAGTTTCACGAAAATATATTCAATTGCAAAAATAAAGTTGACAAAATTTCCTACAAAATGCATATTTTAACTTTGTTTTTGTGATGATTGGTTACACTGCTAGAGCGCACTGTAAAATGGCGATTTTGTTTGCCCTTACTGGAAAATAGGAAAAGACCTCATCTCCCACTCCCAACAACTTCTTTATCGAAAAAACGCATATGCTAGGTAAAAGAAAATTACATTTAATACGAAGTTCATTGGTCAACCTAACTTTTTGGCAAGGTTTATTGCGTTAGAGCGCGCAGAAAACGCAGGGATTTTATGGCTCCATACAAATACATAAAAAGCACCCGCTCCCAAACCCGATAATACAAAAAAATCATGGATGGTATCCAACATTTTATTCCACCTGAAAGAACATTATAATTTCTACAAAATACATTTTTAATACTTAAATTTCTTTATAGAAGAGACCCAGCGGAGTTGAAACTCCGTGAACAGCAATCTTCACTTTACAGACAAAACGAACCCTTCCATCTCTAACACTAATTTCCTCCTTAACTTAAAAGAATCATCCCTGAAAAGGGAATCAAACATCTTTTATGAGTAATACATTGAAAATAAAGCTTCAATTAGTAATATTTGGTAGCGGTGGAATAATGCAGTAGGGATGGAATAATGCAGATGGCTGTTTTCACAGTTTTCACTCAGCTGGCTGTCTCCTTTAAGACATTAAATTTGAACTTGTATTTTGTAGAAATTATAATTTTCTTTCTGGTGGAATAAAATTTTTGATAGCACCCATGCTTTTTGTTTTGTTTTATCGGCTTTGGGAGAGGGTGCTTTTTATGTATTTGTATGGAGCCATAAAATCCCTGTGTTTTTCTTCGTACTCTAACGCAATAAACCTTGCCAAAAAGTTAGGTTGACCAATGAACTTCGTATTAAATGTAATTTTCTTTTACCTAACATATGCGTTTTTTCGATAAAGAAGTTGTTGGGAGTGGGAGATGAGGTCTTTTCCTATTTTCCAGTAAGGGCAAACAAAATCGCCATTTTACAGTGCGCTCTAGCAGTGTAACCAATCATCACAAAAACAAAGTTAAAATATGCATTTTGTAGGAAATTTTGTCAACTTTATTTTTGCAATTGAATATATTTTCGTGAAACTTATATTTTTTGAAATATAAACAAAAAATTGTAAAAAGAACGAAAATGTTTCGATTTTGTTCGATTTTTCACGTGAAGCCAACCTTCTTCATGGCAGAAAACGTGATATTTGGATTCAGCGCTCCAAAAAACATCTATAACCATCCAGAAAAACTTCTACCTATTAGTTTTGAAAACGTCATTTTTGATCATCCATTGAAGAGGGCCGCTCATCCACATTAAACACGACTAACTCAAAATCAATTATCTCAGCCAATTATAAACGGATTTTCAAAAATTTTGCTTTGAAATAATCCTTATTTATAATACTTACGAAAATACTTCGATTGGTTTTGGGGATTTTTATGCGGGTAAAGGCAGGGGGCAAATTAGGTGAAAAGAAACAAAAAAATTTCCATTTGGCGTCAATTACACCCTTTTAAACCATATTTATACGAATTTTTTACCAGGAAAAGTGATTGGAACTAATAAAGGGTCTTATTCTGAGTATATAGCCTTTTAAAGCAATAAAAAATATTGATTTTTGACTGAGATATGGCAAAAAACCTTGATTGCTTGGCGGCCATCTTTGATTCGCCATTTTCGAAGGAAGCCCGCGGGGGATTTTAGGGGACTTTTCAGGGTTGAATATAGACATCATAGAGAGCTTATTCTGAAATTTTCAGCGAGTTAGGAATTAGTGCGCTAAAAAACCCTAAATTTACTGGGCTACTGGTACAGGTTTAATTGAAGTACTATTACTTCTTTCTCTTCAGATGACGCATAAGAATAAATTAGTTGTGGTTAGAAAAACCTATAATTTGATTGAAAATATTGAACAGTTTAGCGCTGACGATGCAGCTTAAAAAAAGTAATAAATTGTAAAAAATTTAACTGCGCTGCAAGCGTGTGGTAGTATGAGCGAAGCTCTCATCAGCGCCAAAGGCGCCTAATCTAGCTGGTAAGACGCGGCTTTGCCGGGTCAAACCAGCTAGTGATTTAATTAAATCTAACCACGGCTTACTAGATACTTATACAGGCTAGCCGAGTTTTAAACAATGAAAACCATTTGACAACTTTTCCCGCTTGGAGCGCTACAAGACCTACCTATATCACCCACCGCCTTCAACACTGTGAAAAAGCTTTGCCAGTTTGTCCAATAATGCCATCTGGATTTGCAATGATTTCCGTACTCGGCTAGCCTGTATAAGTATCTAGTAAGCCGTGATCTAACAAATAATTTTTGAAAAGAGTGATTTCAAGTGAAAAGTACAAATGATTAAATTAAGTACGTTATTTCAGTTTAAATGTTTAATTTTTTTAGTTTGGGTGTTTATTTAGTTTTTAATCTTTGATGGACCGATAGGTCGACAAAGTGTCCTGGGTTGAGCTCAAGAAAATATGGTAAGCCTATTTTATGAGGAAATCAAAATTATCTTTATGGCAAATATGAACCTTAGCAACGTTGTTTTTGTCTTTGTCACCGTGACAAAAGTCGCCCGTGCGCGCTCGCCCTAAGGCTGGGCGCACACGAGTGACTAAAGTCACGGCGACCAGGATTACTAGTATCAAAAATATCACTAGAAAACAATGGATCTCTATGAAGAAATTATTGGCAATCGGCCAAGTGTCACGTCGCCTAGTGCGCGCACTCTACCAATACTTGAACTTGTTTCAATAGCCTAGGCAACAATTTTGTCTTTGTCACCGTGACAAAAGTCGCTCATGCGCGATCAGCTTAATGTTTTTATGCAGAAGCTACATCGATATTTTCCCCTGGAGTAATGGATTGTGTTTTTTGCATGCTTCAAAACATATTAATTGCTATCACCTGTATTGTATAAATGATACCGTTGAAAACCTGCAATGCGCTAAGTTCGTAGCAGAAGTTCCTACCTTTTCCAACTGTTGAAAGTATAATCAGCAATTTTTTCGTAAATTATTAATAAACTAATAAAAATGTAAAATTTTATTTGTTATTTACAACGGAACAAAATGCAATCATCCAAGTTTTTTGGTCTTTGACTGGAGTGGATGAGCTTTTAGTAGTACGTGGGACCCAATTCAACAATACGTTAATTTCTGAAGTATTTTAAGAATTTCGGTTTATTTTAATCAAATATTTTGTAATAAAGATTAGTTATAAAATTTAAATTCGTGCTAATAAATACTGTAATGATTTGGTTGATTGTTGCCATAAGTGGCTACCTAGATATAGGTATAGTAAATTACTTTTTATTTAACGTAATAGCATAACAGACTTTATTGTTTCCGGCTCATAGCCAACGCTGTAGCTGATTTGAGAGTAAGGCTGGGCACGCACTAGCGACTAAAGTCACGGCGACCAGGATTACTAGTATAAAAAATACCATTAGAAAACAATAGAGCATTTTCAATCACATGACTCTACCTAACAACGGCCTTAGCAACGTTGTTTTTATCCTCCAGTGATGTCACGTGCGAATGCTGCTATTGGATACTTCTATGTCCCGCCCCTAACAACAGCCTTAGCAACGTTGTTTTTGTCTTTGTCACCGTGACAAAAGTCGCCCGTGCGCGCTCGCCCTAATATTGCATGTAAATCCCGATTCCCGCTTTAGAAACTATGGTTTCCAAAGCCAGAATGAAACCAAATTCTCCATACAGCCCATATTTTAAAGCATAATCAACAGTTTATGATTATTCAATTACTTTAATTATTTCCACCCCTTAGGTACACCCCATTTGCGACCCAATCTTGGTTCTATACCAATTCTTGATCGTCTTGATGAGTCAGTCCTAATTGCCCCTCAGAGTTTGTTGCACTATTTCAAAAGCCCCAAGGTTGTGAAACTAGTCTTTAAATTCATCTGCGAGGTTGCAGGGCAGGGTTTGCCTTTGATTCTTTACTTGTCGCTACGCGCAATTACACCTTTATAGGTTTATTGCTTAGGGGACATCCATAAATTACGTGAGGTGTTTTTTCCAAAATCTGGACCCCCCCCCTTGGTGAGATTTTGCTGGACCCCCCCCCTTGGTGAGATTTTGCTGGACCCCCCTCCCCCCACGTGAGATTTGCCTACAACTTTTTAAAAATGATTTTCCTTTCTCATACTTAAAAATCAAAGAAAATCGTATAATTTCTTTCTTAAAAAGTTGACGTGAGATTTTAATCGACCCCCTTGTTGAGATTTTTCCAAACCCCTCCACCCCCTATTTGACCTCACGTAATTTACAGATGTCTCCTTATTTAAATTACGTGATAGAGACAGGTGAAGCTAAGCTTAGAAGACTGAACAACAAATATATATAACTGCACTTATGTACAAAAAGTGGTGACGGTGAACCTTTCTTGTCTTCTCGTGTGTAATTTAAAGACATAGTAAGTAATGATTTTTGACCCTGAAATTCATATTCAGTCATTTATTTTTGCCTTATAGTTAAGAGTAGAAGGTAGGTGTAGAAAAAAAGTTGACGTGGTAGGAGAAAACTAACAAAAGTTTTGTAATCAGTGTGCCCATTGAACAGTAAAACGGCAAAAAAAAATCAAACTCAACAGAAATTATGTTAACAATTGTTCCCCAGTGTAATTGACTTTCTTTAAGAAATGATGCCATTAAAAGCATAGTCACCACTCTTTATAATAAAAAATATAAAATATATACCTTCAAATAGAAAATCATAATAGTTAAATAGCTGAATGTTCTTTATAATTCATTAATCTCTTGGGTCATCAATAAATGAACACCTAGAGAGTGATAATAAATCATTAAGAACGGTAATGGGTTAAGAGTTAAGGGCGTATATTAGTAACATATCGAAGTCCGAATACCAAATTATTCACGTGTCAAAAGCACGTTGTGTAAGTATAGCAGAAAAGCTTTGGGAACAATCCAAAAGATGCCAAGAACATTGAAATTTTTAAGTGATTTTCTAGATATGTAACAACGATAATTTTCTTCTAAAGACACTGCAAAATAATCAAAAGAAAAGAATATTGGTGTTTGGTTTCGGAAAATGCAAAGTATCTTCTGGAAAATGGTGAAACCTTCTTCGATGAAACTTTTAAAAGTTGCCGCACCAGTTTTCTCGAACATACTTATACATTTTAAGAGTTATTTAACAGAAACTTATATTTATCTAGATATTTTTTTTAAAAATTGTAGGCACAAAATAATAGATTTAAAATACAGAATTTCTAGTTCATGAAATTGAATTCAAACGCTAATTCGTTTGTCTATGGCTAACCTGGACTAAGGAAAATCGAAATTCAGATCAAAAATCAAAACAATGACAAATCAAAATTCTTGGTTTTACGCAAAACAAATCGTAAAAACTGTACCAGACCGTCTTCTCCAAGTTAAGGAACAGAAATTTCCATTTCAGTAGTTTCAGTAAACGCCATTTTTTATGTGGATGGGTGTTTAGGTTTAGCCCGTCACAAAACCTTCCTCTTTTACCCGGGCTTAGGACCGGCATAGAGTTAGGCCTATCGTAATGCAGAGTTAAAAGAATTCTTTTAAAATTTTGGTTCTTAACGTATTACCCCGTCGATATTAAATCGCATTGACTGTTCCACAGCTGCACCGCTGAATTTGAAGGGTCGACGGGATAATACGTAAGAACCAAAATTTTTTCGCTTATGTATACTCATGCAAATGCTCCGACATTTATTTATTTCTTCTTAATTTTTCCGATAAAAAGGATGGAGTGGATGCACCCTTTAAAAAAAACAGACCATATTATGTGGTCGTATTTATTTTTACTTGGATTCTTGTGGTTCCTCCTTAAAAGTTCTCCATTTTAACACACTGAGAACTTTAATATATAAAACAGATATTATTATAACATCAAAATGGAGAGATAATGGACTCTAACCGTCTGACGTCACACGGAACCAACACGTGACCTACTGAGCTTACGATTGGTCACCACAGATACTACACTAGTAGATCTACTAGTGTAGTATCTGTAGTAACCAATTGCAAGCTCAGTTGTAGGTCACGTGTTGGTTCCGTGAAGTCTCGAACCAGATAGGCGGTTAGAGTCCATTGACTGAAAATCAAATCTTCCACTTGTCTATAACCAACAATGGACTCTAACCGCCTATCTGGTTCGAGACTTCACGGAACCAACACGTGACCTACAACTGAGCTTGCAATTGGTTACCACAGATACTACACTAGTAGATCTACTAGTGTAGTATCTGTGGTAACCAATCGCAAGCTCAGTAAGTCACGTGTTGGTTCCGTGTGACGTCAGACGGTTAGAGTCCATTTCCCATTTATTCTGATCTCTACTAACTAGTAGGTATTCCTGATGCAGTCTACGGCCGGAGAACGAGTCAGTTGCTGAGCTACTCTTTCCTCAGTCCAACTACTGAAATTAAAAAAAAAGTAGACCCCAAATCAACCACTTAATCACTTTTCTGATAAATAAAATAACAATCCATCACTAAAGACTATCCACACATTTAAACCTGAGTGACTAATATCGATATAATGTTGGAATCCAAACACTACCTCGGTATTTCAACGCAAACCAACAGTTCTCTGTTTTTCAAAATAATGAAGTGTTCAAGAAATTAGGTTAAAGACTTGTCGGTTGTATATGTATAATCCTTCAATTTTAAATTAATGAAGGTATCAAAATTAAGGGAATAAGGTATCCTTTAGCCAGGCTGTTTATAGTCATTACCAAATATCCCTTCTAGCTCAACTGCAGTAGCCATTTCTTTCATGTCAGGAAAATCCAGAGGCTGGAATCTTTTTCCTTTACTGACGAGAAATCAAAGTGGAAAGTTCGGTCGAATAAATATTATCTCTCCAAATTTTTAAAAAATATGTATAATATTATTTTAGTTTAATCTATATAATTCTGCTTGTATTTTTATACTTAAAATTGGCAAAGAAGAAGATAATTGACTTTCTTTAAAAAAAAATGATCCCATTAAAAGCTTAGGTACCACTTTTTGTAATAAAAAATTACAAAATATAAATTTCCAAAAATCCTTCATTATAGAAATGTATAGATTACTTAAACCCTATTTTAAAAAGCTCTTGTATCTTTCATGTAGATACTATAAAGAGCGGTAACATCTGTTATAAGAACAAAGAACATTCCAATGCATAGTAGGTTTTTATGGTCACACCTTCTTTGGGTGCGAGGAGGGATCCCGGGTCTTCAAGTGTTCTTCTCTTTTTCCTTTTCACCTCATGATTACCTATTTCCCGCTCCAATATTAGTTACTGTTTTCCTTAACTCGTTGTGGTTGCATTTTCGGATCCAATGGCCATAACTCCTGCGGACTTAAGTCTCCCAACACCTCTTTGAATTCGATTTCATTTGGTATAAACGGGGAGAACAATGTGGTCAGGACTTTTCTTGTTGCTGTTCATGAGGGATGGACCGCATGAAAAACAGCTGACCATGGATCTCCTTTCCTAACCAACTTAGGTCGCATATAGATACTTGTAGCAGACGGGTATCAAGTCTTGTTCTGGATTATTGAAGTACAAAAAGTCCGTTGCAATGTTTTGGGGCTTTACTGTTATTGATCCAAGCCGGTAAGTTTGCTTTCACTTCCTTCCACTACAAAAAATTCTTTTTTACATAATCAAAATGTAAAGATAATTGATTTACAATCAAATCTGCGTCATTTACACTAGTCTATAAGCAACAATTTCACACGCTTTCTGATTTTGCTACTAACTAGGTATTTCTGATGCAGTCTACGGCCTGATATATCTATTGAAAATTTTTTAAATGTAAATTCTTATCAACAACTAAATAATCACTGTTCTAACATGTAACAATCTTCGCCAAAGGCTACCCTAACTCGTACTAAGCCTGAATGACTATTATCAATACAATGTTCAAATCCAAACGTTGCCTCGATATCTGCACCTCTGTTTACATGTAATATTCAAGAGAACGTAAAGATAAGATAGTTATTATCATTAATCATTTAAATAAATGAAGCTTGTCCAAATTAGGTGATAATGTTAATTAGCCGGGCAACTTATTCAAAGTGACCGCTTTTTGATAATTGTTGTACTCCTCCAATATAAAATTCTAATTCTGAATCGTACCTAACGCTTTTAAACATTTAGAAAATGAGTGGAATAAACTTCACACTAGTAAAAAATAATAAAAATGTTCACACAGCTTACACAGAACACAAAACATAAAATGTTCACAATAGTCAGCTAGTATCTGTCCAAAGTGCTATCTGTAAATATTCGCTTTTCTTTGCTTTTAACATTAAACTCACTGTTTTTAAACTTAAAAATCTTCCTTCTATTTGATTGTGATGGAACATTATCACCTTAAGTCTTGAAGAAAATGCTGTGCACTTTAATTCCAGATTTCCTTTGAAAAAAAGCAGTGCTAGAGAATTCCCCGCAAATATTCTTTCGTCGGTTCAAAATTAGACATGGGTAACGTTTAAAAAGTAGTTTGCCCTTCATAAATAGTTACTCTCACATTATAATTTTAGTTATTTTAACTATATTTCTTTGTAAAAGAAAGTCAAAATCTGAAACCGTAAATCGTGACGCAATTTTGTAAGAAAAAAAAGCAGGAACGTATTAACCTCCACCTTTGATTGATTTGAGCAAATCAAAGTTCTTTTAGTCCATAATAAGTCTACCGAGAGCGTTAAATAATCTGTATTTTAGGAATATCTTCTGACATAGATTTTAAAACAATTTAACGTAATGAATAATAATTGCATAATAATTGATTATAGTGAATAAGTGTAGCTTTTTCAGTTATAACGTTTCGATCTATCGACTGAAAGTGGACACTGCTTCCTACTGTTGATTGATGATTGACCTCATAACCGACTCTATCCTTCTCTTGTTTTTGTCCAACACTAAATTCCACCAAGGTTCTTTGTCCACTTGTAGCATTTCTTTTATACCATACCTGGGGATTTGGGAACAATGATTTACGAAGATTTGTGTCATAAAATTCTTTGGTCTTCAGAGTAGGATGCGAAAAACCGCGTATTTTTATCTTTTTTAGTTTTTCAATTAAAAATTTTTAAAATATGTCAGTCTTTTTTGGGACTGCATTTTCTCCCATAAAAATACACGGAGTCTGGTCGAAGTGAGGCGAGCCGAGACGCCAGCGCGATGCTGCTCACATTAAACTCTTCTCTGGAGATTTCTTTGACAGTTAGGGACTTATAGAAATATGCATCTTAAAGGCCTTGATATGAACGATATAAAAATAGCTTTAACTAAAAATTTCGTTGAAAACTCTCGGATAAAAAAAAACACCTAAAATTGGGGAAAATAGGCCAAAATTGAAAATAAATATGCGCTTTATGAAAAATCCTGACGTGTAGGATTTTTTTCATTATTTTTCCCGTAATCAGCACACCAAAATACATAGGAAATCGATGAAATTACTCAAACAGCTTTTTCGTAGCAGACCTGTGTTATAGATGTGGGTAATGAATTTCAATGTAGAAATTGAGAAAAGGAATTTTCTTATTCGTCAAGCTGAAAAATGAGATGAAACCATGGATTATGATATGTGAACTCTATTATGATCTCTTTTTACATGTAGTCGCTTTCTCTTCATTAAAAAGAATTAGATGTATAGTGCTTCTTCGAGAAAAAATCTTTTCGGCCAAGTTATTTCAGCAGGTAGACTTTTAGATCTGTTCCAACTGTAAATTTTTCCTTGAAAATTGGGGATATGCAAGGCTATCCTCTACGTTCCACAAATTATTACTACTTGAAAATACTATAAGGTTTTTTTTTTTATTTATCTACCATTGAAAATATAAGCGCTAAATCCTTTAATGTTCATAATTATGTCTATGCAGATTATTAAGTTAAAACTTGGAACCTTCACGGAACACCCTGTACTACAGCTTAAAATCCTTTACCCTCGCAAAATTACAAGATGAAAGTTTATATTCCCTAACTAAGCGTGTAAATTTATGTATGATGCTCTGAAACATAATTCTATTTTATAATAAAATTTTAATTATATATCTCACAAGAGTTAAGAATTTTTGTGATGGTATAATATAATTAAAAATTATTCACAGGACCTATAGTAGGAGATTTTTTTTTTCAGAGTTCTCGTTATCAGTTTAAATATTTATAGTACACAAAAGTATTGTTAATAAAGATGCGATTTTCTATTTCAATTTGCTCTAATTTTTTTTTGGTGCTTCGCCGAGCCCCCGTGGACCACCGGACCGTGGACCATCGGAACTACTGACCTAGCTCGAACCTACCTTTTCTAGTTTTGAGTAGGTGTATTCTCATGTCAAAAGTATCTACGCTGGGAATCATGTAAAAAATAGAATAATTAAAAAAGTGGTGAGGTCCTCGATGTCGATGAAAAACCGATGAGGTGTATTTATAATTATTAAAAATTCAATGCAGCATGCGTCCGGAATCCGGATGGCCTTGTGTGCTAGAGGCAAATAAGAAAGTAGTTCCCAGCACGTTGTCTAAATTTTGAGTGAAATTAAGAACTTAATTTTAAACCTAACTAATTTTAAACGAAAAACCCGTTCCTAAAGTATCTTAAATACGAATCACACCAAATTTTTAACCTAGAATATTTCCCAAGAAGATATAAGTATTTCACGAAAACATTTGTGCTTTATAAATTATAAGTATAGAATTCGTTACAATGAATTTACTAAGTCTCTATAAACCAACAAAAAAAGCTCTTAGTGAAAAATAAATCACCAGTATTTTTCTTTCTGATTTTTTGGATACATTTATATATCCAGATTCATATATATTTCGATGACAGAAATTTGTGAAGCCTTCTTGGCTTGGTGGTAGAGAGTGAGCTTTCCAACCTAAATGTCCTCAGATCAAATCCAGGCAACAACCGAGTATTTTTGCAATTTTAATTAAATATCCAATAAGAAAATTTAATTTGATAAATAGAGATGGCTTGAACGTCCTTGATGGCTCAATTGGTACAGTCGTGGTCCTGCTGAGCAAAAGGTGCTCAGTTCGAAACCTACTGACCTAACAATCTCTAGGAATTAGAAAGTTTGGAAAAAATTTAAGTCACACAAGAAATTTCCTTGTGGAAGTAATTTTTCTTTAAAATTCATCTTGAGGTAAAGAACGCATCTACTTTAACTGGCAACTGGTGTGAACCTAGTAGCCTGGTTGGCATAATATCTGCCTCCGGAGCAGAAGGTCCCCGGTTCGAATCTCAACGAAATATCGAGTTATTTTTTACAAAATTAAATAAGTTTTCTACTTTGAAGAAAGCACCAAAATAAAATACAGATCAAAAACCGCCCACGTACTGGTGTGGAGTTAGTAGCCTAGTGGTACGGCGCGCTGCTGTGGTTTCCCACAGGTTGGGGGTTCGATCCTCGACGAAGCGAAAATGATCCTGAAAAAAACTTTTATTTTGAATTGTCCCAAGTGTCACAGTTACGGTTACAGTTAATTCCTAAGTTACGGTCACAGTTAATTATTTAGTTACGGTCACAGTTAAGCGGGTGCACCAAAAAATTCAAAATTTTTGGCCGTTTTACCGGGTGTCCGAAGACGGGTAATGGAGTCAAAATTTTGCATTCTAATAACTTAGGGGGCCTTCTCCATATTGCACTCCGTTAGGGGGCTGTCCACAAATTGCGGATTGTATCCTTCAATTAAAATTTTAGCAAAACTGGTTTCCTGACGGACCTTTCTCCGCTGGCCCCCAGGGCGAAGGGGCTTTCGGGGGTTATCCGAAGAACCCCCTAGGCCCGCGACCCCCCGGGGAGCAGATCAGGTCCGCCAGGACGACCTCCTCTCGTCCGAGCCTCGACATCTTCGACGGGTGAACGGACTCGACTCGGTCACCAGTGTGTCCTCTAGGTCAGCTGCGACATCAGGTGCTCGAATAAATTAAACTAATAATTTTAATACTAATTTAACTTATATTAATCTATATTATTTACTTCCAAGAGTATTATTATTACTTACTAAGAGGAAGATAATATTACATTAGAAGAGGATAGATAGATAGAATGTTAAGTTAGTAGGATTTGAACTGAGCACCTTCTGCACAGCAGGACCACGACTCTACCAACTGAGCCATCAAGGACGTTCAAGCTGTTCCTATTTATCAAAGTATTTTGGAATTTTCTTATTTGAGATTTAATTAAAACTGCTAAAAAGATTCGGCTGCTGCCTGGATTCGACCTGAGGACCTTTAGATCAGCAAGCTCACCCTCTACCTCCAAGCCATCAAGGACGTTCAAGCCGCTCCTATTTATCAAAGTATTTTTGAATTCTCTTATTAAATTAAAAATGCTAAAAGTTTCGGCTGCTGCCTGGATTCGATCCGAGGACCTTTAGGTTACAAAGCTCATTCTCTACCACCAAGCCAAGAAGGCTTTACAACTACTCGTCATCTAAATATACATAAACCTATCTATAAAAATTTTTAAAAAAAATTAGGATATTTTAGTGGTGATTTATTTTTCACTAACTAAAAGAGTGTGTTGCTGGTTTATGTTAGACTTATTAAGCTCATTGTAATCAAATTCTATATATCATTGTATTTAAATTACAAACACAGAAATGTTTCGTTTGTTCTTGTTACTTGGAAACCATTTTGATGTGAAGAATCGAGTTATTATAGAATTTACAAATGACTAAAATTATTGAAATTACAACTACATTTGCATATTTAAAAAAATCTTTGAAGTGTTCATGTTCAACTTGCTTCTCTTAAAAGAGTTTCTTAGTGCACTATAGCTCTTTCTTTGGTTAGTGATATAACTGTGCGGTTCACTCGAAATAATTAAAACAAACAGGTAATCAAAACACACAACTTTATTCAGTTTGTCGAGAGATTGGTTGGGTTTATTTCTGGTGCTCTTTGCTTCGACTTGGGGCGGCATATAGCACACATGGAGTAGAGATTAGAATAATATAAGTCAGTGGTTCTCAACCGGTGGTCCTTGAGAGTCTTGGAAGTGGTCCGTGGAGAGACCAGGAACCACACAAAACAATAGTTCCTAAAATAATTGAAATTTGAATGAATTGAACAAGAAAAATTAAATTATACTTTCGGCTATGTAGTAATTTTTGGGGATAACAGTCACCACTAAATTAATAACAATTATTTCTTCTATAAATATTTAAAACTAATTGAGCTGTTCGGGAAAAAACGTTAGAAAACATAAAACGCAATTTTTTGGGTTACGAAGATTTCTTATCTTATAACAAACATTAATTATTCTCATAAGATGTAGTTAAATTTTTCTTAAAATAGTTAGATTTCATAATGCATTACATAAAATTCCATGCTTAATTAGGGATAATAAACTTTCATCTTGAAATTTTGTGAAGATAAGGATTTTTAGTTGCAGAGGGTGGTCCGTGAAGATTCCAATTTTAGACTTATAAAGGTCCGCGGGCTTCTTTGAGTTGGGAACCGCTGCTCTACAAGGACCATTATATTTTCATAGAGTGTTTTCAGGTGACGTCATAACCGGTTATTTTCTTTTAACTGTGTACCTTCTGTAGCGCTTTTAACTGTTGCTAAGGCGGTTTTTAGGTATGGGATCACGTGATTGCAAATGCTCCAATAGAAGAATTCCACGGCTAGTCATTTTCTGAAACTGTAACCTTTTCTGTTGCTAAGGCCGTTGTTAGGTCCGAGTCATGTGATTGAAAATGCTCTATTGCTTAAATAATAAACCTGAAAAACAATTATATCTTTATAGTAATTTTTCTTGGAATAGATTTTAAAATTTCTCCATTGTGACACTAAAGTTTCTTTTCATCAAAATCTCGTCTTTTGAGGGCTCTCTACACGATAATTTTACAATTAGCGGTAATAATCTATTGTAGAGGTTTTCAAACTGTGGGTCGCCCGCCAGTCACTTTTTGGTGGATCGTGACAAGATTTTCTATACAGGGTGTTTCAGATAAGTGTTTCATAACTTTTAGGGGAGGTAGGGTACATCAAGACGAACAAGAATCGGTGTAGAAAGGGGGGTCGCAAGTGGGGTCTAAGGGGTGAAAATCACGGGTTAAAATTAGCACTAGCGACCCCCCTTTCTATAATACCGATTCTTGTTCGTCTTGATGTGTACCCTACCTCCCCTAGAAGTTATGAAACACTTATCTGAAACAACACCCTGTATAGAATCTTTTTTTATAATTTTTACGAACGTGTTGTTGGATTTTAAAATTTATCAAAATATCATGTAGCAAAAGGAACAAAAAAAAGGGCAATAAGAAGAAATACCCTACTAGGCACTGGAGCGCAGTTCTGCCTCAAAGGTTTTAGGTCGGGTCGAAATATCACATTAACGACTTTAGTATATCGGGAGTAACTGAATACCTGGCTGGAAAAACGTTGCATGTAACGCAAGTTCAATTTTCAGGAGAGTGAATTATGTTCAAAAAGTAATTAAAACGGCAGCTGGCAAACTAAAGATCAACATATGCAACGTTTTTCCACATAAAACTCAGTTGTAAACTCAACGCTTCCGCCTCCACAACATGAAACGTTTTTCCACCAAACCAAACCCAAGCGTGATTCCCACTTTTCTAGCGCATTATAGGCTATCTAGCGGTTTGAAAACTAACTACTTCAAGGTTTGATTCGATCAAGCAAGTGACAGATAGTTTTTCCCATCAAAAACAGACGTTGTGAAAAAAAACGACATGCAACGTTTTTCCAGCCATCCATTCGACTGTGACTAAATAAAGTTAAACTTAAAAGGTACTAAATTAGAAAGTGGCGTATATAAGGGGGGGCCGAGGGGGCCCTGGCCCCCCCCCCGATATTAGGTGACCCCCCCCGACTAGGTGTACCAAATTCAAATTCGAATTTCAAAATTTCTGGGGGAGGACCCCCAAACCCCCTTTTTTATATATATAATAAGTTCATCAAAATCCAAATCCTACCAAAAAATATATGTCCAAAATTCGGACTAAGTGTTCCAAAAACAAGATAAACCCCTTTTTTTAGGGGTAAAGTTACAAAAATTTTCTGGGGAAGGACCCCAGATCCCCTTTTGTACTTGGAACTCTATTTTATTACTTTTTAAATATTAAGTTCATAAAAATGTACATCCAAAATTCGGACTAAGTGTACCAAAACTAGTTAAAAACCTATTTTTTTTAGTCAAACTTCCAAAAATTCCCAGACCCCCCCCCCTTTGGTATTTTTATTACTAACACCTTTTCCTATATTAAGTTTTTAGAACCTAAGTTATCACCTTAAAAAGCTACATTGTACCTATTAAATATGTGGGGAAGGGGCTGAAGAGTAATTTTGGGCCCCTCCCGAAATAAATTCCTATATGCGCCACTGAAATTAGAACCAAATTTTCAACAACTTGGTTTGACAGAAGAATTAGTTTCCTCACATTTGTTTAATCAACTGCATTAGGAGACCATTGTCGCCCATGTCATTCGAGTAATGTTGGTAAAAAGTTGGTGGTGGTGGAAAATACTCATCAACTTCTTCATTAGCACCATCTGGAGAATAGCCTGAAAACAAAATAAGCAATGAAAATGTCAATAATAGTTTACAACTTCAAGCTTAGAAATAAAACTCGAGCTTTTAGCTTAGCTCACAGGGTTTCTCAAACTGTGGGTCGCCAGTCACTTTTTGGTGAAACGTGACAAGATTTTGAATTTGTCTGAACTATATAGAATTTTTTTTATATAATTTTTACCAACGTGTTGTTGGATTTTAAAATTTATCAAAATATCATGTAGTGAAATAGGAACAAAAAAAGGCAATAAGAAGAAATACCGTACTCGGTGTCAAACGCAAAGGACAATTCAATTAAAGTAAGGCTGGGCGCGCACGAGTGACTAAAGTCACGGCGACCAGGATTACTAGTATCAAAAATATCACTAGAAAAAAATAGAGCATTTTCAATCACATGACTTTACCTAACAACGGCCTTAGCATAGCAACGTTGTTTTTATCCTCCAGTGATGTCATGTGCGAATGCTTCTATTAGATGCTTATATGTCCCGCCCCTAACAACAGCCTTAGCAACGTTGTTTTTGTCTTTGTCACCGTGACAAAAGTCGCCCGTGCGTGCTCGCCCTAAAATGCATAAATATGACGTGTGTCACTAAAATGCTGACATAGCAAAATTTATGGGGGTTTTTTTCAGATAAGATTTTTAAAAAATCAGTGTTTCTAAATGTATTAGGGGAACACAAATTTTAAAAATTTTCTTAGAAAATTTGTACCATTGTACCACTTGGAAGGGCGTCTGCGTGTGTCCCTTAGTGGTCTGTATGCAGTGGCGTATATAAGGGGGGCCGACCCCGAAATTCTGACTAGGTGTCCTAAAATGGGTTAAAATCCTGTTTTTTTAGGGTCAAAATTTTCTGGGGGAGGACCCCCAGCCCCCCGCTTTTGTGCTTGGAACTCTATTATTCACAATTTTTCAATATTCACTTCATCAAGATGCAAATCATGCCTGGAAATATATTAAAAAACTACATTGAATCTATTAAATATGCATGGGGGGCTTAGAAATATTTTTGGGTCCTCTCCCCCAGTGCGAAATTCTAGCTTTCGGCTTTTTAAAAGCTAATTTTTTTTTAAGATATTTTGGGCCCCTCCCGAAATAAATTTCTATATAGAGCATTTTCAATCACATGACTCGGACCTAACAACGGCCATAGCAACAGAAGATGTTACAGTTTTTTGCCCTACAGAGGTTAACAGTTACAGAAAATGACAAGCCGTGGAATTCTTCTATTGGATCATTTGCAATCACGTGATCCCATACCTAAAAACCTCCTTAGCAACAGATACCTTGTTACCTAGCAACCGCCTTAGCAACAGTTAAAAGCCCTACAAAGGTTAACAGTTAATAGAAAATAGCTGGTCGTGACGTCACCTGAAAACACTCTATATACGCCACTGTCTGTATGAGTTTATATTTTGAAATAAAATTTATTATTATAAAAAATAATGTAACTGAAATTTACCCCAAATTACTAAAAAACGAGTTTCAACCCTGTTTTTAAGAGTCAAATTTCAAAATCTCCCTGGGGAAGTACCCTCAGATAACCTTTTTATTGGGGAGCTCATAATTGCTCTCACAATGAGGGAATTGCATAGGTGAGGGATTTGCTTAATTTTACACTTTTTTGATACGTTATAGTTTAAAACTCTCAAATATCAGATTTTAAAGTTCAAAAATATGTTTTAAATAACTTAAAATTCGATTTTATTTTTGCCAAAACACTAGTAAAGTCATGTGATCAAAAAACGGGATTTGACGTCACAGCGCCGTCGAAACTAGGGAATGGACTCTAACCGTCTGACGTCACACGGAACCAACACGTGACCTACTGAGCTTGCGATTGGTTACCACAGAGACTACACTAGTAGATCTACTAGTGTAGTATCTGTGGTAACCAATCGCAAGCTCAGTTGTAGGTCACGTGTTGGTTCCGTGAAGTCTCGAACCAGATAGGCGGTTAGAGTCCATTGTTGAAAATAAAACAAATCAGACTTATCATAAAACCAAAACACGCATAAAACTCGTCTGTTTCTCTAGTGAACGGCCAGAAAAAGAAAAAATTAAAACTTTGAATCCTAATAATTCCAAAACCAATTAATATTTTTTGAAAAACAAAATGCCAATCTTTTTATAAAAAATATTTGTATGTGTCTTTAAAATATCATAGTTTTTTAGTTAAAACTTTGTGAAGAATAGCAGAATGAAGCAAGCTAAGCATACAATAAAATAGCGGGTCCAAGCGCTGTGACGTCACACAGCAGCCATAACGAAATTACTGTTTTTCCCGCCAATACTGGAAACGACATTTTAAAAATTAATATCTTGGGGAATAGTTTTCCGATTTCAATAATTTTTACGTCATTTTTTATGGATTTTCATCCTCTATCATAAAAAAATTTAAAAAAAAATGTGCAATTCCCTCATTGAACAATTTTATATGCTCAGGTTCTAACTCTTCTTTTTAATTTTCTAATAAAAAGTTAATTTAACCTCTAATACATGCATATAATTTATTATTGTAACAAAAGGGGCGAAGCTGAGGTGGGTCGCGTTAGATTTTGTTTATAAAAAGTGGGTCGCGATGTTGAAAAGTTTGAGAACCCTTTATAGAGTATTTTCAGGTGACGTCACAACCGGTTATTTTCTTTCAACTGTGTACCTTCTGTAGGGCTTTTAACTGTTGCTAAGGCCGTTGTTTATCTGTTGCCAAAGCGGTTTTTAAGTATGGGATCACGTGATTGCAAATGCTCCAATAGAAGAATTCCACGGCCAGTCATTTTCTGTAACTGTTAACCTCTGTAGGGCAAAAAACTGTAACATCTTCTGTTGCTAAGGCCGTTGTTAGGTCCGAGTCATGTGATTGAAAATGCTCTATTGAAAAGCAATACAACTATAGAGATCTTTTTAGTCTTGGATGAGTTTTCAAAATTCATTAAACTTTGCACGAGTGTTATTTGTTCTAAAAAGCAACTTTTTGCAACTATCCACAAATTGGACAATTTTTTTTCTCTCGCTCAGACTTTTCCTATTATATCACACAACCATCCAATAGATGACCTTATTAAAGGGCTAAAGAATTTAAATTTAGGATAGTTTTACAGTAGAAATATGTAAAAAAAAGTTTACAAAGTTTAAAAGTTTACTGGTGATTAAAATTTTCTTATCAGGTTCATCCATTTCCATGGATTCATGTGATTTTTAATGCTTGAAATAATGATAAACATTGATTTAAAAAAATAAGCTTAGATGTTGGAAAAATCTAAGTACCCCCAATTTAAAATAGTAATTAAGTATTATTCTTTAAAATGAGAAACATGGAATTCAGTATCCTTTTTATTTCTAGACCTAGAGGATAGTCTTTGATTTGATAGTAGAAATTTGTCTGCAATAAAGTTTAAATGTTTGCATACTTTACCAGTTTCACCTTTCTAACAAATCATTCCGCTTCTTCACTCAATTCCAATTTCAATCTGCCAAAATACTAATTAACTAAGGTTATTAAATGGTTTATTTTAAAGTATTTATTTTTACAGATGCTTTTCTTTTACTATATTTCAGTTACAAACATTGAATCGTTTTTCTCCAATGTGTTCCTCATAAGTAAAAAATTATTTCTTTGCCAAATCTGATGGTACGGCAGAAGTTTTTCTCTACAAATAAAGTAATTCTATTGTGGCAGATCCCAAAACCAAGTTTTGAGAAAATCGAAGAACAGTTAGATCTAGAACCTAGTTAGAAAATAGAGCAATCAATTGACAGTTAAACAAAGTTGATGAACTTATTCCCTTTCTCAACCTTATGAAATTTAACTGAAGAAAAAAACTTAAATTGACATTTAAATTATACTTCTGCTTAGTTAGTTCACAGTACAAAAGTGAAAAATAGAAAGAGTAAGGCAGAAAAAAAATGTCAATGGAGAAAGTGAATATGAATGGAGTTAAGCAATCCCTGGATGATAAAAAAAAAGTTAAAAAGACTTTCAAATAAAAAGTATAATTTATTTTGGCTTAGTTTACAGCACAAAGAATAAGAAAATAAAGAAAAATTAATTTTAATTACAAATTAAATTTAAAAATACAATGAATGGATATATTGTTTTTGCAAAATCAAGGGGCTATATCTGTCAAAAGGGGTAGTTATTTCCACTCTTGTATAGAGCAAAACTTGGAGACATTTGATCCCAAAAAGTAAATTTGTCATTTTTTTACTTATTTCCTTTTTCAAATTGGTGTTTCAATTATCTATACACTTAATAATACAAAATGTCAATTACCTTAACCTTACCTTAAAATGCAGAAATGTCGAGTTATTAAAGATAATAGCAAAAGCAACTTTAATTTGAAAGCAAAATTTTTCTATATGTTCAAGCAAATACCAAAGTTTACTATAAAATATTTTATTATTTTCTTACCGAAGGTAACATTAAAATTCAACTTATCTTTTCAAAACATGTAATAAATTTTCAGGGATATTTTATATTACTTTACTTGTCTATAAACCATTTTTTTATTTTAAAGTAAATGATAGAGTTTAGAATTAACATTGGTCTTTCAAAGTTGAAATACATTTTTATGTGTTTTAAATATAATCTTAAGTTTCATTGTATATTCATGAAACTCTACGTGAACTGTGTAGGTATGTTATGAAATTAACCAGATTGAAATATGATTTTCTATTTTTAATTAAGAATATTAATTTAGAGTTAATAAAAAAATTAGAAATAAATAAAAGTATTCAAAAACACACTTGTTTATTACAAGAAGATAATTGCTAAAAAAAAATACAGGTTTTGGTAGGATAATAGCATTAAATACATCAAAATTACGGTGTATGACAGTGATGAAGAGAATATTAATTGCAGCAAATTTAATTTTGGTATTCTAGAACATATTTTCCTTAGATAACCAGGTAAGTATCTAATGAAAGTTTTGATTTAGAAGGTGTTGTGCAAGTATATTAAGAAAAATAGTCATTCACAGCTATCGATTTCAACTTAAAATTTTGGAAGGAATTATAATTTTGTACAACAAAATCTTTTGTGAACATATTATATTACTTTTTAGGTATATTTTTCACACTTATCTCCATATATTTTATTTTTATGCAGTTTACAATATTTTGGAAAATATACTGTGGGCTTTTCTTAATTGATAATATTTATTTGTATTTATAACAAAGCCATTATTTTTAGTTACCTTGACACATTTTTTTATAGGTATGAGTAATACCTTTTTGTTTAAAGAAAATTGGAATATAAAATATTATTTACAGCTGTTGAGTTAAATGTAAAAAATATTTTAGCTTTAGGAACACAATAAATTTGGTCTTGGGTTTTACATTTTCTTAGCCGATGTATCTAGATGCAACCTTAAAAATCAATTTAAAAACACTCTAAAAACTTTATTTTCAAAACTCAATAGATTTTCTAAGAATATTTCATAGATGAGTTTACAAAAATTATATTTTATCCTAGTTAAGAATCTCACTATTAAAAATTACTATTTACTCCTTCTGCATTGTCCATGATCGCCAAACAAAAACTGCACCAGACGAGTCGCCATTGCCCTGTAGGCGCCAACTGTTTTCAGTTCATTGTCTCTTTGTTTTGAATTATTCTCCCGTTAGAGCCTACTATTATATTGCATCATTATATATCATCATCTCTTCAAAAATTGCAGGACTGAACTCTGAACTATTTTTTAATCATTTCCCTCAGTCTAGCGGATTTATTTTTAAATTGAAGAAAAACCTATCACATATCATAGGAACAATTAAACAGGTCCTTAAATTTTAAGTTAAATCTGTATCTGTGTAAAACAGGTTTATATTTTTTGGCAAAATGTATCGAAATTCAGTACAAATCTTAGCCAATTGGTCAAATGAAGAATACCATTCATAGAATTTTTAAGAAGACTGAATTCCGTCCCCAAGACTGAAGAGTGGCACCCATATATTGCATATTAACGTTTTCAGTTAGCAAAAAACAAGTCACTAGAAAATGGTAAGTTTGGTTGTAGGTGTTATTATGAACTTTGGATCATGCACTAGATGCTTGCCTTTGCAAGATCAGCACCAATTTTCAAAGTTTTACTTAATTTCATACGCAGCGAGTGATTCTAAACAGTTAACTAGATGAATGCTGACTTAGTATTGAGAACTGTCTTGGCGAAAGAGTGGCACATATTCGTCAATAAACTTGACAGTTTCTTCAAAGACTTGATGCATGGACCACGAAAACGAGTAAGGGTAGGAGTCAATTGCAACGGCGACAGGTTCTCCCATGAAGGTGTGGTAGATTGAGCGGAAAATCAATGCAGGTGTTCCAATAGGAAAGTCATCTGGTAAATTTATCTCTACAATTAGAAAGAAATCCTCTTCTCTCAATAGTAGAACTAAACTCGTGTAGTATAAAACATCATACTCTAGTACACTCGTATCGAAATGACTCAAAAATTTTATAAAGTACATTTTCCTCCGTTCATACCGCGAAGCTGCTTGCTCAGCTTTCGATTTAAGCTCATCTTCAAGAGTGACAATGTACCGCGTTAAGTAGTTATCCGTGACATCCTCTGGCAACTCGAACGTGTCGTCTACTCCCAAAACAGTCTCGAGTTCTTTCGACAGATACAACCTCTGGAAGCTTCTGCTGCTGTTTCGATTGGGAAAAGTCACAAACAGCAGGGGAAACTCCTCGACTTCCGACTCTCCACCATAAAAGTCGGGAAAGTAGCAACGAAGGTTAACATGTAAGCGGATTAGAAATAAAACTGCACCTTCAGGATCAGAGGGCACTAGGACTTCAATATCATCCTCATTGAAATCTTGTAGTTGATAAAGGCATAAGTATTCGAAACTCAAGTGTTCATACCTTTCAAGCTCTTGAATTTGCCTTTTCTTATAGACCTGCATTATTTCTCTCAGTGTTTGAAATAACCCATCTGATTTATGGACATCCCAAGAGGTAAAGCTTTCGATTTCATTGAGAGGAACGAAAAATGTACTGTCAGAAAAGATGAAATCTGGAGGGCAGTCTGGTGACGATGACTGAAAAATCACCATGCACTCCACAGGAGTGCCAGCATATGGAATGACGAGCAGAAATCTGTCACACAGGGCATTAGTTGAAGAGGAAAGACAAGAAGATCCAGGATTCATAACCATTACATCTTTGTTGCACAGCCCTATGGTGCGTTTTTTAAAAAGGACTTCCACATGATTACGAACATGAGGAGCCATAATACTAGTATCAACTTCTTCTAAAGATTTGTCTCCCATGCCAGGCATATAAACTTCTAATAAAAGCTGTATTTAGTTACCAGCCTTATGCAGGCAGTTCCACGAGTTTATATCCTTATTAGTCCTATTAAAAGGTCCTGTTTAAGTGAAGAATTTAATCCGAATCACACGCACGGATATAGCCTACCATTAAATTTTTAAACATAACTAGATCCGTAAATATAAATCATCAAAATATTTACACAAATAATGCCTTGAAAAACAGTCTATAAAATGGATTATTGGTTGGGATTAAGGAAGAATATCGTGGCATTTACTATTGGAGAAACGATATGGTTAATTTAAATGTTTTGAAAATGAGATTATAAACAAACAACTTTGAAAGGTTGAAGTTATAGTTAAGTAAGCTTCCTTTACGTACTATTTAAAAACTCAAATACAGATAGCAGTTTTTTAGCGCCTCTAGTGGCAAAAAATACAACTACTTTTAGGCAATTCTTGATTCTGGTTTATTGAGAGGTGAAGAAAATGAAAGACCAAGGACAGATTTTCGGAGGCGGGGGCCAGGCCTACGGACAGGGGGTGGAATTCTGGGGTACTTTCCCCGGTGCCTGGGACACCCCAACCTCAGGGGGTGGTTCATGGCGGAATTCGAAGGGAGCTTTGGAGCTTATCTCATAAAAAGGGGTCTAATGCAGTTATTCCCAACATGGGGCGCACAGTGGCGGATCTAGAACATGAGCAAGGGGGGGCTAACTTAATCTGTTTGAGGATGATAATGAAGTAACAAGCCCGTGCTTTTTACAATATTCGTTAATGTCTTAAATATTGAGGGCAGTGTTGAATGCAAATGACTAGTATTGTTAAATATAACTAATTAATTAGTAAATTAAATTAGTTAATCATTATATATATCAAAATATTAATAAGGGTGTGTCAACCGGGAGGGTTTTTTTACGATGATTTGAGTCAAATATTTTTTTTCCAAGAATATAGATCAAATGTGAATTTTCGTGCACTTAATTTCAATGTTTAGCGAATAATACATCCATCCCGAGGCATAAGGGGGGTTTGGGGGAACCTCCCCCAAGAAATTTTTTGAAAATTTGACCCTAAAAAGTTGTGTTTTGACTCATTTTTGGTTATTTGGGACCCTTTGAATGTCACACGAAAAAGATGATTTCTTGTACTCGTTTTCAAAGGAAAAAAACTGTAAGATATAAGAATTTCATGGGGGTGGTTTGAACCCCCTAACCCTGTCTCTATTTTCACAGAGTAAATGTTTTGTAAGAGACTTAGCGCATTAGACCCTTTTAAAAGTGAATCTTATAAAAACCAGGGAGTTAAAGATCTTGCAGAGGGGCTAAAGCTCATAACCTTTAAGTTGTGAAACAAATCTATAAAAATGTAAGGGGCTAAGTATTTTGGATGTTACATACATGCCCCCATTACGCCCCCATACGCTTTGTAAGGCTTAGAAAGCTCATTGGAATCTACAAGTTCTGAATCGCATTTATATTAAAGTGCTGAAAGCTAAAGATCTTGGAGGGGGCTAACGCTTTTAGGCTAAAGCTCATTAAATTGCGAACTAAATACTATAAAACATCGCAAGGAGGCTAATTCTTTATGGGGGCTAAAATTCATTGGCCCCTTTAAATTGTGAATTGAATCTACACAAACTCAGGGCTACAAGCCTTGTAAGAGCTAAAGATCATGGAAGGATTCATAAGGGTTAAAGCTCATTAAATAGTGAACCAAATATATTTAAAAACGCAAGAGGGCTAAAAGCTTTGTAAAGGCTATTGAAGAGCATGGAGGGGTCTAAAGCTCATTAATTTGTATACTAACAAAAAAACGCAAGGAGGGAAGAAGGATGCTTTTAGGGGCTAAGCTCATTGGGCCCTTTAAATTACGAATCAAACCTTCAAACATGCAGGGGGCTAATAATTTGTAAGGGCTAAAACCTCTAGAAATCCTTAAATAGTAAATGGAGTTTATAAAAATACAGGTGGGCTAAAGATCTTGGAAGGGGCTTAATGCTTTGTAGACCCTTTGAATTGTGAAAAAGGCTACAAAAAACTGAAAAAAAAGTTAAAAATTTTGGAAATTTAAACAAAATTTTCTAAAGACTTAATTTTTTTTTCGAAAAAGTTCAATTTTATGTAGTGTAAACTTAAGTCCCAAGGGGGGGGGCTATAGCCCCTATAGCCCCCCCCATAGATCCGCCACTGGGGGCGCACATGCACAACCCACCGGGGGGCGATTTGAAAATATTTAGCCCAAATGCCCCGATGTGGGGCATGGACCACAAGGTTTTATTTACCTACTTTTCAAGTAGGATTTTCGGAGCATGGACGGAAAAAGATTGGGATTGGGAAACACTGGTCTAATGATTTTTTTGATAGTTATAGCGCATTCGCAAAATTATTAGTTTACTTTAAAATTATAATATAGTATTGTATTTTTTAATTTTCAAATTGGCAGTTTTTATTTTTTACATGTTCTGATGAACCTCCGACCACTAAGAAAAAACGGTACTTACGTATTACCCTGTCGACCGTTCAGCGATGTCTGATTCAGCGGCACAGTTATAGAACAGTCAATGGTCTTGATAACGTTTTCAGATTCAGCCGCATCAGATAATACGTATTGAGAATCAAAAAAAAACTTTCATTTAATACCCAAGAGAAATTTAAGTATCAGTCACCTAAAATTTTACTCAAAAGCTCGTAAAAGCTGGAAAATGGATTCTCAAACCTATCATATTCTTTAGTGCACCCATTCCAACCCAGTTTTTCTTGAGTACGGATTTAGAAGCTGGATCAGTAATTCTCAACTCCCAAAAAGTTCATGGACCACTTATTAGCCTAAAATGGGAACCCTCTACCTACAGAACACTCTTTATAACTTAAAACTCTTATCCGTCATAAAACTGCATGGTGAAAGTTAATTTTCCCTCATTAAGCGTGGAATTAATGTAATGCTTTGGAATATTACTCCATTTTAAAAACAATTAAATTTTTTTCATGAGGCATTATAATTTGACTGTAATAAATACGTCGTCTAAACCCTTAAAATATGACTGTTTTTCCCGACATCATAAAATTGTGTTTAGAATACTTTTATACTAACTGAAAGTATTGTTAATAATTTAGTGGTGACTGTTATCCACACAAATTCTTGTGCCGAAAAAATCATCGGCACAATTCGATTTTCTTATAGTTCAATGCACTCACATTTTTATTTATTGTAATTTTGTGGGCTAACGTAACGTCCCCTCCACGGACCACTTCCAAAACTCACAAACCACCTGTTTCTGAACCACTGACCTAGATGGATATTTTCCGATTTCAAAGAGTTTGATGAGCTGTTAAAGAAAAGTTTTTTTTTCCGTCCCTTGAAACAGAACATTACGTAAGTGAAGAGAGCATTCTATCAATCGTAAAACATCAAACTTAAATAGATCTTTAAAATAATAAGATATACATGACTTGGTTTTAGATAAATTATAGATTTCCATTAAAAAAAACAACAATTGAGAGGAAAGCAAATATATTGATGCAGTTAATTGAGGTTTTAACAAGCTTTTTCTTGTTGAATTTGTTAAGAATACTGTGCATAAAAATCGTCTCTTCAGTGAAAGTTTTACTTATCTGCACCAACTCTTGAAAACAATTTGCATTATATTTGAACTCTATTTTCATTAAAAATCAAGAAATATATATTTTTTAAAATTTTACATGAACCCTGCGGTTTCCTAGAATACATACAAACCTTGCTTCAAGGGTTCCGAGTCCGAGAAAAAGTTAGAAAACTGATCTAAATTATTTATACATTTAAAAAGAAGAATCCTTGGTAAAATAAAAGGTTTGATACCGTTAAATGTCCCCTCCCCAAGCTCTTTTGGATAAAAAAATTAGAAATATTGCTAAATAACTTCAAACTCGCGGATTAAAATGTTCATTTATGTCAATAACTGTTCAGTTACATCCAGGGCTTAAATTGCACCGGAGAGGAGCCTCGGGTACTTAGTAGCGCTCCGGTACTTTTTTTGGTTAGAATTTAAGCCCTGGTTGCATCCTATCTTATTAAGGAGTGAATGGAGAAAATTTTTTCTATTGTGGGTTTCAATCTACGGGGGCCGTATAAAAAGTTATTTTCTGCATCTTCTAAAATAGACCCCCCCCATGGAGTCTAATAATAATTCTTCATTATTATACAGGGTGTCCCACGAAAAGTGGCCCAACCCCTATAACTTTTGAACCCCTATAGATATAGTCATGAAAGAGGGGTCTAGGTATAGTAAAGTGACCATGCCCTATCCGATGAAACATCTTTCAACGCCCTCTAGCGGAAACTTTAGGAGTTATAATTTTTATTTTAAAAACTATGTGAGGTATGTGGAAAAAGTCAATGACTAAGTTGTAAAGCAGCATCGATTCATTATAAATCCACACCTCCACCACAAAAATGCCTACAATAAAACTCATTAAACGCCCGTTTATTTAATTGTGATTTGGAACACTCAACTTCACGAAACGCTTAAAACGCTTGCTTGTTTATTTGATGTCTCGAACACTTAACCTCACAAAACGCTTTTGCATGGTGCTTGAAACGATCTATCTCGTTGGATATACTAATGAATTTTGTGTATTGTTTAATTATGAGTAATTGTGTGTGAGGTGTAAAATGTGCAACTCGATATTCAATATAGAGTCCAAATGTGCATTGTCGCGGACGGGAAGCACATACAGCATCAACGGTAAATGTAAAAAGTTTATTTTCATGAGGCTAAGTGTTCGAGACCTCAAATAAACAAGCAAGCGTTTTAAGCGGTTCGTGAGGTTGAGTGTTCCAAATCACAATTAAATAAACGGGCGTTTAATGAGTTTTATTGTTGGCATTTTTGTGGTGGAGGTGTCGATTTATAATGAATCGATGCTGCTCTACAACTTAGTCATTGACTTTTTCCACATACCTCACATAGTTTTTAAAATAAAAATTATAACTACTAAAGTTTCCACTAGAGGGCGTTGAAAGATGTCTCATCGGATAGGGCATGGTCACTTTACTATCCCTAGACCCCTCTTTCATGACTATATCTATAGGAGTTCAAAAGTTATAGGGGTTGGGCCACTTTTCGTGGGACACCCTGTATATAATGAATATATTATAATAATGAGGATATAATTCTTCACCTCATTTGAAGAAAATTCGCCATTGAAACTATGGGTCTAGGGGACATATTTTAAGAAATAGCCTATCGTTACAGGTTTTTTGAAACACCCTGTATAGGGATTGATCTTACCAAGAACTTGTTCGCGAATTTATTCTGCCTTGTCATTTGTCCCTCTTGATCTACTAACCCATTAAATTCTCTTCTGATTTAATAATATATTGGAAATTAAGAAATCCGAAACTCAAGGCCCGGTACGGTATCAAGTTATTCCAACAATAACAGTAATTGGAGGATGGTAGTAGTTCCAATTGCTTCGCTCAATGTCAATAATATTGCAACCATGTTTTTTTCTACAAAAAACAATGATTAAAATTTTTCTTAATTCATTAACTTTTATTAATCATTATGTAACTAAATAAAATAATTTATATAAATAATATCATGACTATTTTAGTGGTGATAATTACTAGAAATCAAGTGTGACTTGTAACACACAATTTAAACATAATACTGAGCTGCCTTTTTTTTAAACTCGGACCTCAAGCCTAACTCCAACAGAGTTCCAGAACACAGTATTTTTTTCAACGAAACTTATTCACTATTCATTTAAAAGTATTAAATATCCATATTAACAAGGCGACTCTATTAATTTTATGGCAAATCTTGATTTCATATTATGAAAGGATGTACACGAAAGACTATGGCATATAGGTAGGATCATCTTTGGGATTTATATACCTTTTTCCTTGGTACTATTAATCACCCTGTTAACCCGGTAATGGTGAATTATTTATTTGATTCAATGACCGTTCCTTATAACTGAGATTCGACTGCACTAAAAAGTTCTTAGACCCTGATGTCAGAAATAGAGCTGCAAATTCATCTTGAAGCTAGTAGATTAGTTTTCCAACATACAAACCTTAAACTTTGCACGGAAAGTTAGGGAAAATACTAACCGATTTATTCTCTGCTTCGCTATTTAAAGTTTTTACATACAGTACATTAACATAAGCTAAACCAACACTGATAATGCGACGAAACGCTTGCAAAAACTTTAAATGGACGCATCAACCCGGAAACTTATGCTGATCTAATAGACGACATTAGTCATTACGTCACTTGCTTGTTTGGAAACGTTGATTCCATCCGTGATTGGTTCCGTACGGATCCGTACGGATTTACTTCCAATCACGGAACCAATCACGGATAGAATCAACGTTTCCAAACAAGCAAGTGACGTCACACTAATGTCGTCTATTAAAGCTTTTAAAGTTAAAAAATATACTGAAAACAATGTTTACAAACACAAGAAGTTTCTCTTAAAAAATCCTTACCTTCCACATTTCCAGCGCGTAAATAAACGAAACACTTCTACAGAAGCTAACTCCTACACAAATGAGAAAATACCAAAGCTTTCTTCTTTGACTCATAAAACTATTAAAATCATGTCGCATATTCGAGAGCTAGCTTAAGGTGGAGGGTTCGATACATAAAGTAATTTTAGCCTTGTAACAAATTAGACCCTATTCTCAGTATGTCTCTTTTAACAGTCTACTCTGCTTGGCTGAATATTGGTAAGAAAGACATCAGCCTCGGAAAACCTAGGGGGTTCCCAACTGACGACCCGCGAAGCTTTCTAAAGGTACAACTTTTCAATAGAAATTCCAGGGAGAGGGCTGCTACAGGAGCATGCATCCCGAGAAAGTAACTTCACAACGCTTTTAGCAAGCTAAAACTCAAAAATGTTCCGATGGAGGACCCCCTCTCTTACGTTATATGGAGTAGTTTTGCTTTAGTCGTTTTCTGTGGTGGGAAAAAAGGAGCTTAAAGTTATGGAGTTATGCCTTAAAATTCTCCTTGGTACAGCAAGGGGTTGAGAGTGTCTTGGGTGTTACACAAGGAGGCTCAAATATCTAAAAATGGGTAAAAGCACAATTTCATAGTGAAATTCGCAAGATTTTTCTGAAGGAGGATCCCCAAACTCAAGTTTTGGGGTACTAAAAGAGGTTGGGGTAGAGGTTTATCCTCTTGAAAATTTCACAGTATATCTAGGTAGAAATATTCCATGTTAAAGACTCTGTCCCTCAAAAATTTAACATGGATATGAAATGAGCCTAATTACTTTGCAGCCCGCCCAAGGTTTGTAGAGAGATAAGGTTGGCTCATCCGTGACGTCACCTGATAGGAAGAGGGTGCTCTGCCAATGGCAATGCTCGTATAGAGCTGTACGAGCATTGCCATTGGCAGAGCCCCCTCTTCCCATCAGGTGACGTCACGGATGAGCCAACCTTATCTCTCTACAAACCTTGCAGCCCGCCACTAGACTTGATCTTTCGATTCTGTCCCTCGAGCACTTGTGAATTGGAAACTCTTGGGCAGAGCAATAAGAACTCTCTCCAACATCTTACAGAGTAGAATCTTATCAATATGGAAGGAAGACGGCAGATTAGGGCCTTAATCAGACTTTTGTTTCGGGGGGTTGACTCAACGTTATTTGTTATTTCTATAAGGATAAGGTACTCCCTAACTAATACGTAAGATAAGTTTTCCAAGTTAAAATGGGGGTCTAAGGAGCACCCTCGGAAAAATTTAGGAAATTTGCCCCTTTAAACTGGTGTTTTATGTATCTCATTTTGAATCTCTCTGGGAACACCCAAAAAGGACCGCTTCTTGTGAGCGGCATATTTTTCAAGGTAAGGCACTGTATAAAAATTGATGTCAAAATTACAGGGAGGTGGTTGAATTTCTAAACCCCCTCGATACGGCCCCTGCTGCAAAGGGAAATTGACAGTACGAGAGAAAGGACAAAACGACACCGCAATGTACAATCTGATATTTTTCTTTTATTTATAAAAATGAAGCTTGCCCGGCCTCTTCACAATCTTCCCTATGATGCAAATGTACAAACGGTGGCCGTCTCCACAGCTCGGTAACAGTACGGATATCAATACAAGAAGATAGTACAATAGATGCAACTTTTCGGTCGTTTGTTCTTCACATATATTTATATAAGATAGGTTTGATTCCATAAGTACATAAAAGTGATTCCGTTTTTTTACAGGTTCCGTTGTGCAGAGGTTTCACAACAAATACATATATATGTTTGTATATATATATATAGATATATATAGTTCATTTCCTTCCGACTCACATCAAAGAAAGGATGTTCGTATCAAAAAAGCGCATGCAAAGGAGGAGGTGCAAAAACACTATCGTCAGCTGATTTTTTTTTTGTTTTTGGCAAAGAGTTATATGTAATACTGCTTTGTTCAAATCAAGAAGCTTTTTTTTTTTGTTGTTTTCGGAACGCAAGCAGCAGTCAGGCTTGGAATGCAGCACTTTATACAGACATGCGACGTGAAAGACACGACATAGAAAAAAAAATTAAAAGGAACAGAATGTGTCGCTCGACTCGGTCCGAGAAACTGTACATACAATTAAGCACCGTTTCCACTTATTCGCAGCGTTAAGGAACAAACCGATTGGACGAATCGCAGCGAGAGTTTGAAATGACGTCACTCTCCTGTGATTCGTCCATCCGTAACGCAACAGAACGGACAAGTGGAAACGGCATGTTTGAGGCACCTCACATCTTCATGTGTAGGAGGGGAGAAATGAAAACACGAACATGGTTTATATTGAACATGTAAGGCGCCCCCATTGAGAAATTAATTTAAATCCTCGTTAAGACAAACAAATCATTGAGCAAGAAAGCACTGATTGATTAGGTGATAAAACGTAAGACGTCATGAAGGAAAATTTGGCTCTTTAGCATATTAATTTTAAAACGTTGCAAATATAGCTTACTTCCAGCGCGGTCAAGAGCCTTAGCCAGAGAGAATCTTCGGGAGATATGGGGGTGTGGCAAGATGCGAGCCACGGGGAGATATCGAATCGAAAAGGTCATACGACTCAAAATATACTTCGAGGCAGTTAAACTTCAGTCGGTATTTATACCCCCAGTTAAATAATCTGACTTTTATAGTGGTGAGTAAGCTCGCCACAGGGGTAATGTATCATACCATAAAAATAATTTGGAAAAGGTCTAAATCTTAAAATTCAATCCAGCATTTCAGTTAAAGACTTTAAACTTTAGAAAAAATAGGTAAACAGAAGTAGGAATGATAAAATAATTCATGACAGTCCCAGGAGTAAAAATACTCCGAATACGCGTTGTTATTTAAAATAATTGATTATGGAAATAAAATGTTTAAAACTGAAAACGTCAGTAATGTGTAAACTGTATGTTTCGAATATCTGACGACTTAACATTAAGATACTTTTAAACATCTGAATGCTTTCGATACTTTTAAATATTGCAAACAAATACTTGACACTTGAGGATTATTTTCTTTAGAACTAACAAATTTTGACATTGCTGGAATTGTAATCACTCAAAAGATGCTGAAGGATAAAAACACCTAAACTGTTATGGTCTTTTTATACCAGACAGACTTCAAACAGAAATTGGTCCAGTCTAAACGAGGATTTACAATGATTTTCTCAAAACAAATCACGAAACATCAGAATAATCAGACTATTATTCCACACATAGTAATAACACAGTAAATTCAACAAGTTTTGTACTTACAATGGAGAAAAGTGCAAAAAAAAACATCCCCTACCACGCCACCAAACCAGAAATTAAAAAAACTCAAGTAAAAGTCCATTCAATTTACAATTCCTCCGATTACAAACTATTCTTTTCAATTTCTATTATTTTGCAGTAAAAGTTTATACATTACACCGATTTTTAAATATCCCGATTCTTGTTTCAGTAGCACCTTTAGAAGCAAAAGGAATCACGTTTAGAGCTAATCATTTTATACATAAAAAGGGGTTTTTTTACGAAGACAATAATTGATACACTTATGAAAGGAAATTTCTGGCCTGCATTTTTAAAGGGCTAAACACACTCATTAAATATTCTTACTACGACGATGACGTCAGTGCATTATATCCGAGCTAAAAATAATGACCACTATTCTGAGAACCCTTAAGCCCCGTTTCCACATACCCGATCTGTTGCGTTACGTTGCGGGAAAAATTGGACGAATCACAGAGATGACGTCACTTTCGTATAAATCTGATTCGTCCATTGTTCTCATCGAATTGCAGTAAGGCATCAGGATAAGTGGAAAAGGTCCTTTAGAGTCTAGCAATACTTTGAATAAGACATTTCGTAAGTATTGGTGGATATAAAGTATATACTATTTTAATAGATTACATACCTAAAAAAGAAAAATATCTCAAAATAATACCTACTGGAAAATGTTTTTTTCATGTTGCTTCTCATTATCTGTTGAATTTCGGGTATTTCAAATGATATATCCCTTTTGAAGTTTCAAAACGCAAAATACTTTTACTCACGGTCATATCTTGAAGGCATCAATAATAACGCATTTTGATACCACTTTAATGGACAAGGAGAAACAATAAAGACTTGAACAAATCATTATACTTGGCATACTATATCTATTAACATTGATATTGCGTATAAATATTTTAGTGCTTTTATGTGTAATGTTCAGGTTAAAAACCTTAATTTTTGTTCTGGAATTCCAGATTTCGATTATTTTTCTTCCAAGATGTGACCGAAAATAGCAAATTAAATCACACAAAAAATAGTATTTTAGCTACAAGAAGTGTTCTCCATTATAAATGCAAGCACGTGAGAAAGAGAAAAAGATTTCTGGTACTTCTTCGATTATCACGAGCCTTTATTTATGTTAGTTTAGAATATTTTGTAATCAGCTAAAAACATGATTAGCCAAGAAAAGAATGCAACGATACTGTTTTGGAGATTAGAACAAGTTAATTCATAGAACATTAAATTGCAATGGATAAATTTTAAAAATCCAATATGTTTCGTTCGTTTTCAGTTAGAACAATTTAAATTTGGCGGAATACCGCCAGGGTCGTGATAACAGAGAAGTACCATTTTTAACCATTCTCCAACAACTAGAATCTGAAACATGCACAAGCTCTTTAAAAACTCTGCCAGAGCAAAATATAAGCTCTCTTAGGAATTTTTCTTTGTTTTCTTCACATTTTAGAATGATGTATCGTGGACAGAGTGCCTTTTTTTTTTGGAAGTCATCGACAGTAGTCCCTCCAAACGTCGTTTGTCGCCACTCATAGACACTGCAGCAGTAGTAGTAGTAATAGTAGAAAAAGCACACACATCGAAAGTGGAATTTTCAAATATATTTACACTCGTGTCAGTGCTGATAGCACATGCAGTACAAAAAACTTAATGGTATGTATAATATGTATATAAAAGCAGAGAGATTCACTCGTATCGGCAAATTCGCGGAACTACTACTTTGAGACATTGATTAGTTCAACTTCAGTGTAGGACATTGGGACACTCAAACGTTAGAAAAGAACTCGGTAACAGGCATAACTTATGCAAAATGAAGGCGATATTCAAAGAATTGAATTTTCCAGCTCCCGTTCAGCAATTTTAGCCAAAACATTGAAAGCTGTAATTTGATGGGACCGTAATTGACAATTCCTAAAACAAAGAAATTATTCTAAATATACTTATTTCGTCATTCAAAATTTGCGTTAGAATAAATAACATTTTCCTCAAGTTCATCAACTAAATAAAATTTTGAATTGGAGAGACTACTCACCAGTCAAATAGTCAGTCAATTCAACAGGGGTATAAATACCAACCGAAATCTTCAATACCTTTTTATGGCCTATTGACTCGCACCCGCAACAGATTAAATGGATAAATATATGCACGTTTAAGATGTTTTTTATTAGACTTTCCGACAATAAAGAGGCAACTCCCAACTGAGAGTGCAGTCTTTTTTAGAACCATATTCCAAAACGACTTCAAAATTATGTTCTTTTAAATATATTGAGCTACACCCAAAAATCCTCTATACACCATTGGCGTTGATATTATTGGGATCAAGTAAATAATTCTTTATGGGAATAAGCTACAGCTAAATAAATCCATTTACACAAAACCAATCCATTGAGACTTTCTATTTGTGGTCAGAAAAGACTGGTTATCAGTTCGTCAGACTTTGGGGCCTTGTAAGTTCGAAAAAAAATGACACGACGAGCAAGGAAGGGGTTTCATTGAACGAGCCTTTTCGAACAGTTTTGGACCAAGGGAGTACACAACAGTGGCAGACGTGTGCAGGGACAACTGTCACGCATTCCTTGTATTCCATACACACACGCGCGCGCGCACACATACATACAAACACTGATGGGTTTGATTATCTATAAAATATGGAACGAGATAGCCAATAAATGACAATGACACCACACGTCTAAAGCTGCGTTTCCATTCATCCGTGTCTGTCGCGGTACGGCATTCCGGCGAGATCAATCAGACGAACAAGTGACGTCACTTCGTCTCTGTGATTGGTCCGTTTGATTGCTGTACCGCAACGGATCGGGTGTGTGGGAACGCTCTCTAACGGTCGTCTTCCGCGACCCTGGAGAAGAACAGGAGAGGTATAAAGTCAGCACCAGTAGCCGCTCATTACTTCACTTCAGTTAGCAATTTCTTTCCTTTATTTTTTTGTACACACTACAGATAGAGAAGAGTATCACAGTGCAGCAAGTAATAGTGTCGGGAGGATTGGCGGCAATCTTGATGATTGTTGGGGGTACCGCCATTTTTTTTTTCAATTTTTTTCCGATTAGGTTGAAGAACTCGATAGAACAACCAAATTTGGAATGCGTTCTGATATGACATTCTTTTTTTTTTTTGACGAAGCCCACTGGTTTGAATCGGGCAGGATTTGATCAGAATAAAGTAAGTTTGTTGAACCAAACTTCACTTTTAATTGCTTCAAACGCAATACCTAAAAATCGATCAATCCAAGTATGAATATTCAATTTAAGTTTACTTCAAGCTTATTTCCACTACTAGATCAGTTCATTTTAAGCCACACGATCTTGAGACATGAGTTCAACAGATTGAGAATTGAGCTTTTTAATTTCATAACACCATGCAATTCACAAAATATCAGATATCTCTAGAGGGTCGAAAATATTCTCTGGTTAAGAGAAAGAACATAAAAGTTAAGGAACTAACCATAGAGTTGAACTAATGGTCCCCCTCTGGATAAAGAAAAATACTAACATACTTTTTTGAACAAGTTTCTGTCAAACCAATACTTTCAAAACAATTTTCTATATAGAAAATGAAAAACATGCCACTTTAAACTAGCGCATCTAAAACTCATCTTTATCACACATGCCAGGTTCTTCGATCGAGCTCGTCATATCTTATGTGGACAATGTCGTTAAAACTAGACAAGGACTTAACCTAAACCCTCTCTTTTGGTTCATAAATATTAAAAGCACAAGACCCAACCTTTCCATACACAATAGCTTAATGATCACTTTGGTCCTACCACTTTTTGCTATAAACATTAAACCTTTGGTCGAAAATAACTTTTTTTGATTAAGTTTACAACAACCTTCATGGAACTTCTTCGAAACAACATGAAAGTTGTAATTATAAAAACAACCACAATATCCAAATCATTAAAAGCAAATACTTTCAATTTTATCGGATAAACATACTTACAGACAAAAAATATTCAGTTTTGTGCTGTTATAATTAAATATCTACCTCCCATACGTTATTATCCAAGATTTCAAATAATAAACTTTGAACAGACCTTAAATTGTTTAAGCAACAATAAACTAGTTGAGTGTATGGAAAGAGTTTATCTAAGTCCGATAACAGGCATGTCCTCATTAAAAAAAATCTCAGGTCCAAGTTCACACCACACAGTTTATTCTCAAATTGGTATCAGGTCTTGTATGGCGTGGTGATTATCTACGAGTCGATGTCACGAGGCAAAAAAAACCACAAAAGCTCGCGCAAGCATCATCACAGTTTGAACTGAAGCGGAAAAGAAACCAGGGATTGGAAATTAGAATAATAGAAATATCGTTTCTTATATAAATGTAGTTTTTCAAACACACATCTATATTTTACTATTTAATTCTATTTAAATAAAAAATACACTAGGCTTATTTGCGAGTCTGAAATCTAAAGCTTTGTGATATGGTTGCAATATTTAAAAAAATAGTAGACGCAAAATAATATAAAAAGACTGCAAAACGCTACAGATAGAGCTAATTTTTTCTCCAATTTCTAACCCTGGTTTAGGCAGAGGAACTAGCACAGAGATGCCAGAATGATAAGTTTATGAGTAAAATTTTCACAAAAGATATTCTAATTTTACAAAAACCTAAAACGCAATAATAGTGCAAATTTTATGGCAGAAATTGAAGTTTTACTTTGTGGTGAAACAATGTATTCTTTTGGAGAGCTTTTTCAGAAAAAAAAACTACTTTTATTCTTTGAAGACATGAGCATGGGAATTGTTTTCTTCAAGTTCCTCCATAAGAAAATTTGTAGTATAAAAATACAGTTGATGCTTTATTTATATTTAGCACTACCTAAGTTTTTCTTTTTTTGGAAAATAAGAAAGCATCCACAAAATACTCACATACTTTGTTTAAGGTTTCATACATATTTCCAGATCAACTCCTAATTTCAAATAAATAGATTTACAGTAATTTCTCCCTTTTTGCAGATTTAAGATTTTAACACCTAATATACTACTGTAAAAACATAACCCGACCCCAATAATTTTAGAAGTGTGGAGATTGTAAACACTACGGGATAATCAAGTATTGGCATCTACAATCAAACATTTGCCTCACACTGAGAACAAGACTAGTTGGAATTATACCTTAAATGAAACATTTATCTAGGTAAATTAATCCAGCATTTAAGGAGATGATATACAGTTTATCAACAATAGAAAAGCGTATGAAGAGTCATAAGCGTCAGTTCAGGGATGAAAATAGGTCATGCTTTGCCAAATTTTCACTTTTTGTGAAAGATTATTCCAGCCTATACCTAGTCAAACCTGGTTCAACCCCTAACTGGACACTTAAGTCTCTCCCTCCCAGAGGACTTCCTATCATTGATAGACTTTATAAACTTCCATGACAATAGTATAAGGTTAACACAAAGAGATCACTGTGGATTTAAAGCAATATAGGAAAGAATCACGATAGATGCTGGCATCTCTGCTAAAGCAGCAAAAAAAAAAGTTAGTACAGAGTATTGGCTGGAAGACACGAAGAAAGAAGTGGCATCGTCCATCAGCAAAGGAAGTGAGTGCCAGACGCAAAGGAGACAGATGTCAACCGCACACACCAGGACAAAAGACGGTCTGGGGCAGATTATGCCTCTCACATTCAAGGGGAAGTTTTGAATAAAAACATGAAAAGAAACATTAGTTTTAAATCTTGACCATTTTTACCACCAGTTGTTTTAATTTCTTAAACCACTTGCAGGGTATTTTTAAGACACAAACCAATCACTGAAAAGGAAAGAAATTTTCTATAACAAGACATTACATAAGGAAAAATCTGTCTTTGAATAAATACATCAGACCCAACAAGTATATTCCTTGCTTATTTCAGTGAAATTTTACCACTCAATGTCAAATAGTTCAAGACCCACCCCGGCAATTTAAAAGATAAGAAGCTTGCTCCTTTTAAAGAAACAATTAATTAATAATCCTCACTGATAATTGTGTTTTTTTATAACGAAAAACAAAAACAAAATAAAGAGACCACAAAACTAAAAAAAACTTGAGCTTCATTTCAAAACATATAGCTCCAAAACACATTCATGATTTTCAACAATACACAAAGTAGAACAGAAAACTTCAGTAATTAGGAAACAACAGTATCATGAAACAAAAATGTACAAAGCTAGTTTTCATACAAAATAAAAAATGTTTGACCCCAAATAGTTCGTAGTAAAAAAGAGGTGCTTTGATGAAACTTGCCATGAAGCACTGTTCAAAATAAATTAAATACAATGCACAAGTTTTAGATAGGATACAAATAATAAAGTAAACAAGTGTTTTGGAATACAGTGAGATTACAAATTAACTTTGTTTTCAAAATAACCTTAATTTGATGCAAAAAGAATCAACTAAATTCAATTTTTCAAAATGAAGGCAAAAAAAAAATTCAAGTTAGAATCAACAATAAAGCTGTTTTAAGAAAAGAAAAAACAATTATAGGTACTCATCTTAAAACATTTCAGTAATATCAAAAAAACCCCTATAAACCATACATTTAAAAAACCCAAGAAAATCACTCAAATGACGTTTAAAATTTTAAAATTCTTCAGATAAATTATAAAATTTGTAGCCTTAAAATCACAATGAACGTCCATATAAAAATCATACACCTGTTTTTCATTCAATGAAATTGACTAACTGGTGAGTAACCCATAGTGTGTTTTCTAAACTTACAACAGAAATTAAATTTTTTTTAAAAAAAAATTTAAATTGGCATCACACAAAATTAGATACTTTTGAGTGGCATTATTCTGTCCAGACTCTTGCTCCCCCTGGTGCGAGTGCGGCGAATCTCCTGTCGTGAAGCGATGCAAGGCACTGCCTCAGAAAATCGAACCAAAGACTGAAATTCATGCCGACACACAGAGAACAGAAAGAAATTCTTCTGATTATTCTACAAGAGCACCATTAGCTGCTTTACAGGCCATCCCCTACTTTCGTATCATTCTCAACCTTCATCTTCTGAACACCATCGATGATAAAAACCCAACAAATTTCAACTAAATGCCAACATGAAAAGAAAGTGTAGTGTTTGGTCAGAAAGAATAAGTTAAAATTTCTTTGCAACCTAATAAACGAATATTTAATAATTTAGGTATCAAATACTCTCCATTAAGAGATGAAACAGTCTTAGATATCAATTTAAAACTCATAAGTACCCCTTGACCTCAATTGTGTGCATGCTGATTACATCATGTTATCATAACAACCAAGATATAAATGGCCAGGGTACTGTGTCATAGAAATGCCAACTGAAGGCCTAAAAAAGCATGCTTGTTTTAGCCAAATTCCTAAGCATGCTTCGAAATTTTCAAGCAAAAGCAAGAATACTCGAAGAAACCCAGATGTTATTACTGACATTTGAGTGCGGTGGCCAAATTCTCATGGTGTTTTTGATGTTGTTAGAGAGAACTACCTGAGTTTTATCATGTTATTTGTATCTGAGATGTCTTTCATTTGTGGTGAATTTGTCCCTTTTCTGAAGTGATGCCTCGTAAAGTTCAGTCAGTTAAGTTTCATCACAGGACTTTGATTTTGTGATGGGTGTGGATGCCCTTTATGTAATCAAAGTCATGTGATGTATGAACACGAATAAAAGTGTGAAGGTCAAGGGTATTGGGTAACTTAAAAGTCTCAGCTTTCTACAAAGTCAAACGAAATCGACAACAGAAAAATGTAGTTACATAAATAGAAAATTGAACTGAATGTCTCAATCTAAGTACAAAAGAGAAGAAAAATAACACAAACCATTTAAATGCCACTTCATTATTAATAAATACTTCAGTACACATTCAGGGATACGAAAGTGGAGGTTAGCCTGTATTAAGACACCAATCCGTTGGTTCATTGGGTTTGTTCCTTAGAAAAACCTAGTCTCTACATAAATTGCACAATTGTCTCCAAAGAGTAGTAAAACGCGGATTTGTAGTCCCGTTCTCACCACATCCTCATCTGGCGATAAAAGTACCTGTGCGAAGTTCATTGGGTTCGTCTTCGTTTCCCTCTGAAAAAACGAGAGAGAGAGAGAGAGCAGTTTTTTTTGACGATGCGAGGCGGCGGTGCAATCCCTTTCGTCGCCACTCCCCACTCATGCAAATTTACAAACGCGCGAGAGAAAAACGACCGACGTCGCCGCCGTTAAAAAACATTCAGATTCTGTGGTGCACTGCGAAAAACACATGCTGGTGATGGTCGGCCGCTCAGAAGAGGTACTTAGAACGGCCAAAGGGACTGCACGGCGCGCGTCCGTCGACGAGGAGAGTCCGTCGCAGTAGTGGAGATTGGAATGCATCGAAATAGAAATGCAGGAGAAGGACTAAGGGGGGCGTTGGTGTCATGCGTCACCCTCCCCACACATGATGGAGAGCACTTGGCCCAGCTTCCACGGGAGCTTGTTCTTCGTAGAGAACTCGTCCTCCTCTAGGGTCAGTATCAGCTGAAATGGGAAACAAAGCATTAAGACGGCTCGAGTATGCAAAGAGATTTCAAATTCATAGCAGGGTTCCCACTCAATTTCAGAAATAAAATTCCGACTTTTCTAGTCTATTTACGGCATTTTTCAGATATTTCTTGCTCTTATGAACATATATTTTCAATAAATGGTCTATTTTTTCCACTTTCTAAAGCCAAAATTGACACCCAAATATTAAGAATTGTTCATCTTTCAGGTATTCTGTATGATTTTCCAGGTTTTTGGCCAAAATAAGCAATTTTCCCTATTCCCCGACCTTTTAGGTGAAATTAAATTCCCTGACTTTTCCAGGTATTTCCTGACCAGTGGGAACCCTGTTATACTATGATATTCATAGGAAATGGTAGAAACCCACATGTAATTCAGGTTTAGATAAAAAAAAGTGGGATTGAAAAAGCAATAGAAGCAATCTAGAAGTCTAGAGCAATAGTCTAGAAGCAATAGAGTGTGGGGAAAACTGTTATAGAATAACTTATATTCATGATTCAGATATTGAGGGGTAGAAATAATACGTAGTTAAAAACTAAAATTAAAATGATTGAATAAAGCAATGTATTTAACTTTTCTTTTACAATACAAAATGATAAATTAAAAACTTATTTGCTCATTGGAGGAACATTTTCATTTAAAAAAAATCAACATCAATTAAATGGAAATTAAAAAGTTTAAGTTTATAAAGAATAATATTCATAAAATAAGTTAAAGAATTCAATTTAGTATAATAGATTACTTAATTTAGTTTATAATTCATATTCTTCAGCTTATTTCTTACTAGTCCCCCCAATAAGTAATAGAAAACTTTCAGATGTTTGAGAATTGAAACATTTGACACAATGAAGGCCTGATTTAATAAAATTTAATATTTTACCTGGTCATTGTACTTGACTGCATATGCATAGAGATCATAGAGAGCTACATTGGTGTTGAACTCATGGGCATGTAGCTAGAAAAGATAAAATTTTATTAGTACAACAATCTTTCAAGCCTTTCACAGGCCTTCCCACAGACATATAATTAACTAAGAAGGCCTTTAAAGAGGTGAAGAATGAAAAGTTTTTAATGGTTGATAATTATAATTATAGCTCTGAAGTATATACCTATTAATCCCCCTTAAGTCAAATTAAGATCCTTTATAAATATTATACTAAAAAACCCCCATCAAGTGTTTAACATTTCTAAAAACTTAGATTTTTCTATAAGCTCACAAATGAGAAAACCCTTGTCTACAAATGAAACCTCACCCTTGATTCTTCAGCCAACATAGCATTCATATCTTGGTCACTGATAGCAGCCATATTCTTGATATCTCTATAATACCTAAAAAAGGGAAAAAAAAATATTGTAAAACATTGGATAAACTTCAGTAACTATATTTAAATTGAATAAAATAATATGCTCAACCGATTGCAAATGTTTTGAATTGAAAAATATGACCTTAGCTGTTTTGAATCATGTCTTTTATCACCTTTCTAAAGAAAAGTTGTAAGGCTAACAAAAATCAACATTTTGATATTACTACCTGGGTTGGAAGCCCCCTAGTGAGAGTATTTTAGGAATTTCAAGACACCACTTTTAGAATGTCATGACAGCAATTCCACCTGTTTACCCTAGCATTGAACAAGTGATAATCCCATCCTTTTATATAGATACAGATATTTATATAGATAGATTTCTGATGATTGGGCCAAAGTTACCACATTTACGGTACCTTGAAAACTTTCAAAATTGCATGTTTATCTCAATATGTATGTAGTGGATTCCAGAAACTTGACTGGGTCCTTTAGCAGTCATGACCAACTTTCTTTTTCATTTAATTTATTACACATTTAAACTATATACAAAAAATTACATAAGTTAACACACTGGAGTGTGGAGTGGTGCAACCACCTTAGGTAATTTCAAAGTAGCTTCTGCTTGTTTTTTATATCCAAGAAATCATCACCAACAGGCGGCGATGTGGGAAATAGTTTTTTTAGGGGAGTTCTGACCAATCAGGGTCCCGGGAGAGTGCCTCACTTACTCTTAATCCCTTGGAATGTGTTGTTCGAAACAATTCCCAGCAAACCATCTGGTGGGGTGAACAACCCAAAACAGAGCGTTGAACCCAAGACAGCCCCATGGGAAGTTATTCCTTTAAATTTAAGTTGGAGGTTCCAATATCCTCACATGTATTATGTTTCATCCCAAAACAATCCCAATACTTCAGAAGAGGGCATATAGATAGCGAAAGCATGCCTTACCTCTCTACCCAGTCCTTGTAGACAGGAATGTCTTTTGCATAGAGCAGCTTGCTCGACGGGGAGTCTTTGCCCAGCCGATGGTCTGACGTTGAGCACGCGTCCATAAAGGTCTGTGCCACCACCGACAGGCAAGAGTCCACTATGTTCGACTTGTGAATGTCGAACACAAAGTTCGGGTTCTTGATCAGGTTCACCCAGAAGCGCAGAGGCAGGCTAGAGGAGAAGAAACACAACAAGCAATAAGTTACTGGTAGTTTCTTAGGATTTTAAGTTTTTAATAATTGTGGCAGTAAAAGACGCTGTGAAATTAAAACCTCAGGTGCATCTTGATTTTTTTGTAAAAGGTCTTGTTTTGGAAATAGGGGAAAAATCTACTAGCAGTTATATGGATTTGAAAATGGTGTTATAAACCAAGGTTCTGTTTCTCTACATTTGTGGAGAATGACAAATGCCATTTGGTTTTCAAGGAGTAGCAGTTTATGAATTGTAAACTACAACTTTGTAAAATAATAGAAAACCATATCCTTCAATATTTTCAGAAATGTACACTCACTACTACTGCTACATTAGAGTAAATATTTCAGCAAAAATATTCAATCAAGTTGGTTTTTAAGATAAAATAATTTGCCAGGGCATAAAATTTTTTGCTAAAGTGGTCAGATAATGCACCCACATTTCACCTAATTATACCCCTGAATATTTAATCAAACAGGGAGGAAAGAAGAAATGAAAACTAATTTGCACTCTAATGGATAGACTTGGATAAAACCAAAAACTTTCCATGCACAAAATTATCTTCAAATATTTTCTGCAATTAAGCACTCCCCAGTCCTTTAAAATTCTATTTAAGACATTATGACAGAAACATTGTTCATTTCAGTATTGTGATAATGCTTTTTGTGTAACAACACTAGGAAGAAATCAATTTATTCTTCAAAACTATAAACTATTCCGAAAGATTTTCTGCAAAATCCAAAAGATCCCCGTGCTTGTGTGGATCTACATTATCCAACTATGCTAATGAACCAATACAGTTTGTGCACGAATGCTTCGGGTTAGCTCCGATACTCAGAAGAGGGGCCCACCTGTTTGACTTCCACGTGTGCACCACCTCTGGGTCTGTGATGCCATGGTTGAGCGCCTGGTCGTCCAAGAAGTCGAACATGTACTTAATGGCGAGGGGCAAGGCACTGCCACGGTGGGCCGTTGAAAAGATCGTCTCGAACAGGTCGTCCACAAACTTCTGGAGAGTACCCTGTAAGATCACAAGCCATTAGAACACATAAGAATAACAAATCATGGAATGAACTATTCAAAATGACAGTGGTCTACATAGACGAAAGTATTTTGCAATTGCACTTGCTGTGGTTACTATGGAGAGGGCCTTTTTAGGACTACTCTTTGACATAGCCAAGTACCACACTAAGCAAAGGATCTAAAAAGGAACCCAAACTCTTGCTTATCTGAATTATGATCTTATTTATGACTACTGTCATTCTGAGTTGCTAAATTAGAGTTGAAGCATAATGAAGTGCAAGATCAAATTTGTAGTAGTGTAAAGAAACACGAGTCTTGATAACTGATGAATCTTCAGTGTGTACTAATATGTTGACTGAAACAAATTATTTAAAAATTTTGTCCATGTGGCCACATTTATTTCACATGGAATTTTATCTTAGTTCCAAAACATACAAGTTACTTTTTGAAGAAAAATTTAGGCCAAATTCAGTCTGTTTTGTCTCTGAGGCCATACAAATGTGCCTACATTAGAATAACATGGTATTTGTAAACTATAGACAATTCACAGAACAAATTTGATGGAGTGTGAAAGGAGTTATATTTAACTAACCAAACCTCTTGACAAAAAAGGTGCGAGTTAAATGTAACTCACATGGCAGTCAATGTATTAAGAAAGAGAATTCACCCAAAATCTCATTTAAATGTTGCTATTCATGTAAGCTATAAACCTGCATGTAAATCTGTTTTATTTTCATTCCACTTTATCTATATTGGTTTATTTTTTATTCTATTTAAGTCTTGTGATTTGTAACTATCCTCCTTTCCTACCCAAGAAGCACCCACTCAATAAATCTTGTGTCAAATGAGTGTAAATATGCATGGGTTCTTTATCAGAATTTAGTTTTTTTAATATTTTTCACCAAATGCTCAAGAAGATAGGTTTTGCTATAAGAACACAGCTAACACATTCATGGATATTACTCTTATATTCAATGCTAATATGTTCTAGAACCTTACCTTGGTAGCTAAAAGTCTAGTAAGATAAATTTCTGACACCATCTTGTTTCCTCGTTCTCCTTCTTTCTGTTCAGCATCATGGTGCCTTACCTAAAAAAAGGAATTCACGTTGAAAACCAAAATTGGGGTGGTTTTAGGGGCTCAAACCCCTTTGAAATTTGGACATCAATTTTTACACTGTTTTTTCCTTAAAAATTATGTGACTCACAAGGAGCAGTGTAACCAAAGGGTCTCAAAATATAAGTTCAAACACTACATTCAAGGGTAAAAATTCCAAAACGTTTCTGGGGGAGGACCCCCAGACCCTCCAATTTTACTTGGAATTCACATTGTTTACCAAATTTTAAAATAAAGTTCACCAAAATTAATATAAAAGGTGCAAGTCATCTAAAACTTGAGTAAAAAAGTACCAATAAGGAACTAGTCTAGTTACAGCCCTGTTGAAAACCCTAATACCAAGCTCTTTAATCAACTAATAGTAAGTGTGAAAGCTGAGTACGTTACTTTGTAGTGTGCGTTTGAATCGTTACTTACCAGATGCCAGTACTTGTATCCCCCTTCTGGGTCATGATTCATTGGGGACGTTGCTCTACTAAGGGGTGGACTAGTTTTTAGTGAAAAGTTCAGAGTTTCTGAAAAGAAAAGGAAAAAATGAATAACAGAAAATATATTTATGAAACCTATGAACAGAGAAACTAGAGATAAAAATTTGATTGCCATTGAACAAGGAGGACAAAAGTTTTTTGGGAGATGCAAGAGTATCAAATCTTCATTCATATCAATAATGTCCAATTAATTATTTCAGTCAACATTGCAAAAAAAATTCCAAGGACTTTGTCTAGCCTTGTTAGTTTTTGAGGAACATTAAACATCAAAATCTTAATTAATTTGGATAAAAAAATTTAAATCTAAATAAAATACTTCAGTAAGCTTTTTACAAGGGGTGCATTAATAAATTATCTAAATCCAAAACATCAAAGTAAGGATTAGAAAAGTAATTTTTCCTTTACTTCTTTTAAAAGAGTTTTATAAGTTAAAACCATAATAAAAAGTTTGACATACCATATTTATGAGATTTTTCTAATTTGTCTGTCATAATAGTTAGATTGTACATTGATGACTGCTTTGGCACAAGAGTTAGTAGTGCACCATCTGGGACCTGATAAAATGAAACAAAAATGTTAAGAAAGTTTGAGAAGCTGATACAGGATACATGATTTAGTATGTTATTAAGATTTACAGGTATAAACCCTTCAAAAATAGCCTACTATCAATTTTACAAATAAAATAAATCTTATACTTTTCAGCTTTAAACACCAAAATGGCCAAATAAATGTTTTAACAATAATTTTTTCAAATCAATAAATGTATGAACAGGTATTTCCAATAAAGATAATTTTAAGAGGCAACAAACTTTTACCAAAAGAACTATGATAACTATGAGTGAGAACTAAGGACACAATGCCAATATGAAAGAAAAGTCAAAGTTGAAAATTTTATTCCATAAAAATTGTTCCTACTAAAGGAAAAAACTAATATCTACTAGTACAGATTATATGAACAAAAGGCAAATCATTCAATCAATTTGTCTCAGTGACCTAAACAGTTTCAATGACTGACTTGTTTTGATGCACTCAAAAACTGTATTTTGCATACCTTGTAGTGGGCCAGTGTGTTCAGTCTCTTCCATTCTCCCTCAGGTTTGGTGGTTGAGTCTTCATCAGAGAGTGTCAAGCGACCAGAGTTACCAGACCTCCATTCTGGAAACAGAACACAATATGAACATTATTGAATTGATAAATTATGTCACAAACATCTTTGTCATAGTAGATGTTGAGGACTTTTCACAGAATTCATGAAGAAAAATGCATTTAGAAAAGTATTTCTAAAAACAGCTAAATAGGACATATCATGATGTATTCAACTTTTGTATGTCTTATGATTTTTAGTCATCATGCAGTGTTTTTTACTTTTTGCATTCATTTTTATAAACTCATAAATTTACTTTTATTGCAAAATTCCTGGTCTCTTTTTACATGTGCACCTTAAGTTATCTACTGGAACTTAATTTGAATACCCCCAAGTGAACACTTTCAAAATAAATTAAATTAAGACTGAAACTTGGAAGTGTCAATAGATATTAACCCATTCAAAATGTAATTAGACATGCATGTATGAAGAACAAACAAAATTGAATAGTAAGTACAATTATATGCTCATCATATCAAATCAAGGATCTTTATATCTGCAATATTTTAAAGAGGAAACAAATGTCTTTACAAATAACTTCTTTTACAATAATATGCTATAATAAACTGACCTAGGTCCAGTCCATCCTTGCTTGGCCTCTGAGAGAACTGTGTGTTTCTGTAGATGGCATCCAAAGCCTTCTCCTTCACTTGAGAAATGGTGTCGCAGTCAAGCACTTTCACTGCTGTCTCTATGTTCTCGCCATGGGGTTCTAACCCTTGAACATACACGGTTTGGGAGGACATGGACACATACACAGTCTGGAAGAGAGAAAGACAGTTTGGTTTCTATGTTGTAGTTAAAAAATACAGAATCTGTTTTGTAGTTAATTTCACATCTTAAAGTGTATTGTTTCAGCTATATAGTAGTATGTTCCTAGAATAGGGCTGGGGTAAACTGAACATGGTGGGTGATCAGACATTTTTTAGTAAATGATCAAGTATTGTACCTTGGATCTAAGGAAATGGTGTTACGGTAATATTTCCTCTCTACACACTAACTACAAAAATAGCAACCCCTCAACAAAGATGTTTTCTAAGAATAGTTCTATGAATAATTTAATAAGTACATTCGAAAATATTTGAAAGCAAGCAATCAAATATGATGAGGTTGAATCAGTTCAGAGAGCATTCCAATTAGCCTTCACACAATTAAACCTCATCAGGGAATTCTAAGTTTTTTTTTTTTAAAGAATGCTTATATCCATTAAATAAGAATAAACTAATATTTTTGACATGGGTCCAAGGTACACAATCCTTGAAACCAAAGTACCAGTGTTGTACCTATCTAGATTGATTTAACTTTTTGTTAATTATGCACTGAAATACTTCAATTAAAACTATGAAAAAAATGTTTTGTACGAGTATAAAAGGCTAAGGTATCAAGGAAATTGTTTTATCAGTTTATTTTCAATAAAGATAAATCTACATAAAATCAAAAATAGGTCTGTGGTACAATACCTTCCCCTATTGTTCAATGTTGATAAATATTTTTTTTTCTTTTAAAAGCTGCATAAATTTAGCTTTTAAATTACTCTGAGTTTATGAAAAATGCTTCAACTACTGCATTTTTTTTATTTGCTAGCCAATATGTATCAAACCCACCAGTGTCCTTTATTTGTTTTGAGCAGTGTATTTCTGCGTTACTTATCTGTGGTTTCAAAGGTCACACTTAAGCTCGGAGATAGAACACTGTTTTATCTCTTACTCTCTAGCCATGTTGATATTCTAATTGTGATACAGCTTGATATGCCAAAATAGATTAGGATTCAACATTGTATTTACACAGAAAAAAACATCAGACATATATTTTCATCGCTCATCAGTCATATCTGAAGTTGATTCTCATCAATAAATTGAAAAATCCTCGTGGAAAATGTATCAAGAAGAAGAAGAAACTTTCACCTTCACATGGCGTGTCAAAAATTTCAGGATGTGTCCAGTTGCGCTTGGTAAATATATCAGAAGCCCAATAATCACAGTAAGTAAATTTGGAAATTCAGAATGGATCTTGGATCTATACCCAAGAGGTCTAAAAGCGGAAGATTATATTGCATGTTTTCTAAGGTGCAAATGTTTGGGTACTTATGAAAGCACTATTCAAATAAATTTTAGCTTGTCAATCCTATCATTAGAAAAAGAAACAGAACATAACTTTGCCCTTGATGGAGAATGGGGTTATCCTTGTTTTGTTTTAATGGAAGATATCCTTAAGGATAAAGATCTATACCTTCCCAATGATACTTTAACAATAAAATGCACAATGAAGTGCATTAATTTTGTCTCTTCAAAAAACATCAAAGAAGAAATACTAGAGGCAGCGGATAGGGAATTTCGTATATTCAGGAACAATCAAATGTACCTCAACCAGTGCTGTGTTGAAACAACTATACACATTGAGACCAAGAGTGTTATGTGGACAATTCAAAAATTTAAAACCCTTCCTCACAAAAAAAGACTCACTCTATCTGTGATTTCAGCTATGAAAAAAATTCCCTCATTCTATGTGACTCTTTATAAAACTGACGACTCCAATACTTGTATTGAAATTAGAAGAAAGGAAACTGCCTTTTTTAAAATTACATTTGTTAAGTGCAGTGTTTCTGCAATTAGTTCTGAGAAAGAGGTTAAGTATTGCAAAAAAGACAATTTTTTATTTAAATCTGTAGATGAAATGTGGGATTTTCCTCTTTTTCTGAAACTGAGTGATTTAGAAAAAGATAAATATTTTGAATCTACTAATGGCATGTTATGCTTGCGATTTGATTTTGCTTTTTCTATTCATGATCATATGCGCCACTCTGAAAAAAGTGTTTGCGATCCCATCTTTCTTCCAACCAAAAGCCAACTTCCAGTAGAAGTGTTTTCAGTGCCGACCACAGACCCCGAGAAATCGATTGTGACCCTTTTGGCTGGAGATCAGACATTCAAAGTCCACAAATCCATTCTCACATCCAGGTCGGAAGTGTTCCTTGCCATGTTCGAAAACGAAATGAAGGAGAAGGAGACAGGTATTGTGAACATTACTGATGTGGACCCACACATTTTGGGTAGAATGCTGGAAATCCTCTACTCTAATACTGAGGGTAGCCTCTCGACCACGGATGCAGCAAAGCTCTACACAGCTGGGGCCAAGTACCAGATCAAATCTCTGATGTCACGCTGCTCTTCCATCCTGGAGTCCTCATTTTCTATGTCAAACGTGTGTGACATTCTGGACCTAGCCGATTTGTATCAGGATCAATGGTTGCTCAAATCTGCCCAGGAATTTGTTGAGGTCAATTCTGATAACATATTGGTTTCTAAAGAATGGCAAAATTTCATGGAAAGAAGTGGGACACTGGCGGCAAAGGTTTTGCACAAAATGCTGATTAAATGATTTGGTAGAGCAAGCCTGAGCAACATAAGGCTTGCCCTTCATCTCTCTTTTTGCAGCCTTTAAGTGATTCTAAAGTTTTTAAAAATATAGGAAAGATTATTTGAAAAAATAATTTTTTGTAAGATTTGCAAAAAGAAACAAATTACCTAAAGACATTAAGTAAAAGGAATTGTCCAATAAAATATGTACACTTCTAAAATATGGAAATTTAATTAGAATTACAGTTTTAAAACTTGAAATATCCTCTAAAACCCTGTTGATTTAACAAATAAATCTTGTCAGCTATGCTACCAGAAAACCCCTGTAATTTTTATATGGAATGTATTTCATTGTCATGGTTGGTTCAGTGGTAAAGCAGTTTTTTCACATGTGATAATTCCTCAGATCAAATCCCAGTGGGGATAATTTTATTTATTAAGCTTATAAAATCTTGTGATAATATGATTTGATTAGAATTGTAGGTGTGTTAGGTGCACTGGACTAACTAATCGCTTGTGTCATGATCAAACTGAGAAATTACTATAGAAATTTCAGCTTTCAAATTGGCTTTATGTAATAAATGCCAGAATAAAACTATTTTACTTGTTTTCATTCCTTAAAAGATTGAAGCCCTTCCCCAGTTCTTAAATTCCTCTCAAATATTACCCAGGTAAATTAAAATTGATAAAGTTTGAAAATTAGATAAAAAAAAGTTTAAGTTGTGTAAGTCAATAATACTTGCCCCCAAGCAACTACCCAAGGGTCCCAAGCAAAGGATTTGTGTGATTACTCTACATATTGAAGCTCAATATTTAAGAGTAGTAAGAATATAAGAGTAGTAAACATTCTTCTTCAATTTAACTGTTTTGGAGATTTATTTAAAGTAAAACAGGCAAACATGCTTAAAAATATCTTGAGTTAACCTTGACTTTCATCACTCAAATAACCTTTAGAAGATTAGAATAAAGAAGATCAAAGTTAATGATTTTTGCTTTTCCTCTCCACAATTATTTATTTCAAAACTATTTTGGATCATTCCTAAGGGATTTATGACCTAAGTAATTGGGTTGAGTCATTCTATAATATGCATAACCAATTTGAAGCCCTGAATGAAGGAGATATTAGGTTTATTCATCAATTAAAATCTATTAAACAAGTCTTAACTAAAAGAGATAAGGTTTACTTCTAAAACTGATTGAAATATGTCTTCATAAATCACCCTAATAAAATTTACATAAGATATTGGGCTGTAATTTAACTCTTACGCAGAGATAGGGCTGCTGAAACTTGAATATTTCAAAACAGAATCAATCTAGTTGCTGACTCACCATGCTTTTGTACTCTATGGACTGCCTGATGAGTTTTTCTTCTGAAAGTGAGTAGCGGGCTTCGCTGGTGACCGCATCTACAGGGCCTTTGTCTACTTGCTGCTTGATGGCGCGGTACAGCATAAACAAGGGGTCGCCAGCACACTCCTGAAAAAACAACAAACTTTACAATATGCACACAATTGTTATACTTCTAAATATTGTTTCCTGTTTGATTTGGCAATGCAATTTTTCTTAATTAGTTATTACTTCCCTCTGTAAAGGCTCTGAAGGAATGAAATGTTGTGATCTGAAAACTTTTAAAGAAATCAGGGACTAATACAGGTCAATTTTGGTACTGTTCAACAGCACCTTCACAAAAAATGTACTAACAAAACGGTACCTTCACAAAAATTATTATTAAATGATATGAATTGCTTATATTTAATTGAGTATGTAAGTTGCTATAAAATAGAAGAAAAAAGCGATTTAAAGCTGCTTTCATTAATTTTATAGTTTCCATTAAAAATAATCATTTTATTATTATAAAAAAAAAATCCCAAAAATAAAAATGTCGTGAAAATTTTTCACAGAAATTAGGGTTCAGTTTAAAATACTGGATTGGTCCCTGGAAATGTTAAAAAAAAGAAAGAGAAGAACAGCTTAACATACCCTGAGGAACTTGAAGAGGAGAAATGTAAACCACGCAGACAGCATTTTCTCTGCAACTGACTCAGTTCTGAGAAGAAAAAGATGAATATTAACAAGTTTATCTTAAACAACTCGACAGTGATGCTCACTGATCATGATCAACCTTATATGTAGTTAGAAACTTATCAAAGCAATCCATAAATTGTATTGATAATGGACCACCCAAAATAAGAATAACACAGCTGTTCATCACTTTTACAATTATTTTTCAACTTAAAAATCGTTGAGTAGAAAATAAATATAGCTGATTCTCGGGTTAAAAAGTTTATGGGTTAACATGGTTTTAAGGAAAATACATAAACTACAGGTTTTAGTTACAAGTAGTTAATAGATCAAATAAGAAAAGGCTGCTAAATTTAAAACAAACTTGGTTTTCTTTTTAAAAAATAATACTGAATTTTGATAAATGATAAAGTAAAAAAACTAAGCTGAATAAATTATAACTACAAAACAATTAATAAAAAAGTAGCTACTCACCTGCGCAATAGTAATTTAGGATGACTCTTTCCTTCCATACATTTTTCAATAAGCTCAGCTAACAAAGTTTTCAGAATGCTGTAAAGAAAACAAAACATTTTAGATACAAATAATTCATTTTTAAGTTAGCAAGCATTAAATAGTTAAAGAGTTAGTGAGCTAATTCTAGGTTACTTTTACAAACCTAATATTTCTAACCCATCTCTTTATTAAAATAATATGATTACATACAATTTTATTTATAAAATATCTATTTATATAAATGCTTTGTTTATCTGAGTCTTATTATACCATATTTACATTAGCATAGGAGTGGGTATAAGCAAAATTATGAAATGGTAAATATTCTTGAACTGATTATCTGTTTAAAAAATATGCTTACTCAGTGCAGTATTCCATCTTTCCTTGCAAGGTCACCATGATCAAAGAAGCTACATTCACCCTACAGAGAAAAAATTTTAAAGGATGATCACACACAAAAACAAGATTTTGAAAACAATATTAACGACTAAACTTGGTGAGACTGAAAGAAATATATTTAAATACCTTATTTAATTTCACATACACCTTTAATTATTTTTAGAAATTTCTTATTTAAAGTAAAAGAAAATACAATTTTAAAATGATTCAGAAAAAAACAAAGTAATAAATTGAGGGTGCTAATTCCAAACAGTCAGAAAGTATATGAAGTACTATAATTTGCATAATGTGTAAAGCCATTTTACTTAGAATGGAATAGAAAATCTTAAACAATGTTCCTTTTATGCTAGTTATCAATGGTAATGCACAAGTATAACTTTCAAAAATCATTCTAAATTTTACCATAATAGGAAAAAAAAGCACAATAAAAACTTCTAACATAAAGATAAGATTTGATTTACCTGACCATACATTAAAAGGAATTTTAATATTTCAAGGGAGCTAAACAAGTTAAAACAGCTTATACAAAGTAAGACCTCACCTGTCCCGCATGGAGAAGTAGCGATTTGATTCTAAAGTCCTGATGAACAAGAGGAGGAATGTTTTGTTCATAATCAACTGGCCAAACAGTCTCAGACCTTTTTCTATGTAAGGCTTTTTGATTGGATCAATCTGGAACACAAAACACATCAATGTAATATGAAGTGTATGAAATTCTAATTTTAAGTACCCCAAACATTTGTGTTTAGAGGGTAGTTAATTTAACAGCTCTAAAATTTGATTTTAAAACACTTCTACTTAATTGTCGACATTATGATCCTGATACCTAAAATACTGGGTTATCCATCACTACTGATGAGATTATGGTATTTTAAAGAATTTGGAAACAAGTTAGAACACACTAAAAAGTAAAATTAGCCAAATAAATAGAAACACATTTCCTTTTGGCAAATTTGGAAAGATTGTTACTTTAAGGAATATTAAGATGGAATTCCCATTTAATTTAATTAAAATAAATTTTTAGAATTTTTCTTCAGAGTCAAATTTTAAAAAAGGATAAAATCCAAAAGGAAATTTACTTGAATACAATATAGATTTCAATTACTGAAAAAGCAAATGAAAATAATAATTTTGTGACATATTAATCTACACACCTGCATATCTCTGAGCACAGAATGGTCATCGTTGTTTGGCAACAAGACTTTCATAGCATAGGTTCTGTAATCAAGGAATGGAATACCTCCAGTTGTCAAATCACTAGTCAAGTCTGTCATCTCCGTTTGCAATTCAGCAAAAGCTGGAAGGGAAATTAAAGCCCACATAAGAACAGAGGATCCTTTATCAAATATAAACTTAGCAAATGCTCTCAAAAGAACTTGCATTTATGAGTAAGAAGTTATCTAGATATTTTAAGTACATTTTATAGCCTATCAGATTTGATCACATTCTGAAAAATAATTTAAGTTACTTTCCTGTTTAAAATAATCCAATCTACTCTATTGTTGTGTTAAAATAGAATTATCAATCGAAACATGAATATATTTTTGTATAAAATAACAAAAATAGCAGAACCTTCTTCAGTAAGTTATTAAAAGGAAGGGAATAAATTAGATACATTACATTTGCATTGACAAGAATGTTACTTAAATAAATCAAGCAAAAGCTTCAGGTGAAAATTTTATACCAAGGCTGTAATTTAGAATAAAACACCTTTTCACTAAACCCTTAATCCAATTTTCTTACACAGACCATTAGATATTCAGACCTCTGCTCAGAAATTCTGTTCGAATTCAACTAAAACTGGAAATAGTTACTAAGTTTGCCACTTTTATATGCTGACAAAAGCTTGAGAATGAACTCTCCCCAAGTTTAAAACATTAGTTAAGGGTCATTTAGTTTAGACTTATCACTCTTGATATTCATTTTGGAGTGAAAAGCTTAACTTGTTGTTTCACTCTTTACTCCTTCATTTTTCTATGCAAAAAAACCCTCTATATATATTTTAGATAAAGAAGGCATAAGCGGCTCCAAGAGAGCAAGCAAAATGCCTCTACACTCCCCAATTTCAATTTCAACTAGCCATTCACAGGAGTGAATCACTCAGGATTGACAGTGAAAGCGTGAATGAGCCTTTAAAAAGCCCTACTCACCTTCTTTGCATTCGGAAGCCACCCTGAGCTCCAAAACATCCATTTGCTCCTGCATGTTTTTGAGCACCCTTGAGCTCTCCGTGCTCTTCCTGCGGTACAGGATGAGGATGATGATGACGATCACGACCAGGATGCAGGCACCCGTGATCACGCCAATGATCACCGGCTTGGTAAGGGGGGCTTCTTGGCTGGAGGGAAGCTCATAGCTCAGCTTGCCAATGGTGAACTTGAGGTGGTCCCCGACTTCAACCTGTTTGCATGGAGAGATATTCTTATTAGACACTGATTGAGACCTCGACTTAGGATAAGTATATCAGATGATTAAGGGCTGTTATCATTATTCTTTTTAAACAGTTAAACAGCCCTGTTTGCAAAAAGCAGCCCTTTTATCAAAACTCACAAGACAGTTTCTTTTTCCAACACTTGAAAATATACACTCCCCCACCTAACTCAATACTAAAAATTTCATATTTAAAAAAAAAAAATGTGTAAGGGATTGGAAGCAAATGCTAAATATGATTTCAGAGGTCGCTAGTAATTATCAAAAACTTACTATTTGGAGGATGGAGAATTAGATTTACTACTTAATTGATCTTTCAGATTCCAAAAAGTGAACCCATTTAATTCAGAAGGGAATATTAAATTTAAAAATGAAGAAACAATTATGCTAAGAATTTTAAAATACACAATGAATCCAAAGAAATTCAGATAGGTATAGAGTGAAACTGAGCAGGGTATCTAGAATTTGGCTTTGTATTGTCATAAAAATAATAATCTGTAATAATAAATAATAATAACAAGATTCTCTTTTCTTATTACAAGATCAGGTTCTTACGTATTATCCAGTCGGCCGTCAGTTTCAGCTGCACTGTCGACGGGATAATACGGAAGTACCCAAGATTAATATTGAACCACAACAACCAATAATTTTGATTGAGATGTTCTTTGAAAATTAGAGTTGGTTGCTTTGGGTTATGTTTGAAAATTGGGGAAAATATATTGAAGTAACAAGTGCAAATCCATCTAAATATTAAAACTCACAATAACTTCTGGAATCTTGTTGGGGTCGGACTTCCCGTTGGCATCTCTGGCAGAAGGCTGGGTGGTGGGGGGACGACAAGTGAGTTGGGATCGAGACAGGGACGTAACATTACAGTAGCTTGTCCCGATCCGCACAATCACATCGGTTTCTTGGGAGGCACGGTCCAGATTCATTCCCTGTGGGAGAAGATGGACAAATGATTAATCTGTAATTAAACCTATAAAAACTTTTCTATGGTTTGAATCTTTAAATCACATTACTTAAAATTTATCAATTAGTATAAACTTGTTTCTAGTCTTTGTTATGTGGAAAAAAGATTTTCATTGAAATATCACTATTTCCTAAATGTACAGGATGTTATGGCTATGTCCTCTTTTTAGAGAGATTTGGAGTAACATTAAATTTCCCTTTTTCCAAAAATGAATAGTTAAAACTTCTCAGTATTAGATTCCATCTTAATATGTTTATGTTCAATAAATTTTTATAAGTTTATTATGCAATATATTTTTCTGAATAGATTTCAAAGCTAGCTGGTTAAGGTTATGCACACTTGCATGGTTTGCTTACTTTTACCTTCTTACCTCTTAATAGCATTGTAAAAGTAATTAGTGTGATATCTTAAACATTCATTATAACAGAAGTCTCAAATAAAAACCGTATAACTACAGGTCAAGAGTCATTGCCTTTTACGGTAATTAAACAAATACTTCAGTAATGAAGTATCAGACTAAAAAAAATTAAAAGGGATGAACACTCACATTGATGGTAAGGTAATCACTCTTGTAGTACTTGATGCCATTCTTCTCGTTGAAAGGGTAGTAGATGGGATCGGGGTACATGATGAACTTGGAGCCGCGACTGCTGAGGTTCAGCACTTGCTCCACGTGATCCATCTTGAACCCGTACTCCAGCTCGAGAGGCCTGCTAGAGTCCTGCTCGTCCGTCGAGAAAACCAGCTTCTCCGCCGGAACGCGAGGGCTCTTACATTTCATCTCGGTGGAGGATTCTACGATGCAGCTCTGAAAGAGGACAGATCAGTTTAGAAAGGTTTGGCCGACAAGACCAAAAATCATAACTACAAGTTTGAATGATTGGATTTTGATGGTTTTGGTACCCTTACAAATACATAGCAAGAACTTATGTTATGACTTATTATGAATGCATACATAAGTCTTTCTTAGAAAATTTTAGACCTATAAGTGCAGTACTGCTTTACGTAGCAGTGTTTCAGTGTAATTTATTTCGTTATTAAGGCAGTAGTGAAACTGTTCTACCTTTACTAAAGCTTATCTCTAATGTTTTGCTCAAATTTTATAGAGTAGTATGTTTTTTAATCATTGGTCATTATTAATAAGTACTCCTGATAGGATTTGGTGCAACAAATCAAAGGCAAACAAATGCAACTTTAAAGTTACAAGAAATAATTCAATGTGAGGGAATTGCAATGTTTTGAAGTTTTTTCATTCTATAAAAGTATTTAAGTAGATAGAGAAAGAAATAGTATAATTTAATTTGAGATTGTTATATTTCCAATATAAAAAGAGCATTAATGTGTGGCCATGATAATAATGAATTTTGAAGCAAAGATTTCAAAAGGAGAGATTTAAAGCAACCAGATGTTAAATTCCATACTTACACTATTATATTCTTCATTTTCTACAATGGTGTACATAAAAGGATACTGAATAGCATTTAAATTGGTTCCTTTTACATTGATAGATATTCCACCACTAGAAAGAAAAAAAGTAATATTGTATTTTTACAGTTATAAATACATCATGGAAGATTAGAGTAATATTAAAAAGAGTAATAACAATCTGTACCTAATGCAGTATTTCTTTGTACCATTTATTTAGCAGTAAGGACTTTTAGTAAAAGAAAAACATTCGAAAAGAAATTTCAGTGATTCAACTTACATTCAAGATTTTTAATTGCATGGAAATGTACAAGTAACCCCTTTTTCAAGTACAATGAAGTTTTAAAAATTGATATATCTTTAAATTATTTCAATCAAATAGCTATTAACAGATTCCAAAATGAAAGGTAGGAGAGGTTAAGCAATTTACCATTGAGTGTGAATTAAATACTTTTCGTTTAACACACATACCTTGGTATTCCTTTCGGTATACCCCTTGTTGATCCCGACTCTACCGATTGAATGGCAGGGTCTTCTACATAAAAGAACTTGTAGTCTTCAAAGACACGTAGTCCATTGTCAAACTTTATGCGCACTGTCTGCGTTGTCGTTTCTTTCGAGGCTGATGTAATGCATACAGCTTTGTTGGCATCTCGACTGAAAGAACAAAAATTAAATGAGTTAGCCAGATCTGTTTTATACATGAAGACATACACATATAGTGAGTAGAAGCGTGACAAACAAATGTATTTTAGGGAGAATATTTAAGCATTATAGATATTTCTTCATGATATGTACTATGTCTTGTAACACAAATTTGTCCAACTACTTAAAAGAATCGTAAAATAAGGAGATGTGGTCTTGGAAATAAGGAGATGTATCTTATTTACAAGATATTTTCTTGTAAATAACAAAATTTAATTGTAAAAAATCATGAGAATACAATTGTGGACACATGGAATAAGGATTTATCAACCTGACCTTAAAACATGCTTAACACAGATATGAAACACAGAACACATTCATCAGGTCTCAAAGATGGCTGTAACATGTTTTAAGGTTTGCACAAACTACAGCATAAGTATAATAAATTTAAAAAGCAGCATGACAAAAAAGTAGTTTTACCTAGTGACATTGCAGGGCAGTGCTCCCACGAAAGCTTCGGCTTTACTGCCAGCATCCATATGCAGACCCCAGATTTCCAGCGTGGTGCCTCCAGACTTTGGACCTTTCCCTGGTTTGATGGACGTTATCCTTGGATTCTGAAACAAGAATAAGGTTTAAAACTCATACTTCATAGCTGCCAACATTGGAGAATGAAAGATCGGGACACTTTTGCATGAAAAGATTTCCAAGACTCGAAAAAGTTAATATAAGAATTTTGGCAGGGAACATCAGGTGAAATGAGAGAAGTTTACAAAATAAGCAGTTAGTTAGCATGAATGATATTTTCAAATACCAGAGTTTATCAAAAATTGATGTAAGAAACAAAATTCAGTACTCACAACAAAAGCATACTGTTCTCTTGACCTTGCAGTGTAGTCATTCAGAACTTTTACTTCGATATATCCAACCATAGGCCCACTTAGCAAACCGGTAGTTAAATTTGGAGGCTTCTCAACATGGCACACAATCCTGTAAAAGAAAAAGGAGTTTTAGAAAGAGGCCTACACATCATTAAGTGTAAAAAAAAAACTTTGCTCAACATTTCCTGCTCAGATTCTGAAACCAGAAACTGCATTTACTTCAAACAAATTCTCAGTATCCAACAAGGCAGCCCACAACTATTTAAAGTTAAATTATTTTCTATTATTTTCAGAAGTTTTGTGTGTTTGTTTTTAAAACAAAATCACAACTTTTTCAACATAATTAGATAATTTTAAAAAAGATGCAAACTGAAGTACAATTTAAAGACAAAGTTTTGGTAAGTCAAATGGTTCAAGTAATAAAGTAGAACCTCCTGTTACAACAGCCAGTAGTTAGAGTACTGATTATTTTATCAAAAGAATAATGTTTTACAGTGATTCCAAACACAGGATTTTTTTGCAATAGTGGCCCTAAAAGTCAGTAAGAATTCTTAAAAATCAGCTTATTAAGATGCTAGCACAGAAAAGAAGGGATATTCCGAGAATTTCTGATAGCCAAATTACTCTAAATGATTATGTTCTTAACGTTTCTAAATGTTTGCATTAATTACTTTACATTTTGCACCTGATGAGAATGTGTTATTCAAGGTAGAATATCCATATTTTATGTCTGTGTTGTTCTGATTAGGTTCTTTTTCAAATCCTTTCATTTCCAAGCCCCTTCATTATAATGACCCTAGTTGTTGGTCCCATAATTGGTGGCTATATTCAAGGTTCTAAAGTAGTTCTTTCACAAAAGTTAAAGAACTTTCAAAAAAGTATCATTTAAACAATAACTGTTGGAGAATGTCACTTACTGAGTGGTCTTGATATAGAGGTCTTCGTGAGGCACGCATTCCGCAATGACCTTCCTGTCTTCATGAATGACCCTCACATTATTGGCAATATCCTGGAACACACGTCCCAGGTTTATGCCTCGGATGGTGATGTTTGTCCCGCCTTCCCACGGACCAGACTTGGGATAGAACTAAAAAAAGGGAGAAGTCAAGTTATAGGTGACTGTTATTCATTGTTTCAAACATATGAATGAAAGCAATAGTTAAAAATCTATATTTGTTATAGGTTATTAGTGGGTACAAGTTGCAGAGTATTTAGGTACATAAGATTACATTCTTCTTATATCATGCATAAGGGGCCGTCCATAAATGACGTCACGCTCAGAGGGGGGGGAGGAGGTTAATCAATTTGTGACAAGGGGGGGAGGGGGGTTTCAAAAGTTGTGACATCACATCCTCCAAAAACTGAAAACCAACCAAAAATAACAAAAACAGAATTTTTTCCTAAGATTTCTATCCAAAAAAATTAATTTTTGATCGATTGAAAGCGTGACATGTGACATAGGGGGGGAGGGGGTATGGGGAAGTGTGACAGTTTGTGACATAGGGGGGGGGAGGGGGTCAAAAAAGTGTGACATCATTTATGGACGGCCCCTAATAAGTCAAGTGCAATCTTTTACACACATACAGCACTGTCAAAGCTAAGCTTATCCTAACACATGATTAGGACTCTGATTTCAATGAATACTATAAGCTTACTTGTAAATAAATCAACTTGCTAATGTGATCATATTTGTTAAAAATATTTTGTGTGCATAAATTACAACTATCAAATTTAAATTACAATAAAGTTGAAACACCCAAAATAACTAATGTTTAAAATGATTATCCTTAAAAAAACTATATCTTTAACCAAGGGATTTTGATTAAAAATGCAAAACAAATGCAAAAATTTTTAGCACAAGAAAGAATCAACATGTTTCATAAGGTAGAAATAGCTGATTCAGTTGAAAAAACTTAAGAGATTGTAATGGGGATATGTCCAGCACTTACTGACAGAATCTGTGGATTCGGGCATGTCTGTTTTCTGTCCAGCCATAGGGTAGGCAACCTGTTGCAGTGTTCGTAAACCTGACACGAGTTGTCTGTGTCTTGGCACCAGCCACACTTGTACTTCTCAGGCAGTTCAAGGCAGATTCCACAGCTCTGTGCCATCCCAGAGCAACGGAAGATGAGCACTGCAGAAAGAATGGGACAGGTAAGAAATCAAATACTGAACCGAGTCAGGGGCGGGTCCAGGGGGGGGGCCCTGGGGGCCATGGCCCCCCCCGAGAAACCCTAACAAATAGCTTAAAAAACACTTTCTTAATGTTAAAATTCAAAAAATTTTCTGGGGGAGAACCCCCAAACCCCCCTTTAATATTTTGACATCCATAGGCGCCAACTTTTATAAAATATTGGGGGGGAGGGCCAGTACAAGACATTAAAAAACATAAAATTAAAAGAAACAACCATTAAGTTTACGTGCCTAATTACCTAATTTTGTATCAGATGTATAGATTAAATTTCGTTACATGTCCCTTTAAATATCGCCAAGGTGTAATATTTTGAGGTGCATTTAATGTAAAAGTTTTGTGTAATTATTGCAAGCTCGAAATAAGATGGGGGTCTGGGGGATCTCTCCCAGAAAAATTTTAGAAATTTCTCTGTTAAAAGTAGCATTTCAGCTTAATTCGAAAGTTTGGGGTCTCTCCCCAAGAAAATTTTTAAAATTTGACCCTTAAAAGAAATTTTTAACACATTCTGAGACCTTTTGTGGGTTACCCTCTCCCCAAATAACCGCTCTTGAAGGGGATTCTAAACCAGAAAATATCCAAACATCACAAAATATTGGGGGGGGGGGGCTTAGCCCCCCTTCAGCTAACATTGGATGGGGCTCAAGCCCTCTCAAACCGGTAATACTATAGTTTAAATACGCGTATTTGCAAAAATTTTCAGGAGAGGACCCCCGGCCCTTTTCAAAATTGGGCATCTATTTATAATTTCATCCTTGAAAATTCTGTGGTTTACATGCTTTTAAAATGAGCTGAAACTTTATTTTTAGAGGCAAATTTTCAAAAATTTTCTTGGGGGCACCCCCCAGACCCCCTATTAATTTCTCATGGTTACTTATTTACTGTTTTCTCCTTGAACTTGTTTCTCTCCTCTCATTTTAGGAGTGTAAGAAGTTACCCTCTTTAGGTGTTATCCAATGGATACCAAATGTACAAAAATGAGTCGAAAAACTTCTATTTGAAGCCAAATTTCACAAAAATGTCTGGGGGAGGACCCCCAGACCCCCCACATTTGCTTTCGAGCTAGCATTATCTGAAGAAACCTTTATAACTTAAACAAAGTTTCGCATTTTATTTATGTTATACTCGGAAAATTGGGAGCCAAACACCTCGCGAACACAAGTATTATTATGGCCTTACAAAAATGTTTCACCCCCCCACTTTCTAAAAAAATGGCACGGGCCCTGGATATCCTCTAAGTTACTATAAACCCTTAAAAAGCTGCTTAAAAGAAAGCACTCTTCAAAAAATTTTCTGAGGCACTGAAAATTTCGAATGTAATACCCTCCGACTTTGACATGGCCCCCCCCGAAAATCTGGTCTGGAACCGCCCTTGAACCGAGTAGGTGTTATTGCAAAGATGGATGGATTTTGGACGTACCATGGATGTTTTCAGGATTGTCAAAAGGTTTGTTAACATCCCAGATCACAGCAAATGCTGCTGTGATGTTGGGAGCTTGAGTAGTGTAAGAAAACTGAAAAGAGAACAATAGCAAGTTACACCAATTTGAGAGAGAATGCATAAAAATTTAATATTACATGTTCAAGTATTTAAAACTTCATTAAATTATTTATTCCATCAAAAAGATGGTTAATTAAAATACTAGAAGTCTGCTTTGTAAATCAGAAAGATCAAAAATGTCTAAGAAACACAAGGAAATGTGAAAGCATTCACACGAGGGAAAAATGCAACAGAAAATGTTTGGAATTGACAATAGTTTTACATTTAATGGCTAGAATAAGATTTAAAATCAAAGTGATCAGTGTAAATTGAGAAAAAAATAGTCAATAATCAACAAAATTAGTTTTCTAGTTCTTAACTCTTAAGCACAAGTAAGCTAAAAAATAACTGGTAAAAATATTCAAAAATAATAAAAGATTATCTAAATAATGTAAAAGAATAAAGGGTTTACATACCACCATTTCTTCACAGTACATGACTTCTCCAATGAGTTGAGCATTTACTTGTTTAACTCGTCCTTCAATGTTAAACTGACACAAGAATCTCATTCTTGCTATATGTTGCTGCAAGTGAATGTCAAAATTAGTAATATAAACCAGTAACTTTAAGTTAACTAAATTAAAAAACTATCATGAGCACCTGACACAAACAAATTATCTTGTTTTTCATACATTTATTACAAATGATTTATCTTTCAGGATGAAAAAATAACATAACAGAGCAAATAACTTACTTGTATGTTGTCTACTTTGACTGATATCCGTTTGCTGATCCCAGAGGCCACAAGAATTTCAGTAGATCCATTGGCTGTTTTGTTGATGCGAGGACAAAACCCAGGTCCAGAACGGATACTTGGTCCAATGCTCTGAATAAAAAATGGGTTTTACAACATGATCAAATTTAATGTACAGTGTTTTATTAAAGAAAGTCAAAAGACCAGTCAATTCTGATTGATTAGTAGTAGTCATTTACTGAAGTAAGAGATAGTTTGTTTCATCTTTAAATTAATCACTAAACTGTATTAGATTGTTTTATAACTATAAAGAAACTTTAGGCAATAAGGTCAATTAAACATTACTTAAGAACCTGTAGGATTTTATTAAATAAATCAATGTGATTACATAAAACTTGAAAACTGTAAGTTAAAGTACACTTAAGAATACAATTTGTTGACATCAACTTTAAATATTATAGCAATAATATTACAAAGGGTATTCCTTATCAATAAAAGAGAAAAAAAATGAGCATAACTTATGTGAAACTGGAACAATCCTTTAAGTAAATTATGTTAACTAAGAATGAATTTAAATGTCAATGAGTCAAAACCCAATTCATTTAATAGAGTATTGCATTCAAATACTTAATTGGTATTTGTTTTTTTTTATGTATATGAGACAGAAAATATTTAATTTAGAACGCATACTTTAAAAAGCAAATAAGAAACTAGTTCAATGTTTTAAATCAGGATGATCACTTACAGACACTCCCGTCACCAAAACATCATTGCGGCAATTTTCTCCAGTGTCATGAGTACAGCGATGACCAGTAACACACCAGTCACAGGGGAAGTCACTTGAAACACATTGAGTGCAGCTGTAAAGGAAAAATACATAAGATACACTCATAATGGAAAAAATAACATGCTCACTCAAAATCAAAACTTGCATAACAGTTTACAGTGAAATTATGAATCTGTTCCTTTTCAATGGAAGTTAAGAGTTAAAATTCAATAACACAAAAAGATGGAAAAGAAAGGCATTCTTACGAGGTGTATGTGCTACAGTCATAGAAGGTAAAGTTAGTTGCAACAAAATCTGGTCCAACTTTCATTCGTACGGACAGCTTGGCAGTAAAGTGATCTAAAACAACAAATACAAATAAGAAATCATTTAAATTTTTATAAATTAATTAAATTATAATAATTAAATTTATAATAAATTCATTCTCTCACTCTTCTTGAAATAAGTATTTTTAAAACAGAGAATGAAAAGTACTTTGAAGTTTAAAATTGTATGCAAACAAAATTTCAAATCATGGTACGTATTTGATAAATAAGTAAAGCTTGATAAAAAAATCTAACATTAATTAACCATGAACCCTAACTTGATTGCTTGTTTTCCAAAACCAACATATTACATACAATTTGTTCAAGGCAATATAGCTTTATAGATATGTTTTATGACCAATGCACAGTTACAATTTGTTGGATTATGTAAATTACAATACCAAAAAGAACTGAAATTATTTAAGTTTTATGTGACGTCACACTAGATCAGGTATCTATTGAACTGTTCTTTTCTATTATACAAGAGTATTGTCAATTCTGTATGTAACTTGTGTTAGTGGCATATATTTTTTAAGTACTATATAATAAAAACTTTAATTTTAACCCACTGTGCTTCTGCCCTTTCATCATTGCATTCAGTCCTTATGTTTTTTGTATTAATAAAGGATTAACAACCTCAAAGGAAGAAAATGATGAATTAGATATAGAAGGGTGCTACTAGATTGCCTTTATTTCTTTTAAATAAATATTACTTGAATTATAAGACATTGAATGTTAAAGGCTAGAAAGTGTCCAATATAATTGCAGGTTCAAAAATACTCACGCTCTCCTGGCGGAATGGTGGGCAGTGAGTCTGTGTGAGGGGTGGGGCAGTTGACACCATTGGCTGACCGAGTGGCATTGGTCACCAGGATCTTCCCAAAAGCAGCGAAGGCGCAGAAGAACTGGCCCTCTAGAGCAGGCAGGTTGTCAATAACAAGGCTCAACTGAAAAGGAAAGTTGGCATTTATTATTTAATTTTTGTGAGGAGTTAAACATCACAAATGAAAGAAACTGGTAATTAAAAGTTGAAGTTTGGAAACTTTTTAAAAAAAAGTCTTGATTAAAGATTATTATCAAGAATTTGACTAAGTTATAAGGGTTGTAATTTAAAAGATGAAAATAAATCTCTATGACAAATAAATTTAAAGAGAACTAATTGTTTTTATCCCTTTTGAAATCATTTCAGAACAGATTCGATACAGATCCCAGTGAAGAACTGGAAGAACAGGCAGTGAAGAACTGGAGACCAGCCATCATTTAAAACAATCCCTTTTATTTACTTAGAAATCATGCAAAACTAATTAACTTTATTCTTAAAAAGTAAAAATAAACTAAATATATACAATAACAAATGGGTGATTACTCACAATTCTAGCAGTTGTACGCTGAATTTGTGGTGGATGCACCTCTGTGATGGTGGTACACCGACCACTCTTGTATGACAACCAGTACAGTGGATCCTGGGCTGCTTCAGCACACGCACCCCGCAGACTACACCTGGAACAGAAGATACGATTAATTCTTGGCACATAAAATTTCATACTAGTTAATGTAAGAATTGTGCCATGAGAAATTGCAGGAAAATACTAGAGAGTAAATCCATTTAGGCATATCTACAGAAAATCCCATATATTTTGTTGAAGATGGTGAAATGAAACTTACTTGTTCTCTAAAGAACACCATCCACAGTAGGGATCATTTGCTCCCAGACAATCCATACATGATGTGAACACGTGACATTCTTGCACTTTTACCATTGTGACCTGAAAGAGATAATTTATAATTAGAACTCAAGTAGCATTGCATTGAGTGGTATTAATTAACGATTGGATTCAACAAATGGACATACTGGATACATGATTACACAGAAATTTTTCAAACATGTAAAATTGGTAAGTTTAAACTAGGCAGGTTAGGAAATGGTATTCTTGTTAGAAATTCTAAGAAAATAACTGAGAACTCACCACATGCTAAAGCCTATTTAACCATATTCTTTAGCAAATTTAGCTGTAAGTTTCATCATCTTTTCAGAGTGAAATAAGACCATTTTTCTCACACTCAACAATTTATCTAATCAAAATCTCATCAAATTTCATAGTATAATAACTAGAAGCCACATTGAAAAAATGTCTTAATGGATAACTGGCTCTGCACAATTGTATTTAAATTATAGGATCAAATTATTTGCTTTAATAATGGCTCAAACTTGATACGCGAAGTATTTCTTCATTAGTGATATTGCTTGAATTTACCACTTTCGTTTGACTCAATGAGATTGAAGAGAAACAAAGTACATTTTTCTTCAAGATATCATATCAAGGCACGATCAAATCCATAAATAACAAGCAAGCCAGAAAAATTATTGCATTATAAAGTCTAAACTTTGCAAAATGTTTCACGATTTAGGACAATTTAGAGGTATTTCATCAGAAAATCATATGAAATGTTACATCATATATTTTCGTTAACTTCCATTTGCAAAATATGCTTTCCAATAATTTTTTAAGACGTTTACGATAAATCTGTAATGTTTGGTAGCTAATACAAGTTTATCTCTACTACCGTAGAGCGGAAAGGAAAACCAAAACTTTCCGCCATAATCGTGTATGTTGATTGTTGACATTTTTTTTGAATCTCTGCGCATGCCTTTCTGATCAGTCAGCGATAGTCAGCTGCCGAATCTACGATTGCAATGATTGCATCATCCGAAAGGTTTCATTCCATTTAGTTACAGAGCTTGTTCTACGAAAGAGTTAATCGAAAGCGGAAGATATATTTACAAGATTGAAATCTTCTATATAAATTTCTTTTTCAAAGTATTTTAAGGTACGTAAATGTTTGTTCAATTGGCGATCAATGCCATAATTTTAAAAATTAACGTGTGAAAACATTACAATGTGTTTACACTATGCCGCATGTTCTTGCATTTTCAGAATGATATGCGCGATTTAGAATAATTCTAAAATAATGCATACCTAATTGAATTAAGTATAAATAATAGAATAAGTACCGATTGAAATTCTACATTGAGTAGTATTTACAATAAAATTATTGGAATGAAATTCACTTGATATTTGATATAATCCAGAATTTCGGAATATTTTTTAAAATTAAAATAATTTATGTTGTGAATGTAGTGTTTTCTATAACGTTTGAAATATAATGGCCTTTTAGTTACAAATTATATTAATTTTTTGGAAATATTTCAACTACAATTTGTTAAATTATTTCCTATGTTTTTTGTGGAGAAATTTTTTCTCGCATAGTTAAGTTACTATCAACATTATAATAGTTTATTGGCAAAAAAGGCCAGCTGGCCCATACACCAAAATACAAAAATATCAGAGAATACAAATAAATGCAAGACAAAAACAAAGCATATAAATAGAATAAATAGAACCAAAATACAATTAACAAAAAAAGAGAAAAAAAACCCTCAGGAGTCTAAAGAACAATTTGCCAACAGGAACTGGTTCAACTTTTGAGCTGATTTAATAAAATTTACTATTGCAAAAAAATTCTTATGATTGTAAGTGAGGAAACCATTAAAGTTATTTTGATACCCAATAAAAGGGGAAAGATACTTTAATCTGTAAAAACAATACATAGGACAATATAAAAATACGTGTTCCCATGATTCTGGTTCATCCATATTACAATATTTGCATTTGTCTTTGGGGTTTATTTTAAAGAGTTTTCCCTCGAAAAAAATGGTCTCCTGATTTAATCTCAACTATCAACATTACCTAATAATTAGAAGTTCTAATCTATCTTTTTTATTAAATGTACAAAACATATAACATTTGGATTTTAATACTTGTGAAATTAAAATAATATCAGTGTGATAAATGCTGTCGACCACATGCAATAATGTTTAAAATTTTAAAAATCCCTATATTTCCACATGCTCCTGCTTCTTACAGTTTATTTATCAGGGTGGACATGGGCTTCATTTAGGGGGGGGGATTGACCCCCCCCAAGGTTTTCAGTGTTATGTGAAAAATAGCTACAAGTCCCTTGAAAATTCTGTAACTGTAACTTACAAGGAGCATTGTGTGTAACCCAAAAAGTCTCAAAATGAGTTAAAACACTACTTTTGAGGGTCAAATTTTAAAAAAAATCTGGGGGAGAACCCTTGAAACCCTTCTAAATTTTAAAGTCTTTTATACTATTAATACTAGTATACAGTGTTTTTCCCATGAAATTTCAGCCGCTCACAAGAAGCGGTTACCCATTGCATGTTTCAATAAATGAGATAAAACACAAGTTTAAAGACCCAAATTTCAAAAAAATTTCTGACTACCAGCTCCCCTCAAAATTTTGATATCTATAATAATTTTTTTCCTTGAAAATTGTGGGGTTTACAAGGAACCGTTCTGTTTGAATTTTAGCCAAAGGGTCTCAAAATGAGCTAAAACACTACTTTTAAAGGCAAATTTTCAAAATTTTTCTGGGGGCGACCCCCATTTTTACTTGGAGTAATTACAAATTTTGACATTATGCGCACCATAATTCAAATACTATTTTTAAGTAATCTAAAACTAGTTAAAGGGTTTAGAAATGATGTTGAGTCAATCCCCCAAAAACAAAAGTCTAGTTATGGCTCTGCACCACTTAAAAAAAATCCTTGGCCCCCCAACCAAAAACTGATGACGCCCCTGAGTGTGGATTTTGACCTCTTCTACTTTGTTGCAGTAATCTGTAAAGTTTTTTGTTTTTTATTTTAGCAAATTAAGATTAAACTTAATTTTTCAAGGATATTCATTTTTGTCATAAGAAGAATTTTTATGCTAATTTCAATTATCTAAAAGAAAAAATTAGTAAAAATACCTTGTAATCAAATTATTTTTACAAGCAAAAGTGGATATTTTTAAATACATTGCTAGATAGATCTGGAAGGCACTTGAAAGGATATTTTGTGATATTTTCCTCTGAAAGTCAGAAACTTCCCTCTTTATACCATAGAAAATTCTTCTCATTAACCCATACCCTTCCATAATTCCCCTTTACTTTTTTATTACTTTGCAACCAAATATGTCATGAAACACAAGTCGACAAACTCCAACAACATGTTTGTGGATTCTGATCCTGAACCATCTATCAATTAATCCCAAAAGGACAGGGGAAGAACAGAATTTAAATGAATGTCCAAACATTGAAAAATACCCCAACAAGAGCGACAAAGCAATCAACTGATGCGTCCGTCCGAATAGTTAATCGGCTGCAATGAGTCATTTGTACCCTTCGCAAATTGGAAATGCAATACCTCACTGGGACAGCCTGTTCGTAGTTTGGGAGTGTGTCTCCCCTTATCATCTTACTCCAACCCCCCTGACTACTTTGGGGGATCAGGAATCATCCCTTCTGGTCTCATCATTCCTGATTTGAGGAGAGATATCTCTTTGAGGGGGTGGGTTGTGGATGTTCTTAATCCTGATTAGAACACACATGAACGTATTGTGGGGGGAGGATTGGGGTAAGATTTTTTTCTTTTGGAGAGGGGATAGTGTGGTGGTTAAGATGGTGCTTTGAAAGAAAAATGCTTTAGTAATCCTCAAAATACAAGGTCCATTACTTTTACTCTCTTGAGAATTAAGTTTTCCAAAAAAGTACAAGACCGGAAATACCAAAAATGTTTTAATCAACTTTTCTTTAATCCATTCCAGTTAGCAAGCACTAGAACATCGATCAGTGTTGTTACAATATTGGCCAATATCGCAAATATTGATGAATGTCGACATTTGGTGGGATTTTTAATTACTATTGAAAACAGGGTAAAAAAAAACATTCTGAATTACACCATTTGAATGAAACGAACCTTTAAAATTACTTGGATTTTTCTTTTTTTTTATAATTAAGGCCGATAAAATGATATTTGTCGGCCACAACCATTTCTGGGGAATGTCATCGGTATTGCCCGATACTTCATATAGAGGGAGTCATCGGACCAGGAAAAAGTTGTAACCTTTCCCCGAACCTAATAAAATTTACCCGAACCTTATGCATTGCTCCTATGGAGCTGACAAGGGCTTCCCCCGAACCAGGTTCGTAGGTTCGGGCACTTTTTCCAGGTCTGGGAGTCATTTTGACAAAGGTCAATATTGACTGAACGATATTGGCCGGTGTTTTTGCGCTACCAATGATACGAGAATTTTGGGTGGGCCATTGTCATTTCTTTTTTAGAACCCACCTGAGTTGGGTTTTTGAAAATAATATTAGACCCCCCACACCAAATCTTTTTCAGCAAAAGTACGGAACTTATAGTTAAATGACAGTTTAATTGAAAATGAAGGTTGTTTCTCTAAACTTGAGTGGGATCTTTAATAATTAGGAGGGTTTTTTTTTTCTATTTCTTGTATTGCTACAAGAAAAATTACCAAACTTCATTTGCGTTAATACACAAAAACCATCTATGGTAGTGGTAGGATCAGAACAACAATGATCACTACAAAAAAAAAATGTCACAAAGCGTACCCTAGAAATCGGAATCAGCACCATCTCACACGCTCGTGAACACCTCAACAGACCGAGAGGGGACAAAGTCACGGTCCCCAGCACTGGATCAAAAGAGACTTGCCGACTGCATCATCATCATTCCAGAAAAAGATCCCTGGGGTACTGTCATCCAGCCTCCCCCCCAGATTATCACTCCAGCAACAAGCGAGCAACAGATTCGCTTCCAAAACTCGATACCTCGTCCCCTGATTTGAGGGGTGTAAGGCGACCCCTTTAGCTTGATGAGAGAGGGGGAGACACGTGCCAGAGAGAGGCATCGAATGTCGAGAGAGAGAGAGTTCCATCCACTCTAGGGAGATGGAACAGTCTCCAGTTGCTCTGAGTTATTTTCGAATGGGAAATGGGACTCTGGGAGGCCATCTAGGCTGAAAATCCTTTACATTCGTGGTACAAGAGTTTTCTTAGTATTATATGGAAAAGGAAAGGTTATACCTTGTTGTACTGTATCTACCGAGGTTTACCTTGTTGACTTGCCTACCAGTTACCATTTGTACTATTAGGCGCTACCCACACCGAGCTCGTCGTTCGTACTGTGCAATAAAGATCGTTATCTTGACAGGCGGACTCAGGTTCCCCATTCAGCCTTCCCAATGGGCCACCGTAAAGTTTTATTACATCCAGTGCTTGGATGTAATAAAACAATTTGCGGCCGGACCACCAGCAGTTTATCTCCCCTATCTCCCTCAATCTCTTTGTATCTCCCCTTGCACTCGCCCCTGAGAGCTGTCGAAAATTCACCACATGAAGACACCGGCGCCATAAACTCAGGTTTCTTCCTGGAGATAATTGTTTTATTACATCCAAGTTTTATTACATCTAGAAAGTCTACGGCCCACCAATAGAAGAGAGGGGGTTGAGAGTGTCTTGTTTACTCGACTGTCCAGGAGGTCAATTAACGTTATCTTGTATTGCGAAGGCTGCGAGGGCCAAGGGGTCAAGATTGATTTATTTTATTGCTCTGGAAAGGCGAGCTCGGTGTGGGCAGCGCCTTAATATCAAACCCTTAATATACAATCTAGCCAAAGATGAAAGAACTTAGTTTTTGGAAAAAAAAAACTTCAAAAGTTAAAAAAAAAATACATTTACATTACACAGTTGCCACCAGGTATAGTTTTCTTTGGGGTGAATAGAAAATAGGTGGTAGATTAGATGATTCCTAATTTACTGTGAGGATTTTTTCTGCTTGTGCACCTTTCTTACCGATTCAGGGGGTAGTCAAGGGGCAATTTCGGTATATCCCCCCTAAGAGTTAAAAAAAAAATCTTTCTTTATTGACCGAACATAAGTTAATTTACACCATTTACCCTACCGAAATTCTTTTCTGGCTATGTTATTGATTTATAAATAAACCAAATCTTTTCTGCCTGATTTCACCATTATTGTTAATACTATATCATACTTCACCATCGCCAAAGGTAAAAAAGGAGAGTTTCTAAAGAGTAGAAAGGTTAAGACTAAAGTCAGGGTATGGACGGATTCATAAAATAAATACAGTATAACCTAGTTATCTCGGAAAAAAAATGCACCTTGAAATTAGGTTCTCTACATTTCCTTGTTACCTCAAAAACTCGCTATCTTGAAATTTTTTTGGTTCGAGGTTATACTGTATACTTTAAATAGCCTGGTCGATACGTGAACATTATAAGACAAAAACGGATCCTCCAAAAAAAAGAAAAAAAAAGAATAAAAAAATTCTCGCGCTCGGGCCCCCTCTGTTGAAGCGAAGAACTTGTTGAATGTGGGTGCCGGCGTTACCATGACGACAGGTCGATCGATCGCCTTGGATCAAGTTCTCAAGAAAGGTGGGGTCTGTCGGGGACTCTCGAATCCGGAATGGAACGAACGAACGACACAGGGGCTGTTCGGGACAGTCACTGCCTGGATTACGGGACATGAGAAACTAGTCGTGCTAGTGAAACGAATGGGTTTCCTATTGGTTAACATCCACCCACTTGTATCATTCACTTTGTAATGTGTGTCAAGAACAGAGAATGTTTTTTATCCTCGGATTGTCGAATCGTGAAAAGCATAAAGGGTTTGATGGTTGGGTGGGTGCAAAAAATTGGGTTATTTAATTCTAGTGAATCGTAAGAGTTACTAAAGAAACTGATCAAGCAAGTTTATGAAAAAGCAGTTTTTTAATGGAGTAAAAATAATTAAAGCTTTGTCAACTCTGGACTTCTAAAAAACAATTAGACTTGCATTATAGGTAGTAGAGGGAGATGTAAAATGTATCGATAACAGGGCCAGTAGCTTCAAAAAAGCTGAATACATACTGTATCGTTTAAAGTTCAAGTAACTTTCTCAAAATATTTATTTATCTTAATGGTTTATAAACTAACTATAATGGGACTATAAACTGAGTTAGATACAGAGAAACGCAAACAGGTGAATTTTAAGCCCTACTCGTTTTAAAGTATTTTAGTGGGTTTTTTTCTTAGAATTGTGGTTTTGGGCTTTGTGACGTCACATAGTTGAACTCGTCTATAGGTGAGAGTTCCAATAGGTTTTGGGTGCTTGTAATTATGTAAATTTGTATGGTTAGTAATTACTTTTCCCATCGGAGTCATGGGAAGATTTACGTTGGACATCCTGGGGCCCAGTAGAAACTTTGGAGGGAGCATTGCCCCCTATGATCCCCAATAAATTCGCCCATGATTGGAGTTAAGTGATTTAAATTGATCATCAGTTGTTAAAAAATAATTTAATTTTGGAGGTTACTAAAATTAATTAACACTAGTACCTTTTAATTCTAGTATAGTACCAGACAGAACTAACTAATAAATTACAACAAGTAACTTTTGGTGTAAACAACTCTTTATGGTATCCTCTATAGACACCCAGACACACTTTTATAGACCAAGACAAAGCCCTGGCACCACCAACAAATTCAAATGAGGGTCCGAGCTCAATTACCAGCCTTATCGAGCGATTTTTCTCCGGCCTGGAATGGCAACGTGATAGATAAGAAAGCGGAAATTGCCTTTGTGCGGCAGACAGAGCGGCGAATTTCCGCCCAAAGAGAAATAAATAAATAGGGAGAGACAGAAAAAGGGTCCGACGAAAGATAAGATTTGTCATCGGAGTAAATGGGGACATTTCCTAGGCGAATGAGATTCGGCCTTCTGGCGACGATCCCGGGTGCTTAATGGCTTAATCAAGGGGTCTGGCAGAGTCGAATACAATCTATCCGGATCGTCTTGTCGCGAGATTACCTCTCGGAAGATTCGGGAAAACAACGTTGGGGGATCCAATTAATTTCATATCTGTGTACTACCATGGTATCGAAATGAATTCTCCAGGGAGAACTTGGGAGTTGTAATGCTGTCGGGGAGTTTGTTAGAGTTAAGAGATTTGTTAAATTCTCGGATGATATTTGCAAATATATATGTTTAAATGAGGGACTTCTGCAGTGGTTTTAAATAAACATTCCAAGGTGGATCGGATTTCTCGAATAGAATTGGTATAGATTTAGGAGGGTGGTTTTGAATGGATAAGGGATGGGAAGCTGGAGACTGCAGTAGAATTAAATCATTCTTACAAATTAGAGCAGTAAATCATTTTAAAATGATTGAAGAGGTAGTGCCCTTAAGCCCATAATAGAATAGAAGTGAGTCGTATGGTCTTTAAAGACTAGAACTGGGTGCGTTTGTCGTTTTATTGACTTAAGTTTTGTAAACTAATATTTTTAAACCTTACCAAATGAGGAAATCAAAAGCATCAATCTTGTAAGGATATTTTTTTTTATGTGGGGAACTAAGATCAGGTGGATAGTGATAAAAAATTCAGATTTCTTGTGAAGAAGAATGTATTCGAGTTAACAATTTACACTCAAGGACGTTGTCCCACTAAATACTTTAACCACACAATATGCGTAGGTAGACTAAATTATAATGTAGCACGCCATTTGCTCCAACGACTAGATATATAACAATTCTTTTATTTTTTCAGGTCAAACCATGGGCGACACCAATCAAGAACCCCTTCCTCCCTCAGACGTGGACGTGTCCACCCTGAACCCCCTCACCCCTTGGCTGATGCGCGGACAAGCCACCATCAACATCGGGACCATCGGTCACGTGGCCCACGGCAAGTCGACGGTGGTCAAGGCCCTTTCCGGCGTCACCACGGTTCGCTTCAAGAACGAGCTGGAGCGGAACATCACAATTAAGCTCGGCTATGCCAACGCCAAGATCTTTAAGTGCCCCAAATGCCCCAGGCCCGAGTGCTACAGCTCCGGCCCCAGCCACGCGCCCGACGAGGTCCCTTGTCGCGTCTGCGGTGGGGACTCGTACCTGGAGCGGCATGTTTCCTTCGTCGATTGTCCCGGACACGATGTCCTGATGGCGACTATGCTTGGCGGGGCGGCCGCGATGGACGCCGCTTTGCTCCTGGTGTCCGGCAACGAACCCTGCCCTCAGCCCCAGACTGCGGAACACCTCGCGGCGATCGAGATCATGCGCCTGCGCCACCTGGTGGTGCTGCAGAACAAAATCGATTTGATCTCTGAATCTGCTGCAAGGGACCAGCATCGTCAGATTCGCGAGTTCCTGAAGGGGACTCTAGCCGAAGACGCGCCCATTATACCTGTATCCGCCCAGTTGCGGGTTGGGGTGGACGTTGTGTGCGAATACATCGCCACCAAGATACCAGTACCCTTACGGGACTTCACGTCCGAGCCCAGAATGATCGTTATTAGATCGTTCGACGTCAACAAGCCGGGGAGCGAAGTGGAAGATCTCAAAGGAGGGGTGGCTGGGGGGACCGTCCACCGAGGGGTCATCCGACTGGGCGACCCCATCGAGCTGAGGCCAGGGCTGGTGACCAAAGACGCCGACGGTAAGTGCACCTGCAAGCCCATATCGACCCGGGTCGAGACCCTGTTCGCGGAGAGGAACCAACTGTCCATCGCAGCTCCTGGTGGGCTGGTCGGAGTGGGGACCAGACTGGACCCGACTCTCTCCCGCTCGGACAGGCTGGTGGGGCAACTGCTCGGCAGGGACCTGCCTTCGGTCTACTGCGAGCTGGAACTGGAGTTCCACCTGTTGCGGAGGCTGCTGGGGGTTCGGCAGACCGACAACAAGCGCGTGCAGAAGCTCAGCAAGGGGGAAGTGCTGATGGTCAATGTGGGGTCGCTGACGGCTGGGGCCAGGGTGATTGCGGTCAAGGCGGATCTGGCCAAGGTGGCGCTAACCCAGCCAGTCTGCACAGAGGAAGGGGAGAAGCTCACCCTGTCCAGGAGGATCGAGCGGCACTGGAGGCTCATCGGGTGGGGCCAGATCAGGAGGGGCGTGAGGATGAAGTTGGAATGATGTGTGTTGAAAAGACATTTATTGGACTCGGGCCTGTTAAGTTAGTTAACTTAGTATGATAAGTTCATCAATGAGTCATCAATGTGCAATGTTTTTTCATAGAGGTGTAAGAATTGTATTTTACTTTCATATGTAGTAATAGTAATCTTCATGTATTGAAATTAGTATGCAAGGATTTTAATACCTTGCTGACAAGGGTTTAACTTTATTAGTTGTATGGATTAAAATTTAAAAACTGGAATGATGTTCGATGGTTTTAAATTAACGAAAGTTTCTCATGAAGCTGTAAGATTTTTTAAAAACTTTTATAATGTATTGTAATTAATATGTAATATCGTAATGGCAATGGTTTAACTTTACAAGTTGTAAGGATTGATATTTTGTATGTGATAGGATAGTAATATTGTATGTAGTGATTTTGTGTATGCAGCAATAGTTATCTTTATTCAGTGCTTTAACGAATGCAAACTTATACATTTTATTAATTTTAACGATTGTGATTTTAAAAGTTCTGGAGAAAACTTTAAGATCTTAAAACAAACAGTATTAGGACAACTCTTTTCATTTCATGGTATGTAGTTGTCCCTGAAGACTATTTAAATACTTAATCTTCATGTTGCATTTTGTTTTAATACACTTAAATTGTACCTTTAAAACTAAAAACTGAGTTTCAATAAAGTTACTTAAATTGACTTCAAACTAGTTGTTTTCCTTAGCTTTGATCTAATTTGAATTGGTTTGCATTTTGATAAATTTAGATCTTTTCAGAACAAAAAGTTGTTAGTTGTTTGCCATAAGATAAAACCTTCCAAACTAACTTCAGTTGACTTAAGCTACTCTCTTACTAAACATCTCAATTCCGAGTCTCGATGTCCAAAACAACAACACAAAAAGCAGAAGCAGGAATCTCCCAGAAAAAGCTCCAATTAGCGGTGAGTCATCCCCCCGTTAATGCCATTAGCTGTGTCAGGTGAGTCCCACCTCAACTCCGCTCGATTTCATTAAGGAGAGAGGAAGTCGCGACCCAAACTCGGTTAGGGGGTCCTCGGGAGGGTCGAGGGCCCTAATCAGGACTGCCCAATGGAAGTAGGAGATTCGATTGGGTGGAATGATGTCCGACAAACAAGGCGGGAAGGGATTGGAGAAGGTGGATAGGGATAGATGGGTGTAGTAGGGAGTCCATTTAATTGAATAAATCACTGTTGGTTGATTCTCACTGTGAGATGCTGTTTTTAGGCATATAGGAAATGTTTAGATCTTTTACTAGTCTTACAATTCCTTCGTATTTTATTATTTTACTAAAGGTAATCAATATTCTAATCTCAATGAAAGTAAATTTAAGAAAAACTACTTAACGAAATGCTGTCACTTTAGCTGTAAGGCAGAATTAACTGACTATTAATAGCATTTCAAACAATCTTTTTAATAGGTGTGTTGTTTCATTAAAGTAAGAAATGAATAAAATTTAAAACATATAAGTAATAAAGTGATGTACGAATAATTTCTAATTACTAAGAATTCCAAAGATTCATCCTGCGTTAGGAAAAATAAAGGGTAATCACAAATTCCACCCCGATATTGATTTTCAGGAGTAAAATGGAAAATAGTAAGAATTATTCCTAGTTTTATGCAATGACAGGAGGTTAGTTAATCTGAGATGAAACTGTAAATAAAAAAAAATGACAAAAAGAAAACTTCAATAAATTTCAACCACTACTAGTCCTCTCTCAAGCAGCACAAAGGTTCAAGATTCGTCCAAATTTTGTCATATATAGCCAAATTCCATATACTTCTAGTAGCAGTTACGTAAACTAGACATATTTGGAAGTTCTATGATTTGGAATGAGCTCTGCTATACTAGGGCTGTTTCACCAAAATGATTTACCCTTTAGAAACAAAACATTAAAAACGATCCCACACCAAATGGAGCAAACCCAGTCCAAATCACAAGCAATAGATATACTTTCCCAAGGAGGGCAAGAGTGGACAAAAAGAAGTCAGTCACCTGTCGGTCAGAAGGAGGCAAACAGGGACTCTCGCCCCCTCGGAATCACGACACGACTTTGCTCTTAGCGGATGAATTGATTGGCTGGCGGATTGGCGAGGATCGAGGGACAATCAGGCGGTGCCAATCTCCCTTAAGGGGTGCCCACCACTGTCCCCTCTGTTACGCTGTCAAGGGAGCTAAATTCGACGGATGCAGGACGGACACTTGTTGGGATACAGAGAGATTCGTTAAGGGGTGCTTGTTTGGGGTAGTTTTAAATCGAATGGGTGGGGAGACGTATTTTGTAAGATGTCCTTTTTGGAGAAAGTGGAGGGAATGGTAAGGTGGGGAGGATTTTAGGATGGACAGTTTGATATGGGGAATTTCTTTGGTAGGTAAGAACTTAACTGAAAAAACACTGGATTGTGGACCCACGCTACCCAAGGTTTAGAGATTAGATTTAAATTTTTTTTTTTTTTTTTAAAATTTGGATACTTCTTGGGCACCCATGAACTCATGGATTTGATCTAATGTTGATTTAGAACATCAAGAGGTTCAGCGACAACACGCTTTTGGCGATTTCTTTAAAGAATTAGATATTTAATAAAATTAAAACAAACGAAAAACATCTTTTAAACTTTACAAAAATATGATTGATCTTGGGGTGGATAAATGGGCAGGACATAAAAGATAATGAAAGTAAAAGAGCACAGTGGAGATAGAAGTAAGGCAGTCCGGTTAAATCGTATGTTTTGAATGTTATGATGATGGCGTGTCCATGAGTATACATACTATAAAGTGTGCCTTGGCACTAAGGACAATTTCTGTAAACTGTACGATGTTGTTAGGAATGTTATCATTGTTGTTGGTTATGGTTCTCGGGTAACGATCTAGAATTCGTTTAAATTTCAAAGTCCACCATAGTGGTTGATAAGAGTTGTATTAAGGGGGAATATGTCGGTTACGGGGTACCAGCAGCGAGAGCCGCTCGTGCCCCGGCAGCTGTCAAGCCTCGGGAGTTGTATTAAGGTATAGGACAGTACAATTAAAAGAATATTCAAGTATATTTAATAGTGGTTATCTTCACGGCTGAACTGTTTGGCTTGGAGACAACCAACAAGACAATGAATTCAATTAAAACTCAAACACGGCCTTTCTTTCTTCCGGCCTCCAGAGTCTGTATCGCCCACCCAACATCGCACCTGATGTATGACGTCAATTAAACAACAACCAACCCCCTTCCGTCCCCCTCCATAACCAAATCACGCGCACCTAATCCCGACATCGTCCAAAAAGACAAAACGGAGCGACACCTTGCAACAAGGGGGATTTTTCGCAACAACGCCACCTGTCGGCCCGACACCCGGAACAACGACCTCCCCTACCCCTTTTCAAACAAAACGAACAAAACTCGACGTTCCATTTCTGAGAAATAATTACCTCTCGAGACAACAGCTACCCCACTAAAACAAAACGGGAGCAAAACCGTAGGGGGCTTATGTTTAGAGGGGACTCTGAACATCTTCCTTCATTGTAGAAAAGGTGGACGTCCCACATATCTCTCAGACGGACAAAATTGGCAATAAAAACGAGCTAACTCCAACAGCTTTACATTGGAGTTAGCTCGTTTTTACTGCAAGATCCTCGATTGCAATACAAGATTCCCATACCTGTGCGTCGCATATTCAAAGACATTATGAATTCAGACCCGTGGTGACAAGTCATGATTGATGTAAACTACATTTTCTATGTTCTTCCGGAAGTACTGGGTTTAAAAGAAAGGGGTAAAGCTTAATCTAATTATCAAGGTTCGTTTTATATTATCTGAGGAATTTCGATTGAAAAATTTCCCCCAGTAATAACTGAAAAGTAGAGTTGGAATTCGTTTCTTCCAGAATCGCGGCGTTATGAAATCATCGCCAACTGAGTTACCAACTTCGATGGGAAAATTATTTCTTCACTATATGATTCAACATCGTTTTTAGTTTTCTCATGTAGCATATTGTCGGTCCCTTTATCCAGTTTTCTTTTAGGAGGGGGAGAGAAGAAAGCGATATTTCCACCCAGAAAATCTCCCACTCTATAGTGCTGCTGGATCGGTAAAATCGTTTGGCAATTGAATAGTTCAGAGGAATCATTCAAAAGAAATTCAGAAGACTGCACTCACCAGTTTTAAATTCAGTAAAATAAAATATAAGTATCAGCTGTTGTTGAATATACCCGATTAAGAATTAAGATGTATGAAATTTAGCTAAACTAATCTTAAACAAATATAAAAACCGCTGACTATTTGACTGGTGAGTATAATCACCACAGAACTAACAACGCAACAGATCTTTTCACCACTCACCACATTGGATTACCACACCAATGCGCCCGCTATGCATAACACCTCTACGAGTGCAACGCACAAAAGCATTCTCTCGGCAAACGATTCCTTTGAGAGGGAATTAAACACACTCCACCCCCTCTCGCAAACGATACCTTTTGATTCCCACCCCCGAGGGGTGCAGCAAGGCACGGGTTGTTGTAGTTGTTTTGCGCCTCCTTTTAAGTGGCTTAAGCCAGAGAGAGAGGGTAAAGTAATTGAAAAGTTTGCCTTCTTGACAGCGAGCGAAGGAATTAACGGTTCCAGGTGTGTTGCCAACTGGAAATGGAATTCCTCGGGGGTCCCCCTTTTCGCCGAGAAATGTTCCGAAAATAGTAATGTTCTCTCTTTTCGAAGTGGGACTTTCCCTTTGGTCCCACCGAGCACGAAAATTCACTGGATGGAAACTCAATGGAATGACTAGTGAAGGCTGGAATCGATATTTTCAAGTATCGATACGAGGAGGATATTTCGAGAACTTTTTAGGTATTGACTTCATATTTCAAGTATTTAAATTAATCAATTACACTTGGTTACCAAACTTAAAGAGTATTTGAACCTTGATTTGCAATGACTGACTTGAATCTACCACTGTCGACATAGAATGTATCAGTATGTTAATTTGTGTCCACTGTAGACCAAAGTATAATGAATTTACCACAAGAAGCTGTTAATGTTAAGTCAATGTTAAGGATGAAGGACTTCACTTTTTTAAAGCCCATATGGTCGAAAACTAATAACAAATGAAATTTCATTTCATGCTCAAAATTTAGTGAGAAAAGTAAGAACTGCTTAGGTAACTAGTATAGACTTAAAGATCCAAGTGTATTTAGTATTTTAAATGTTTTTCAAGGACTTAAAAGGTTCGTGGAAATCCCATTTAAGAAGTGTAAAGTATTGAAAGAAATAAAAGTGTATGCATTGGATTCTAACCTTACAACTTTTAACTTTGGACAGAGTAAATGCCTTGATATGATATGCCATTTAGACGTAGGTATTCAGTGATGGATAAAAGGAATGAAATTTCTCAACTCACCCTCTTCTCCGTCATGACGTACAGGTGGTTCTTGGACTTGTCGAAGACCATGTCGGCGTTGACCGGACTTCCCTCGTCGATCACCAGGTCGCTGTACTCACTGGCTTTCACCACCGTCTCTACCACGGCCTACGGAACAAAAGAATTGACATTAGGACATATTAAGATGAGAAACGTTGAGTAAATAGCAAGAAACTCGTATAGAAACGTATAAACTTTTTCCCTTTCCCCCAACCGTTTTTCTACAAGCAACCAAATCATCAACCCATACAGCTTTAAGAGTGCGTGTGCAACCCCACATTCCTTGGTGTTTCTACATTCTACATCCCTTTAGATTTTGGTAACACCCTTTTCATGTTCCGTTGCAGACAAGGGAAGTATTAAACACCATTAAATTCATCAAAAGTCTCAACAGAACTTTGAACTTTCAAGTTCGAAAGGTTTTTTTTTTGAAAAAACAATAACTCTAAAAAATGTTACAATAACTTTTCGTCGTAATGATATAGTGTTTAAAACTTGAATATGAAGGAAAAATCGGACATGCATTTCACAGCATAAAAAATCCATTGTGATAAAGTACTTTTTAATGCACAAAATCTTAAGGAAAATCTTCTTTGACTTTGTCACCCACCATGGCATCCCAAACTTTTGCTGATGCCAATGATCCAGACAGAACCATTTTTCATACCTACTCATCAGACAATAACGTCTTCATTCTTCACCACACAGTCCAACAACAAAACAACAAAAATCGATCCCCACTCAAACAAACCAATCTCCCCAGAATCGATTCATTCGCCCAAAAGTGGATATTCCCCCCATCAAAAACCCAGGATCAACTCCACCTCAAACAACTCAAAAATCCCCCTAAAAAAAACACCACCTAATGAAAACTAACGCAATACAGACAGCGGCCGTCGCGGAGCGGAGCAATAAACCTCCACCATCCATCACCATGGCAGCAGGGCAATAACAGCGCGACGGGAAAAGCCCGGGATTTCACGGAACAGACCGGGAAATAAAGGCGCCGACACAAAAGCCCGGGTCCCGGAGATTAAGGGACTCGGGACCCGGGCCTTTTCAATGAAGACCCGGTCCCGGGATTAGCATGGGGCGGTCCAGGGATTTGGCAAGGGCGCCCTATTAGTGCGGGGGCGTTTATTGAAAAAGACGCAATTAGGAAGGGAAAAAGTTAAGTAGGGGGATCTTGATATTGTGTTTGATGTGGCGTGTTAAATGGGTGCCTTAAATTCCATTGAGCATAAATCTGAATTAAAGTTTGACTGTGGAGCTAGGAGAGAAGTTCAAATTAGCGTTTGAAAAACAGTTCAGGTGGTAATACCACACAGTAAAAATTTCTTTTAGAGTTCCCATTAGTACGAGTCTACTAAACTAGATGGATTAATATCCTACAAAATGAGACAAGAGTACCGAACTCCGAAAGTTCTATCGCAAGTTGCTTAAACCATTACCAATTAACTCCTACCTTTTTACTCTTTATAAGGACGAAAACATATTTGAAATAAAACCATGAATGTTGTGAAATATATTGAAACGATATATCAAATTTAACTCTTAATTTAGTTACCTCAAATTCGGATAGCAAAATCAAATCCCTAGAAAGAAAAAATAAATTGAAACATTAGCCCCTGACATAAAGTTGTGTAAAGGAAATTATATTAGTATCCATCTGAAAAAAATTCTTTATTTGACATTTATGTGCAGCCATATAGTATAATTAAGTCAATCAGGATGTCCATTAAGTAACCGCAAATTAGAACGAAAACGAATAACTCTTTAGAAATTTGACTTGTTCCATTAAAAAAAAAAGTGTAAAGGTACATTAAAAAATCCTCATAAAACCTCCCGCCACTGCAACCATAACTCTTTCATCATCACAAGCCAATCGAATCAAAACTGAAAAAGTTCTCGGAACCGTAATTGTAAAACGAAGCGTACTGGAAAAAAAAGAACCCAACAGAACAGACAAAAAACGTTAAAGAACAGTAAAAAAACGTTCGTCGTTTTTCGAAAGGGAACAATCGACGGACCAGGATACAGCCAAAAAGGGGGTTCCGCAGAAGCTTCCAAAATTGGAATTTAACGAGCACCGAGATCGAATGTCGCGGAAGACAATTTCGAATATTCAATTTATTCCGCAGACGATTATTGCGCATTAAGGGGGTAAAGAAACGTGAAATATTTAAAACAATTCGAACGAGTTTCGTCTTTGGGAAGTTCTTTTTTTTTTTAATGTCCCGCTCTTCTGGCAAGAGGGCTAATGATTTCGCTTGGAGTAAGGTTGTGGGGAAGGAATGTAAGGGAATATATACAAAGGGGCCTGGAATGTTCTTTTTCTCTTGCGAATTAGAATAATTGAAGTTTTTAGCTGGGGTAGCGGGATATTAGATGATTCGATTACTGCTTTGGAGTAAAAGGGAGTTTAGTGTTAAGGATGACTGTTCTTCCGTGGATTTCTTGGAAAAAAAGAGGTTTTATGAACGCAAATTGCTGTTTTCATGAACCAGTTCCAAAGTATTGATAGACGTTACTGAAACGTCTCCCGACATTTCCAGATTATTTTTGAAGTTTTGGGGTCCAAAAGCTAGTTATCCACGGCAATAAATTTGGATGTTTCTACTGTTTTAACATATTTTAATGAATTGTATACTATATATTTCGTTTTTCAGAGGCAAAAATGAGACGTTCACTTTAAAATCAGTCATTTTCCAGGTGTTCTCTATAAAATTCCCAAGTTTTCTTTTCATTATATTTTCAATGTTTCCCTTCACAGTTGCCCAGCCACCAAAATAAGTGATCAAATGATAGTATGAGAATGATGACTTGACTAAAACTTAAAAATCCCGCCAACTATCTGAAACAGCTTATTTTGGTTTTAAGCAACCATACAAAATAGTGCTATTTAAAGTAGATTTTTTTGGCCTAATGATATCAATTGATTAAAGAAAACAATGTGAAAGTTTTCACTTCTTTATATTAACTTTTTGACTGGTGATTTATGAATTTTTAAGGGGGAGAGCTTCTCTTGTGTGAATTTCCTATTTAAATATTTGGTAACTTAATAATGCCCGAAGTTGAGGCGGGTAATGTGATAAATTCAATGACATTTATCAATGAGTATTTATCACATTGTCCGTAACATAGATACAGGATGAAATTGAAGGATTTCTATTGTATGAAAATGATGTTTACCTTATTTTTACATTTGGGGGTACAGCCGCTAGGTGTATGAAAAACGTGAACATGATTATTCGGATGTGTTGTTTTAGAACTAAGATGTTAAAAATATCTACTGTACATGCATGCGTGGGCTGAGGAATAAAATAATTAAGCTTTTATCGGATATGACGTCACACATTTCCAAAAATAAAGTATTTTTATCACGATTTGCGTACCGAAACTCCCCCTAGCGACCCAACAGGCTTTCTGTTTACTCAAGTTTTTCTTCCCGCGTAGTGACGTCATAGGGTCAAGAAACATTGCATACTACTATTATAGAGTTTTAGTTCTTTGTGCCATTTTCGTGTAGTACTCCACGCAAGAAATCTCTTCCCGCGTACAGTTCGTCGAAACATCATGTATCCCCCCTAATCCCAATATTCATTTATTGGAAGCAAACTGTCATTTCAATAAAAAAAAAAATGGCGAGGGGGACCAGAATCATCTATCTACCCCACGGCCATACTTCGAATAGAAAGACCCCTGTTATAAAGAAATAACCTCGAAGATAAATAAAGCCATCAAGTCACTCCAGGTGAGACGTTAAACCACTACAGAAAAATCCCCTCTATATATCCCTCTCTATTCCGACAAAAATCCCTCTACCTGCAGCCCCACGGGACACAAAGACAAGAGGAGAGGAGACACGTCAAACAGAAGCTTTTCTATTGACATTCCGAAGACAAAAGTTCTCCTCCCCGTTTTCACCAAAAAAGGTCAATATTTAGAGACACACACATATTCGAGACGCTTTTGGTTTTGGTCAACGGTGTTTGTTTCGGAGCACGGCGGTGAAGCCGGGATTACAGGGAGCTTTCTTTTTTGTTTGCTTTTTCCTTGAATATGATGTCAGGAAGTACTATACGGCAGTAGATATGAATAAAAATATTTTGCTGCTTCGTAAGGCTAGTACTCTGGAAAGCTAGCAAGGCAATATAAATAGTAGTGTGTCACAAATTAAAAATTATATAGAAAATAAGAACTCTGCTTTATTTTTTTTGTATTTAAATACATATTTTTAACAATGCCGCCAAATAAATAACAATAAGATAGTTTATTGATTAATAAAAATTAAATGCCATAAAATTGTATTACCCTTATTAATTTTCTACAAAACCCTCTTTTAAAAACACGTGTGCATATATCAAGAAAAATTAACCGAAAGACAACATAGTTTTTTTAGTTTTAAGGTATAATCCTAACCTGATACTATTTAATTTTGCCAACTACTTTACTTGAGTTTTAAATTTGAAATCAATGAAATATATTGTGATTTAACCAATAAACCATCAAGCAAATCGTTTTGAAGATAACAATCCAGCCTTATTTATAACTGAATTTTAAAAAGTTAATATCTGTAAGTGATAATAATTGTTACATCAGCGTAAATAAAATACGAAACAACTTATTTCACGTTCGATTATTCTAACAGCAAAAATGACCCTTCTGTAAGGCGTTTAATAATATAAAATGTTTAGCATTATTTTTTTAATGAACCATAAGTGAAACTATTTTCGAGGATACATTAGGGAAAAAAACATTAAAATAAAGTTCTAAACATACTTTGAAGTCAGATTCAAAGAAAATTAGCAACGTTTACGTTTATCATAGAGAAATAAAACTAAACTGAATCAAAATTACACGTTTTATTAAACAGGCTTTAAGTAGTTAATAATAGACTTTTCTCTTTAATATTTTTCAGAGACCTATCAACCTATCAAGCAATGAATAAGCAATAAAAAATGAGAATGTAATCAGCCTAAGGCAGAATCTAAAACTGGATAAAATATATAGAAATGCAGGAAATATTAACGCATGGGAAAAATCCGAAAAGAAATCGATAGGTTTAAAACAGGAGGCACCATATCATGGACTACACGGAGTCAACCATTTAGAAAAACAAAGGACAATTCGTACTATTATTTCTGGATCAATAAGAGCTCAGAAAAAGCAGATTTCAACACCAAGTACAAATAGTACTCAAGTTTTTTATACCGTTAAAATGAAACAAAAAAGGAAAAAAAAAACTCGAGCCCCCTCCCCTAGAAAAAAAAACCCCTGCCCCGATGGTTGGTTATTTGGAACAAATTCTCATCCGTAGCAGGACTTGTCATGCCGCCGCCATTTTTTATCGCATCTCAAACGTTCTTTTTTATCGTTCTTTCGGAACATTCGACGGGATTTTTTTTCTTCGTTCGAAGACACCCGAAGGAGCCTGTTGTCGTCAGAACAGAAAAAAAAAGCATTTAAAAACGAACGACTTCGAACGAAAAGTAAAATAATAATAAAAAAAAAACGGTGACGAATAAAAAGTGGAATGAAAAATCTCTAATAAGCGAGAGAGAAGAAGAGGAAAAAAAAAAACGGCGTCAAGCGAAGTGAAGAGGGGTTCGCTGATTTAATAAAGGGTTAAGTCAATAAAAAGTCACTTCTGCTAATGGAATGTTCTCGGTGACTTGAAACAGGAGAAATTCACAACCCTTCGAACACTCCCCGGGATTCCTTTTTTTATTGTTCGATTCGAAAAAAAATTTTTTCATCACATTTCGAATCTTTTCAAACACGGCAGAAATAAAACGGACGGGAGAGGGAAAAATGGCGGGAAATGAGAAAGATCGTTTGGAACGAACTCAACAGGATGACACGTGCTGCGGAGAACGCGGTTTTTTCTCGATCCACCCCCGAAAGAATGTTCGAATGTTCTTTTTCTGTTCCTTCATCTGTCGAGAGTCGAGAAAACGGAATTAAATCCCATGTCAAGTAAAGATTTTTTTTTTGTGCTTTGGTTCGATTTAAACCCAACCTGGAAAAAAATCACGGCGAATCAGATTTTGCGGGATAATACTGTTCTCTGCCATATTTTTTTTCTGTCGTGCGGATTGGCAACGACATACGACTCGGAGATATCACGTTTAGCCGCTACGTTGCCAACAGGGAGAGAAAAAGCGATTGCAAAAGATAAAAAAAAAATGTTTGGAAGTAAATTTTTTAAGGTGTTGACATAGGAAAAACGTGAACAGAAAAACGAACAAACACGAAACCTAGAGGAATTTGTTTGCAGAATCTTCAACTTAAAATAAATGTTTTTTCAAAAGTGGAAAAGATGTTTCATTTTGAAAATTAAAATAAAATTCCCCTAAAGTATGAAACAAAAAAAAATCACCACTGTTTAAAGATAATTTTTTTATAAATAAATTACATGAAAGTCGGTCATTTGAAAGAATTCCAAGAACACATTTAATACATTTTGCATATGAATTAAGGGATTAAAAACGCTAAAAGCATTCCAGTTTTTGCGTTACTTACCACAGATGATAAAACCTTAAAAGCTTTAATTAAAGTATTAAAATGTTTTCATGTTTTTGAATGCTTGGAAGTTATTTCTATTTTACTGAACAAACCGAGTTTAAAACATCACAAATTCTTTTAGCGTTAAGATAAAAACAAAGATAGAAAAGCGAAGTACTTAACAAGAAAAACGGAAACAAAATTTTAATTCTTAAATTCGTGAAAAACTATGAAATACCTAAAACATGATTTAAATAAATGCTAAACCCAATAAAGGAAAAATTCGAAATTTTTCCGCACCCGTAGTTTTCTTTCCCGCATACATTATTAAAAACTGTTTTATTAAGGAAAGTAAAAAATTATAATCTATTAAATTATTTAATTATATAATTAATAATTTAAATCTATTTCCAGTTATTTCAAGATGAGTTGGTAGGTGGTTAGGTCACAACTATATAGAATCAGACAATTAAGTCTGAACTTCATCGAAATCGGTCGAATCTTACCTGTAGAACGATCTTCACCACGAGTGTACATTGTATGCGGAAAAGAAAACATTACACTGAAATATTAGGTGCAAGAAGTAGGATTTCTGTTCTGTTTTGCATTCACTTTATACATGTTTTGAGTTGTTTTTCCCTTTTTCTATATTCCCTTACACTAATACTCTGCCTTTTGTAGTGTAATGTGGAATTAACAAAATACTTCCTTATGACTTTTATATAAGCTTTTATACTTGATTTACCACCAAGTGTTTATTATGATTGTGTGTTGTCACAGTAAAGTTTATGTTTAAGTTTGTATAATCAGCTTCTCTTAACAGATAATATATAAAAAAAATTAAATTACAGTTAAAACCTCGTTTATGCTGACCCAATTGTTATATACATTTCAAATGTTTTAAAGCACGAATTCCCTATGTAAATTGGATACAAAATATTGTTTTCTCTATCATAATAAACAACAAATTCATTTATTTTTGGATTCGGTTTGCTGCTACGTATTAAGTATTGACTAAGGACAAGGAATATTTAATTATTTACCATTGTAACCTACCTTCAGAAATGTAAGTAATCAATTACGCTTTATAGAAACGTGATTGTAAGGTGCTTTCTAACTCAACCCTCCAAAGTTTAATAAAACCAAATACAAAAAAAAATGGTATCTGGAAATACAGTACTGAACTAAATATCATTTAGGAGAAAAAAATCATTCAGGCTCATGTTCATATCAAAACTAATAATTTCCTACTTGTATTATCCTTAAAAAACATTTTTTTGGGGAGGAGAGGGCAAAATAGGTTTGGTGTATCACATCGCACCCAGGTATAATCCCGCTAGACACACCCCTCTAATTAACCATTCCTGCACGCTTCCTCCAACACACGTGCCCGGGACGAGTGAATCCAGCCGAGCAACCAACAAAAGAGGGGGCGACAAACAATAAGGGACAATCGCGGCGATGAATGGGACAAATCGCAGATGGAGAGAGACCCTACGAGAACGAGCGGATGGCGATTTCGCGGCAGCTCCGTTGCCCCGGGCAGCGGTCGCCATGGAAACGGGAAGGTGATGCGACACTGGCCGGGGATCGGGTGGGTTTGGCGAGCGCCAAGGCGTAGGTAGGTTGGTGGAAAATGAAGGGATGGTTTGCGCTTGGTTGGAATTGTTGATTATTAATATTAAAAGCAGCTTTAGATTGTAACTGTTGATTTAAGTTGCAGAAATATTTCCCTTTCGTTGGCAATATTTTTCTAAGAAAAGGTTTAAGTACTAAATTACTATTCTAGATTGCAACGTTTCTTCACCCTGATCCCCTGATATTGACATTTATACATTCTCCCATCGCAATAGACGACATTAGTGTGACGTCACTTGCTTGTTTGGAAACGTTGATTCTATCCGTGATTGGTTCCGTGATTGGAGGTAAATCCGTACGGAACCAATCACGGATGGAATCTACGTTTCCAAACAAGCAAGTGACGTTATGACTAATGTCGTCTATTGAAGATGAAAGAGGTTTTAATTAAAAGGAGGCCCGGCCCACATTAGAAACCTAAACCCTGTATTATTTATAAGTTAATTAATCAGTTTTTTAGTGGTGAGCAATGATCAACCTTTGTAGAAAATGTTTTCTCTCATAATCAACCCCCCCATTAACATACTCTATACTCCTCGACAGCAACGTTTCCTAACCCTATGACATCACTACGCGGAAGCAGAAACTGCGTAAACAGTAAGCTTGGTGGGTTGCTAGGAGGAGTTTCTGTACTCAAATTGTGATAAAAAGACGCATTATATACAACATACAATATATATTAACAAACTAATATATAATACGTAATTACGTTAAGGTTGTATGTAATACGTTTAACAAACTAATCATATTTCTAATTTCACTCAACATTCAGACACCGGCCTGGGAACTACTTTGATTGTTTGCTCTCAGCTTGTTTCTCCAGGGTCAAGTAACGTTGCAGTCTAGTATAGTGCTTACTTTCTAGTGAACTTTGCATTAGCATTTGAATTAAAGAGAAAAAAAATGAAAGAGTAAGAGATGGAAAATAAGTGAAGAGAAAAATATTTACAAAGCCCAGTTTTAGTTACAACGACGTCTCTTCAGGGTTTTAGAAAGATATGTACTAGAAAATACTATGTCTATATTAACATATTCTTAATAGTACCACTCTTTCTTAACCTTTTCTAGGGGGTAATCAAAACGGATTCAATTAAAAACAAAAGCAGAATGAATATAAAACTAAATTATGAAGACATCTTAGACAAAGCCTCCGCAAGTATCCCAAATTTATACGGCAGTAAGTATTTTAAAATATAAAACAAATCCTTCAAAATATCAAATCTTGTTTCGAATCAAATGCTTCTCGAGTCCTTAATCCTGGTCCTAATAAATGATTGTTATTGAACCAGGTAAGCTTACATAAGAAGCAGCTACTGACACCTACCTAGGAAAAAAGATTGTGATGTGGATGTTTTCTCTGCCTTACAAGTACATAAAACACAGCTTTTCTTGTAACACTTCAAACCGTGAGACAGCAAAGCTTTGAAATCAAAGGTAAAACAAAATATCCCCAGCTTCGAAATAAACAGTTCCTACATCTATTCACTATACATTCGTCAAAATAACAATACGACACAGCGCATTAGAGAAAAATGATTTCATATCGCCATCTGATGCGTTAAATAACGCTAAACGCCAGCCCATCCCTACTCAAACGCGCCGAAATGACAGGCCATTACCATAATGCACCCCAGCTTGACCATCGGTCAAAAGGCAGCTCAGCGAAACCATCATTACCAAAACAACAGGTCAATCAATTATCCACCTTCATCCCCAATTTGGCGAGAGCCAAATGAGAAACGCTGCCAAACGCATCACGGCAGCCCTAGAGGGACGTATTTCAGCGAGCCGGGAGACGTAGCTGATGCGTTGCCAAGGCAACAGGAGCAGCATCCCTATCATTTCAAGGACACCTGGATATTGTTCTGCGAAGAAGTCAGCCGTGCGACCCCCCTTCTCTTAATAGAACATGCCCCCTCGCGTGGGGGATCTGGAAAGTGTCTTGACAGGGGAGGACCCCGTTCTGGGTCGTGGGGGATGTTTAGTAGGGGTGATGCTGGAGGATTAGGATCACATGTCAGGATCGCTATGTTAAAAGAAAGCGGAATTTGTGTGGGATAGAAATTCTGGCGAGGCGTATCTATTGATGCATCAATTAAAACGTGATTGTTCTTTAACTTAATTATTTTAACTCAATCACTATGAAGGTAATTTTATTGTTATTTAGAGTTTTGCACTTTACCTTATCTGCGACAGTTTACTATTTTAACTATCTTTACGAGGATAAATGAAAAACATCAAATTTTCAAAGTATACTTTTAAGTCCTGTGACCTCCGGATCGGTTTCTCCCCGTAGTCATCTCGTCACAATTTAAAGTACTTTTTGGTTTTGGATTACAGTTGTTGACCAAGAAAGTTTTTAATGAACTCAATTTAAGCGGTTAACCGATATGAATCGTGATTTTTCACGGTTTAAACTGCTCTTAACAACGCTAAACATGACTAGGATATCATCTCAAAAATAATCCCGTTTGCAAAGCAGATTGCTTTTAAGTTTGTTTTTCTGCATACTGTTGACTATCAAGGAAAAACTAGTTTTACAGGTAACGAAAAAAGCCCACTTTACAGTGACTTGCAAGAAAATTGATAATAGTAGTATTTCCGGATGCAGTGATTCAGTGCGGAGTTTTTTAAGGCTTTGTATTCTTTGTAGGAAACAAAACTCTAATACATTATCACTGATTATTTTCTCAATCGACTTCTTTTATCCAAATAGGGGAAGACAGAATAAAAGATATATTGTGAGAATAAGTAAATGAGATAATTAAGTAAGAGAGAAAGAAATGTCAATTTCTTTGGAATACCCTCTTGGTTCACTCCAGGAAATTTAAGGCACTTGGTCTTTTGTGATTATAGAAACTTTTCAGAGGACAGTAAGAATGTATAGAAATGATTGAGATATTAATCAAATAGTTTATTTTAGTTTAGATATCAGAGAAATAGTAGCTAACTATTTACTATTCATTCAGCAACCACAAAAACGTACAACCTACAGCTTTTCATATTTCAATGTAAGCTAAACTGCAGCACTTAAGTTCAATAGGCTAAAAAAAAAATGAAACAAACAAATCTCCAGCAAAGAGTCAAAGCGTCAGCTCTTTTGCTACGGACGATGAGGACAGACAGACACCATTCACCAAAAGAAATAGAGGACCGCCGACCTCTACATAAAGAGGACCGGAAGAACCGCGCTCATTGCCGCTCCTAACTGCGACCATAACTCGCGCCGGACCACTTTCGGGCGAGGCCGTAAAATTTTAAACATCCCGGTTGCCATGGAGACCGCGGGACGCTCTCCCAGGGACAGAGAGAGGTTTTTTCTTCTTCTGGAGTAGGTTGCATTCCTTCTCTTTTTTTTTTCTTCTTTCTTTCTGGGGACGTGGATGAAATGGAAGAGGAGGGAGGAAGGAAGGGAGTCGAGGATGAAATGAATACCTGGAGGGGAATTAGGGATGAAACAACGCATATGTTGTGTGGGATAAATATGGTGGAAGAGTGGTTATGTTAGTCGTTACGTTTATTAATAGATGGGTCGACCCGTGTTAATCTTATAAGGGGCCATTCACAAATTGTCTTATTTCAGTGATACTCATCAAAACCCTCTGTATACAAGGCCACACAACTTGGACGTGTGACGTCAAACATAGGGTAAAATCGGTAAATTTGCAATGTTAAGTCTGTGGAGCATAAAAACTTACTTTCGTAACTCCTCGCATAATGCATCTCTTCAAGGCTAATAAAAACAGTCTAGATCTAGGTAACAAAAATCTTTCAAAAAATGAATTTTAACCCCCTAAAACAAGTTTTTATGCTCCATAGGCTTAACATTGCAAGTTCCCATATTTCGCCCAACGTATGACGTCACACGTCCGAGTTGTGAGGCCTTATATATAGAGGGTCTTGTCCTCATCCCATTTGTTGTGATGCCACACTTTTAAAACTAAAACTTGACCCAAAATTAAATCGACCCTATTTTTGTTATTTGAATATTACAATTTATGTTACCCAGAACCTTAGAACTAACCGTGGAAAAAAATGAATATTTTAGAAGTGAATCTTTATTAAGTAGCATTGACAGAAAAATTTAAAAAGGTGATGTCATACAATTTCAAGTTTGAACTCTTTGGGAGAACTCTCTGTGAATAGTTAACTCTATAATCATAATAATCAGTTAATATTCTGAAGACTTTGTGAATAGTTAAAGGATGACTTCTCTCTCAAAATCTATAATGATATAGTTCATAATGAACAGCTAATTCTACTATGTTCAGCATCACCTCTCCAAATGTTCAAATACAGTATGAAATAAAAACTGTTCGAGCAAAATAACTTTAAGGATTAAATAGAACAAAATTAGATTTCTTATAGGTATTGAATAATCTTTAACAACAACAGAAAACCCTTCAAACATAATTGGCCTCATTGGTTAACATAAACTTATTTTGTAACTAAATTCTAGGTATGCAAATTTTCAGAGCATTTTCAAAAAAAGTTTCTGATTAGTCAAATTAAAAAACTTAATATAATAAAAATGAAGTAAGCGCAAGTTTAACAATAATGCTGCTCCCCAACTAACAAACTTTGTCAGCAGAATATTCACCCAGACAAGACAATGAGAACGACGAGCATAAGATGAAATATTTTTCGGAATTAATTAAAGAACTTGTATCAAGTTCATTTCTTAGTCATCTCTGCAAACGATTTTTCGTCTTCTTTCTTTAGAATCCCGCGCGACGAAGAGGAATATTCGAAAACAGAACAAAAAAAATATCGTCTGAATAGAGTCGGATTAATACTTCGTAATGAATGAAACCCGTTCTTTTTGGAATAAAACAACTCATTATTCCTAGAAAACTTTTGAGTTTCGAGATTTCTCGGGCTTATTAAAGCAATCCTTTTCCAGAAATTCTTTTGATTCGATTCATTCCCGATTCGGAATTTAAAGTTGTTCTCTGAAGGGTTAATTTCTCCACTGAAAAAGCCTCGTCGAGTGAAGTTGAGCTGTTTTTAATTCCGATGCAACCAGAATTTGCGAAGCATTATTACAAATTCATAACAACTTTTCAAATTGTTTCTGAATTTAATTACACCAGCAAATTAACTCTTTTTTTTAAGAGTCTGGAGCTTTCCCTTATTTTTTGGTTCTTCTAATTTTAAAGAGATTTATTCCGAGCTTTGAATTCTTTGGAAGGGAAGGAGCCAACTTTTCGAAAACTCTTCTAGTGGAGTATTTTTCCCCGGGCGCCATTTTTTTCTTCTCTCGCTTTTAACTATTGCTCCAAGGGAAATAAATTCTGGATTTTAAGACGTCAGTTTGTAAGGGCACTTTTCAAAAGAGTACTTATCAAATCTTTCGTTCTGCATTTTGTACAGATGTTTTGTTCTTTGAGTTTGTTCCAAATTTAGAATTATGACGGAAATTATGTTTTGAAATTTGAGCCTTTCCTAATTGAATTTTATGCTTTACTGATTACACAGCACTCAAAATTTATCAGATTAGTAGTAAACTATTGAAATCAGAGTGAATATCTAAGAATTTTGAAACTGAGCTACGCCATAGATTTGTCAGAATAAATTGACTGACTTTTCAAATTGTTCCCGACTTCAACTAGAATAAATTCAACCATTTTAAACTTCCTACTATAGCATTGGAATGATTTTTCGACATACGCAAGAAACAAAAATTACAAATACAATTGTCTTAAAATCAAAAGGGTTTAAAAAATGCACGACAGATATTCTTTTCATTACCTAAAAATTACATTAGCCCAACAGTTAAGAGAGCTGTTAATATTATTTTCAACAAAAATATCAATACATTAGAAAAGAAATATTAAAAATAATTAAAAAATAAAATTTAGGTTAAATACTGGTAACTATTGAAAATCTAAAAAATTTTCAACAAGTGTAAATAAAAGCAATCCTTTAAAAAGTACAACGAAAAGTCTAGAAGAAAAAAGAAATAAAAATTTCATAAAATCAAAAGTCTGAAATTCTTAAAAAGTTTTGTAGAATGTCATTCCCGACAAAAATGATTTTCTAAATGGAAAAAAGCACGAAAAGAACAAAATTAGCTGCCTATTATACCTTAAAACAACCTAATAAATTCCTACAAATAACGCAAGGGGACAGTAGTTAGGGTAAAACCTCACAGTCCAGAGTTGATATCCAATCAAAAAGCAGAAGAACACAGCGACGATCTAGTGTTCTCTTTTTCACCTGTAACGACGTCTTAAAAGAGGGCAAAAGAGACGAGTTTCCATGGAAACGCTCGTCGTAAACGGCCGGTGATTTACAAAGAAGCCCCTCATATTAGAGAAGATTGCGCGACCCACCGGTTGAATGAGGGGTAGACTGCCCTTCCGAGATGATCGTTTGGCAAAAGGAAATCGTTTTAGGAGCATCGGCTGCATATTCTGATAGGGAAAGCCATCAGGGGGTTGGTTGAAAGCACTGATCATCACGTGAGGTTCGAAAGTAAATTTGATTCAAACTGGGTTATGAATATGGCTATAAATGTAGTGACTATGAAATGAACCCATTGGATTTTGATGGGGATTTGTCCGTTTGGGCAGAAAAGGGTGTCTTTCGATAAATTTATCATGAAACCAGTGATTTGGTAGGAAAACAAATGCTTACCGGGGAATTACTTTTAGTTTTTTTGAAGTCTTTTATATAAAGGGAGAAATAGGGTGAGAAATTGGGAGTAGGAAAAGGATTGAAAATTGGAGGAGCGTTATTGGCCAAGCTATTATTTGTTGCTTATCCCCTTGATCGACATCAAGTCCATGCATGAACTCGTGAGATTTTGAATCCTGAAAAACAGCCCCAGGACTGGAGTACACATTTGGATCTTCTGGCAACCAGTACACTTTAAGATATGGACATGAGAACGTGACATGAGGAATATATAAACGGCAGACTAACAAAGTATTAAATGAATGGGGAATGGTTCTATGGTTTAAGGAAGTATAACTGTGACTGATATTATTGTACTGACGAACTAATCTGTATAGCATGTCATTGTCTAATACTTTAAAATATCGCACACTTTATCTCATTCTTTTCTAAGTATACTAATCAGTAAAATAGTGGGTGACATCTTCTAACGATTTATTTGTACTCAATAAGCGTCAATCTTATGGGAGACGTGCCCCTTACAACAATGTGATAACAGTAATAAAATGTGTATGTATCAATGCTTTAACTTTCACCGGGAACGCTGAATTCTTTTGGTAGTTAGACCTCCTCAGTCTATGACCCCTATGTCGGAGTATTCAATGATTGAACTACAGCCTACTACAACCTCCACAACATTTTGAAAAACACTAACGCCAACACTTTAAAAGAAACATGAAAATTGCGATCATTGACTCCATTCTGCTCCTTAATTCGAAGGAAATGAAAATTTTCGCTCCCAAGCTCATAAAAGCTAATTTTTAAGTCACAAAGCCAAGCCGAAAAGCGGGGGCAGGCAGCTTCTCCCTTCTCACAATCCCACGCGCACACCCCCAAACCTTACACCTAATCCGTTATTTATGAAATCTCGAATGGCAACACAACCCCACCCACGCGATATATGCAACAAACAGGGGATGAAAGAAAGAAAAAAAAAACTATCGATTCCCCAATAAAACTCTAATGAAGCGGGAGACATCTTCACTTCACTACACTTCTCCCACCTGATGCATATCCGTCGTCCGCATAGGTCACGTGCCGACGCGTTGCCGTGGCGACCCCGTTGCCATGGAGACGCGCGACGGAGTCACGTGAGCGGGAAGAAGGCGGGACCGGACGCCATCTTGAGTGCACGGAGCAACAAGAAGATGGGGTGGAGGGATGCAACAGTTGGTTTGAGGGGGCAGGCTCTTGTTCGAACGGGGGGGGGGGGTTTCTTCGTGGGATACAAACGATCAATATTTGTGATGCTATTTAAGGCTGAATTTCAATCATAAAGCGATTTTTCACGCTGTGTGTTTTGAGTTACTGGGTTAATAAAGGAATAAAGTAATACCTTTTCTTAGCAAGCTATTTCTGAAAGATTTGGATTTCATAAACCTTTGCCTGAAAACTAGAGAACATTGAGTTTCTATAGACTGTTCGTAAATTCCATTTTGGAATTTTTTTGGCAAAAATTATACTTAAGAGAATAGTACTCTAAGTTAGCGATAAAAAGGAATGTAGTATGTATTTATTTATACTATCAAAGAAGAAAACTTCGAAAAGTGATCGAACAATTTATTATTTAGAAAAGTTTTGAAGTGTCATTTTAAGGAACTTAAAAGCTGGCAATATTTCGCTACAAATCATGGATTTTAATTATTAAACAATGTGAATTTTATAGAAATAAGTGTGGAATGTTTTTTATCGTATTGATAACAAAATCATTGTTACGATAAAACACATTATTGTGAGGAAACGTTTTAATAAGTAATAACTAATAATGTAATAATAATTTTATAAACTATAAAAAATAACATAAAACACCGATACCAGTTTGTGGCGAACTTACTCACCACTCCAAGAGTAAGATTATAAATCACGGAAAGCAATCAAAATTTCTGAGTCAACGGACCATCAGATAGCTAACAAACACCCCGTGGCTCGAATCTTGCCACAAGTTCACAGACAGCTAAAATTGGATACAATCCGGCTCCAGCAGAATAAAGTTAGAAGCACACTGCTTAAAAAGAACATTGACGGAACAAGCTGCACTACTTTGTAGAACCAAATTTAAAAATCAGCACACCATTGAACTCGCACAAACAAGCACAGAAAAAAACCCGCCCAAACACCTCCAAACCTACCCCAACTATTCCACTCCACCCACACAGAAAAAAAAACGAAGATCATCCCAGGATCGAGCAATAAAATCGTCTGGAGAAGAGGGAGAGAAATTCCAGAACCTTTTAATACGCGAATCGAACGACGCTCCGAACACGAACAAAAAGGGGAGAAAAATGTCCCGAAAAATTCCGGATCCCCGCCTTTATTTATTTATTTGGCGGGACAGGGAGAATTCATTCCGGGCAGTTCGAAAAGAATGAAAAGTAGCGTCGGACACCCCCCCCTTCGGAATCGATATCGGGAGTCCACTCGATACTTCTCGGGGAGAGAGATTCTTCCTGCGGGGTCTCCCCCGGAATTTATACAGACGATTCCCGAACAAGTGGCCATATTTCAGGCCCCGGAGAGGTCACCTTCGCGATCTGGAGATTCTTTTTTTTCTGGGAGGAGAGGGAATTGGGAAGATCGGGATGGGAGTAGGTGTGTGGGTTTTGTCGTGTGATAAGGTTAAAGTGTGTATGATAATCGAATTAAAATATTTATCCAGTATATTGTAAGAAGCGGATTAAGTGTGACGCTATGCCTCATTAAAGAATATTCTCTTATTTAAATGATTAAACATTTTTATTTACTTAAAATTAAACAACATTTTGCTCTTCAAACCATTTAACCAATTCTTCTAAAAAAAACATTATTAATTACAATTGCCAAATTCAGTAAACAAAACTTAAATTAATTATCTGTTTACAAGTACTCAATGTTGCATTGAATTTGAATCACTAGTCATCTTTGTTTGTTATTTTTAAACGATTCACTTAAGTCCCAGCTTCTAACAGCATATTTAGTTTTGTTTGAGATACTGAGAATGAGGTTACAAAGTGTTTATAAGATCAGAGCCAAAAAATGTATTAGAACATGGTTACATAAATGAAGACATGCACAGGTTTAAGGTTTTTGCCTAGTCTTGGTTTCGTTTGGTATCATTATCTAAGAATTATTATGAGAAGGAAAGAATGATGATTTCAACATAAAAAATGGGAGGGGGTTCAAACTTTAAAATAAGTAGGGAGTAAATTCTAGTTACCATTATAGACCTAAAAAAAGGTCTAATTTAAATGGGAAAAACCGCTATTTTAAGTATGTGTCTTGCTTTACGGAAGGCCTCAATATTCGAACTGTTTTCATTTCATATTTGTTCCTTTTACAATACTTTTTGTCATCTTTTTTACCTTTAACCTGTAATTTATATACCTTAAATCAAAAAGCAATTAATAAGAAATAGGCACTGATAAAAACTATTAACCCCACTTAATAAATTCAGTTAATCGTTTGTACGACAAAAGTTTAAAGAAAATAATCACCGTTATTTTTCTAAGTAGAAATTATTTCATACTACACTAAACTAAACTAAACTATCTTGGCTTAAAAGCTTAAATAAATCGCCTAATATGATGTTAACTTAAACATAATCACAATCAATAAAAACCAATCACACAGAAACATAACATGGCAAGTCTTCAGTGGAATTTAATCAGATCCACCACATCGAAACAGCGTCAAAGAAAAGACTGAAAATAAAGAAATAAAAACCCACCCACCACGATATAAAACGATCCACCAATCAGGTTAAAGAGAAAGACCGAATCACTTAAAGCGACACATCTTAACTATCGTGACACGTCTAATAGTCCGACATGATTAACAACCCACCACGAAGAAAAAAAATCCCTTCAAGAATCGTTTGGTAATTCCCTCCTCGGGTTTTTGTCACTCGGTCCAGAACATTCGATTTGTCTCCGAGATGGAACGGACTCGGAAGGGTGGAACAGCCCCCCTTTCTTGCGCCGATAGATTTCAATTTTCATTTCGAATGTTAACAGGCTGCAGCATCTCGTTTTCGGCGTTTCTTGACAAATGGCCAAATATTTTGTTTCTCAGATTGGGCTCGTTCATCATATCCCGAGGCAAATGGTTCTCGTTCGTGACTTTGGGTTTGATTCGTGATTTTTCGTTCTTTTTTTCTTGTTTTTGGTGGTTTTCTGTTCGGTTATTTGAGGTTTTGTGGCTCGGAAATGTGTTTTGTTCGCTTGGTGAAATTATGGAGTGGACTTCTCACTGAAAACGCAATTCTAATTTCTAAATAATTTTATGTAATAATAATCTGACCGTGACTCTGATCTAAACATCGTGGAATTACAAGGAAAATTAACCATGTCCAAAGTATAAAAGTTTTGAAGTATAAGGTTTTTAGTTCGGTGGATTATTATAGGTTTTATTAGTTGAACTGTTCAAATACCACTAATTTTATGGACTAGTAAGTAGGAGATAATTGTAATTGCACAACAGGAGAATGATAAGGTCGAAATAAAGATTTAAACTCATTCATATCTATAAAACCTTAACTAAAACCGAATTTTTAACTCGGTAAATCAAAAGAAAGTTTTTATAGTCAACTGAGAAAAGAAAATGGAAAAAATAGCTTAATGGAACTTATTTTTTTATCTCAGAGGTGTTCATAACAAAGGAAAAATATTCGCGAATATCTGTTCATACTACCTCCCTACTTCAAAGAACCCTATTAATAACTGTGTTCTAACTACGTAAAAAGTAGGTATAAATGGTTCATTATGAATGCCAGAAAAATCAGCTCCAAAAGCCATTAACAACTAAACTCTCATTCAAAGAGAGAAGGAAAGCCTAAACCTGTTCCCAAACGCAAGTGAAGCGTTGCAACTCGTATTCCGCAACACTCTGTTATAGGGCTTCACGGCAACATAACACCTTTAAAGGAAAAGCAACATCTACAGGCATGTATAGAGGGAAAGTTCACTTGCAGTGAATCTGGGACAGCAAGTTGTGAGGCCATTGAAGTGATACAAAAAGGAGACTTGAGACTGATATTTAAGAAACTTAATGGATATGTATATGTTTTTAGCGATATTAATTTCAAAAGTAATTTGCTTTTGGATAAAACTATTACACACCACTATTATTAACCGAAAACACAAAATTTTAATCTATTAAAAGCCCATATCCGTATCACTATCATAAAGTTTTTCAGACATAATTTAATAAGAAGTAAGTGTGTTCTGTTAAAAGGATATGAGATCATGTTTCTCTTACGGTCTTATTCACTGTCACTTGACCAGTGGTTAACCTGCAGCTTAAGAATGAAATTAGTTTTTCCCTGACCCTGATTGGTGGAATCCTTCTTTAAATCGAAGGTTAACTCCTGGTTAGGTAGCAGTAAATAAAGCCATTAGTTTACTAAGCTGTCCAATTCATATCAGAAATTAGATCACTACAACAACTGACAAAAAGTTTTAACGTTTGTGACACTCAACTTTAAAAAATACAACTGCCGAGTCCCCCTTTCTTCCGAATTCATACGCGCCAAAAAAAGTTATAGCTCACAATAAATAAATATCCCCCTAAAAAAACTCACTTAATAATTTAAGCAAATAAGACAAACACAAACAAAACAACCCCCATTGAAAATCCTTCGTTTCGCGCTCAGATCACGAATCGGCGGTTACAGCGAACCGGGTTTGTTTATTTACGGCTGGCGAGCGGCCAGGGTCAGGCCTGCCAACTGGACAGTGGCCAGAAAGCGCCATAACCCGGCCATAATTAGTTGCGGGCAGCCGAGGGATAAATGGAGGCGGCATTACAGGAACACAAGTTCTTGGGGGAAACATTTCAGGCTTGGCTGGATTAGGAGTTGCTTCATTGAAAGATGGCGTTAGTTGGAGAGTTTAAGAGATTTACCGGGGTTTTTTTTTAGTGGTGAGGATAATTAGAGTAAACAAACCTGGTTAAGTGATGGTTATGTGTAGGTATGGGTAAATTATATAGTTGGGAAGGGTAACTGATTTTAACTTAATTTAGTCGTCACGTATAACTAAGTTGTATTTACTGTAAGGGTATGTTCGAATATTACTTAATAATTCCAAATTATTTTTTGCTTATTTTTGCTGACATGGTCGAGGGAATGAGTGATATGCTTACTTAAGATACTTAAAAACATTTTATTTTCAAAAATATCTAAACTTGAAGAAAATTTCATAAAAAAATTCAAATTAAACTTGAAAATTGTCAACATTTTGTTTTGATCCCCTGATAAAATCATGAACAATACATAGGGTGAATGTTTAAATGAATATTTTGTACCAAAAAAAAGGATGGTTAAAGAGGTTGAGAAGATTGTTTACGTATTTATAAAAAGGGGTTTGAGATTATTATTGCCACTTATTATCTTTGATGATCCTGTATGGCCATTTGTACTTTTCAGCTTGTAACCCACTCAAAAGTGTTCTTTTCAAAACAAAGAGATTAAAAATAAGTAACTCAAAAATTAAAATAGTCATATACACCTCATCGTAGTGCTTGACAGCATATCAGAAATTCAATTCTAAGTATAAACTTAGGCCCTTAGAAAGACAAGTTTTAAATATGCAATACAGAATATTATATTGCTTTTCAATTATTATTTTACAATTATTATTTACCATAATAAAATAGCTATAACATACCAAGCGATTATCAAAAACTTGGTTCATTACCCCAACTTGAAAATGTCAATTCAGAGTTAATAACCCAACTACTCTGGTACACAAGCAACTTCAAGCCCCGAGCATTCAGAATAAAATCGCTATACTCCACTAAAAAAGGATCGAAAGTGAACTCTTCCCCCATCCCTTCCTTCCAGCAAAACACAATCCTATATATACCTTCCCAGTAAATCCAGTAATTTTTCCCGAGGAGCAAAACAGGAAAAATTCGCAGCAGCGGGTGAAAGGAATTATACACCGAGACAACATCAAGAACCGCTCCTTATCCCGAAGCTAAAAGATAAGATGGAATCAGATATAGGAGATGTTGCTCTGCTACTGCGAGATCTCCATTTCAATTTCATTTCCTATTTTTTTTTTTTTTCGTACAGAGAGGGGAGGCCGGTCTCATCTTTATGGAGATGAATTTTATCTGTATCGGATTATTTGCTATTCACGCTAACCTTCGGGTCTGCGATTTATTTGAACCGAAGATCGTTCGGTCGCACATTAAAGCAGAAGGAAGTGGTTTTGGGGTGAGAGAAACTCCGCCAGACAGTTCGTTATTGGCTTGGGTGGAGATGTGTTGCATAAAAATTTGACTTGCTTCGAGTGTTAGAATCTTACTCGTAAACAAGCAATTCTGAGTACGAATAGGTTAATTTAAAAAATGTATTGGTTCAACTCTTTTAGACCGGTCTGCAGACGAGCTTTATGATTCCATTTTGAAGTTCATTTCATAAAATCAACGGTTGAAAGATTTAAGAGTACACTCAGTTTTAAGTTTCGGAATAACGCGTTCATATGCTCACTTATATTAAGGTTACTAAATTTTTGGTACACTACTTAAAAGGAAATGGAAATACATACAAACACAAGAGCACACAAGATTGAAAAAACTACTAAACAGGGGTATTCTAGAAAAAAACATCGTATTGATGGGTTCTTTTTATTCCAGAAAATTAAAATACTTTGAACATACATAGAAATTTAATATATTTCATTTTTGCTTTCAGGTATGACTTGATAAGAAAGATTCTTCACTACATTTTATGCCTTTTTTGTCCTGGAATACTTCAAATATTTTTGAAATTCAAGTATACCGTTTTTGTTACTTAACAATTTTAAGCTATTGAGAGTTATTTTACCATGCTTTAAAAAATGGAATTCTTAATAAAATTAAGTACAATAAATATTTAAGCGAATATTTTTTTTTACCTATCTATGCCGACAATAACAAAAACGTCCAAACCCCACATATCCCCTTCATCCTAACAGTTCATCCCTCAACTAGCGATCTCAGCGACCCCTGTCGAGCACCGGACGCACTACATCTCCTCCTTCAATGGCCGATGCTAAATCCATCCATGACCACAATAATAATAATAATAATAATAATAATAATAATAACGATAATAAAAACGGGCATTTGTCAGGGGGTCCGAGAGTAATGGGGCGAGGGGTCGGCCGGTCATCCGTCTCCCTCACGTGGAGGGGGCAGGAATGACCGTCGGTCATCCGGGGAGAAAAATGTCCACCGCCTCGGACAAGATGGAGCGAAAAGTCCTCCATATATCAAAGGTCTCTTTTCAAGGGGAAGGGATCCACTGAGTTTATTTGAGCAGGTGGTATTATTATACTATGAGGATTGGGGTTATATTGGAAATGATTGTGTGGTGATGTATGATTGTGTGGTATAATGGGTCAAATATGCAAAGGTACCGAGTACTATGTATTGGGTGGGAACAAGCTGACGGTACAGAACCCACACAATTTTGGATACAGTTATTAGTGAGTCAATTGGTGCGGGTAGTATTATATGATTGAATGTTATATAGAGATTGAATTGGGGTTATATTAAGCGCATGGAAATGATTGCGTGTTGATGCATAGGTTTGAGTACAATGGGTGAAACGCGTACAGATATTGTGTACTATTTCTAGATCAAAGAATACAGAGCGGTATTTAGACTTTTTCGGTATAAAATCCTTATTATTATATATTTTTAATAGTCGTCAGTTCTTAACGAAGTCTAAATTTTTCTACATGGATTTGGTTTTATAAAAATAAGAAATTTCATACTAAACTCTAAATAACAAAGGCAGGAATACTAAACTGGTAATTTCAAGGAATACCTTAAGATGGTTTGCTCTTGAAACTTGCGAATAGAATGAAATTTCAATCAAATGAAACTGTAACAATTGAATGCAACTAAATATAAATGAAATCTCATTTCTTGTTAAACTCACTATTTTACGCCCAAGCGTTAATTTACAAACTGTGTATTTCTAAAAATACATTACTAACTCCTACTACACAATAAAAAACGCATCTTTTCACAATGTCATATAATTTCGCATGAATTCAACGTATATTATATCATATAAATTGATTAACCCATCTACACATATTTTTCCATAACATGTTTCTCCACACAACAGCCAAATCACATAACATATTATGTAAAAGAAAATCTATACAGCTCATTGTCTGCAATCCCCATAAAAACAACATCCCCATAGATAAAACAGGAATGCATTCTCCCCACAGCCCGAGATATCAATGTCGCATAAACACTACACTACAAGAAGACATCACGATTCCATTCATTCATGGTACACGACAGAGGAGGAGGACATTCAACAAAATTAGGTGACACAACTGCGGGGAAGAATGCCGCGACGGCACAAAAGATCGAACCAACCCACAAATATTGACACTGCGGCGAGGGAGACCGCAGCCTCCTCCCTTTGAGCAGACGACAAAAGATTCCTTTGTCTCGCGGCCAGGGGACACTCGGCCCCCAGGGAGATAAGGGGTGGGTGGGTGGAATCTCTTCTGCCTGTGATACGGTGGGCCGGAGGAGGAGGGTTGTTTTCTCTGCTAAGCAGGTAGATTCGGCGGGGAAGCCAATATTGAGAGTGGTCTGGAGGCGTTTCTATTAGAGGAATTTTTATTAATGGAAACACGAGGGTGGGTAGATTCAAAATGCATACGGTAAGTTCATTGTAAGATAGTGTTTTACAATTATTAAGTTATACTCTAAAAAAAAAAAAAAAAAGAAAAAAAAAAAAAAAAAAAGGTTTTTGGTGAACGGTTTTCAGAGAAAAACCGGATTCGTTCGAGAGTAAACTTTTGAAATTTCTGAATCAAAAATATGTCCATTCTTTTTTATTTTGAGGTTAAGGTTGCAGTTACAAACAAGCAACTGTCAAACAACGTATCATCCATCCAATCACAACGTCCGATTATCGCCATATTTTATGACGAAGCAAATTTTTTTTATATTTTAAAAATTACTTTAAAGTACTTTTCAAATTAAATATCTTTCAAAGACTGGTAAAAGTATTCTAGAAACTTACAAATATACTATTTTCTACCAGAAGAATATTTTTCTGAAATACAGAATTTTGAGTTTAATCACAGAAGTTAATTGTTTATAAACAATCAGATCTGGGGACTTACCGATCCGAAAGTTGTTCTACGATTCCTATAAAAAAAAATCACGGGGGATATTTGAGGGAGTACCTAGGTCGTTGGACCTTCGAACTCCGGTATCTGACTATTTTACTGGTGAGTAAGCTCGCCACACTATCATGCAATCTATCATCAGTACTTCAGCAAAGCTTTTACAGCAGCAAAACTACGAACACCGTCCAAACTATTCCTTCTACAACAACCCTCCATTATTCATTCTCCATCCGAGAACGATCCAAACAAACGATTCACTCGCTGACCCTCCGAAATCGCCTGATCAAGAGCCCGGAAACCCCTTCCTTCGTCAAAACCCCTAATCGCGATATATTCGCGCTAAAAGCCTCCTTTTCCCTTAATTTAATGAATGAGAGATCGCGTTGGGCCTAATGGAGGGGAATTTTTCCCTCCTCCGGGTTATGACGTGGGGCATTTGCATAAGGAACGTCGTTTGGGAGCAGACGACTCTATTAGATTAAGAAGTCTTCGGGGGTGATGAGTTGAGCAAAGAACCGGGGATTAGCCGGGAATTGGGGTGATGTGTCTTTTAGAACGGGTTAAGAGGATGTGTTGAGTGTAAGTCTGGTAGATCGGATTGTTCGTGGAGGATTCCAATAAAAAACGGGTATTTTGATGTTTATATGAAGATACTGCTATGCTTAAAATGCACTAAACTTTAAAATATGTGTTGGGAAATATTTGGGTGTTTTAAATTTTCTTTTCTCTATAATATCCCTTCTTTTCTCACTATTCCTACATTATTTTCCCCTCTCTTTCTCGAAATTCATATTTTTTCTCATTAGCTATCTAATTTTTGCTTTCACCCTTCTCTGTCTCCCTTATCTCGTTCGTCTACTCATTTTTTAACACTCATTTACTTTTCCTTCTCTTTTATTTAATCCTTATCTTTTGTCCCCTTTTTTTTTTTCGTACTCGTCATCTTTTCTACATTTTTTCACTCCATACTCCTAATTTCTTTCAACTCTTTCTCTCTATATTTCCCTTGGCAAACCCTTACAACATCTTTCTCCTTTTTCCTACTCTATATCATCTCTTTCTCCTTTCCTATACTCCCTAATTTCTCTTCTTCTATCTACTCTCTTATCTCTTTATAAATAAGATACAAGAGATTAATATAAAACGGTAAACAATATCGTAAAGTCTATTTCACACAAAAAATATACCCAATCTTCTAAGAAAACCTCGACAATTATTTAATTCCACTTAACGAGTAAATCCTAGCGTTCATTCGGGGAACTAACTCTCTAAAGCACAACTAATCTAAAAATATAATACGATCAGAGTGAAAACTCAATTCGGATCGAAGAATAACCTGATAAATAAAAAAAATCCTATTGACGCGATAATTCGCAAAATGTGAAAAATAAATAGATACCTAAGAAGCAAGTTAAAAAAGAGTTCATTTTTCTTTTTATACCATTCCTTTTAAAACAAACAATCCTTTATTTTAATTTTTACGAATTTTTAATGCAACGAATATCAAGCAACAGAGTCGAAAGATAATCTCCCTAGGTAATCCAACTACCTATAAAAAAATCCTCTTAAAAAACACATTTTAAAACACCCCGCAAAACCGTAGGTCACCCTAAAAACACTAATTCCGGGAGTCAATAACTTCCCGGGGAAGTCCATCGAGTGTGAACTAATCTGGAAAACAAATTTCCCGGGCACTACTACTTCCCACGTAATCTTGATTAACGAGCGAAAATGGCGGCCAGATATGGCGGCGAAGTTTTGATCATGATGGTGATCCTTTCCGTCAACAACAACGCAGTGGGACTGTTTGCGGTAGGGATTGTTGGGCGACACAACACATCCAGGGGTGGTGGGTGTTAAGTAACAAAATTGTATATATGATGCGAGGGTGGTGAAAGGAGGGCTTATTATAATTTATCGATTATCTGTAATTGATAGGATTTCGGGCAGGATATTTAGAATGAATGGTATGGTAAACTCTCGATTATTTGGGGGGGGGGCGGATTATTCAAGTGGGGGATTATCCAGGGGATGAAAAAAAAAACCTTACTGTAAGGGGATCCGTCAACCACTGTGAAAGTTAAAACAGTTCACACGAGATTAAACGTTATTTATAAAAAAAAACTTTAAAAACCTATTGTGGCGATCATACTCACCACTATATTGTTTAAAGTTATTAAAATACATAAATATCAACAGAAACTTAAAGTACTGACTTTGGGAGTAGAATTGGTTTTGTAAGATTTGAGAAAGTCTTTGTTCTAATCTAATGTGCCGTTGATACACGTACAAATAACTCAAATCGGCACTTTCGTATTATCCTGTTGACTGTGCCGCTAAAACTGACGGGGAAAGTAATCCTTAGAATTAATTAACTACTAAAAAATCTTAGAAACATAAACTTTACAAATATGTTTTTATTACTCCTAAGTACCCACGGGTATATTTTTTTCAGTCCATCAACCTGAAGAAACAAATAAATTTTTACAGTTCTACATACATTTTCTCTATTTTTGTTAAAACTGGGTTCTTTAACCAGAACAATTTACATCTTACTTTTTTTTATACACTTATTGCGGGTTATCAGCGATATTCACGTTACGGAAACATTACAATCAGTCACGATATCATTGCATGTGTTTTTGTAGGCGGGTTTTCATCCATTTTTAAAACCATTTGTACCAACTATTAGCTTACTATCAAAAACTCGTTAAAACAAGTTTCTGGCTAGGGCTAACCACATAAGACAACTTAATACACAATCTAATTTAGGTTTCTTATGACCAAGGGAATGCCAACCCCCCACACACGACATTATCCAAATTAAAAAAAAAAAAAAAAAAACACTTTAAAAAAATCTTAACTTTGGCAAGATCTTCCAGACAGCAAGCCTTTTGGCTCAAATCCGCCCAATTTGGCGCGGGTACATCGCTTAATGAGCCATTTCGGGACGATTAACTTAATTTACCATCCGGGGAACGCACAAGCACAAACAAGGGACACCCAATCCCCCGCAGCCACCCAATAAAAACCAACGAAAACGCATTTTCCAAAACTATGGACAAACTTTTCCCGCCTCAAAAAAATAAAAATAAAAAAAAAACGCTAATTGGCAAAACTATCGAACATCGCATTCGAAGAAGAACAAAATCGCTCCCTCGAATAAATTCGAAAATTCCAATTTACTGTCGCTGCACCCCATTGTTCAGAGGCCTAATGAATGAAGTGGAATTAAGGTTAATTAATCTGTTTTTGATTACTTTTTTCCTTCGAACTTGTTATAAAAGCGAGATTGGCCGATGGAAATGTAATACAGAAGAAGAAAAAATCGCGATGGATTGGCGAGGATATTTTCTTTCTTCTCTGTGGCGCAAAAAAAGCATCTTTTTCCCTTAATTGATTTTCGTTGATTAAAATGTATTGATTCAATGTCCGCCGAAACGACTCTATTCATTAAGGCACAAAGGCGAGAAAGGTTTGGCGGGGAATCGCCAATTTATGGCGATTGTTTTATGGGGAAGTCAACGCTCCGAGAAGCTAGACATGAATGTTAATGGTCAATGGCACGAAAACTAGAACTATTTCGACTGTTTCTTAGAAGACTTTTAAAAATCAACAGTTTTCCTAACATCCAGCCTCCCACGAATTATTTCGAATATTTATTTATATGGGCTTTTGGCGACCATAATCACCACTAAAATGTGCTATAAATTAAATGCAGTATAAATAACAACTGAAATCGAAAGTACAAGAGAGGCAATGATAAATTCAGGTCATTTCAAGCTTAAAAATGTACTCTACCAAGGCAGTTAATTTAAATCTTCGTTCATTTTCTAATACAATAAAAACTTGCTAAGAACCATATCTTCAAACCTTCACCTTAAAAAAAACCCTAGTAAATATCAGCAAGTTATTATCTTGGATTTAAGGATATTGTTAATTTCAAAAAGTGTGTTCAAATATTCCAAAAATTTCTGATATTAAAAAGTCTGGAGGGTGATTTGAGACCGCACAATCAAGTTTATAAGTGGTTTTATAGATTTTGAAGATAGATCCACAGGGCAAAAACGTTGAATGAAAAGAAGAATTCTTAAATGAGAAATTTGAATACTTCCCGGAAGAACTTGTTTTCAATTCTTCAACTAATCAAAAAAGTTAACTATAAAAGTTATGAAGGACTAAAAATTTTTCTTTCAAATACAAATACAAAAACTGACGACCAGCTATGACGACGATCAATGAGCTTGATCGAAAAAAGGTAAAACCTGTAGGCAGCTAAAGTAAAAAGAAAGAAATTTAAATTGAATGGTATTAGAATAAGAGTAAAAGTCCATAAACACTTTTTCTGAACGGGATTCAGTGGTTATTGCAGCGAAATACTAAATTGGAGAGGTTTATTGGCAAGTATGGCACATGCAGAAACCTTTCTAAAATCATGCAAAGGATTGTAAAATGCCAGTATTTCAACTATTTAAATAGTTCATAAGTGTTTTAAGTCTTTTTATAACAATGCCAATTTTTAAAACACTCTTATAAACTGTCACGAAGGGAACCGACCAAGAAAGAATGTTTTAAAAGGTTAACCAGAAAAAAAACCCGGAAATTTTGATTAAATTTTTTCTTAACTAAAACTAATACGCGATTAAAACAATTTCAGTTCGTAAAATCTTTAACCAAAAATTTTTAATCCCAAGCATACGACGTTAGAGATAATTCCAGACTTCTTTTACATTCCACTAGCCCCAGAATGCAAATTAAAGAACAAAAAAAATATATAAAGAATTCCCTAATAGTTCGATTCCGTTTTAATTTTCCGCTTTTTTCTAGAAGAGTCACACACACGTTAATTAGAACCAGCGTAACTTCGAATTCGAATACTCATTCATTCGAAGCACCCCTTTCTAATGGTGCCGCAAAACGCAAATCGAATGTTAGGAGAAGGTTTCGTTCGAACGCAGGCCCCATCAATCGTTTGGGAAAGAAAACCCACTTAGGAAGGGGGGCTTCTCAGAAAAGAAGTGTAGAAACATTATAATAAGGAGAACAACGAACATCTGATCCTACCATAGATGGCGTGGCCATCTTTGTACACTAACATCTCGTCAGGATAACTTTCGCGGGCGGTGCACACCAACACCGTAGTTTATTTAAAAAAACAATAATGTTTTTACAGTTAGCACTCTGATCAATCAGAGGTTACAGTCTTCTTCATGATCTACAGGCTCCTTTTTGAGTTACATTTCACTAGTATTACTGGTGGTGATGAGCATGTTTATATTATTTAATCACACTGGCAAGCATAATACAATAGGGATAAAATAATGATAGTTAGATTATACATGAGTCTATAGTAAGAGTTGAGTTTAATTAGCACTGTCGACAAAGAAATTTACTGAGTGCTTAGTGCATTAACAGCCCGAGAGTGTCGTCGCTTTTGGGCGGGATCTGTTTTGTGGTAGCGTGGGATCGTATGTTATTATTCCTTGCAGAGTGGGGTTGGGATGGGAAGCCACTTTTTCGTAGAACCTTTCTGCCAGCACTGATACGTATTTATCCAGGCTTGGCACTTGTAGTGCTCGTGAAATCATGTCGTTAGTCTGAAAAAAGCGGGCACGTACAATGCGTCTGAGAGCCTTACTCTGTAAAGTCTGCAGTCTAACTTTGCTGGATGTGCAGATAACCCCCCAAACCTCTCTGGCATATGTAACTACCGGCCTCAAAAACACTTTATATATTCTCACTCTTAGGTGCAGAGGCAACTTAGATCTCCTGGCCAGGAGCGGCGCCAGTACGTAGTATGATCTCCAGAATTTTGCCACTAGCGATTTAACGTGGGTGTTCATACTTAGTAGTGGGTCCAGGGTAACCCCCAAGTACTTTGCCTCATTGGACCATTCTATCAGGGACCCGTATATATACTTTTATGTTTTCAAGTAACCTATGCCTAGGTTTTATTCTCATGGCTGCCGTTTTCCCCACATTTAACTTGACCCTCCACCTGTCGAGCCAGTCCTCTAACAGACGGAACTTTCATATAATTAACAAATCTGTATTTATATATTATTTAAAATAGTTAACTATTTGAGTGGTGACTGCGGTCGCCACATTTATCCACAATGTTGACTAACGAAATTGCCTTCATTTGAGGTTTTTACACATTCAAAGCTATTCAGTATAAACCAGATGCAACATCATTTTTTGACTTGCTCACTAAAACAATGATTTTATTTCATAAATACTGGCTTGGATGAATTAAAAAAGGCTGAAATGGATTTAGAAGGGTTTATATCATATGATGTAAAGAATTTGTACTAAAATATAGTTGTTAGCACACTTTGATCTAATAAAAAATTTCTTCAAACATTTTCTGGAAATTAATTGAGCGTTTCTATTTTTTTAAATTTTAACTTTAACCATAATTACATCATAGTCAGTTACATGTGTACCGTATTACTTCATCAAAAACGTTTAGAAAAGTCCATTTACTTAACAAAAAATAAATGGACAAAGGGTTTTTCGTTTTAAAACAGTAATGTTTTTTCGATCATTTAAAACGTCGAGACAGAAAGCTATACTCTGATTTGATATCGAACCGTTTATGATGCTTCTTATGTTAAGGATTTTTTTTCCCCAGTAGGTAAATAGAACTCCAATTATAAGAATCGCTTTCAGAATAGGGATGTTACGGTTCCACTGGAACAGTTCCATGGAACCTAATCCCAGCGTGGAACCATTGAAACCGGTTCCACGAAGAACCCCTTAATGGTTCCACCCTGGAACCGATAAAATTCAATGGCAATTTCATATTTCACTGCAACCCAACTCAACGTTTAACGAGAACCCATCAAGCCACTCCCCAAGCTGAATTAAAACACGCGCGCTTCTTTCTACCAGTGTGCAATGTCTCTCTCTGCTCCCTTCCCTCTCTATGCATTACGTTGGCTTGAGGTGTGTGAGGTGGTTCAATGAGTGAGGCGGAACTGTTTGGAACTGGGACACTGGAACGAAATAAACGGAACTCTTTGGAAAATTTGACTAGGTTGGAACTGCTTTGGAACTTATTACCTGATTGGAACTTATAACATTTTCGGATGTCTTTGGAACTTATTGGAATTTAATTCTAGATTGGAACGTTTAGCATGCTCGGGAGTTTTTGGAACTTTTTACTAGATTGGAACTTTTATCAAGGTGGGAAGTTTTTGGAACTAATTGGAATTTATTTCTAGATTGGAACGTTTAGCATTCTTGGAAGTTTTTGGAACTTAATGGAACTTTTAACTAGATTGGAACTTATAAGATGGTTGGAAGTTTTTGGAACTTGTAGTGGAACGTATAGGGTTTGTTTGGGCCTCCGTTGGAATGGGTGTGGCTAGCTGTCGGGGGAATTGAGATTATTGAGACCTCGGAGGGTGGAGGTTACTCGATATTTATAGTTTGAAAAACACCCGATTTAAATAATTTTGTTATTGAAACTTCCCACACGGATATTTTTTTTTTGTTGTATCACGTATTTCTGCTGCATTGTTGAAAATTTGAGAGGGGTAGTCTCTGAATTAACCATTAAGCACTAATTTATTTGAAGTATGACCCCGTTTAACGATTATTTTAAAATGGGATAAATCATTTTCGTCCCGAGGAAAGGTGGTTTGAAAAGTCACCAATATATTGTATAGTTTTGTAAATACATTATGTTTTAATGGTTTTTACTATAATATTTAATTAAAATCAACTAATTGATAGTTTTAGTAGATAACTAGTAAAGCGATTAGAATAAGTCCTTTTTAATTATTCATTTATACCTGTTATTTGGTTAGGCCATAACTATAGAATAGTTATTAAGAAATTTCCGATTCTAATATAAGGTTTTCATTTAATAACTATTTAGTGGTGAGTATGTGAATTTAAATATAAATATCTTGATGCTTTTGTACTTAGGTTAGCAACTTTATTCTTATAACAATAAGCATTGAATAAACTCTCTTTTAGCTATGATTTAGTTTAACAATTTGAAATTTTCTATAATCTAAAAGAATTGCTATAGAAGGAAGTTTAGTGGAGTCTATATAAGGTAAATGTGGGTATAGTGGACACTGTCCCAATAGTGGCCACCTAGTTGATTAATTTTAAATAATAAGAGTTCGAGGCATCAAATAGCGTTAAAATTTATAGACATAGTAGATTATGCTATCAGGTAATCAGTTAAAGAACCACCGATACCATATATCAGCATTGGAAGGATATTTAAGTCTTTGAAAATAACACCATCGGCCGAGTGACTGAAATTTGATTTTGCTTAATGAATCGCGTTAGGAAACGGTTAAGTCGGAACTGAATTTTTAGTATTTATTACGGTTTCATTGACTTTTAAATTCATTTTAAGATTAAGTAGTGTATACAATCATACTGAAAAAAATTTATTTGAAAATTTTTACTTTACGAGGATTTAGGGGGGTGGCTACTTTACCAACACAGAATCTTAGATTTTCCAATAGTGGTCACTGCAATGGCTTTTAAAAGAAATATAAATCAGTTTTAATTTGAATCAGATTTTCTTCAGAAACTGTTGATTATGCTTTATAACGGGTGTTGTACGAATTAGGTTTCATTCTGGCTGCGGGAAATTCCTCTCAAATCAGCTACAACGTAGGCTATATGGACCGGAAACCATTAAGTCTGTTATTCTAAGTCAAGTAAAACTGATTTTATTTTAATCCAAAATATATTTCGCTAGGGACGAAGACTTTTTTAGAGCTAAACGACCATACCTACTCAATTTCATGCATAAACCCTACCATATAGACAGAAAAAGAGAGGTGTCCACTTTTGATGTAAAAGGTGTCCACCATAGAAACATCAGATACATCTATGTGGCCACTATAGAAGCAATTTGGAGTACTTTTAAAAAATTAATTAAAAATACTTTCCCCGATCTAATTTCATTTTTAATTGGTAAAATCGAAAGAAGAAGATCCAATTGATCTAAAAATAGGATGGTAACCGTTTCCAGGCAAATAGATTGATATTTATAGAGAATTTAAGCGAAACTTTTCCTTAAAGTGTCCACTATACCCACATTTACCTTATAATTTAAAAAGTCAAAGTTAAGGATTTCTAATGGTGCTTAAATTTATTAATGTACTTAGCCCTGTTTAAACCAATACACGAGGAATCTTTCCTAGAAATGAAGGCGATGCATTAAAATTGTTAAAACACTTAGCTATCACTCGAGATTATTGGCTTTGGCGATGGACGTGAGTGTTCGCGCATTCGACAGCTAAAATCCACAATTATGTTTAAATTTTCTGAAAATAATTTAATACATTTCATCTTTAAAGTGTTATAAATACTATCATTTTAATATTAGTGAACTTCGAACAAAACTATGAACGATGCACAAGGATTGCAAATTTTCGACACTATGTTTAACGATCTAAAAATAGATCAATGGGCGCTAATGGATTATGTGTGGAACTGGAACTGTTAATGGAACCTAATCCCACCATGGAACTGGAACTGTGGAACCGGTTCCACATTTTAACTAATACGTAACATCTCTATTTCAGAATTTCAGTAAAAAAAATTAAGACGGAAACCTACTGTCAAGGGAAATCAAAAAGCCCAAGTGCATATTTAAAATTTCATCCCTGATTTGTAAAAACATCAAAATTCTCTTGGAAATACATTTTTTCTTCCACTTTCAACAAATATACAGTATTGAATTTATATAGATCCCTTTGTGGGGAAAAATCCTATTGATTCGGATATTCAGGATGAACATTGTTAAGAAATTTGTATCTATTCATTATTTAAAATAGTTACCTATTTGAGTGGTGAGTATGGGGCCGCCACAACACCCATCAATACGCAGGGTTGCCTTACGAAATCGCCCTCTTCAAATTATACCTCCACGGGGGAAAAAAGCACCAAAAAAAAAAAAAAAAAAAGAAGGAAGCGAATAAATAAATAAGAGAGAAATGAATAAGTAAGAGACCGGAGGGGGGGGGGGAAAGAGGGGAGGGGGAAAAAATCCGGGAAAAGGAAAAAGTTCATTATCGACAGTCATTTAAAATGTGGAAGGTTCGTTTAGAAACATCTGTCGAACGCTCTTATTATAATTTCTTCTTTTCCTTCCCCCGATTCCGGGGGTGTATGGTCTTTTTTGGAACGGAGGAAAAAAGAGGGTAAAGAGAGCATATGAAAACTTTTACAACCAAATGTTGGTTATTAATTGAAGGTTGGCAAATGTCGAGATATCGATTTTGTGATCGGTCGCAGTCACGACGAAATGGTCGGAGTGCGTGCACCCTCCCTCCCTCCCCTTGCAGACGATATTCGATCTGCTGCCCCCCCCTCTCCGACGAAAAAAAATGCGGTCTTTTGTGTCGTTAGCCATTACGTTGAGGTTAGGGAATGAAAAAACGCATTACTATTAATTTTTTTTGAGGTTGCATCAATAGGTAATGGTGAAATCGATGCCTGGTTAAGGCATTGACGTTATTGACTCAGACAGTCATATTGGGTTACCAAAGATGCGTATGTTCAACAAATTTTATCGAAATTACTCTATTATTGTTAGATCGATCATGATAACCTGAATGAAAAGATTACTAAACTTATTTTCATATACTTATCAAGCAGTACATTTGAAAAACACTATTATCGGCTTTACCCTGAAATTTCGAGAGGTTAGTTAAAACTCCATCGAAGACTCGAAGAGATCATTTTAAAATACAAAGTAACTCATGGAAATCAATTGACACGATTAGAGAAGGAATAATATTTTACTATTCTATGGTTAGAGTAAATTTAATGTAATAAAATGACGGACATAGTAGATCTGAATCTAATGCCATGATTTTGTGCCAACAATACGGTGCCTTAAAGCTTGCATTCTACCATTTCTGGAATTCTGGCAACATTGTTACGCAAATTCTGTGACGTGACTGACACAATCAACATTCTGTTGTATAGAGCATTTTCAATCACATGACTCGGACCTAACAACGGCCTAAGCAACAGAAAATGTTACAGTTTTTTGCCCTACAGAGGTTAAGAGTTACAGAAAATGACTGGCCGTGGAATTCTTCTATTGGAGCATTTGCAATCACGTGACCCCATACCTTAAAACCGCCTTAGCAACAGATAAACAACGGCCTTAGCAACAGTTAAAAGCCCTACAGAAGGTACACAGTTAAAAGAAAATAACCGGTTGTGACGTCACCTGAAAACACTCTATAAAGATGAGTGTAGTTTGCTTACACCCTGTGTAATTTTGATAGGGAAAACATGTTTCGTCAAAATTGTCTGTTTTAAAAACTTTTTCATTTGCTTTAAATAATTAAAATGTTAATATTTTTATATAACTTTTGCTGAATTCTTTGGGTATCCCCTGTTTCCAGGTTGGGATTCCATCCTGAAATATTATAAGGGACCCATTTCAATCCAATGACCAAGGGAATAGACATAAGAATCTCAGAAGACGGTCGATGATAAGGGTGTAATAATAGGAACAGGGGAAGACTTCAAATAGGAATACTTGATTTGGAGCAATTTCGACTTCTTCCATAAAGTACTATAAGAATATTAATTTCAGAAGGGGATACATGCTTACTCTGCTCATGTGTCTCATTAATTGAACACTAGGAATTACAACAAACAGAAACTAACAACAATACAGCTCAATGCCTTTTCATACGAGAGCCATAATCTCCATTCCCGCCAACCAATGACCAATCCAACGCTAATTCGTCGAGGACCAACCGCCGAAAAGGGCGTTTTAATATCCCCAAAATTCCTTTGTTTCGCCCCTCTCTTTCTTAATTAGAGGCCACCGTTCCGCCATTAGAGGACATTAGAGGCCGGCCTCTAATGGAGAGCGGCATTCCGAATGGCGGCGCTTATTAGCCTCTGGGTCATTCAGCAGCAGCAAGCAGACAACTCCCCTCCATGCTAATTGCGCGCGCCCGAATGACGGACACTTGTGGAGTCCTTCACTCCTGATGGGAGAAGATGGAATGTCTTTGAGGGGTTGACGTTGTTTACTTTAATTGATTTCGTTATGGGAAGTTGATGTTCAGAGTATAGCACCGATTCTTTCAATAACTTAAAAATACAGACTTAGGTACAATCAGGGGTGCAGAAAATGTTGCAGGGCCCAATATTTCCCCAGAACACGATTAATTTCGTTCAAAATTTCCCCCAAAAATGTTTCCAAATTTTCATCAAAATTTTTCCAAAAATGCCCCATATTTTCATTCTAGTTCATGTTAATACTAAAGTACAAAGAGGTTTTATTATGAAATAATAAAAATTATGAGTAATAACTTAATTACTGAACTTCTGCAAGGTTCAATAATTACCAAATAATCTATAAGTGTTTTAATTTTTATGCGATAGCGAGCAGGGGGCGGTAGCCCCCTAGTAATATTTATTCCCTGAAATCAGTCTAAAAAACAAAAGCGAAGGGTATCTATAAATACTACAGCAAAGAAACTAGACCATATTTCATACATTAATCCTCGGTTTCACTACTGAAAACAACTTTTTACTTTCACGATATAAAATTCCTATTTCAAAAGCATCAAATGACATTCCTCTAAAGCTAAATTCCAACTAAGGCACACTATCTATAAAATTAACTATCCAAGACGAGATTAAAATGAAAGTCCTCCAAAATAAGGTTCTTCGCACTTATTTCTTCGAAATAAGATCAAATAACCTTTCAAAATCCCCTCTCCAGAGAAATCCCATTAAAAAAGCCATAAAATCTGAATCAGATAGAAAGTCCAACCGCTTGAAATAGTCCGGCTCCATCCAATTAAAATGTCCACACCAGACCCTGACAGCCAATGAGAGCCGTGGGAAAATTAACGACCGGACTTGATAAAGACGCAGCGGAAAAAGTAAAATAAGTGAATGAAAGAATGAATTGCAGCGCAGTTTTAGCCAAAGAAGGGATTAAGCGCCAAATGTGGCACCAATGGAGTCATGGAATGCCTAAGCTTTGGGCATACCTACTAATAAGGACATAAACTCCAAATATTCATTTTCTCTTTATGATTTTAAGAAATTACACCTTTCCAAATATGGAATTGCTAGCTTACTACGAAGTTATCAATTTCCGTTTGTATACATACGTAAGGCTGAATGTTCTTGTATAAAAGAAAACCCAACACCCAACAAACAGAACAGTTCTGAATCAGAATCAGAACAAAACACGTTGGAGACACAAGAAAGTGATTTGCATAACTATGAAAACATGCTAAGTAGTAAAATAAAAGAAAGAAAATTCAATGAAAAAACGGTTTTTTATACAATTAAAAAAAAGTATCTAGTCTAGTGAATTAATAAAATAAACTTGTTAACCGGTCCCCATTTAACCTGATGTAAATAATTAAATACAAACTTAAAGAAATCGCAAATGTATACGCGAATTTTTCTCTATCGTTTTTTTTCCTCATAATCAGGGCAGGAGAGCAACTTGACTCCAAAATTAACCTTATTATGAACAGCAAACTTTTTTTGAAAATCACCAATCATGCCGAAGGAATACAACTTAATTTGATTCAACGAATGAGTGACTAAATAACAATATACTCATTATTTTCTATATTTATGAATAAAACTATTAAAATTTTATAGTGGTGACTATACAATTGTTAAGCCTACTGTATAACCTGCTGACAAGGAAACGTTCCCAGGCTAAACCATGGCCACCTAAACTAATAAGGCCGTAGAAGCTTGACGTCATGCCTTCTATTTCACGTCATCGACGCGTTTAAGACAACAGCGCAACTAAAGTCTGGAATCTTGATCGCCCCACCCTTTACAGCCTGATTGGTCTACTCAACTACGGTGAAAACGTCACTTGAATTAGCCACACCGACACACGTGCCGAATATTTCAGATAGGAAAAACGTTTGATCTGAATTAGGATTGATTTGACTTAGGATCGCTAAGAATTACTCTCTTAATGACAGAGGGGGTTAAAGAGCAGAATAAATCCTGATCTGAAATTTGCACCCAATCCTTGGATTGGACACCTAAGATTGGACCTAAAACCAGCAAAATCGTTTTGTTGATGATAACATAAAACTATCGAAAAGAGGAAACACCAGTTAATATTTAACCCCCCCCCTCCATTGTAATCGTAAATTTAAAATAAATGTCCGATCATGAGTTTTGAACCAGGCCCGATTTTTACAATTTTACTCAAAATTTAATCATTAAACCAGATTTTAGTGATCAAATATGATCATTAAAATTAACTCTGCTTAAAACCATTTTCAGGTCTTAAGGGAAACCTCTTTTTCGTTCTGCAAAACGAAACTACACAACATAAAATTGTTTATAATAGAGCACGGAATCAACTTGAGGTTCGCGATCTCTAATTCACTTTCTCACTTCTGAAATATTCGACACGTGTCGGTGTGTCTTATTCAAGTGACGTTTTCACCGTAGTTGAGTAGACCAATCAGGCTGTAAAGGGTGGGGCGATCAAGATTCCAGACTGGAGTTGCGCTGTTGTCTTAAACGCGTCGATGACGTGAAATAGAAGGCTGACATCACTCAAGATTTCAAGCTTCTACGGCCTTATAGTTTAGGTGGCCATGGCTAAACCCACCGAAATGGAGGAAAATTTAGCAGGGGCTTTTAGAAGATAACTTAAAACATTTTTCGTGAAAAAATTAGCAATGGAATTACAGTAGAAAAGAACATACTAGGCGAGAAATGCAGAGAATGCGTCAAATGCCTAAATGAACTGGCCGCTTTTTCTCTGACGCAAAATCGGTCAGTTAAGAAAGATTCATCAAATGCACGCCAAGTGGTATTAACTGAATGGGTTTGGCAATTCAGCACCCAATTTTCAACATTAATTTACTCCTCTCCTGAAATGGTAAACTCCGCAACTACTTTTTTCACAATAAGTGTTTAGAGTCATCTTCTTATACCTTGTAAAATGTTCGTCAATTTCTGTGAGTTTAGCCTGGGAAAGTTTCCTTTTGAGATAATCATTCCAAAGATATCATTAGAAAAATCTCGAACAATTTTCTCTCATTGATTCTTCTTTGGGCTACTTAAGAGAGATTCACGTCGCCAGGAGTCCATTTCGCAACACCTAATCGCCAAAAAGGTGCGCCAAGCACCAACACAAAAACCGAAAACGCAATAACAAAAACTAACAGAATCGTCGTTCGCAACCCAATTTGTGTGACCCGGCGATAAATACGCACCTTAAATACCAATTGTCCCTCGCGGAAGACGTCGTAAAGGCCGCCGGATTTATGGTCAGGCAGGATCCGGCCAAAAAAGGGAGCTCGTAAAAGAGGGGGGAGAGCGTGCTTATTAGCGCGGAAGGGCATAAACGGGGTAATTAGAGGCAAAGCGGTGCCCGGATTTTTATCCGGCCCAGAGCCTGATTTATGGCCGGCCGAGAGATGGAGCCACTGGAGGAATTTATTATGTCCGTAAACTGACGGTAAGTGGATTTGGTTACGGGAGGCGATCTTATTCTTTGAAATTTTTGAGGAACGCCGTTACGTAAGAAGGGGGGCCTTTCGCAAATTGAGTCACCACTAAATGAGAAAATTTTTAAAAATAATGAAGTTAATGGGACCAAACGCATTAACAGAAATTTACTACAAAGAGTATTCAACAAATGCGTAGAAGCAAACCCTGCTAAATACAATTTATTTCGAATACCATCACGAGAACAGCTTAAACTTAGATTCTACGTTATATCAAGCGTTTGAACTGATAAAAATAAATTATTTGAGGTCAAATCCCCAAAAATTAATCGTGTTATGCGTTGCCTGAACATTTTTACTCATTTCAAAATTATGATGGCAATGATAGTTTATGAAAAATAATGTTTCGCTTGATTTTACTTTTAGTCACACGTGTACAGGCTGATTTACCAAAAGGCCTGTAAGGCCCAAGCCCACCTCAATAATTAAAAGAAAGTAGCATCTGATGTATTTTCAATAATTTTTCAAACAGAAAGTTAAAATAGTAGTAGACAAAGTAGATAAAGACACTTTAAAAACCAATTATTGTTCAACCAAAATATCAACTTTTGTCATAAAATTAGTATTTTATGATAAACATATTAATTTTGGGAGGGCTTTTCTGTGTGTTATGCCTACACTATACTAACATTCCTAAATCGGGCCCTGAATGTGTGGGGGCAAAACAATAACAACAATAAGGGAAATATAGAAATATTTTTTCTACAGCATTTTTGCTACATTCGCAACTCCAATAGTTCACGACCAACAGATGATTTAAACCTCACTACAATCTGTACCTCCCCATCTTTATATAAAATCAATGGACGAAACCAGAAGGTATCGATCCTTACCATCCATTCAAGAGCCCCCGGATGATGAAATATGTAATTCCCGATTTCCTAATCCCGGAGGATCTCCACATTATCATGATTCCGTCTCTGGACCAACATCTTCGGAAAGCCGTTTCTAAAACCAGTTCTGTCATTGGCCAGTATATAGACAAAGGCGAGAGAAAGTGACACAAAGCGAGGAGATATCAATGCCACGGTGGACCTGAATAGGACCAGATTGGGATGAAGGGTTTGTTGAAGATTGGCTTCGGATATCCGCGATGGTGGAGAGGATTCCGAGTCGATGAAATCGATCTTTCAGGTTTAAATTCAAATCGGGAGGTGTAAAGTAGCCCGTGTTTGTTGATATCTACCTTATACTATGTTATTGACTATAAATAAAGATTTGTGATAAGATTAATATGCGAGCTCTTTAAAAAATGCAAGTACTGGAAACTTTAACAACTTTCTGGTTTCATACTCTGATATAGGAAATGTTTGTAGTATTTTTGGAAGATAAATGGAAGGAGATGAAAATTCTCAGAAAAATTTATAATAGCCCAATTATGAATGGCAATGGATTCCAAATTAGGACAAACAGAGAATTGGAGATCCTGGTAAAAAATGAAACAATAACCCGTTTTATTAAAGGAAAGACATTGGTTCCGTTGGGTCGCATTGAAAGATCTGATGACAGAAACAGAGTTACGGGACGTTAAATTGGAAGCCAATGGGCAATAGACCTAGAGAACGACCCAAAGCCAAAATGAGATGGTTGGACGATGTTCTTAAAGATCTTAGAACGATGAAAATAACCAACTGGAGAAAAAAGGCGTGTACTAGAGTTGCCTGGAGTAGATTGGTGCAACAGGCCAAGGCCCATCAAGGGCTGTAGAGCCGAAGAAGAAATGGAAGGAGATACTTCAAATCAAGTTCAAGGTAAAAAACACTCGGCTATAGTCAGTTGAATCACCTCATATACTAAAGTTATGCTGCATTTGTTAATAGAGTAGTTTCTCCTATTCGATTCTTTTAGTCGAGATTTACTGTTTATCGCACAAAACACATGATATATTTGTACAGTAGGGAATTTAGGGTAGGTATTTTAGTACCTGAGGGAATATTGTATCTTCCCATAGTGTAATTAAACGCACTTTCTACCATAAAAGCTCCGATACCGTTCTGCACTTAAATTTTTACGGATATTCCATTTCTATCAAACTCTGATTTTCTTTAACTGGAACGATTTTTCTGGCCGAAAAAACCAACGGATCCCTCATATCAAAACTCTCTCACTTCTTTTACTTTTACAACTCACTAAAAACGCGAACAACCGCACTTCGCATCAACGCGAAATACACCATAAAAACCCTCGCAACCAAAAAAAAAAAAAAAAAGAATGAGAGAACTCCTCACTTCGACCATCGCATAAAAAAAATAGGAATATTTCATATCGCGGGGACTCCACCGAGAAAGCCAACACCGCAAAAAAGAGAGAGATAGGCTCGATCTAAATGTCCATAAAACACGAAGATGTCAAGCCACCAGTAAAAAGGTAAAGAAAAAAAATAGTGAAAAAGCCCGCGTTCCGGAACCACAGGTAAGTAAGCGCGCCACACCTTAAAATCGAGCGAAATATATTCCCGCTGTTCAATACTTCGTCTTCGCCCCCCCTCTCCAGAATACATAAACCAAAGAGAGAAAAAAGCGGGAAAACCAACTCCCGGGAAAAGGAAAATGGGAAAAGGCGAGGGTAGGCGAAGCGTAAAATAGTCTAATATCTTTTTACCCATAAAAGAAGTACAAGGAGAGGGGAGGAAGGCGAATGAAATTGAAAATATATGTAACCAGAAAGCGTTCGAATGGGGGAGGACCCCCTTTCGGTCCGGGGGTAGAAATGAGATGACAGTTTCGATATTTATAGTGACCCAGAAAATTTCCCGGACTGTCACAGGCAGGATCGATGGGAGAAAGAACGCTGGAAGATTTCGGGAAAAGGCCGCGGGTACAGTTACGAATTTTCCGCGCCGCGAAAAATGCAATGCGGGAAGTATTTTTTTTTTTTTTTGGAGTGGGTGGTTTTTTATGTATATTCCGGGGAAGGATGGATTCCTTCTCATTCTTGAGCCTCTCGAATATACGAATATATATTCAGATTGATTTTTGAGAGTGCTAAGTCAGGGCGAGGGATTCTTTATTTATTTTTTTTGTATGGGGAGTAATAGACCAAGGCGACAAGCACAAAAAGCCAGAAAATCCGGTGGAGAATCCCTGCCGAAGTTTGGGTAATTTTTATCAGGCCGCCTGAAACTATTTCGGAGGAACTTTTTATAGAGGCGCGGTTTACTTTCAAGAGCGTCGAGTGTTTTTCTGTTTGGTCAAAGTTTTAGGAGAGGGATGCTGATAGTTCTCGAAAAGGCCTTTTTCCCCCAAGAAGGGATAACCAAAAACGATATATGAAGATATAGAGTTCTTTTAGTTTTGAATCATGAGTTGACTTAAGAAGGGAAATGGTGGCGTGGCGTTGCCTAAAACTTTTCCCAAGACATTTGTGTTTTTTTGAGACTTCGAGGACTGCCTGCCCTATCAAAATCTTTAGTATCCCCTCAGGATCAATTCTATACTCAAATCTATCCTGTATTGAATATTTTGTATGGAATATTTAACAGAGCAAATATTAGTTCTGAAGCTAAACGAAAATTCAGCAGTGGCTTGGAAGAGAAAAGCATTTGGCAGTAGTTTAAAAAAAAGGGGAAATTAATTATGATTTTGTCTTCATCTGGGAAGTACTCAAATGAGTTAAAAGTAAAACCCTATTTTTACAGGTCAAATTTTAAAAAATTTTCTTGGGGGAGGACCCCCATACCCCACAGCGGTACCAAAAGGGGATCTAGAGTGATACTTTTTAGAAAATCTCCAACATTTTGACATTTTTCTCAAAAGGTAAAGGTAATGGTCTGAAAAAGTCCCCCCCCCTCCTTGGAGCCATGCTGGATTCACGCCTGATATATACATGGGTTTAACAAGATAATCATAATTCTAAATTGAAATTCTTAAATTCTCACAAAATTCAGACACCGCGCTGGGAACTACTTTCTTAGTTTGCTCTCAGCTTGCTTCTCCAGGGTCAAGTAACGTTGCAGTCTAGTATAGGGTACTCTTTCCCCACACTCATCAAAGGACATGACAAATGGGGTGTGTGGAATACCCCAAACAAATACCCCTTTCCCAAACTCATTCCTTCACACGATCGAAGATGTTCAAACCCAGAGACAAAAGAACAGAGACAGAGACAACGTATGCCCCCAAGGTTCCAACAAAAATAGCAGAATATTCCCCAAGCCGTATGTTCTTAAAACCAAGAACTAACAATCCATATAATAGTTAACATCGTTAAGTCGAAACTATTCCCAGACCTTACGTTGCCTATTTATACATCAAAGCACACAGGGGTAGTATACCCCAAAGGAACAAACACCCCCTCTCTCATACCCATTCTTCCACACGATCGAAGACGTCCAAATCCAGAGACAAAAGGCCGGGTGCTGACGGTGCCTGAAGAGCATCTAATTGTCACGATTAGAACGCCTTTTTTTTTCGTCATCAGAGCATCTTTCCAAAGGCACCGCCGAAACAAAAGGGGCCCACTTGAGGCTGCTCTGCACACGACAGCTTTTTTGCGTCTTCTTCTTCGGTCGATGGCCGTCTTCTTGCCTGCGGGGTGGTTTGGTGACAGTCGTGCTGGCTGGTTGGCTGGCTTATGTCAATTAGAGTGGAAGGGAGGGTTTTATTTATTATTTATTGAGGTGGGCTTTTAATTTGGGCATTTGGAGAGTTGTTTATAAAAAAAGAGATGGAGATGGTGGTTTGTAAAACGATGAAATTTTTGATGTGGTGTTTTTGGGTAGGGTATTGAATCGTACTTCTTTGGGGACATCCATAAATTACGTGAGGTGTTTTTTCCAAAATCTGGACCCCCCTCCCCCCCCACGTGAGATTTACCTACAACTTTTTTTTTAAAATTTTCCTTTCTCATACTTAAAAAACAAAGAAAATCGTATAATTTCTAACTTAAAAAGTAGACGTGAGATTTTAATCGACCCCCCTCCCCCTTGGTGAGATTTTTCAAAACCCCTCCCCCCTTTTTGACCTCACGTAATTTATGGATGTCCCCTTTCAGTAGAGATACTAGAATTTTTGTCAAGGGGGTCTGAAATTATATATATTTTTCTCCTAGATGAACCCTTGACCACTATCTCGTGGTTAAACCCTATACGGAAGAATCTATCTACAATTCTACATAAGACTCATTGATGAAAGGAGAAAAGTGTCCTTACCTTCTTGAGGTGACCGGTCGAGGTGCCGAGGAATGTGACAGTGTAGTCGTGGGTGGAGGTGGCCGCAACGGCCGTCAGGAGGATCCCCGAGAATCGCAGCACAGGGGCCGCCTCCACCGGCATGCTGCCCCCTAGGGGAGTGTTAACGTCCATGCCGCAGAACTCGTCGTTGATTTGCAGTTGCTAGAAAAGAAAGACGAGATATTGTATTCTGTACGATAAAGACACAGTTTCAGCTCATTTAAAGCGATTGATATGAGTGTGTGTGTTTCATTGAATCAATAAAAGACGTCCTGGAGGACATCATACTATTAAAATCCGAGAGTAAACAAACGTATGTTTGTCCGCTTGTCCGTATGTCCCTCTATCTCCTCTGAAACCACTGAACGCAGAAGGGCGCCCGAGGTACCAAAAGACGGCAAATGACCCAGGGACGCCGAGTCACACATTTCCATTCCGAAATTCGAAATACTTTTCGAGATATTTGCGTTTTTCTGCTCTTTTACGCTTATTTCTCCATTTCTCTACTAGAGTAGATCTGCTTGACTCACTATTGTAAAAATGAAATGATGAACACCACAAAATTAAATATTTTTAACAGGAAAAACTCGATAATTGTCGATTTAAAAACTCCATCAGTTATGCAAATACCAAAATAAATTCAAATAATTTATTTTCAAGCGTTATTTTCCTTTGTTTTAAGATTTATTCCTATAAAATAAAAATATTTATGGAATAACTTTCATAAATTGACTGGAGATATGGAAATGGACTCTAACCGCCTATCTGGTTCGAGACTTCACGGAACCAACACGTGACCTACAACTGAGCTTGCAATGGACTCTAACCGTCTGACGTCACACGGAACCAACACGTGACCTACTGAGCTTGCGATTGGTTACCACAGATACTACACTAGTAGATCTACTAGTGTAGTATCTGTGGTAACCAATTGCAAGCTCAGTTGTAGGTCACGTGTTGGTTCCGTGAAGTCTCGAACCAGATAGGCGGTTAGAGTCCATTGGTTACCACAGATACTATACTAGTAGATCTACTAGTGTAGTATCTGTGGTAACCAATCGCAAGCTCAGTAGGTCACGTGTTGGTTCCGTGTGACGTCAGACGGTTAGAGTCCATTGCAAAGATACGGTTTACTAGACTTAAAAATTTACTAGGGCTTTTTATTATATATTATTTTTAATTTTTCTCTACTAGAGTAGATCTGCTTCACTCACTGTTGTAAATGAGATGAAAAGCTCAAAACTAATTATTTTAATGGGAAAAATCATATTAATGTCTATTAAAAACTATTTTCAGTTATGAAAACACCAAAATAAATTAAAATAATTGTTTTAACATTATTTACCTTTATTTAAGATTTTTCCTTAAAATTAAAATATATGTTACGGGCAATGTGATAAATCCGGGCATTATTAATAATAATGCCAGGACGATATGATAAATTCAGTGGAATTTATGAATGAAATTTATCACTTTGCCCACCTCCCCTTCCGGCATTATTAATAATGCCCGATTAATCACTTTGCCCCCATAACATATGTACTATATGGAAAAGTGAAAATTTCATAAATACAAGGAACACTGGGATAGGAAAGATTACCGGGAACACCGGGACAGGAAATATATAGGAAACACCGGGATAGGTATAATAATCTTAAAAACCTGTGTAGGAAAAATTACCGGGAGCACCGGAATATGAAAAAGGCGCCTGGGATACCGGGAGGATTGTAATTGCTGATATACAATATTAGAAATGTATTTTGAGAAAACTTTTTTGAATTTTTTTTTATTTACTCCACAAGTGCAAGGCTGGAAAAGGTGGCAAAAGTGGGTACAGAATTTTTATTGAATTTCTCTTTCTCATATCGTTTTCTTCTTTAAAAATATAATATTAAAGTATGCATCGTGAAAACTAGAATTAAAACTTAACTTGCCGCAACGCATCGGGTTGCTGTTCAGCTAGTCTTAAATAAATGCTGTAGAGGAACAACTTGCAATAGGCACCAAGAATTGGATAATTATAAATTATTAAATTATGTATACAAAAAGTGGTGAGTGCTACAAACAGCCTTCACCTTTACATTCCAGACTTCTTGATTTATAACCCAAGCGATTTCTAAATTTCTTGTTTACCAAAAATCCAGGAAGAAAGCAATGGAACATTCGTATATGACGTCACGACCAGTTATTTTCTTTTAACTGTTAACTGCTGGAAGACACGCACCTTTTTCTAGGGCGGTTGCTAGGTGTGAAGGTCACGTGATTGTAAATACTCCAATAGAAAGAAGCATTCGCACATGACGTCACGACACGAGCAGTTATACTTTCTTTTAACTAGCTGCTGGAGGACGAGAACGTGTTGCTAATTGCAAGTCACGTGATTGGAAATCAATGCTTTATATACCGATGCTGATAGCGTTCAATACGAAATTCTACTGGAGCGAAACACAGCAACCCAAGGAATTTTATGCGGGTATAAGTTGAGCTCTTATTATAATAAAACGATGGGATGATGTGAGGGTATCAACATTGTTGGAGATTATGTTATGTTGAGATAATTACAACGTACTTAATGATCATGGTATATTATGTTTTGTTTTCATCGATTGTGACTTACTTATAAACTTAACCGTATGCAAAATACGTTAAGCATGAAGTGATAAATTTCAAATTTGTTCATACTAAGCAAGTGCTCGTCTTCACGTTTTCTGGTAATTTAAAGCGTTAAATATATAAGTATGTTTCAGTCTATCAAAAGACGTCTTAGAAGACATCTATAATAATAATATAATGTTTGGACTTCTCTAGGTATTAAACAAGAATCGGATAATTATAAGTTATTGAATGATATATACAAAAAGTGGTGAGTGATGAGTGCTACAAACATTCTTGCTGATTTATAACTCAAACGATTTTTTAAATGTCTCGTTCACCAAAAATCCAGGAAGAGAGCAATAGAGTATTCGATCCAGTTGTTTTCCTTTAACTGTTGGAGGTCACGCACTTGTTGTTACTTTATGACGTATTCGTATGTAAAATACTTTAGATATTAAGATATACATTTGTTCATATTAAGCAAGTATTCGTCTTCACGGACAGAATTTATAAAGTTTCAGGCAGTCTACATTGAAAACTTGCTATCTTGAAACTTGTCGCTCATTTATTCGGGATACTGAGCGTAAGTACTGAATTACGAAGAAACAATATTATAAAGAGATCAAATGTGAGGACTAGAGTAAAAAAAAAAAAAAAAACCGACTTTTAAACCAAGTCAAAGAATTTCCGCTCGATAAAAGAGTTCAGCGAAAAAAGTTTTAAATTATATCAGGCTCTTGGGTATACTTTACTCATTCCTTCAACTCTCTGATCATCAAGTGTTAAGTTCCCTGATTTAAATATTCTTCTTGCAACTCCCTTTTACACATCCCCATCGACCTCTTCACAATATGCACCGAAAACCACCAAAAATGATTGTTAATTCACAAAAAAAAAAGACCGATATCATAAATATCCATCGAGAAAAAAAATCACGGTCCTGCTCCGAACAAAATCATTTAAATTCCATTCGAACCCAGCCCATTAAAAGCGTTTCACAAAGAAAATCCACACAGGACCCTTGGTACCCTCCTGCATACCAAAAGCGTTCCAGACCCTTGGGATCGAATTCGGGAGCTAAAAAAAAAGAAAAAAGAACGAGATCGTGATTCCGAGAGGACCCCCTGGGAGATTTCGAACGTTTTCCGTCAGAACGTTCCCGCATCATTCGAACATTTTTTTTTCTCCCTTCTCATGCGTGTTCCTTTACTTTTTAAATAAGCAAGCGCTTCTGTCATGAATATGCAAGAGGGCATAAGATTCCTCGCGTAAGCAACTTACGGGGGTGCGTGGAACACAAGAAAGCGTTCTTTTACGAAAAGACGGGTAATTATTCTTTGAGGGAGGGTTTCGGAATCCCAAGGGCTTCTTTTTGGATCGGGGGTATTTTTTTTTGCTGGAGTATGTTGTTTAGGGAAAGTTGGTAGCAGGTAGCGATATTTTCCTGTCAAACGAATCATATGCTTTAAAAATTCATGGATTTTTTCATTCTGTATATCACGCTTAGCATAGCACGTTTCGGTATAGACAAAGTGGGATAAAATAATGCTTATAAGGCATATGATCGTGACTGGTCTTAGCTCAAATATTTAACGCTACACACACGGATAGATATTTTGTTTGTTTTGATTTCAGTACCTTTTGGAACTACAGTCGATTCCGTTCATTGTGATCAAGGTTAATGTTATCCATCGGATGTTCCTATTTAAATTAACGCAAAATGTATCGTTTTATGTGATCATTATATCATTATTATCAAAATATGGTGAAATCCCCCCAAAAAAACTCATTTTCCCCGTTTGAAGGCCAATTTTAATACATAATCAAGCAAAAGGAATCATTAATTTGTTAGTGTTATATGTTCCACTCTCATTTTTCTTTAAGAATGTAAAAGTTCCAAATACACACTAGGTAATCGTTTAAATAATCCAATTAGGACTATATCGTTGGGATTTCAATGCAAATACTCGAATTACACTGTTTGAAACTTTAAAGTATCAAATCGCTCATTTTTAATCGGATATAGTTATCATTCTACTCTTGGACAAAGGGTGATCACATTAGCGGAGTGGACTGTACTTTAAAGGTCTCCTAAGAACAATGTTTTTTTTTTTTAATTATGGCACCTTAATGAAAACACCAAAGCAATACCAAAGGAATGTGGACTAGGGCAGTGGTTCTCAACCGGGGGTACGCGTACCCCTAGGGGTACGCCGAGAGCTTTTAAGGGAATGTGTTTCTTCAACGTTTAATGATAAAGGATGGTGCCAATTTACCAATGGCAGCTAACATTAGAGGCGTATATAAGAGGGTGACGGATATACAGTAATTCGATTTAGAACATAATTTCATTTAGAATAGGTTGAGGCCCTCATAAAAAATCCAGCTACGGCACAGTATAAAGCATAGAAAATTTGATTTGGAAATTGTCTAATCATATAACTCTGAAAATGAGTTTGACCTTGTTTTAAAAAGTCAAATTTCAAAAATTTTCTGGGGGAGGACCCACAGACCCCCCTTTAGTGAAAAGTTACAAACAATTCACAAAAACTTGGGACAAAGATTAATTAATTGATTTAGAACCACCTTAAAATCATTGAACGAGGGGGGGGGGCTTTTACGAAAATTATCATTTTTGGGGAGGTAATCATGATTTTGTAAAATCCTTCAGATAGGAATCCCAAATCCTTAGGTCACCCTCCCCTAATTTTCAGGAGTCGACGACGCCAACTTCATGCTAGGGGCAGTGTTGCCAGACATTTGGACGAAAAAGTCGCGAATCAAAGCCCTAAAAGTCGCGGAATGGAAATTTTTGGAGCCCAAATTTTAAATTAGAAATATTGTTGGCACACACTTTTAACAAAGTTAAGTTATTATTATATAAACTCATACTTTATAACTTAAAAAATATTCTTTTGAATTTTTAAAAAGCTATTTCAACTAGCATAACTAATTTTCAAAATTATCTTTCATAATATCAAATTTTTACAATAAAATATCTTTCGAATTTTGTAACCTTCCATTAGTTAGATAACATTGTTAATCTAAAATTGTTTTGGGAGGGGTCTAAAATTTTTCTTCAAGCCCCTCATGCATATTTAATAAGTCCAATGCAACTTTTTAATACATTTTTAGGTAGAATTTGTGTCTTAAAGAAAATGTAAGTATAAAAATGTTGTGGGCAACAAAATTCCAAGTTCAAAGGGGGTGTGGGGGGGTCCTCCCCCGAGAAAATTTTTGGAAATTTGACCCTACAAACAGGGTTATAACTATTTTTTCTCAAAACACAAAAGTCGCGGATTAAAAATGTTTAAGCCCAAATTTAATTTTTAAGTAGCCCAAAAGTAGCCTATCGCCCAAAACAAAATTTCTGTCGCAAAGGACCTTCAAAAGGAGCCCAATCCGCTACTTATAGCCCAATCTGGCAACACTGGCTAGGGGTACGCAGGGAAATATATTTTTCCTTTGGGGGTACAATCGTGAAAAAGGTTGAGAACCACTGGACTAGGGCATAAGCTGAGCATAAGTGAAGTCACTAAAAATTCTTAATTCACGCATCTGGCTTGGTTATTCATGAAATATTTTAATCACCAGTTTTTATATAAAAAATAATAATTTAATATATTTAATCAAAACCCACATTGGGAATGTTAAAGAACAAATTCTTTAATTTTAAATCTTAGTGGCATTTGCAGTGACTGCTAAGGTCTAAAATCTCTATAAAAGGAACATAATGCTGGTTATACTACAGGTGCATGAACATGGATAATTTAAGAAGGGGTTTATATTCATACTTGAAATTGATGAGCAGGAAAGTGTTCGAGACTAAAATTATAGGTGCACTAAACTTTCAAAAACCAAAGGGCTCGATTAAAATAACAGCTGCAACTAGAACCTTTTTCTTACATCAATTAAATTAACTACGGTTGCAAGACCATGTACTACTTTACCTTTCATTTTGAGGGCTAATAAAACCAAGCTTCGTATTTCTACTTGACGAGAGAAAAAAACTGACTCAACAGTGCAGAAAATACTGGACTCCCCCCCCCCTCAGACAATACATCACGGTTCATGAAAGATCACTTGTGGAGCGGACGAAAGACCCAGGGAGGTGGTCGCTATCACATTCCACTCCCCCGCATTTGACACCCGCCCCACCCCTCAACCGTGGACAACCCCCTGAATCCGTCGGACGTGACGACGACGTTCTCGAACTCCGGTCACGGACATCGCCACCCCCACAGCCGCAATAAAAAATGATTTTTATGAATCGATACTTTTATGTATCGATATGTAATTTGATATAGTATTGATATATGTAATTTGAGCCTTCATTTGAAGTATAGCGTGAAGTGGAGAAATTTTAGTCGAAACAAAAATGTATACGTTATTTTACAAAATGGGAGAAGGTGATAATATTGCTAGGGTTCAGTTGTGCTTTATGTAATGGCATTTAAAGGGTTCAATGTTCAATCAATGAAACAGGGTTGGGTTTCTTCCGGAAGAAACTAGTTTCTTCCAGGACAGTGGAAGAAACTGGAAAAAACCGGAAGAAAGTGGAAAAAACCGGAAGAAACGGAAGAAAGTGGAAAAAACCCACTAAAAGCCAAACAAATGCTCCACATTTTTAAATTTACTGACTACATAAATGAACAATTTAAACCACAATCTAAAAAATAAAAGTTAATTTAATTACTAATAATTAATTAAAATAATTAATTTTTGAAAAAGAAGTTAAACTTTCCACACTAAATTTCAGGTTACTTATGTTTTTAAAGGGGATGTTGGCTAGAATGGTTTCTACTATTTCTGCATAAATGTTACCTAACCATTCTTTATTTAAATATTATTAAAAGATTAAAAAAGAAAAGATTTCTTCCAGTGGAAGAAACCTCCTAGTAAAAGCATTGGTGTAATTATTAACTCAGTACAGTACTTGCATATAATTATATTTTTAATGGTATAATTTTATTAGTAAAACATTATAACTTATAAATTAAAGCTTATTTGTCAATTTATTTTTAATAAAGAAGGTTTCTTCCAGTTTCTTCCATCTGGAAGAAACCTATTTCTTCCGGCCGGTTTTTTCCACTTCGGAAGAAACTTTCCAACCCTGCAATGAGATAACCAAAGTATTGTCTTGAAATTCCTAAACTTAAGATGACGTCAACAGTGAATGCTGGCTACCCAATCACAAGTGCCAAAAATCTATTGAAAAGAGGAAATCTGAGATGAATACACTCATAAAGGGTCAGGGTTGGCCGATATATATCATGATATATATATCAAGATATATATCATGATATTTATAGGCTGATATATATCATGATATTTATCCAATAACAATATTAACAGTTTTCAAGCTAAAACCTCCCAAAATTCATTTTTGAGAACTTTGTAAACATGTGAATTAAGTTATAAAAATTTTAACCTTGAAATTTTAATTTAATACCTATAAATTCTGAAATCATCAAGTTAAAATTTCATATTTTATGAAACCTGATCAGATCTTAGCAACATACACAAGTTAGCATAAAGTAATGTATTTTAAAAGCAGAGGAGTTTAGTTTTTTCTTCGGCACATTGCATTAAACAATGCTTACTGTTTTCAAATATTTTTGTTTCTATCCAATTATCTTAAAATTAAATTACCACAATTTTTTTTTATCTATTTTGTAATAATTACTACAACTATTTACATACAATATTAAAGATAATTAAATTAACTATAGATAGCTTTCAAATCATGAATAAATAAAATGTTCTTTAATTCATTAATTACAGTGTTGCTAAACTTATTAAATAAATAAGTAAATATTTTTTTTTGAAGCAGAAATTAAATTATAATATTAAAAATGCTCTTCAGTAGAAATATTTTGGTTTAGACTATATACCATTCACTTCTAAAAAACAATATTTTTCTACTTACATCTGAAAATATCGGATACATATCAAAATCTTGATATATATCCGATATATATCAAAAATATCCGATATTTTGATATTTATATAAATATCATGATATTTGCCAACCCTGTAAAGGGTTCAAAAGGGGTTCCCTCTCTATCATATGGGTGTTTGGAATTTTATTTATAACATACTCTTCTTGTAATTTAAATAAAAGGGAAAGTCCTCAGTAATATTAACGTGGTCAAACTTTGGTATCACTAATATAATTAAAATGTCTATTTATATAAAATGTTTTTACTTTTAACTACCTTAAACATATTGTTTTATTTAATGTTTTGTGAACAAATGAATAGTAATTTTATTACGTTGGGGTAATAATTATGCCACAGGTGTTAGTAGTTTTGGCCCAACATCGATGGTATAAGAGAAAATCGGAGTTAAAAGATAAAAATAATGGAATAGTTAACAAGAAATCACACCATAAATATAAACAAAAAAAAGTATGCTGCCTTACTGTGAGAAACGAATGTGTTAGTTAGAAGAATCAGGGTATTTCTCCAAAACTCCGTAAGAAAGCAACATAGAATTACTTCAATTCGAGGTACCGCTACCATTCACTTACAATTTCAAGTTTTTATTGGTTAACAACAATTATTATTTGCTTTTTAATAATGAAATAAACATATTTATAGGAGGCATAAGCATGGTAGTATTTGAACCAATGTTACTCCAGTTGACGGTATTCGATACAAAAAAAAAAACTCGCAACAAACAGTATCGATACACCTAAAACTATCGATCTGCCCATCACTAAGCGGAACACGTTCCGGGATTATCATATTTTCCGTCTTCCGGGGGAGGGGTGCGAAGAAGTAAATGATAATCGATTTCGAAAAAGAATGCGATGGAGGGGGGGATGCAGACGATATCTATGTGAGGGGGAGTTAAAAAACGGGGGTTGGTGGGTGGACTTTGGGGTGGTGGTGATGGAAATTGATTGTCCTAGGGGGGGGAGGATGATGATGATGATGGGAGTCTCAGCACTGCAAGGTGAGAAGATTTGCGGAAAGCTTGGGAGCCAAGTTGGTACAGGGCGAGTTCTTTTTATTGGATAAAGGATTACTTTCGTTTGACCTTGTTTTATGATCATAGATCTCAGTGATTTGACCTTTATGATTTGATGTTTTAGCTTGACTACGGCTTACTAGATACTTATACAGGCTAGCCGAGTACGGAAATCATTGCAAATCCAGATGGCAATACTGGACCAACTGGCAAAGCATATCCACAGTGTTGAAGGCGGTGGGTGATATAGGTAGGTCTTGTAGCGCTCCAACTCCAAGCGGGAAAAGTTGTCAAATGGTTTTCATTGTTTAAAACTCGACTAGCCTGTATAAGTATCTAGTAAGCCGTGGTGTGAGTCTAGAAATCTAATGGTCCCCAGTTCGATTCCAAGCTGCAACTTTTGAGTATTTTGCTTTAATTTAACTTGTAATTTTTCAGAAATAGCGAGATTAGATAGAGTTGGGTTGTTACTTTCGGAGAAATAACCAGTGTCGTAAGAATTAAACAGAAATAGAAAAATATAAAAGAATTAAATGTGAATATGTCAGTATCATCATCATCATCATATATGAGGAGTGCACAGCGCCGGAGGCGCTTTTGCTCCGCTTGAAATAAAAGAGTCATCAATAGGGGAAAAAAAACATGACTAAAATGAATATGTCAGTAGACACCCCAAAAAATTAAGTATAAAAAAACAATAGAAAACGACTGGTGACCAGTTCTAATAAACCAAAGAATCCCCTTCCATCTACCTCAACTCCAACCAAACGATTAAACGAATTTCACAGATCAAAGATTATTTTATAGAGAGAACAAATGCATTTTCATAACTTGATCAACCAAGAACAACTTCCAAAAGCATATTAGCTGATATTCTCAGCTCGTCGGTGCACCCCCAGGAAGCCCGATAAACCCACAGGGGTGCCTTTGCTCCCAGGGACCGGAAGTTTCCCAGAGGAAGCGCGACAGCAACACGACGCGATTCTTTTGTGAAGAGACCAGTTATTAATATTTTCAGAGGGTCGGACTATCTTTTCGAACCACCCTCCGAGGGGGTCTTTGTGTTCGTCACGCCCTTTGTTTGGGGGGCGTCTCAGGGGGCGATACACTCCGGAGGTGTGGGAGTGAGGAGGAAATAGAAAGGGGGAGAGAGGAGTTGTTTGTTTGAAGGAGTTGGGATCTTAGTAAGGAAGTAGATTGAATAAAGTAATGATAGGCCTGCATGTTGAAACTGCGAAAAAATTACGTATTTTCTGTAACTAGAAGCCTTTGACTTTACAGAAATAAAGAAGAGATGGTAAGGTTCTCCTATAAAGGGAGGGAAATGGTGCCCCTTGCAGCCAAAACGGGCTAAGGAATTCCGGGATTCATATAATTAGATTATTATTATTATTAGATATAATTAGACAAAAATGAGCAGTTTTCTCTGTGGTTAAAGAAAATAAAATATCTGGGTTGAATGAGACTAGACTAGGCAAGTAAACCCATCTATACTCGACAGCAACGTTCCCTGACCCTATGACGTCACTAACAAACAAAGTAGTTCCCAGCACGATGCCTGAATTTTGAGTAAAATGAAGAACGTCAAATTAAAAATATGATTCGTTTGTTAAACCCACTTGCATGTAGCGTCTTTTTATCACGATTTGCGTACCGAAACTCCTCGTAGCAACCCAACAGGGTTTTTGTTTACGCAGTTTTAACTTCCGCATAATGATGTCATAGGTTCAGGAAACGTTGCTGTCTAGTATAGGTACAACCGTTGAAAAATAAATTTTCGGAAGAAAAAATCCCACTGGGATAAAAGATATTCCTGAAAAAGGATAGCTATCGCTCAAAATCTTCGTATAGAATATTTTAAAATAAAAGATGCTCCGAGCGAGAGAGAGAGTAAGGAGTAAAATCACTCCTCATTGAGAAGAGCTGCTCGTATCGATTGACATTTGGCACCGATCCCGCTCATTCAGAAAGAAGATGCCCCACGTGCAACTCAACTCAGCTAGCTCGGAATTCAAGTCGATAATATGCTACTACTGCGATATGATGAGCACTCAGCGCTGTGCAGGATGAAGCATAGGCTGCATCAGAAAGAAGACAAAAAGTTGGGTTTTTTTAGTAAAGGAAGAGTGGGGAAAAAGGTTGAAAATAAATAGGATCTGATGGTTATGTTACGGGCAATATTAATTACACCTGCCTATTTCGGGCAAAGTGATAAATACTCATTGATAAATGCCATTGAATTTATCGCATTGCCCGCCTCAACTTCGGGTATTATTAATAGTGCCCGGTTTATCACTTTGTCCGCAACAGTTGTTATACTAATGTAAACTCAGGAGTAGGATACAAGCAAAAACGTGTGGCAATTTGCGTGCCACGGGGAGATACCGATTCCGAAGGTCATACAACTCAAAAGTATACATACTTCGGAGCTAACTTGCTTTAGTCGGTATTTATTCCCCATTACAATAATCTGAATCTTATAGTATGCTGAGTTGGCTCAAACACAGTTTAAGGAGTAAAATTTTTTATATAAAAGAAGAGTAGATTGATTCTATGTATAAAGGAATTAGTGATCGGAATCGGAAATTTCAGAAAGCGATGTTTAAAAGGGTATTCTTGGATAGTTTAAAGGTCTCTTGTGTACGGTCAAGATAAAAGCAATGGGGGATAGCAGTTGGAAAAATAGTTTTGTTGGAGGATAAGTCCACTAATAAGAAAAGAAATACACATTTGACATGAGCATGGTTGCAACACATTGGGTCAACATCAGAAATTCAGCAAAGGATCAATTTTAAAGACATTGTTCGAAGTAGTGAACTCAAATGCGTTGCAATCATGCTTAATTCAAATGAATGTTTCTTTTCATGGGCTTTTCCTCCCAAGATGACTATTTTTCCAACTACTAACTATCCTTCATTGATTTTATTTTCTTCATAGGTAAGATAATTTTGCATAATTTTTTTACGTTTAGACACCGCTTACTAGATACTTATACAGGCTAGCCGAGTACGGAAATCATTGCAAATCCAGATGGCAATACTGGACAAACTGGCAAAGCATATCCACAGTGTTGAAGGCGGTGGGTGATATAGGTAGGTCTTGTAGCGCTCCAAGCGGGAAAAGTTGTCAAATGGTTTTCATTGTTTAAAACTCGGCTAGCCTGTATAAGTATCTAGTAAGCCGTGGTTTAGATATATAAGTGCTCATTAACCGCGCATTCAAGTAATTCTAGGCCTATACTTTTGGGGTAACCCTCACCCCTTAAACGTGGTTGGTGATCCCATTTATAGGTATAATTCTTCATCCTCATGATGCCACATCACCCCCTAAGTTTGTTGGTCGTTCGTACTATGAAACACCTTTTAACAGGAAAGTGTTTCACAAATAGTAGGCACAATCTCGAGATAAAAATCTATGGTCTAGCAACTAAGGTAAATGTGGGTATAGTGGACACTGTCCCAATAGTGGCCACCTAGTTGATTAATTTTAAATAATAAGAATTCGAGACATCAAATAGCGTTAAAATTCATAGGCATAGTAGATTATGCTACCAGGTAATTAGTTAAATAATCACCGATACCATAGATCAGCATGGGAAGGATATTTAAGTCATTGAAAATAACACCATCGGCCGACAAACTGAAATTTGATTTTGCTTATTGAATCGCGTTAGGAAACGGTTAAGTCGGAACTGATTTTTTAGTATTTATTACGGTTTCATTGACTTTTAAATTCATTTTAAGATTAAGTAGAGTGTATACAATCATACTGAAGAAAATTTATTTGAAAATTTTTACTTTACGAGGATTTAGGGGGGTGGCCACTTTACCAACACAGAATCTTAGATTTTCCAATAGTGGTCACTGCAATGGCTTTTAAAAAAAATATAAATCATTTTTAATTTGAATCAGATTTTCTTCAGAAACTGTTGATTATGCTTTAAAACGGGTGTTGTACGAATTAGGTTTCATCCTGGCTTCGGGAAATTCCTCTCAAATCAGCTACAACGTAGGCTATGGGCCGGAAACCATTAAGTCTGTTATTCTAAGTCAAATAAAACTGATTTTATTTTAATCCAAAATATATTTCGCTAGGAAGAAAGACTTTTTTAGAACTAAACGACCATACCTACTCAATTTCATGCATAAACCCCCTCGTATAGGCAGAAAAAGAGAGGTGTCCACTTTTGATGCAAAGGGTGTCCACCATAGAAACATCAGATACATCGATGTGGCCACTATAGAAGCAATTTGAAGTACTTTTAAAAAATTCATTAAAAATACTTTCCTCGATCTAATTACAGTTTTAATTGGTAAAATCGAAAGAAGAAGATCCAGTTGATCTAAAAATAGGATGGTAACCGTTTCCAGGCAAATAGATTGATATTTATAGAGAATTTAAGCAAAACATTTCCTTAAAGTGTCCACTATACCCACATTTACCTTATTACTTAACCATTTAATTTAATAAAATTTACATGTCTTGCTCATTTAATACCCGACCTTTAACACTATATATTTATTTTTTTTTTGATCATTTGAGTGGTGAGTACGGCAAGCAAGTGATTCCAGATCAATCCGCACACTCAATAAAGATTAGGTAGTAGTATCCCTTCTTGAAGAGTGGTCTTTCTCTACTGCAGGAAGAGTCTTGATTTGCGGCCAGGGGGTCTTAAATCCGTGTTGAGGGCTCCCTAGGGGGTCGTTCTGGGGACAGGGGACGTTTTTCAGTGTCCCTCCACGGCCAGAGAGACATCCGTAATCGTTAGTCCAGAGATTAGCCCATCAGAACCGCCGTCAGGCTAGTAGGGATTTAGTTGAAGGAAGACGAATAGTTTTCATTTTTTTAACGGATGTTACAAATTTAATCTACGGTAGAGTAGATAAGGTAACTAATTATGCTTCCTTGCCCGTGTAGTTTTTAATTTAACCTACTTCCAACATGATTGTATTTCAGGAAGAAGAAATAGATAACGAGGAAGAGTATAATGTAGCTTTAAAAAGGAAACGGTCCAAAAGTGGAATCAACTAACTAAATAAAAGTGGTGTAACATTTTAGTTTAAATGTAACCTTAAAAGAAAAGTGATTATGAACAAAATTAAATTATTGAAACCACTCGAGGGTAATTTCTTTGTGTTTAATAATCGTGAGAGTAAGAGAGTATGATCGAATAATGTAGCTTTAGGAACCCGAGTCGAAACGATGATCAACCAAATAAATAAGAGTGGTTTATTGTTTTAGTTTATGTATTTCTAAACTTTGAAACTGATTGTGAACAAAATAAAATGAATTTCAAAAACATACAAGAAAAAAAAACTATTTTATCCTTCTTTTCTTGTTGATAAGACTACTGCCGAAACAAACATAATTAAGCAATGAAAACATAATGAAAATAATAGCTCATCATTGGAAAGACAAGAGAACTAAAAGGACCCTACAATAACTCTTAGTGGCGGGAAAATGAGTTAAAATGGAATGCAAGAGTTAAAACAAGAGGTGAAGGCCGACAAAATGGTTCCCGGAACGCTGTTTTGGAAAGTTAGGAATATAGTAAGGAGCAATCAGCCGTTATTAAAGCAACTTCTGTTAGCACAAATGACCGAAAATTTTTGAATATTACACACTTTCTCCCATGTTATGGCAAATCTTGCGGTCTTTACAAGAGAGATGATATTATAACCCACCCACATGTGAAGAGAGGGATTCACCCTCAATAACATATCAATCACTCCTCACATAATCAAAATTCTGACAAACTAACCTGAACCCACCCTATCTTCTCCCTATCCATAAAACCCTTCTTCCCCATAAAAAAATCCCTATTTTTTTCCTCACCACTATAATAAAAGAAGCAACAGAAAAAAACATCTTCCCTTCAAAGTCTTCCCGAAGTTAATTTGAGTCCGTCCGAGCCCATCTGTCACCTCCTTTTTCACAATTAGCAATTAACGCAGGGGGCCACCAAGAGGGATAAAAAAAACCCTCCTCCCCCTTTTGTCTCTTGAACGGGACAAGGGGATGAATGGGGCTTTTATTAAAAGGTGCAGGGGCTATTAATAAGGCTGGGGCGGTGGTTGATTTTCGAAGGGGCCTCTTTACCTTATACGGGGAAGGCCGTCGCTTTGTTACCGTTAATGAAGGAGATAATGGAAGAAGGGTTTGGTAATCGATGCTGCTTCTTCAAACTGACCGTAAAGTGTGTCTGTCCTCGCTTGGCACATGTGGCAAACCTAAAATCAGGTCCCACAGCAGGAAAAGCAGTGGCGAGTGCAGGGTATCGGGTATCTAATAGAAGTGAGATAACCATCTTTATGGCTTTTTCGCCACTGTTTTTTCTGCTGTGGGTACTGATTTTAGGTTTGCCACTCGTGCCAAGCGAGGACAGACAGACTTTAGTAGTAGATGAGGAAGCTTTAAAAGCGTTGGTTAGAGGAAGATAGAGAACACCAATGAGATATTATGTTTGGAAATACAGATGTTTATGATGGTTAAGTCTTTCTTCCTGGCCTCGGTTTATAATTGAAGGGTTTGGTGGATGAAGGGGCTATGTTACATTTGGGACAGATTCCATAAACGAGGTTTTCGCTAAATTTGGCGAGATTGGATCTCGCCAAGCTAACTCCCTGCTGTGCTGGTAAAGTCTGTCTGTCCTAGCAAGGCACGAGTGGCAAACCTAAAATCAGTACCCACAGCAGAAAAAACAGTGGCGAAAAAGCCATAAAGATGGTTATCTCACTTCTATTAGATACCCGATACCCTGCACTCGCCACTGCTTTCTCTGCTGTGGGTACGGATTTTAGGTTTGCCACTCGTGCCTTGCTAGGGCAGACAGACTTTAGAAGCCATTTTCACATTGAAATGGTTATCGCCTTAATTTGGCGACATTTGGCGAAAATCACGATTACTGAATTTACCAGTTTTGTTACATAACCCCTTCATCCTCCAAACCCTTCAATTATGATCGTTCAACTATTAAAACATAGTTGACAACTTTTGCCAAGGAAAAAATCGTGAGACTAAAGAGGTATATTGGTTCTATGACTTGAAATCTAAATGCATAGAGATTTTAAAATTAAGATAAGGATTTTATAATGTTAAAAAAAACTTTAATAATAATGATTATTGTTGGTAAGCGTGAAATTCTAATTGGTAAAACGATTATATGTTAGGTTTTGGGACAGAATACATGATTTTCTTTCCTTTAGTTAATTTCAGACTCCCTTTATAAATTTGAACTTTCCCTTATAGGCAGGGGCGTATATAAGAGGAGGCCGAAGGGGCCCTGCCTCCCACCCCGAAATTCAGACTTCGTGTACCAAGAGAAGTTAAAAACCAATTTTTTAGGGTCAAATTTCCAGAAATTCTGTGGGGGAACACCCCCAGACCCCCCTTTGGTACTTGGAATTTAGTTGCTCACGACTTATCTTATATTAAGACGCAAATTCTACCTAAAAATATATTAAAAAGTCACATTGGACCTATAAAATATGCATGGGGGAGGAATAAGGAATAAATTTGGGCCCTCGTAAAATAAATTTCTATATACGCCAACGCCACTGCTTATAGATTTCTTTGCTTTACACATGCATATGATATGATTCAAATCAGACTTAAGTAAAAAGAAGCTATAGATAATATATTGGAGTTATAATTTTTGGACCTCTAAGCAATCAATACGCATAATTTAATGCAATGTTTTTCATGACAGGTTTGTTTAAGAGAAAACAATTCAATAAACCACACGATGACATACCGAAACTCTCCATTAAATAAAAACAGACTTAAAAATCTTTGACAAACCGAATCCAAAACTCAATTCACCACGATTCCGAAGTCAATATTCACCACTTCAATCAATCAAATAAATCACAAGAACTCTGCTGCAACCGTAACGACATCATACAAATAATAACTCCGCCATGATCGTTGATCTCAGGTGGGATCTTGCTAAACAAGAGCCCTACCATAACAATGGAGGCATTATTCCGATATTAATACGCTGGTGCCCGATTCATCAAACCATCAGGGCTCAAAAATGAAAATAAATGGACGGGAATTTACAGCGAGAGCCCAGTGATCAAGATCGCGCTGCCAACGTTGGCGAGTGAGCGCGGTTCGGCGAAGTGGACGAAAGTAAAAGAGCGCGATTTGGTCGCCATTTCGGACTTCGGGAGTTGGTTGTATTTTTTTTGGGGGGGGGGGAAACCTGGGTAAGTTAAAGAAGAGTTGAGGCGAGATATTAAATACATGAATCTATAATTTTAGTCGTAATTAAATGGTAATTAAAATAAATATTTGTCAAAACGTGATTGATTGTTTTAACTGGCCAAATTTCTCATTGAATATTTTAAATTAAACCAACTCAGAATGATATTTTCTTTAAAATAAATTGTAGCTATGACCTTTATTAAAGTTTTTCCTATAGAATTAGTGGCGTAGGATGAAAAGATTTTTAGAGGGGGGACAAGTAATACTTTAACTTGTTTTCTACGGTCAAAAAAGTAAAATTTCTGAGTTTCAGGGGGGGGGGGTATATTCCTAAATTCCCCTATGGCTGCGTTCATGATTAAGATAGTTCAACTATTTTATACTCTAAAAATCTAGGCCGAAAAGAAACAATATTTAACCCAAGAATCGAGAACTAGATAGAACAATTAAACTAAAAGCAGTTCCCCTCCCAAGAAACGAAACAAATCTAGAAGTATTTCAAAATTTTAAAGCCAAGCATCAATATCATCTAAAAAATTCCTATTTCGTATAAAACAATGTCTGTGATACTGCGCAGAAAAATTAATAACACTCTTATAAGATAACCTAATTTAATTTTAAAGGGTAATAACAAAAATCCAACAAATTCGTCAATAAAAATATCATAAAAGAATACCAACAAGACGCAAACTGCACTGTTTAAACTGTATAAAATAAATTAATTAACCATAACTTAAATCCGGTATTCAAGCCACCTCTTGGCTTCAAAAGAGATCAAAGAAAGCGCCAAAATATGCCCCGTTTCCGGCAACCCCTCTCGGCACCTAATGGAGGCCCTTTATGGAAATGGGGGCTCTTGTTTACCCCTCCGCCCCCAAACGAGGCTGCCCGAATAATTGGCCATTCGGCGGAGAGAAATTAAACAGAGTGCGCTAGCGGTAAAAATGGCTTTTGTTTTGGAGTAATAAGGGGATGGGCCGCAGTTGTTGAAGGAGGCCGTGTATTTGATTGTGTTGGGGTAATTTTTTGAAGAGTGGTTAAGAAAGTGGCGGGATGTTAGGGTTAGAGGTAGTTGAAATGTAAAATATTACTTCAGTAGACTGAGAAATACACTGGTTTTCAAAAATTAAGGATAGTTTGACCGTTTGGGAATTATGACACACATCTTAGCTCCTGTAATCTAATTTTCAAGGTCTCAGACACAAGTCGAAACAAACATAATAGAGTTTTAAAAAAACTACTTCTACTTACCACTCGCCAATGAAGGATCTAAGAATTAATACAGAGTAAAAATCATGCTTAAAGATATTCCACGCACTTAAAATCATGCATGGAGTTCAGAAATATCAATCATATTCTTCAAGAATGGCATGGATTTTTTTTTCTAAATGGCTCTCACGTAGACGTTTCTGTTACCGTTCCGAATGTGTATGGAACTCCAGTAACAATGGAGGGTCTCTGAACCCCCCATTAAACTACTGTTACGGTAATTTGACCCCAGACCACATATTCCAACTCTTAAATGATCCTATGTCATTATTTTAATTAATAAGGAACTAAGAATTGTGTCAATATACCCACAAAATCAAATTATCCTTAAATATTGGAACGAGTGAACAAATATTATTTCAATAAACAAAAAAATGTATGAGATAAGACTTTTCTATTGTACAGATAAGCTTAATTTTCCTAACTCTCTCGAGAGACATTAAGATATTTTGAAATTAGAAATTTTCATAAGTATTTAGCAGGGGCTATATAAGGGTAAGGTGAAAGGGGGCACGCCCCCAGAAATTAGGACTAAGGCGCTGCCCACACCGAGCTCGCCACTCCAGAGCAATAAAATAAATCAATCTTGACCCCTTGGCCCTCGCAATACAAGATAACGTTAATTGACCTCCTGGACAGTCGAGTAAACAAGACACTCTCAACCCCCTCTCTTCTATTGGGAAGGCTGAATGGGGAACCTGAGTCCGCCTGTCAAGATAACGATCTTTATTGCACAGTACGCACGACGAGCTCGGTGTGGGTAGCGCCTAAACTAGATGTACCAAAACGAGTAAAAACCCTATTTTTAGGGACATTTCATAAGAAAATTTCTAGAAAGAAATTTTCTTAGGAGGACCTCAGGCCCCCCTTTAGATACCCACACACACACACAATTCCAAATACTAGTAATCACATTCTTTTCAAAAAGGTTGGCCAATCATGGTCTATCACAGAAGTTAACTGTTTGACTGGTGAGCATGGTCACGAGTGTCACTACTAACAAAGCCATTAAAATACTAATAAAACACAAAAATAAGTTTTCATGCATATAAATATACACAAAAAGACAAGAAATCGCGGAACTTAATAGAAAAGAATTCAGCGGAGACGAATAAGAAGGGAAAACTATTCATCACGTGGCCCATCGATATATGGGCGCACGTCCGTTCCATTTCGACCACTTCCGGGCTTATCGACGACGCCGCTTCCGGTGCACGTGACTAGGCAGACTCCTGCGGAGACACGAGCCTTTTTTGGGATCCGGATCGAAATAGAACTCGGCCTTTCCATATATGCCAGAAGTTGATGAGAATTCCTGATAGATAACATCCGCGATTTGGTTTTGTATTGGAAATTAGTGAACTCTTATCTATGAATAAGTTCAAAGATATCTCTCTCGATATTTTTCACTAATACGAGTTTAATAACGCATAATCAGAATTCCGTATTGATTCATTGGTAGACTAGCTTAGTTTCCAACTTTTTCATCTGGGGTTTTTCTCCGATATTTTGTGAAAAATTTGAAACATTGATTATTTTTAAAAGGACTTTCACAGTACTTTGCAGGAGGAATATTTAAGTATACAATTTTCTACATAAAGGGAGTTTTTTCTTATCTTATGTTCTACATTCAAACCTATATTTACATAGCAATTACTTCTTATTTTGACCCTCATAAGGTTTGAAGTGAAAAAAAAATATGGAAGGCTTTTATCATTGATCTCTGATAGGAAACTTCTATTCTGTATATAGACAATGCAACAGGGTAAAAAATATTCAAAATGATTGAGAGTTAGATGTGTAAACATTATCAATAAGAACTACAGAATGACGAAGATTTTGAATAGTAATTTCTAATAGCCACTTCATATAGGAATCTGATCGCTTCTATGTTTGAGAAGTCATGGTTTGAATTTAATAATCACACTTAGTCGCCATTACCTGGTTTAAAAAATTAAGTTTAAAACTCAATGTAACATGTACAGTTGGGGAAATAAAAAACGACTCAGTTGAGATTTCTGACGAACCACTTGGGTTAGGAAGACAAATAAGGTGTCATTTTTCATGTCATGAAGTATTCTTTAAATGAAAAAAATTTCGAGTCCTTAAGGGGTCGTCTTCATATTAAACGAAACACTAACTTTTGTTTTTCCTATGGGGACCCCCAATTATTATGCGTTTTTCTGAAACAGCATCCCCATAAACCCCCAAATACCAAGTTTCATTCACATCGTGCGGTAAATTAAGCTTTTACGTTTTGGGGGTCGTCTCCAGAGTGAGAAGGATTAATTTTCTGTAAACACTATATCCTAAAAACGGTGGGATAGTAAGACTTTTACTCACCACTTTAATGTTTATTGAAAAGTTTATAAGTAATTTATTGAAATTTTATATCAAATTTGCGTTTTAATTTAAGTTCTGGTGATTAAAATAAGGCGACTTTTTCCAGAAAAAGCATTCGCCGGTATGCATTTGGCAGCGGTATACGGTCCCTTAAAGAGTGGGAACTCAGTTTAATTCGGTTTTTTCCAAAACTATTAATTGAAATCGACTGAAATTTTGGTTTTCCACATAAAATTACTACCAGAATCGATTACCATAAAAATATTAAAAGATTTGTAAAATTTAATTTTTGGGTCAAAATTAGATGTTAATTTTCTATCTATTAACCATTATATATCGCTATAAAAGCATAATTATTTTGTTTGGGGACACAAATTTGATCTAAATTCAAAGTTTCATATTTTTACGCCGAAAACATTTTGACAAATTTCACATTGAATAGTTGACATTTTAAAAATATAATATGCTTCTATTTGGATACTTACATGGATGAAACTTGGTATTTGGGGGTTTATGGGGATGCTCTTTAAGAAAAACGCATAATAATTGGGGGTCCCCATAGGAAAAACAAAAGTTAGTGTTTCGTTTAATATGAAGACGACCCCCTAAGGACTCGAAATTTTTTTCATTTAAAGAATACTTCATGACATGAAAAATGACACCTTATTTGTCTTCCTAACCCAAGTGGTTCGTCAGAAAACTCAACTGAGTCGTTTTTTATTTCCCCAACTGTACCTAAGCCTTTCTCTTTCATTTATACATTCCCTCATCGCAGCTATGGATGAAAGAGCATTTAATAAATGGCCAGCAATAACGAATTCATATAATTATTTTATACCCTGTTTGATTTATAAATTTATTTATAAGTTTTATAGTGGTGAGCAACTATTAACCTTTGTAAAAAATGTTTGCTCTCAAATCAAAACCCACTATTAACTCACCCTAGTCGACCACAACATTTCTCTATACCAGTGGTTCCCTAACTATTTTGCTCGTGGAACCCCCCAATTTGTTGCCAATGATCGCGGAACCCTGAATATTTTTTAATCAACGACTTTTAAAAATTTAATATCTGATATTAAATGAAACAAACCAACTTAATGTTAAAAAAGTTGTGATTAAGCGAGTTCCAAGAACCATCAGGGGGGTCTGGGGGTCCTCCCCAAAAATGTTTTTGGAAATTTGACTGTAAAAAGAGGGTTTTAACTTGTTTTGGTACACCTAATCCGAATTTCGGACATACATTTTTAAGAATTTTATACATATTTTTGGTAGGATTTGCATTTTGATGGAATTAATATAAAAAAACCCACCATTCTTACTTTCTTTAAGGAAATAAAATTTGTCACACGGAACCCCTAAATTTTTTCGTGGAACCCCAGGGTTTCGCGGAACCCACTTTGAGAACCACTGCTCTATACTAAGGGTCGGCCACTGGCGGACAGCGGCCCGAATCCGGACCGCGAGAGGCTATTTCCTGGACCACCAAAATATTTTGAAAATCTTTAATATGTATTCTTACACAACAAAATTTAGTTTGACCCGCTTTTTAAAGGTCAAATTTAAAAAAAAAATCCTGGAAGACCCCCCCCCCCAGACCCTCTTTTTTTAAACATATAAATATCTTAATAATAACATACAACACGTACTTAAGAAAAAGTTCATTCAATAGTTTTGAGCCTTAAAATTTAGGAGGAGTGCTGAAATATCAGTATGTAATATCTTTTTGTCAATAAATTAAGATTTTGCAATTTTTTTTCGGGGAAGAATACATAATTCCTTGCCCATCACCCACAACATTTTCTTGTCGACGGTCGGTCATTCGTTTGAGCGATAGTCGTATCAATGTTTTCTACAATATTTTATGAGTAACTTGATAGAAGAAATTTTAATAGCAATTAACAAGGTTTTTTTTGAAATTTAACAATCTTATTTAACAGGTAGCGTCCTCAAATTAAAACTTTTTTTAAATATGTGTATCTGAAGAATTCTAAGTAGTAATAAATACCTATTTTTTCTCCGGACCTCGATAAAATTTTTTAAAATAATTTAGACCCCAAGCTAAAACACTTGCCGATCCCTTTGATAAACAGTTAAACATTCCCTCATCGCATTAAAGGATGAAAGAGTTTTTTTAAGTAACAAAGAGTGTGCATAATCTCAATCCACTTGAAACCAAATTGCCCTGTACTATCTATAAATTAATATTTTAGTTTTATAGTGGTGAGCAATTATTAAACATTGTAGAAAATGTATGCAAAATGAAAATGAAATGCAAAACCCAACATCAACTCACCCTAGTCGAGCACAACATTTCTCTATACAAACCTTATCAGCCCACAAACAATAAATTGAATAAATAAAAAAAAAAAAACATTTCCCCCAAACAATACACCCTATCAAACTATTATCATTTTCTTGAACGGCATCCAAACGGGGCGAAAGCGAGAACCTCCTCCAAGAGAAACAAACACACACACCCGATAACGCACGAAAAACGCCCGGGTATAAATCAAGCCCAAAACGAACGTGGAAGCGCCGCTTCCCTCGGGATTCCAACGAGGGAATATTCTCTCTCTTGCAAACGATAATGCGCGCGGCCACTTTTTCCAATTGATATCTCCTGGCGAATTTCAGAACGTGTTCGAATATTTATTCCCCGGGGAGGGGCGGAACGCGGAATAATAAATAAATAAATAAATTTGGAGATCGCACATAATTTGTTTTCGGGAGAGGGGGGGGGATGGCACGTGACCGACGTGAGGGTCAGTCGGGAGGATGACCCCCGAGGCACGTTTTCTTGGTGCGGAAGGCTTTTTGGAACGAATCGTGCGATTGGTTATCTTCCGTTTTTTTTTTCTAAGTTAATGAATGTTCGGTTTGGGGGGCAATGCGTACTGTCGTTTTGTTAAATTAAACAGGCGGTTAAATGATAGGTTAGGAATGTTATTGTTTCTAACGTCACTTGGAATATCCAGGCTCCTTTATAAACAACGTAGAGAACATGCCAAAAGCCAGAATATGCAAGCTGTGATATAGGAAAATGCCTTTAATATTTCTTCCTTTTCGTCAACTTCATAGGCTTTTGGAATCTAGTAGTATTCCTATCAAAGAAAATTAGGTTAAGTAATTTAACTTGTTAAGTTTAAATAGGGGCGCCTTCTGAACTCTGACGTCATCATATCGGCTCAAAGGAGAAAGGCATAAACTCCCTTATTAGGAAAGCTTTTTAAAGCGGTATTATTACGCCAAAAACGATCAAAACCTTGGAGCACTCCTTAAGTCTTGCCAAGCTAAACTAGAATATTTAATAAAGTAGACAAAAGTCTATAAAAAATCGCCAAATTTAGCGTAACCCTGTATAGCTTGTCTTTCTTCAGAAGGCGGCTGGCTGAGCACTAAGGAATATTGTAATAGAGCATTTGCAATCACGTGACTCGCACCTAGCAACCCCCCTAGGAACAGGTGCGTCTCCACCAGCAGGTTAAAAGAAAATAACTGGTCTTGACGTCTTGTAGCATTTGCAATCATGTGACCCCAGCACCTAGCAACAGGTGTGTGTCTACCAGCAGTTAACAGTTAAAAGGGTAGTGATGTCATGTGCGAATGCTCTATTGCGGAAGGTACGTTTCCGAAGTTCTTATCCGCCTTCCGAAGAAAGACAAACTATAGTATACAGTAGTTGACCCATGGGTGACTTAGTTCTTTTCTCTTACCACGGCTTAATAGTTACTATACAGGCTAGCCGAGATACTGAAATCATTAAAAATCCAGATGGCAATACTTGACAAACTGGCAAAGCAAATCCACAGAGTTGAAGGCGGTGCTTAAGGGCTCAAAAATTTAACTCAGCCACTAATGGCCAACAATGAGCAGTTTACGTCATGAAATCACGCCTTTGTTTTCCTTAATTGTCAGTGTGTTATCCTATGGGTTGGGTAGTTGACCCATATATAGGTAGGACATGATATAGGTAGGACTTGTGGCGATCCAAGCGGGAAATGTTGTCAAATGGTTTTTATTACTTAAAACTCGGCTAGCCTGTATAGTATCTAGTAAACCATGCTCTTGCAAAGAAAATCCTTAAAATAGACTTACCGTTGGATAGCAAGGCTGGCTGGGGTTGATGAAATCCAACCCCCTCTCGCCGTACCCGTTGAAGCAGTGCTGTATGTTCTGCGTGAACTTCCTGTGCACAGCCGACAGCGCGTACACACACAGCGCCGAATTAGGGCTGGGCTTGTTGAACACGTCCGCCTCGTCTTTGGACTTGGCGAACACAGCAAAGAGAACGTTATCCTGCGCCGAAATCCCCAAAGACTTGGCGAGCTCGGAGCCAGGGCGGCCCACAAAGGCCGCCTGCGCCAGATTGTAGTCCGTTCCATCAGTCCTACACACGAGCGGCACCTCCGTGTAGGAATAGTACTGGACGTCCCGCTGGCACACCCGCACCAGCTTGGAGACGAAAGGTCGAGGCGGGTCCGTGGACATCTTCTGGACCGTGACGAAGTAGGAGAACCCCTTGCTCGAGAAGCCGTACACGTAGGAGATGGGGTAGATCTCGCGCGACATGGAGTTGAGCGAGATCTTGGTGCCGGTGGTCACCCCCGAGTGCGCGATGACGAACATGTTGGAGGGGTCGAGGGACCGGCTGCTGACCGCGGGGACGTCCGAGCGGTAGGGGCCGTTCCCCGTGTAGGACACCCCAACGTAGAGGACGTGAGTGCGGGGGAGGTTCTTGGGGCCGGGGGCGATGAAAGCCACCGTGGAGGCGGTGGCGTTGTTCGCCACCACGCTCTCGCTGGCGGGGGTTTCGAACTTGGAGACGTCGTTCAGGTCGTGGACCGTGCACGTGCCCTGCAACAGGAAAGGAGGAGGGTTAGAAATGTGGTGTCTATATAAGGGGCCGTCCATAAATGACGTCACACTAAGAGGGGATGGGTTTTGGGTTGCTAGGAGGTGTTTCGGTACGCAAATCGTGATAAAAAGACACTTATACATGGATTTAACAAAAAAAAATCATATTTTTAAATTGTGGTTCTTCATTTCACTCAAAATTCAGACACCGCAATGGGAACTACTTTGTTAGTGACGTCGTAGGGTCAACTTAAGTTGCTGTCTAGCAGAGTCGCATTTGGTCACTTTTTCATGAAAATAGAAGGCAGGTTTACACGCCAAGCCCTTTAAATATTCGAATTAAGGTCATCAATTTCTGTGGACAGTTGCAACCCTGTAATACAATTAATCAATTTTTTTTTATCTTTTGAGTGGTGAGTACACTCACCTGGAAGAGCGAGCCGCAGGCGATGAGCTTGCTCTGCGAGTAGTCGACGACCAGCGCCTTGTTGTAGTACTCGGTGGGGCGCTTGGGCTCGTTGGGGCACACCTGCGTGACGGGGCACTTGGGGCTGTCCTCGCGGGGCCCCATGATGGCCACGTTCTCCTGCTGCAGGTCGCGCGGCGTCAGCTGGTAGATGCGGTTCACGCCGCCCACGTACACGCGCTCCGTGTAGTCGTGCACCGTCATGTGGTTGAAGCGCTCGATGTCGGGGTCGGCGAAGAAGGGGTAGGGCGGCTTCTCGGGGGCCGCAGGGGTGGTGGAGGCGACCGCGGCTCCGGCCCACCACAGCACCGCCGCCACGACGAACATGGTGGCGGGATGCTCAGCTGCTGAACGGCGACGCCACGCCTGCGGGAGAGAGAGAATCGTTAGTCACCACTATAAAGGTAGCAAAGAATATATTATGATGAATGATTGAAATTGTTCAGAGACAAAACACGAATTTGAACAAGGTGCAAGGAACCTAGTTTTAAATATTAAGACGAGAAACCTCGTATCTCCAAAATCCCAACTTTTCAGATAAGCAAAAAAACTGTTTTTGGGTGCATAGGTAGGTAAGCAATAAAAAAACTCAATTTCGGAAAAATTGGAGAAACGAGCTTTCTCGTCTTCACCATCGATATACAACGCTCGGCCCGCGGGTCTACAGGACGTCATAAAAAATTTCAAAATTGTCAGATTTTTCTCGTTTATCTTACAGACGAATTAACAATGCAAAATTTAAAAAAAAAGTAGAAAAATATAGGACGGGTCAAAGATATTGTGAGGTAAACTGCTCGATTCCGGTGATTTGCTTGGATTATTATATTAGGATATTATTATATTTGTGGCAACAATGAGAATACGTATTAATAAGTGCGTAGAACGAAATGTGTCAGTTGTTATTATGGTTGTTTGTATAGTATGAGAAGGTGCTGCAGTAAAGAAGTTGATTTTAAACCCAAGGTGTTCTTTCTGAAAAGGCTCATTTTTCACAGTATGGACCCAACAGATATTAGAAATTAAGGACAACTATGATGAACCCTGCGGGTCTGATGAGGTACGCCAGTCCTCTTTTTGTGGCCCGATAAATCTTAAGTGAATCAAAAATTTAAAGTGATAGAGGAGTGTAATTAAGAATATAAATTTATTTTGCAATTATGTTTATATTTGCAGAAAAATTCATAAAGGAAATATTTGAGTTGTTTAGTTTACCGATTAAAAATGCAATTAAATGAAAAGAAGGTTACAGAAATTTTAAATATTGAAGTTAAAATAAACTTTTTTTGAACATACAAACATGGAATATTTTCACACTTATTCTATAAATTAATCCCCATATCCAGTGCAAGTAATAGAAAATTTTGATCGGGCTTATCAAACCAAATAAACTTTTTGTCCCAAGAGTAGTTGAAATGAAACGATTTGGCCCACATCAATTAGCGCAGGACTAGTCTAGAGTTCTAAAACACCTGCTTGACTTTGCTCGACACCAGACAGTCTTTAACTCTAGATTAGATAATGATTTATAAATGAAAAATTTGGATTCTTGTTTGGAAGCTTTTTCAATGGTGTAAGAGGATATCTAGAATTGTAATTTCACTAACATGTTCGGGGAATAGTGTCTCAAAAATTAAATCACAAGGGGGCCTAGTTTGTGTGATACAATGTGACAAGGAAGGCCTCAAACAGTATGACACAACAGCTTAAAACTGTTATTTTTTCTCCCTCTTCAAGAATGATAAATTTGATAATAAATTAAAATTTGACTCAGGTGTAATTTCACTTTAAAAATGTCAATGAATTGTGACAAGTCGAAACACAAGAGCAAAGAAAAATCAATAACTTAGATTAACTTCACTGAAAGTTAATCTTTAAAAATATGTATTTAAACATGTAATGCTAATGCGTATTATTAAGAGTTACACGTAATGGTATTAAAAAGGCAGAGCATTTGACTGGTGAGCGAAGTTGCCGCAAACTATAAGCACCGGCAGAACGTAAACAGAAGGTAATGGACAAGAAGCTAACTGAATGAGGTATTTGCACGTTTGAGATTAAATTTTATTAAAATAGTAGATAAAAAACCGTGAAGAATGACATTTAAAAGAAGTTTCTGAGTTTCCTATATAGCTTCTGAGATATAAGTTTTTGAAATTTAGTTTTGCGTTTTGTGGCGCGAAGTCACATCCAATTGAATCCCGTTTCCCTACCATTGAAAAACAGTAAAACACTAGTTTCGAGGGCGCTGTGACGTCAAATTCCGTTTTTTGATGACATGACTTTACTAGTGTTTTGGCAAAAATAAATTTGAATTTTAAGTTATTTAAAACATATTTTTGAACTTAAAAATCTGATATTTGATAGTTTTAAACTATCAATAAAGTGTAAAATTACGCAAATCCCTCACTTATGCAAATACCTCATTGGGAGACGAATATCATTCTTTAAAAAAATCACCACAACCACCTCAATGAAAGAGAAAACTCCCGAAAATAAATAAAATAAAAAAAAAATCTGCGTGCAAGCAAATAAAAAACCTCTCGCGTCGCATCAACCAATTAGAAGCGTCGAACATAAAACGACCAATGGCATGCAATTTGTCAGGGGGCTATCGCGTGCAGTGGAACACACCGCTGCATGCATAATTCAGAGCAAGGAAATCTTAATGTCAACCCATTCGTCAAGTGAACCCTCTCTTGTGGTAAAGAGCCTTTTGATGGGGTAAATGAATCATACGAGGGGACAAGAGAGTGGGGTTACTTTGTATCCAAGTCCGGATGTCGGGGAAATTGAAGACAATGCGTCTTTTTTGATGGGGGTGGGTAGATTTTACGTTGGAGTGTTTTTTTCTGCTTTCGGTAGCGTTTCTTGATCGGTAACGCCCGGATGTAATAGTCTGTCAAGATTGTGGAAAAAAAATTGGAACGATTCCATTGTTTGTCACGTTGAAAATCGCCAAGCAGTTTTTTGGGTGCCAAATAATAGAAATATTGCCGAAGATTACAAACTAACGTATAAAATTATGTAGTGATATTGATGACAACGATAAAAATTTATTTGGGGATATTTAAATACCTGTTGTTAAAATTATTTTGGAGGTTTGTAAAGGGAGAAATAATGGTAGGAGGATATTTTTTTTATTATTATTATTAAAAGTATATCCTGTGACTTATTATGGAAAAATTAGTAACACTTAAAAACTTGATTGAAAATTGAAGTTTTGATTGATTTGAAGAAAAATTTCGTTTCACAGTGATAGTTTATCAATTATAGATGGAATACACGGCTTAATATTAAAAGATTTAACTTAGGGGGGAGCTATTTTCAAGCAATAAAATCAATCGAGCAATATACAATTATTTTGATCATTCCGTTTAAATAAATCTAGTCAAAATAATAATTAATTCCAAGCATAACACTAAGTATTCTAAAATTTAATATCAGAACTTTATAAGCAAAACCATTCTTCCTATAATAATTGTGAAACTATGGGGTATCAACAGCGTATGCTGCTCCTACCCTGATATTTGGAGACCCTTTAGTTGGCTAAATGTAACATATACCTAGTCCTTTTAAACATCTAGTAAACATGGTCACAAAAATACACTTTGTTTAAAATTGGCAGAACAGAAAGATGATGACAAACGTATTTCTAGATACAATGTTATTCGAAAGAAAAATGATGCACTCCAAAATCTATCATAAAGATATAATCATAAAAAAACTATATAGTTTATGTTCCACCTACATTACCCCTCAACAAGATCAGAAAAAAACTATTCAACAACAAAAAAAACCCCACAAATCCCACGCAAAGTGTAAAACGACAACCGAGCCTCCCACATCGGTCATCAACAACAACAACAACTAAACTCCACATTCTTCAAGAAGAAGAAGGGATTCGAGGAGAGCAAGCAAACGACAATCAATCGAGTTCTTTGGGGCATCAGAATCCTTTAACGCCGACGATGATGGATTTCGGCCGACAGATGGCGCTGGGGAGAGAGATAGAGACGGCTCCATCAATGGGAGCAGCATCCCTTTGATCTTCTGGGGGATTGGAGGGAGAAAAATGGAACAGCTGATGTTCGATGGGAGGAGAGATCTGCGGGGTATCGCTGACCCATCAGTTATCACCACTTTTTTTCTTTTTAAAGATGGGGTATGTTATAGATTCGGTGGTTTAGTGTAGTTAGTATAGAAACAGAGGACTGGTTAAGGTTGTTGTTTTTAAGTTTAGTTATGGATGGGTATGGATTCCAAACATGGATGAAAAGCAAAAGATATTATTTATTCAGTGTAGATGAAAAGTTCCACAAATCTTTTGATGATCCTTTCAAAACTGAAGGGTTTGGTGGATGAGAGGCTATGTTAAATTTTTTGCAAATAAAATCTAATTCAATCGATGAAAGAGTTATGTGCAGAAGTGTTATGTAGCAAAATCTGAATATTTCAAAACAGCTAGAAACAAAGATATGAAGAGGCTATGTAATATTAAACATTATGTTACGATAAAACTCAAAACTACAGCAAAAAGCAATAAAAACCAATCCATATAAACATTTCCTTCAAACTTCTTAGTACAGTAACAACCAATGCATAGTTCGTGATAAGTTATGTGTGTGTGGTGTCAGCATGATGTGAAGTAGGCTTTTATACAGTAAACCTAATTAAACTTTATAGTGGCGATTTTATGAACACAAGAGATTCAGTTTTCTATGTACTACACTTTAAAACATGCTAAAACAACCAAATTCTATCAATAAATTAAATTTTTTGTAACATTCATTTCTCCTAGTAAAAAAAACGATCAGACAACATAACAGTGAGATTATAACTCGCAAGATGTCATAATTAATTGCATTGTAAGCCAAACCAAACCACAAACTAAAAGTAGTCTTAAAAACCCGATATTCAAAGTATATTTTCTTTTAAAAACTGCACAGACAATACGTTTCAAATCAAGACATAAGTCTCACTCATTTCTTTCTCCAACTGAAAAAAAAACTAACTTAAAACTCAACAAATCGAATCACACAAAAAACCCCTACTAAAAGCCTAACATACATTTCTCATTTCAAGGCTAAAATAAAGATTATGTGCACTCAAACATCACCCCCACCCACCGAGGGTTCGGAAGGACGGGTCCCTTCAAAAACGCATTTTCCCCAAACTCTAATCGAAACCGACGTAATCCGAAATAGACCCTTCTCTCTCTCTGAAAGCCCCTTTTAAAAGGGGGCCTTAATCCCAGGGTCCCCCTAATGGAAAAGGGTCTAATCTGGGAACGGGGGACACCTGTGGAGCGCGGGGGAGGGTGTCGCCAAGGAGAGCCGCCGGAACGAGATGCGACAGGATTGGCGGTTTTTTGGGAGCTGGAATAGGAAAATAACAGTTTTCTTTAGTTGATTTGCTATGAGGTATTTTTTAACATTAGAAGGTATTTAGACACTCACCAGTCTAATAGTTAAAATTTAATCAGGTGGAATAGACACAAACTGATTTCAAACTGTTTTATCAATACATTATTTTCATTATTATCGATATCGTTCATCATTACGTTGAAGATATCCATTTTTTGAAAAAAATATTTTAACTCTGGTCGTTAAATATTTATCTAATTAAGCTTGTTCTATCGATAACTCTTTTTTATCTCAAAATTTTTTATCCGTCCCTTCGACTTCGTCATATCGAGAGTAGTTATACTGCAATTGAATCGCCAGTTTGAAAAAGGGAGTAAGTCCAAAAACCAAGTTTCGAGAAAATCGGGGGGAGGGGGGAACCTGGATATGTAATGGAAGTTTCGTTGTATATATTCATTAGATTTTTACTGGAAATTCAATATCCTTTTTAGAATACAGAACAAATCAAATCAATTTTCAAACATCGAATCATCAAACAATCAATATAAGTATGTTCAAAAATATTGTACAGTGGAAAAAAAAAGATGTTAAAAGTTGCAAAATGTTAAAAACCATTTAAATCGACAATTAAATTATGTTTTTGCTTAGTTCACAGCAAAAAAGTTGAAAATAGAAAAAAATACAACAAATAAAATTCAAAAGAAATTTGATTCGTCAAGGCAGTTCAATGAAAGGTATCAAATCAATAAACAAAAGTTAACAAACAATATTTTAAGCATTTAAATAACCGTAAAACAGGCACGAGCTTACAGTCGCCAAATCGTAGTAAATATTTTAATACTTACAACTTCAATATTAGATGCCAAACACATCGATACTGCTCATATGAATATTCAGAGTTTACAAAACGTTTTATTTTTCAAAAAGTAAATGATGAAAACAAAATGTACTACATTTTTTAAGACCAGACCAACATTTAGCGTAACAACCGAGAAATTAACAAAGAGATTTGAAGAAAACTCGCCAACTTGGCCTCAAATCGCCAACGGGCAGTCCAACAGCTAAACACACACATCATAACGATTCAACAAAAGAGAGAAAGAGAGAGTGGGAGGGGAGAAAATAAAGGTAGAATCACAACGAAACGGATACTACTCCCTTCCCCCCCTTTTCGAAACAAACCTAAAGGGGGAGGAGGGTCGAGAAGTGAGACGATGGGAAAAATGTCACCTGTTAAAAAGGGAAGAATTGTTTTCCATTTTCGATTTAAGGTGTTTCGCCTCGGAGGAAGATTGAATAAAAATGTAAGAGGATTTTATAAAGGTATCGAAACCATTTGGGTGTTTTTCTCCGTCCCACCCACTCACCCTCTGCCGGGAGAGAGGGACAAACAGGGAATCGATCGATGTAACTGTAACCGAGAGATGGGAGCTCTACTGCTTTTGAAGGTTGGTTTGGTGTTGTAAAAACAAGGAAGCGGCAGTTGGAGGGTTTTATTAATATGATTCCCCTTCTGTTCTTATTGAGTTTGTGCAGAATCTTCAGAACGGTTTCTGAAGGCGAGTGGATGTGACATTTTAAGTTCGCACAATGAGTGTACGATTGATTTTCTAAAGGCTCATTCACGCTGCTTCGCTTTCACTGTTCGTCCTGAGAATTGCTAGGTATCATAGAAAAGTGAAAGACTGAAACGCCAAGAAGTTGCACTTTTTCCACTTTGCATGATTCCTTTAAAATGTGTATTAAAAGTGGTAATTCTGAATGAGCCTTAAGCATTTAAATGCACTCCTCTATACGAGCCAAAGGATATTGCAGAAAGCAATGTAAATAAACCAAACGGCTACCAATAATTAAGTTTAATCAACTGAAGTAAAGGATGAAACACACCGATATAAAAAAAAAATACAAGTCAAGAGTCAGGAAAGTAACTGGTTCCCTTTTAAGAGCAATAAAGCAGCATAATAGCTTAAGAATTGTATAAGTAATATTAAAGTTTACGGATTATTTGTCCATGACCATAAGTATCAATTTTAGCAAAATTTATTTGCGCGTAGAAGGTTACTCGTCTGTTAATCTAGGTAGAACACGGCTATAAGCTTTGATTACCAAATTTAATTTGATTTCTATCCAGTCCGGGAAACTTAGTACGGAAAATTTCTGTTCTAAACTAATGAATCTGTTTCGGATTCATTTGAAATTACAGATCATTCACCTCAGCTACCACGACTTTCAAATTTTGGTCATGAAACTTGAATAAATTCTAATTCATGTCTATTACCCACTTGGACGCATAAATTAAACATACATCAATTTCAAAAGCCGTTAAATAAATAGAGTATTTTCAGGTGACGTCACGACCGGTTATTTTCTTTTAACTGTTAATCTTTTGTAGGGCTTTTAGCTGTTGCTAAGACCGTTGTTTATCTGTTGCTAAGGCAGTTTTTAGGTATGGGATCACGTGATTGCAAATGCTCCCAATAGAAGAATTTCACGGCTAGACATTTTCTGTAACTGTTAACCTCTGTGGGGCAAAAAAACTGTAACAACCTTCTGTTGCTAAGGCCGTTGTTAGGTCCGAGTCATGTGATTGAAAATGCTCTATACACTACTGGATACTAGTGCAGGTCCCAAAGGAGATGGCCACTAGTTCCATTTTCGACAGCAACACACCAAAACCATCTGTATATGCATTACCTTACAATTCGGACGTGAATTTGAAATATTTTTGGTATCTAAAATGTTTAGAGATATATAACGAGAGGAGTTAAGAAAGTAAGTTTTTGTGCTCCAATCCATAGACTTTGCAAAGGCACTGATCTTGCTCTTGGTTGGACTACGTCACAAGTCCGAGTTGAGAGGCCATCTATATCGTGGCTCTCGAACAGACACCATCCCGAACAAACAAATAACGTATTTGCCTACAAGTCAAAACCTTTCCACAAAAGAAAATCGACAACCGCATTATTATACCAAAAACAATTCCGATCCACAATCGGAGTGCAACACTTCTCTCTCCGTGCCAATTAAAACAAGTCTTTGAGAGCGCTCCACGCAATTGATTCTCGGAGGACGTGGCTGTTGACTTCTCCAAAGGATCGATGAGAAGGAGAAAGGGGGGGGGAGGGAAAAAGTCGATGACTCTCCAATCAACAGTTCCTTTCGTCGAGGACCGCAAACGACAATCAGGGGAGAGGGGACCGCTAATTTAGAACAAAGGCATTCCGATTCCGGAAGGTTTGTGGGAGGGAATCGCAAATGTTGGAAACGTAGTGCTGATGAAACATAGGGCTTATTCTACTGGTGGAGAAGTTTTTAGTACATATTCAAGAAAAAAAAATGCTCTCTTGCTCGTCTTTAAAAATTTACACCAATAGTTTTTTTCAGTGTGAGTTGCAAAACCAACTCTGGCTTCATTAAAATTGCCCCGTATTTACATATTTCATCTTACTACATAGAGAGAAATCAATGAAATGATTCTCTCGTTTTCAAAAGCAAGATGGATTCAAAAGTAGTACAAAGTAATTACAAATAAATATACAATATATATTTAAAAAATGTACCGAAATAACGGTGATTAAGCAACTTTAAGTCGCATCTCACATTTAGAGAAAAGATCTCTCCACAGCACCTCTGAAATAAAATTTAAAATATCCAGATTTCTCTACAACGAAAGCCTTTCCAACCTACAACCACTGACAGATCCTATTTTATTTTTTTAGAATCATATTCCATGATCATTATAACAGGATTAAAATTACAAAAAAATTAGATAGGCGGTTTTGGCGAGGTGTGAACGATTTGGTTGAGCGCTGTTTTAGTTTAATATTTTGATCGAAATATTTAATGAAATAGATTAATAATTATTATCTGACTAAAACAGTATCGCTCAAAAGTAATCATGATCCGAAACCAATAAAACAAAATCCAATCATTAGTTATTTTTTTTTGCCTCAAACCAGACCCGATTTTTCTGATTTTACTCAAATTTAATCATTAAACCAGTTTTGGTGACCAAGTGTGATTTTTAAATTCAAACCCTGGTTATACTAGACCGCAACGTTACTTGACCCTGGAGAGACAAAACAGAGTAGTTCCCATCGCGGTGTCTGAATTTTAAGTGAAATTAAGTAGAACGTTAATTTAAAAATATGATTAGTTTGATAAACCCATGAATATATAGCGTCTTTTTATCACGATTTGCGTACCAGAACTCCTCGTAGCAACCCAAGAGGCTTTCTGTTAACGCAGTTTTTCCTTCCGCGTAGTGACGTCGTATGTCAGGAAACGTTGCAGTCTAGTATAGTACTATTCAATAATGTAAAAGTTCTTTTGATTTTTCTAAACCGCAAACGAATTATACGACGAGAATTCATAAAGAATATAGTAAAAAACAAATTAATATATGAATAAGATAAGCATTTATATACAGAGTATTTCAATAAGTGCACCAAAATCTGCACAGCAAGGTTTTTTGCGGGGAGCACATAAAAACTTTCAAAGAAATACCTCTACGACTCGTAAGTTTTCTAGAAAATCGTGACAGAAAAAGGTACAAGACATCACATTCGTTTAACGTTAAAAAAAAGGTTATTGGGAACGTGAACAATGGTTGTTTAGGTATGTTTGAAGACCAAGACGTTAAAAATATCCACTGCTCATGGATGCGAGCATCATAGAAAGAAATAATTACGTTTTTATCGGGTTTGACATCAAATTTTTGGAGAAATAAATGTCGGGGTAGAGTTATAGCTCTTTGGGAATTTTTTATGTACTCTACACACAAGGTATATCTATACGCTGAGGTTAGGCGGACTTGTTGAAACAACCTGTGTATAGTTTTAAATAAATACAAATATTTGATTAGGCAATTGGAAAATTAGCCATTTATGACAGGTCAAAGATTTCATAATTGAAGGGTTTGATGGATGAGGGGGTTGTTACATACATTTTTTGAAAATACAATTTTCTTCAATAAATTAGATTGTATTAGAAAAGTAAATAAAACTTGGTACATTAAAAAATAGATGTCATTAGACTAATTTCATGCGCTCACTCAACGACGAAACCAGAAAACGAAAAAGCTGCAACAATAAAACTTATAACCTAAATTAGGTTTTCGTTACATAATCCCTTCATATCCCAAGCCCTTCAATTATGACTATTTTTATACAATAACTTTTTTATTCAAGCGAAAAATTTTGAAAGTTCCTCTAATTATTACGGTGTAAGTAATTTTCTCAGACCTCACCTTGACTTCCAAATCCTTATCAACCCTATAAAATAAGGTTTTTTTTCTCATTTCCAATTTTATTGAGATGAATTACATTTAATTCCTTTGATAATAAAACCCTTACTCGTAGAGGAACACCATTGACCCAAATATTTAATAATTATAAGTCCAAAAAATACATCAAAATACTGGTGATTCAAGAGAAATGAGTCGCACACTGTTTCCAAATTTTTTCAATGGTGTTTTTTTTTCGTTACAAACTTCAGGATCCAGATCTCTCCAGCACAAAAAGTCCTCCTCCCGTGGGGACCATTGCCAGATCCTTTCCTTTCAAAAAGGCCCCTTATTTACCGCGGCTAATCGCTGGCGGAATCCCTTTTTACGTCTGAAAAATCCCTCTGGCGGGGAATTAGGGAAACCTCGTCCGGAAGGAAATAAACAAAACAGCAAAGAGTCGTTTGCGGCCATTAGGAAGGGGGCGAAAAGAAGATCACGTGACTGCGATGATCGCCTCTGCTGGAGAACCAACCTTTTGAGAAGGAATCTTTACTCTCCCACATATTTGGCACTAGTGATACAAGGCAAAATCGATACATTGGTATCAATGCTTTTATGTATTGAATAGAACAGCAGTTTCGAAAAGAACAAATCGAAAGGCATTTACTTAAAAAATATAGTCAGTCTATTGAGATAAATTTGACACAGCAAAAAATAAAGATTATATTACATGAGAGAATGATTATCACTTCTGCATGCTCTTGGAACATACTGGTCTTATTCACTTTCGTTTTTGTAAAAAGCGTACTTTTCATTTGAGAGAAAGTAACCCCAATTGAAGGAAAACACTCTTAAGCAGTTATTAATCACAAAATTAAATCACAAATTGAAATAGAACATAACGAAAATTAATTATTAGTTTTGTCTTTTGTTCTTTATGTGTGTGTTCCTTGTGTTGTATTTTGTAAATCTTTGTGTTAATAAATTCTATTCTATTCTAAAATTATTTAAAATGATATCGCGTAAAGTATTAAACATAAATATTCATAGGTGCCGAGCCCCTGGAATTTTACGACGTCTGGCCTACTCAAACAGCACAAACGTTCAAGATTAGTCTAATTTTTATCAAGTACGCCCAAATTCCGTTTACTTCTATACTAGACCGCAACGTTAAAATACAAAGTAGTTCCAAGAGCGGTGTCTGAATTTTGAGAAAAATTTAGGAAGTCAATTTAAAAATATGATTATTTTGTTAAACCCATGTGTATATAGCGTCTTTTTATCACGATTTGGGTACCGAAACTCCTCGTAGCAATCCAACAGGCTTTCTAATTACGCAGTTTCTGCTTCCACGTAGTGATCTACTGTGTTCAGGAAGCGTTGCTGTCGAGTATAGTTGAGTCGAGTAGCAGTGTTGCAGTTACAATACATTTGTCTCCTAAGTATTCAGGGTAAAGCTTTAAGTTTGTTTCATCACCACTTTAGAATTTAATACCTATTCAATATATAAACATATATTTTTAAATTAGAGCTTTTCCAAACTTGTCCTTACAGAATTCTTAAGTTTCACTACTGTGAAATAAGCATAATTTAAAGGAGAGGTCCTTAACCGGGTGATTCGGCAACCCCTCTGTCCCGCGACTGGTCACTACTATACTTGGTTGTAATGTTTTTCTCCAGGGTCAAATAACGTTGCAGTCTAGTTAAGGGGTACTCTGTCCCTGTTCCAAACCGCAAAAGCCACACAGAGAACACCCCCCAACAACCACGAATCGAACGTTTCGTGAGTTGCGTGTATCGGAAAGAAGGGAAGCAGCTTCGTCCTCCAATTAAAAAGCCGGAAGAGATAATTGCTCGAAGGAGGGTTCTTCTGCCGCTTCATTATCGGACGATAAGGAGAGAGAAAGATGAAAAACTCTCTAAAGAGGAGAGAAGAGTGAAAAAGGGGAGAGAGAATTAACACTTCATTTGTTATTCGGTTAATGGGGCGGTAATTTGGGGGTTGCGGACGGGTGCGATGACCGCGCGATTGGGCAGTGGACAGCTGGAGATGGGAGGAAAGGTGCAGATCTCGAGAGATCGTTCGTTTTAGAATAACTTCTTATCACTAATGCATCCCATTTTAATATTTAATAAACAGGGGTTCATCTAAAAGAAAAATGGGTTCGTTTTAGGACCCTTCACAAAATTCTAATCTTAAAAAAAAGACCCTTTATAAAATTCCAATTCCCAAAAACGGACTCTTCACTAAAGTCCAAAAATCTAAAATGGTTTGAAAATTGTTTTCAGGAGTGTTTTTATCATTTTGGAATGGAATTTGCCATTTGTGGACACTAAGTAATTAATGCTGTGGTTGTACTGTGGATCCTTCATTTTCACAAAATTCCATTTACTTTTCACAAAAATCCTCACAATTTTTCACAAAATTTCTAAAACAGGACCCTGGCAGAAAAACCTGGATGAACCCCTGATAAAGGATGGATAACAACACCAACAGTTAACATATACAACTAAGGAATAGAAAGAATGAATTGTAAGATATTTATTACGTTAAATTACAATAAAAACGACTCAGAAATTATTAAAAACGGGATAATATGGGACGGATTGCATAGTTTCGAGAATATAAGACGCAGATTATAAACTCAAATAAACAATCATCAAAAATATTTATGATAACATTATGTACTTATTCCCACAAGAATAGGTAATTTAGTCCATGGGAGTTATCAAGAATGATAATCTCAGTTAAGACCCAAAAGTTTATTCCTAGTAAAAAAAACTAAAATAAAGGAGATAAATTTATTTAAAGGATAAAAAGTTCAAAAGGGTTATAATAATAATAGTTATTAATTCTACAGAGTAAGGTTTATTAAATAGGGCAAATTTCAAAACAAAATATTTTGAAAGTGCCATCAAAAATTTTAATCTAAGGATTCCCTAATGCCAGATTGTTTTATTAAATCCATGTAGCCTGGATTTAAAAAATCCTATTGATAAACTCAAACAAAACCCATTTATATAAATAAAGTCCAAAGTATTAAAAGTTATTCAAAAAGGTGATGTAAGAAATCATTTTACGCCTATGTCATCAGTTGCTCAGAAAACACTGATGGTTGGCTTCCCGCCACACCTTCCCTGTAAAACTATCTTTTCCTTGACGCTAGTCATGTTGCAGTGAAGCCAACAAACTTAGCATTGCAGGGAAACGAGATATTGCAGAGCGATGGTTGTTTTGGAGATGGTACGTTTATATGCTGCCTAGGCAAAACATTTAGGTACTATCAATAATTGGGAGCTAATATCATCAGAAAATGCTTGGGCAAATGATGATTCAAAAAGGATAATCCAACGTTGTTTCT